>OX328015.1:35331243-35931243 GCA_946811545.1 Netelia fuscicornis
GGGTTTTTGCGTTTTTATCTTGAAGTTAGTGCGATGTTGGGCGGAGTAAAATTATAATCTTCTTCAGCAAGCAAATTCCTATCGAGTAAGACTATTTTTAATCGAACAAACGAAAGAAAACCTGACTTTTCACAGTTTTTTCGGATTTTCGTCCATAAATTTCCATCTATCGACGAAATGACGATGACTTTCGTGATGTACGGGAAATTTCTGGTCGAATATAACTATTTTGCAATGATTTTTGAAAACAAACATTTTGATCCTTGGATTCGAAAAATCGCGATTTTAAAAATGTTGCCATATCCACAATAATTGAGCTATCTACATGTTCCTCGGCTCATTTTTCGCGTCTTGGTGAGATCTTTAAAAAGTTATTTGTGAAATTTACTGTCCAACGAACCAAAACGAAGATACAGCCGCGCAAAAAGTTGAATTTTCACGACATCTATCGAAAATCGCCACGTACGAAATTCCGGTGAAATTTAATCGTTTTTCAAGCACTAAAAGCCTATGTCGATCGCGAATTTCTCGTACAACGATTCCTGAAAATTAACGTATCGCTCATATTGTTTATACGTGGAAAAGAATTCCAACAAATTGTCTCGAACTTGAACAAACCAGTTTGATTAAAAATCGATTAGAGTCGAGCCGATAAGAATATCGATGCCAAAATACGCGAGTCTCTTTTTCATCGATCTTTATAAACTGTCGCGACAACCTTAACGAGTTTCATTTGTCACGGGAATTCGTTTTGTTTTTCCTCAAAATTAAACGAAAACGTTTCTTTTTTTTTTGTTTGTCTCGGCGCGAACGAGATGATGCGCGAGACACGAGAATGTACTCGTCGGGGGATCTCGTTGTTCTACGCCATTTACGGCAAGAGAGTTGGCGTAGCGGTCTTCTCTCTCGGCATAAGTTGCTTTCTGAACTCGCGCGCGGGACCAAGTTCCACCGACGCGGCGAACACGACAACGTCGTGGGTCGCTGCCTCGAGTTCGCAGCGAAGGAACGCGCGCGGGACAACTTTTTTTTTCGTACTCCGCGGGTTCTCTCTCTCTCTCTCTCTCTCTCTTTCTTTCTTTCTCTCGCTGCGGGACCCGCGCGGCGGCAGCACGACCTACGAGACTCCGAATCGACTTAAGAGTCGAAGATCTCGCTCCTTTCCAATGGGCTTCGTATACTTATACGCTATAAGCTATATATACGAAATGAGATGAACAAGATCTGCGCCGCAACAGTGAGAAAGAGAGGGGGGGGGGGGGGGGGGGGAGACTGTCCCAAGGCATCGAGACCTCTCCCTGCCTTTCTCAATACAAAAACCGGATTCTCCAAATTCCCCTGACTCTCGAGTTCGTTCCTACACACGCACACACATGGATGCTGTGTGTGATCGATTGTACTCTCTCTTCGATCTCTCCGCCAAGAATTCACGACGTATCTCTTGTTATTTGCTCGAAAAACAAAAATATACAATATTATTTTCTCAAGGGATTTTTGCGAAAAAAAAAACAAGCAACAACGATATGAAATTCTAATTGAAAGGTAATGAAATTTTGAGAATAATCGATTTATGGAATTTCTTCGATGAAATTGTTACTGTCATTTTCGATTCTATCTTCGATAAGAAGATCGAGACAATCGTTGCGTAAAGATAAAATGACCGGTTTAGAATTAAAAAATTGAAATTGAATAACGGCGGCGACATAAACATTACGCTTTATTTATTAATTGCGCGAGATCGTCGTTGAGAAATTGTTTATTTATTTACTCGATTGTTTTTGTTGCATTATTGTTTTCCAGCTGAATCGCCGTGGTATCGAAACGGCGATTATATTCGTGCGTGCTGCAACTGTGCGTGTCGTTTCGTCATCCATATCTCTCGTCGCGTCTCTTTACACACCGCGCGTAATACATGGCGAGAATGAGAAAGGGAGGGAGAGCGCGAGAGAGAGAGAGAGAGAGAGAGAGAGAAAGAAAGAAAGATGTGAAAAAGAGAGCGCGATCCCATACACAGAGACACACACGCGCAAATGCGAATGTGAACGCACCAGAGAGAGAGAGAGAGAGAGAGAGGGAAAAATACGAGAGTCAAAGAGGAAAAGAGCAAACGAGAGACGAGGAAGAAGAAAAAAGGAAGAGACGAGAGGGACGAGAGCGTAGCCTCGAGTGAGAGTACCCCGGGAGTGCGAGTGAAAGAGCGATTGGGGAGAGTATATTTTTAGCGGTTACACATTGTTGTTGACGCTGCGCTACAGCGCTAAGAACGGGACCGAGACATTGAACCGCGAAAGAGCGACGAGGAAACGCAGATACGCATATATCTATGTGTATATATAAATTTTACATATATTTATTATATAATAATAATAATATTCCAATAATATAATATTAATATAATAATATAATATTAACATAATATTATTATTATTATTATTATTATTATATAATATTAATATAATAATATTATTATAATAATATAATATTAATATAATAATAAAATTATAATAATATAATAATATAATAATAATAATGTAATAATAATATAATATTAATATAATAATAATATAATAATAATAGAATATTAATATAATAATAAAATTATAATAATATAATATTAATATAATAATAATAATAATATAATAATAATAATAATAATAATATATAATGTAGATGCGTAGTAGGAGAGTGGCGACGGCCTCTTTGCGATCGTAGTAAGTTCGTAGTGATCCGAACGTCGCGATATATCCCTATCCTTCGTATATTCGTCGTACACGCAGCCAGGCACGCACGCAACCGAGCCATTTGTCGACGGTCGAGCATCGGGTCCCTTTCCCACTCGTTGAAACGGATAGCTCGTACTTTCTCGCATCTTACAAATATATGTGCGAGTATTTTTTTTCTACGTATGCGACTTCCACGGAAAAGGGACAAATATTTATCACGACGATGCTTATTCACCAGCGGCATTCGCCGACTCGAAAAAAACTGAATGAGAATTTAAAAAACGATATAAATAATTTTCAACGAAGATTGGGAAAATTAATAAATCGAGACAATTTTTTCATTCTTGCATCGCCATTTTTTAAAAAAAAATGTTTAAATGTTTGTAAAGTGGGAGTTAAAGAGTAATTCCACGAGAAAAAGTAATTCGAGACACCCGTAACACCGTGGATAATAATCGGGGAGAGAAGAGCTTCTCTTTGACCCGATCCGCGATGTTGCCATCGGAGTTCACGGCCCGAGGAGATAACGAAATTCATTCACAAGTGTCCGAGATCGGGATTTTAGAGACGGGAGTATCTTTCTCGCACACTCGTCACGACGCAATTGTCGATGCTTTGGAGCAATGAAAAATCGAGGAGAGAGATAAGGAGAGAAAGAGAGAGAGAGAGAGAGAAAAAAATTGAGAAACGGAAGTTGGATGAGAATGAGAATCGCTCGATTAAACGTTCTACCCTCGCGTTAATGCGCTATGACGTGTACCGACCTACATAACGATTGACGCAATCTCCACACGAATTCTAGTAGGCTGTACCAAATACTTCCGAATCGCTACCTATGACCTTACCTACGCGACCATCAGGTCGAACGAAAAGATCAGATGAAAATATTCTGGGACAATTTTGTCCCAGGCTCATCAAAAGCTTCCGAGCAAATTCGTATATAACGATAGTTTCTTTTTTTAAACAAATTCGATTAAAATTGATGAATTATATCCACGAGAAAGTTCGTAACAAATACGTCATGCACGAAGTGAAATTAAATAGTGTTCACTCACTCGTCGCGTCGTCCACCTCGAGATTCAAACAGTAGCCATGATTTTTGGAACTTACCTGTAACAAAAAAGCAAACAAATAAAATTAAAAACAAAATAAATGAACAATAAACGAAAAATTGTGAAATATTTTAATACTTAATTGTCATATAAACGTTTAATATTTGGCATGGCGATGTATAAATTCGTTCTCGCGCGATTCGAAACGCATCGGAGATATTTGTTTCTGGGAAAAGCCGATGCGGAGTGAGATCGAGAGAATTTAACGGCGGAACACCTGGACCGGAGAGGATAGCCCCGTGTTACATGCTTGGTATAGAGCTCGCTTTCGGGGCGGCGAAACACACCCTGGCATCTGCTCTCGAACCCACTTTCAATCCTCCTTCTGTCGCGTGCTCATTTTTCTTTCTCGTTTCTTTTTCGGCTCATCGCTTCTCCGCTACCCGATACAATCGATAGAATGTATATATACGAGCACGTGTCGCAGCGTCAACGCGGAAATGCCATCAGGACGATGCGCGAACGTGACGCTAAAAGAACGCCCAAGCGGTACATTTTCATCGATTCTTCGAAGTAAACGAAGAATAAAGATGAGTCGTCTCGAATTATCGATAATAATAATAATAATAACGACTCGGGCTTTTGAAAACATTCCCAGAAAATCGTTCAATAATTTCATCCCTTGCAAACAGAAATGCACGATGGAAAAAAATGCAATTTTCGTTACCGATTTTTTGCTTCAAGGACGTTAGATCGAATATTTCGACGAACGTCGCAACAACGGGTTAATAGCAGCAGTTACGTTCCATAAAAGTTCATCGAGCCCTACGAGACTCGTGTCGCGCGTGTCGCCCTTTCCACCATCGTATCATTATACCTCGTGTCCCTATCAAAATTCTCATCATCATCATCATCATCATCATCATCATCGTCATCGCGACGTCACGTGAGCTGACTAAGCTATACTAGTTAATTAATATATTTAAAAAGAAAAAAAAAAAAAAGCAGAAGTAGATAAAAAAAAAGCAGAAAAGACACGAGTCTCGTTATAAATGCACCGATGCGCCGCATATGCGCCTCGAAGGTTTGTTCACTCTTGCAACGTCATCTCGCGCATGCGCGCGACGTACCTACATATAGGTACGTTATACTCGTAAAGAAGCGTCCAAGGGGTTTGTGCCACGGTCGTAGAGCCCTCGGGATGAAGGTTGAAGGTGGTCGGAGCCGGGTGAAGCCCCGAGAGCAGGTGATGGGAGAACCGCGCGCGGTCGCGTGCGCGTCCTCGACAACCTTACCCCTGGATGTATAAGCGCTTCTTCATGCTTTTCATCCACCTTATTTTTCTTCCACGCATCTATCCAAGTTTATATACATATATATATACATAAATATATAATATATATAACATATAATGTATATAATATATAAATATAATAATATATAATATATATAACATATAATATATATAATATATAAATATATAATATATATAATATATAAATATAATAATGTATAATATATATAATATATATAAATATAATAGTATATAATATATAAATATATAAATATATAATATACAGTATATATAAATATAATAATATATAAAAATATTATATATTGCGCGCGTTTTTCGAAGCATACGAATATATTTTTGAGTACGTATTGTGCGCACTGTTTTATCCTGTATTATGCAAAGAATATGCATCGACTATTTTTATATATTTATATATATAGATGTGCGTATTGCCGTATGCGTATTAGTGCGCAAGGTTGTTATTGTTGCTCGTGCGGCTCGTAAAAGCGAGCGAAACGAGCCTCGACGCCTTAATGACGATTATCGACCAAGGCTCGCACGTGTACGTACTCCTGTTATTTTAATCGTACACGATCGCTATTCGCCGGAGCATTACTATACTGCCCCCCCCCCTCCTTCACGCTCTTTCCCTCTCTCTCTCTCTCCTTTGCCCTGGCGCGTCACTTCGGCTTATCGCGCAGGTATACGAAGTGCAGGTACATACGTAACGAGGGAGATACACGTATATATGTGTCTGTGTGTGTGTGTGTATGTGTTTATATCGATAGAAATATACATATGAATGTATATCTATAGTTGTAAGGATACGTCATACCTACGTACGAGAATATCGCGGAATACAAAATTTACTCGCGCAATCACGACACACTCTTTAAAAATCCAACGCGAGAAAGTTTTATCCGGTTTTATCTTGGCGAATCTCCGAACGCGACAATTGGTTTGTTTTTTTTTTGTCCTTTTTGTTTTTTGAGGTAGTCGACGTAGTCGCTTCCTTCACTTATTCCATTTAATGCAGTAATCTTGATAATTGCGAGTTTTGCAGAGAGAGTTCAGCAAGTACGCGGATAAATCGGGTCCGGGACGAGAAACGACTTTTGTTCTCGCTTGCTCGAGAGAGTGAGAGAGAGAGAGAGAATTCTTTTTCTCACTCTCGCCAAGCTACACCGGTTAATTTGAAGCCCCTTAAAAATAAAAGCGAGCCGCGTGCTGCCGCTCGCTCGTCGTCGAGTTTAATGCCGAGTTCGTTCCTTCGTTTCTCGCGCACACCCGCTTCTCGCTCATCCCACCCCGTTTTCACCCCATCCCCGTTCGCACAGAGGTTGAAGGTTGATGATGCATACAAGCGCGTTGGAAGCGAGACAAGAAGAAGAAGAAGAAGAAGAAGAAGAGAAAAGAAAAAGAAAAAAAATGAAACTTCGCGGAGAAACTCTTCGGCTACGTAATACGGCGTCGTGTCGAGAATGAGATGCGGGGGTGATGCGGGTCGCCTTATTATTTATCGAAATAAAAAAAATTCAAAACATATTTTTTACAAACCACCGATCCACTCGTATTTTTCTCACGGATAGAAACAATTTACACGGCGCGGTAAGAAAAGTTTTCGGGAAAAATTGAAAAATGTTTCGTACAAAACAAAAATCAACGCGCCGAGATTATTCTCCCGTTTGGCTGACCCGCGTTTCCCTTACCCTCCGGCTGCAGACAGCGGAGACTCGCGCCAGAGACGAAAAGTCATAAGAAATAAAGTGGAGGGGGTGGATAAGGGGGATGTTAATAGAAGCGGCGACGGTAGAAGGCAAAAGGAGGAAAGAAAAGGAACGAGAAAAATGAAAAGAAGAAGTATATAAGGAGATGGAGAGCTAGAGAGGGAAAGAGAATAAGAGAGAGAGAGAGAGAGAGAGAGAGAGAGAGAGAGAGAGAGAGAGAGAGAGAGAGAGCCTTAAGCAGGGGGGCAGCAGGTGATGCGCCAGGTGGAGTACGTCGGCGCGTGCGCGTTGCCCCCCGCCTTCCGGTCACGTGTCCGTCGTCGTCGTCGTCGTCTTCGTCTTCGTCGTTCTGCGACTGAGAGAACCCCCAACCCCCTGACTAAATACACATATATATATATATATCTATATATTGTATATTCACCACCCTCTATGCTTTTTTTTCCTCGGTTAGGCGCGGCGCGCGAGCTCTCTTCGTTATTTCAGAATTCTCGTTCCTCCTCTTTATATTCCTCTTCCACATTGTTTTTTTTCTCTCCCTTCTCTTCTCCATCCGACTTTTTTGCCCCAGTGGAGAAAACACCCTCTCAATCCTTTTCAACCCTGTCATTTTTTGTTTTTTTTTCTCTTCCAGCGTCCAACCTACTGCTTCGCGTCTCATATAGCGTTCTTAATTTTCTATAGTACACCGAGCGGCTACTACGCGAGCGTGTGTACATTGCCGAGGTGAAACATCAGCATCCCTTATTATACGCACCGTCTCGCGTTACCCCAACTATCGTCACTAGCAACCCCTTCCTCGTATCACACCGGACATTTTCTCTCTTAGTCTGGTTACACGCGCCGCTGTAAATTTTTCCTCGGTGTATAATTGGACGACTGTGTAATTTACTTCGAACGTACACACGACGGTGTTGATAAAAAGATTGTTTCGAAGATTAATCGATATAGCGTCCTCGAGCTTTTCGACTAATCGATTAATCAAAATAAACAAATTAAAAAAAGAGATCGATCGGTCGACGAATTCGATTGATCTTAAACGATAATTTATCGCTAATTTGTCGACAAGCTTTTCCAACTTGGTCGAAAAATGAAGAAAAAAAGAAGGAAAATTTCGATATCTCGAAGCCACGCGAGTCTCGTGCAGAGCGAGAAGGATATAAAGACATCGAGAGAAGAGGACGCGCGGCAGATGCGCGATCGTGAAACAAGACAGGCTCCTCGGGCTTTCCTTTTTTTCGACTATGCGTCTTTGAGCGAGAATTAAGAAGAAAACATAATAATAATAATAATAAAATGCGCAAAGTGTTGGAAAGACGCGCCGCGAACCGCCCGGTGTTGATTATACGTAGCCCAAAAAACATTTCCCAGCTTTTAATGCGCACGAATATATACATACGCCTATCTTCGTCTCTATTTGTTCTTCTTCGTCAAAGGTTTTTTCTCTCTCATTCTTTCGTTCTCTCTGCGTTGCTCTCGTTCCGTTTTTTGTCGTTTTTTTTTTATTTGCGTCAAAGCGACTGCGGCGAAGAAGCCGAGGGCGCGTCGGAGGGCGAACAGGACAGGAAGTCCGATAACCATCGACCCTTGGCGAGAGCGTCGGCCTGACATCGGGAACGCGCTCGCGCGAGATCGAACGATCGGAACGAGGAACGAGCGAGGAAGAAAGTAAAAGATAGAGAGAGATTCTTATTTATTGTTACATATCTCAACCCCCTCTCCCACCCTTGAGCTTGAAATCGCGGGTCGACATTAGTATTATAATAAGTAACGAGAAACCGAGAGAGAAGGGCGAATAGGAACGGAGTAGGGCTTCTCGAGAAATTTTCTTCGTGACGAACGAGCGAGAAGCTGCGATTTGAGTCGCGATGAGACAACGCGAACAGAAACGGAAGTTGAGAGCTGATAAAAGTTGGGACGAGAATGAAAACGTTTGAGAACGAGGATGAGAAGGAATTTAAGCTTTTTTTCAACACCGAAGTATGTGGGAATTGCGTTGTCGTAAACTGAGAAATATTATTGACGACGAGACGAAGAAATAGTCGCGGGAGAAACAGTCGTATATTTATATACCCACGTGTATTTTTATATGAGAACCTGTGCACAAACGCTTTGTCCGACGGTTTCATCCACGTCGCGGGCGGACGGATTTCGAGCCTCTCGTTTATCTCGCGACGACGAGACGTATTTTCTTTCCACCGTGGCTAGACACGAGCTAAGCACAAAGCTCGCTGCACTTGATACGCGTGTTTTCGAGATTAATTTTTATTTCATATTTCCTGACTGTGCTCTTCGCGATTAATTACGAGAAGAAATTTCATTCGCTCTACGACAAAGTCTCTGTCTATACTTTCATTATTTATTTCCATAAATAGCGAATCAATTAATTTTCAACGAGAAATAATTTTTTTAAAAATTGTAATTTTTCAAAAACATTGAAAAATCGTGGAATTAAATTTGTTTTTTTTTCCCGTTCGAATTTGTAAAATTTCGTCGTAATTTCCCGGTTCATTTGAGGATCTACGTCGAGTTAAGAGAGAAGACGCGGATTGGTGAAACGGGAGAGACCACGTGCCGCGCACACGGCGGCTGAAGAAACGCACCAGGTGCATCTCGCTATTTATAAGCGTATACAGAAGCTCCGGGGCACGCGTCCTGCTGCAGACGATTCTCGGGGGTTATAAGATCGTGGAATTTTTAGGGCGAAGAAACGAGGGACGGATTTTCTTTTCTCCCTTCGCGAACGAGAGCAGATGACGAGGAAATCTGGCGGCTCGAGTTATACCTGGTTCGCGTCATTGGTCTTTTTCTTTTTATTTCGTGCTCGCGTATACGTCGTCTCGGGGAGAAGAAAAAAGAAAGAAAGGAAGAAAGAAAAACAACGTTACAATGTCTCGAGCCACAATCCCCGAACGCGATCGCCCCTCGGGCCAAATCGTTGTCGCACGCGACGTACATCGAGAAGGTAAGTACGCGAATCGTAGAGAAGAAGGAGCGTACGTGTCGTGGATAGTTTTTGAAAGGACAACGAGCCTGCCATCCAACGAGAGAACAAAATCGAGACGAGGGTTCCAAACGCGTATATATATATTTGCGCGTATTTTATATAGCTGCCGTTGCGGCGCGTGTTGCGGCGCGTATATACCAACGAAAAATTTCTTTTTTAAAAAACGTGCACAATGCAACGCGCGAAATCACTTAATCGAAAAAGAGCCCCGAGAGCAGATGCGCTCCGAGAGAAGCGAGAGAGGCCCCAGGTTCGTTGCACGCGGCTATATATCGCTCGGTGCGTACAAGCCCCGCGCGAGAATTGACGGCAGAAGTTGAAGGCAAGAAACCGAAGAAAAAACGAAAAGAAAAAATACGAAAACGAAGGAAAAGAAAAAAAAACGGGAGAATTGCATTAATTTTACTTCACGAGAAAGAGAGAGAGAGGACTCTCCGCGGGGCCTCTTTGGGCCGGTCAAAAACACGGCGAAGCTCTCGGTCGGGCAACAGATGTGCGCGCGAGGCTATGCGCGCGCGCGCGCGCGAGCGCCAGAGAAGTGTATTATGCGAACCTTATTTTCAAGACTGCAAAGCGCTGCGCGACCCTCCCGCTTATTCCTCTCTCTCTCTCTTTCGCTGCGCTTACATACCCCTTCTTCTCGTTTCTCTTTCACTCCTTTATCCTCGACATTGTAACTCGTTGTCAGGTGAAACGAGCACAATTGGGAGAAATGAAAAAAGAAACGAAAATAAAAGGAAGAAAGGAGAACGAGAAGGAAGTGAAAGAGAGTCGGGGGGCAGGAATATCGGAACGAAATTTGAAATTGGATATCCGCGAGGCGCGTTACCAGCGGAAGAAAGTGCCGAAGTTCACTAATACGTATTATTAGAAGGGTGAAGTTGGAGAAAAAAAAACCCTAAAATGAAGTAAAAATATGGCAGACGAAGTAGGGAGAGGAAGGGAGGACGAAGGAAACACATGCCGCGAGTAAGGCTCGTGCCACGATCAAGAAAAGTCTCTATATATATGTATATCTATGTACGTGTCTGGTTGTGTGTGTGTGTGTGTGTGTGTGTGTGTGTGTGTGTGTGTGTGTGTGTGTGTGTGTGTGTGTGTGTGTGTGTGTGTGTGTTGTGTAGTAAGTATCTCCGTCTCGCGTACGGGGCGCGTATACGTTGCAGCTGCTGTCCCGCTGCTCTTGGGGCCCCCCGTTCGCCACTCTCGCGCACCACGAGAGAAGAAGCTCGTCGTCGCGTACCCCGACCCTAAGGACCCGCGACCGAGAAGGCCCTCGGTTCTCCTTCTCTCTCTCCCTACGATACCTTCTTTCCTTCCTTTAAAACAAGATGCGATGTGTGTTCGCGTCCTACGAGTGTGCGTCTGTGTATGCCTAGCCACCATACGCCACCTTCGGGCCACCACCAACAGGGTGCGTCGAACTTCTATGCACCTATGGGCTCTTCCGTGTTAAATCCAAACGATTTTTCAACGAAAGATTTTTTTCTCGAAATTATTTTCAAACTTTCCTATCACATTTGTGAATTTTGATGACTCGTTATTACCAGATTTCTAATCTTGATCAACGAGATTTTACAGATTTGAGGAAAATTGTTGAGACGAAAACAAACTTTTGGATTTAAAATTGTTTTAATTTACACGGAACGTCCCATATACGCACAGCTTTCGCGTAGACGTCCTAGCCTACTGTATCGTACAGTATTAATATACACAAGAGTTTATGTATATATATATATGTATAGATTTAGGTACCGAAAAGCATAGAAGCTAGAGGGAAGCGAGAAAAAGGGCCCAAGTAGTGGGCACGAGACCGAGACGACGTTAAGACGAGGTCCTTGTACATAAGGTGTTGTTATATAGGGAAGCGTTGAAAAAGGACGAGAGACTGCGCGAGTGCTCCGCACCTGGAGCTCCCTTCTCTTTCTTTTCGTCCGACTCGCGCCTCTGGCAAGGTCCGCACACAAACTGGCTCGTACATAAATTTATACGAGTATGTACGGGAAGTTATGTACACTTTGAAAGATACCACTTCGCGTTAACCGCGTGTCCGTCGTTTCCTCCGTAATTTTCGTTCCCTCTTTTTTTGTTTGCATCGTCGAATCAAAATAATATCTCCCGGGGCACTGAAGTGGGTAGTGAGGTTGAAAAAAAAATATAAAATGGAAACAAAAAAAGAAGAAAAAAAAAAAAAAAAAGATTTTTTCTTCTTTGTTTTCGGGGGCAAGTTCGAAGTTGCTTCGGGACGCCGGAAGCTCCGGTCGTACCACGCCCGATACCTCTATGGTTATATAGTTTGAAACGATCTTGGGACCGATACACCCGACAACATTGTGTTGTAAGTGAACGAGTGCAGCTGGCCAAATATTGCACTCTCCCTTTTGGGCCCGAAGAACTAGCCGAAGAGGATCTTCGAGAATCATATTTCATTCTCTCTGTACTTTTATAAGCGTGTCTCGACCGAGTTTGTGAAATTTACCGGGTGATACCGATTTAACATCGATAAGCGAGTGGTAAAATACGATTTACGATGTAAATAAAGAAAATTCTGTTATTATGAATTTTGTATGAATAAATTGGGCGTTAAATAATTAATGATTAATTTGATAATTAATTCAACATCACAGGGCAATCGTTAATAATCTTTCGTCAAAGGTCAATTATTCGAGTCAATTTTTGATCGTGTTTTCGTGTTTCCAAAATTTAGTAACTCGTTTTTTTTGTTTGGAAAGGGATGTGGCAAAGGTTGAGAACCTTCGATTATTTTGGGGGCAAGTTAAGCACGATGAGACGAAGAAGAAACAGCAGAAGCGACTACTGCTCCGGGTGGCGGATCACGCATCGTCGAACAAATTCGATCGTTGTCACGGCGTTTGACGGCTATTTGGGCAGCGGAGATATATTCAGTTACCTCGAGAGGGCTTAACACGAGCTCCGCGCGTTCGTAATACGATCACTTGCTCTTCGCGTATAGTCGCGTCTCGTCTTCTTTTTCGGCGATAAAATTTTTTCTTCCTTCGTTTCTTCGTTCTTGTTGTTTTGCCCGTCTTCTTCCTGAAAGAACAAGGACAAGAGACGCGAGAGGTACGATCGAAAGCGGTTCGATGCCGCGCTAAAATAATTTCTCGAATCGAGATCGACGAGCCGGGAACGAGGGAAAGAATATGAAAAAAAAAAAATAAAAAAATCCTAGGAGCGGTTTCGCTCGTACGAGGAACTCCGAGGGTGGTCGCGACTCGACCTACGTAACTGTGCGATCGTTCGTTAAGTACGCGAATATGAAAAATATGAAAAACATAAACGCGAGGGATGAACGCACTTAAAAATAAACGTAAAAAGCTTCATAAGTAACAAAATTATTTCCCTTTAATATTTACATAACTTGGAATAAAAAGTAACTGTGAAAGATTGTCGAAACGATGAAAATTTGGACGTAATTGAAGATTTGCAACCCCCCGAGAGTGGAAGTTTGGGGGAGGTGGAAGGAAGGAAAAAAGGATCCATCTCGGGCTTGTCTCATTCTGTCTGGTCTCTTTATTCTTTGACCACAGCAAAGGAGCGGCTCAGAGTCAGCAGGATAGAAAGTCTGAAGTCTGAGAAGAGAAGGAGTCGTATGAAAGGGAGAGAGAGAGAGAGAGAGAGAGAGAGAGGAAGAGAGAGATGAGCGAAAACTGACGCGGAGGCCAAGAAGCACTTAGCTCCCCCACCGCCCTTGCGTCTAGTTCAATTCACGTCAAAATCGGGGCGAACCGTCTCGCACACTTCGTTATTCGACCTGCTGCGGTTATAACGCCCGAGACGTGGTAAAATTCAGCAGCAACGTGGTAAGAGGAAGCGATCTTCGTAAAAGAGAAAGAGATTGAGGAGGTGGGAGGGCGAGAAGTTGAAAACGTCCATCTCCGATGGACTTTTAGATTTTCCAAGAAGACTTCGAAACTCCGATAAAGTAACGATTTTCTCCTCGTACTCGAAACATCTTGTCTGTATCGTCTATTAAAAACAAAAAAAAAAAAACAAAAAATAAGAATTCCCCTCCAACTCGTGGCAATCCGACGAGGAAAAATCGCGGTTGAAAAATTTCGATCGATCGTCGCGCGGTGATTTTCTGTGCTTTACGAACCCCTCGATATCAACCCCTCTGGCCTCGTCATTGTGAAATTACAACGTGCCGTAACACCAGAAATTTTCCGAGCTTCGAACTGAATCTGATGGAAATATATTTCATCTGATACGGAAGGGCAGTAATGGCACGAGGGTGAAGGGGAGTGAAGATTTCGAGCAGATGTTGCCCATCGCTGTTCCAGACTTCTCCGTTGCATTATGTACTTATTGAAATCCCAAAATATTAACAATCGTTTCTCTGCATGTGAGGTTGCAATTTGTAACGAAACCCGGAAGTATACGCGAATCAATATTGCTGCTACCCTTTCAACGTTACAAAAAAAAAATGAAAAAGAAAATACAGAAATATATATTTTTGTTTATTTCGTTGAGAATTAATAAAATTAATACTTCGCCATGTGAAACGCGAAAAGCGATATTTTCATAAATAAAACTACCCTCTTACAGCGTGAAGAGAGAACGAGAACGAATTGGAGTCAAAGTCGATCGATGCGACCGAGACCTTGCGCGAAATCGTAAAAAAGAAAGAAAAAGGAACCGGATAACAGATCGAAAGTGAAAATGGGGATGTATAGAGTCATGGTAAGAGCGAGAGAGAATTTCACCTTCGACTCTGGTACACCGTAGAACGTAATATCATTTCACTTTCGTTTCCGAGATTCTTTCTCCGTCTCTCGTTCTGTCGCGCGGAATCGAAATTATTTCACGGTGGAAGGAGCAAAACGGCAGTGTGTCCCCAACGTTTGATGAAAACGAGAGAAGACGAGGTCGAAGACGTACCCGACGATGCGGGGAAAGGGGTGGTACAGCGAGATGGTGGAAGAGAAAAGAGGGGGGAGAGAGAGAGAGAGAGAGAGAGAGAGAGAGAGAGAGAGAGAGAGAGAGAGAGAGAGAGAGAGAGAGAGAGAGAGAGAGAGAGAGAGAGAGAGAGAGAGAGAGAGAGAGAGAGAGAGAGAGTCTGCGGCTGCGAGAGGCAAATGTTACAAGGAAGAAAAGTAAAATCGGAACACGGCGCCACCACCACACCCCGCATTCGCTACCCTTCGCCAACCTTCATCCAACCTCTCTCGTTCTTCAACCCCCGTCGACTAAAACCCCTCGTCCGGGAGCGAGTGTAACGCCCCCTCGACGATGAGGCAGACGGCGACGCCATTTCCGCGTGGGCGTGCGCCGCTTTCGCCCTCGTCTCCTCTCCTTTTTTTTCTCTCCTCTTCTTCTACATTATATAGATATACAGCCTGTATTCTCTCTTGTTACTTCTCAATCTCGCGGGTACCTAACTATTACCGGTTTTCGTTCAAACGATTTCTCGACAATGTTTTTTTATACAAATTAATATTTTATCTTTTCGCTTTATTTAAGATTTAATAATTTATCATACAAATTTCATACGTTGAAAGATCGATTAATACATAAATTAATTTATTATTCCACAAAATGAAGTTGTTTCTTTTAATTTCTCCTAAATTTAATTTCTCCATCTTCTCGTTTCGTCCAAAAACGGAAAATCAATTTTTCGAACGAATTTATCAGAGTATCGTTGTGATTTGTGAAATGTCGAACGAAAATCCACGCGAAACTTTCAACCCCGAATTTAATCTCGAAGCCTAAATTCGAGGAAACTAACGATTCTTTATCTCGCGAGGATCTAAGGGGCCTTAACAACGGGTAATATACCCCACGTTAAACTTCATTATTGGAATTAAGCATTGTGATCGTCGGAGATATCCCGAACACCCGGTTGGCTCGAGCCGATGCATCAGAATCCCAAAATGAGCCAAGTAGATAGATCGTCGATGTAAGGAGAGAAATATAAGAGAGGGGTTGTCAGGAGGGGGAGAGAACCAACGAACGAGAAAGAGAGAGAGAGAGAGAGACGTTTACACGAACCCATAACGCGTGCGCTCTCCGGCAAAATGGATAAAGCTTACACCTGGCCTCCGGATGGTCGACGGCGGCACGCGCCACACTCTCCACCTTCTCTCTCCTCTCTTTCTCCCTTTCCATCTCTCGACTTGCATAGACCTGGTGTTCATACACACACACACACACACAGACACACACAAATCGAGAGAACGAGACAGTAAATGACTGTACATCTCTCCTCTCTTTCTCTCTTCTTCGTTCGTTTTCGATCCCTCATCTCTCTCTCTCTCTCTCTCTCTCTCTCTCTCTCTCGATTCTCCGCTCCGCGTATATCATGGATTGGAAGTAGCGAGAGAGCTGGCCCACACACCTGCCCTTTTTACCAACACGTATGCGCGACCATTGCACCCGTGAAGGAACGAGAGACGAGGGTCGTAAATGCACACGGATTACTCGCGGTTGTGGAAAGAGAAAGAGAGAGGAGATACAGAGGCTGCGTGGTTTAAGGGAAGAAGAAGAAGAAAGGGAGAGTGGTAGCGCGTGGAAGAGAGAGAGAGAGACGAGGGAAGAGAAGGATGAAGACGGAGATGAAAAATTGGTAGAGCGGACGGGTGCAAAAAGCCGACAGCCGGCTGCTGCTCAAAGTTTCTATATAACTATATATAAAGAAAGAGAGAGAGAGAGAGAGAGAAAAAGAGAAAAAAAAACAGAGATATGTACGTAAAGAGTGCTGCTTCATGCTGTTGCACTTCCTTCCTATCCTCGAAGAGGGAGAACACACTTTATCTATATTTTTTGTGAAGAACTCCTTACAGTTCGTTTTTTCCTATTCTCCAAAACCGCGAGATCTAGGAACGCTTGAGAAATGGAGAGGGGGCAAAAACGAGGGTGACCTGAAAATTCTGGTGGATTGAAGGGGACGATGACGAAGTCTTGCAACTGCATCTTGTTACAATATGTAGATATGTATAGATATTTATGTACGTATTTGTAAGCTGCGCACGTGTCATCGACGACGAAATTTTCCACGAGATTTTCCTCGGGGATGAATCAACAGAAAGAGAGAGAAAGAGAGAGAGAGAAAATGCGGGAGGGGACGAACGAGGGGAGAAAGAATATGCATCGAGGCAGAGTGAGAAATAGAGAAAAGAGCAGATGGCCGAGGGTTCTATATAAAACTCTATATATGTTTATATATGTGTGTGTGTATAAGAGAACGCCCTACAATTTTTGGCACCCCGAAAAAGATAATTAAGGCTCGCGCGGTGAGCGACAACGAGAATGAACTACAAAGTGAAAAATTGTAACTCGTGACCGAAACGTCTAATTCCTCGCTTCGAAATAATCGAGAAAAGAAACTATCATAGAAATAAATATAAGCCAAAATTAATAAAATTAATTAATATCGATATTATTACACAATACTAACGAAAGAAAAATCAAGAATGTCCTCGTAGTTGACACAAATTTTTAACTCGCTCGTTCTTTTTTGTATTCTTTTTTTTTTTTAAATAAAAGAAGAGAACAAAAAATCTCGTCTTTTTTTCTCGGTGCATGCGTTTATTATTCTTGAACTTATGGGCGACGTTCTTGGAGAACGGTTCACGAGAGATCAGCTGGGGGCAGAGCCAGACACAATGCTTCGGCTGTGGGAGGTGTGTGTGACGACGATTTCTTGACGTTCGATTCGCGCGTCATACGCGTACGATGATGCTCGGTGTATAGACATTTGTATATAAATATGCGCTACGTACGTACGTAAAAGCGGACAGGGAAAAAGGGGGGTTTTTCCTACGATTTACATTTGCGCAATTGCGGCGCCAACGAGAATCATATACAAGTCTCGTAGTCGTAAGTATCCCCGACCCGTCAACATCGGACATCGTTATAGCGACGACAAAGTACACGTGTGCAACGAGAGAGAAGGACAGATAGCAGATGCACTTTCGTATCGATAATACAAACGCGTGTGTAAAGTGTGATAAAATAGCTACATTGCCCATATATACATATACATATCTTTACACCACACACATATAAAGACGTATTCACAATACCAAAGTCATACAACTATACAGACGAGTGAAATAAATTTACATGCGTCAACGTTTGAATCGTAGTACCGCAAAATACATACGAGTCGGTTAACACACCTACGACCTATGAGAAAGAAAAAAAAGAAGAAAAGCGTGTACAGGATTATTAAAAAAGAATGTGATAATTCTCGGGATTCTCTTATCAGAAACTGCGCACACTTATAAGATTGATAAAACATATTATTTGCTTAACTATATGCGAGATAAGGAATGAAAAAAAAGGAATACACCTCCGCGAATCGAATTAAAATCGAAACGTACTTAACGTTTTACTCCGATTCGATTGTCCATGTTCGATCGATGAAAAAGTATTGGTAAAGGAAATTTCACATTTTCCCAAGTATATCGTGACGTATCTAAGTACTGAATCAGCCTCTACACTTATATCCATTATACATACATCATATGGTACGATATTACGTAGTACCTAGGATTCCTTTTCAGTTCGTAGCTTGCAATATGTATCGCCGATATGATGATGTTAATTGGCCCCTGAGGTGTAGGTACATTGCGCAGACGCGTTCTAACACACACACACACACACACAGACCCTTTTGTAGTATATATACACCTATGTACCTACAGTCTATGTGTACCGAAGTCGGCGCGTGCACGTTGCATCGAATAGCACTACGATAATGCAGCTCGACGCGTTTGTCGTATTCGAATAAATAAAAAGAAATATAGAGAAAGAGGAGAGAAGTGCAACGTCAAAGGTATCGAAACACATTTCCACGCAAAGCCTCGTCACTTCAAGCTGCATTACGTATCAAATTGCATTTTGTTGCATTTTCCGGGAAAACGTTTAATGCGAAATTCTCACCGAGATCGTGTTATCTCGTTGTTCCCTTTGAGCATAGAGTTGCGAGAAAACTCCTACGCATAGCGATTACGTTTCTTAACATCGTTTATGTATATACATATATATATGTATAAATATATGTAACGAAACACGCAAATCGGGGGAAGGATTGATTGAGTTCGCTGGGCGGGCGTAAATACAATGGAAACTCGCGAGTTTTCCGAGAAGCATTAGAGTCACAATGATCGATGGAGTTGTAAATCTATATATATATATATATATAGAATATGTACTTCCACATCTTGTACCGTCTATTATGTGGGTGGATGTAATAGTTGGTAGAAACGGAATGGAGGCAAATTACAACGGGAGGAATATGTATTATGTGGTTGGCCAAAAAGAAATTAGGTTATTTTCTTTTTTCTGATAAATTGAAGTACCTATCCATTTATTGAAAACGTAATTTACTTTTTAGCTAGACAATAATATATAGAAAATTTTCTATGATCGATGACTTTTGTATAGAAAGTATAGAAAATTTTCTATGATCGATGACTTTTTGAATTAATTTTGTACGGTCATTTACATTACGGTTTATGTGCGATACGGTCATTGACTGGAAACTTCGAGGTCGAGGTACATTGCACCTTAGTCAATTGCGAAATGTCGCGCAACGGTAGAGAGGAAACATTGCCGAGTGTCCGGGTCGATTTTGTTCAACTTGATATACGTCCTCGACAAAATTCAAGAGCTACGTGTGTTCTTGTTATCGATGAAGGTGAAAGAAATCGTTAGCTAAATTGCTAATTTTCGTTAAATTTGCTCGATGGTTTTTTTTTAATTGGAGAGTTTTATTAACTTTTTAAAATATTTTATTCTTTTGTTTTTGAAGTCGAAGACGGATATCGCGATGGATGAGAACGAGGCTCAACTTACTAATGTTCCTTTGTACGAGACGAATCGAACTGCATATATATATGTATATATATGCAGTTCGATTCGAATGGACTACGCATATATGCGTATATGTATAACAACAAACCGAGCGACACTCGACTTAGCACGTTTCGAGCGCACTCAGGTGAAATTAATGCCGGAGTTCGAGGCAAATTGGCACAGTGGCACCATCTAGCGGCAATAAGCAGTTACCACAAGCTAATTTCCGAGCCCAAACGAAATTCTACGAAAGTGATTATTTCAAGCGATAATATCGTTCCTATCTGTCTCAACTTTTCAACTTTTATATACTTACTATCGTCTCCTGTAAAAAACGATGAGAAAAATAATTTTTTGTATGGTTTTAAAAAAGAAATCGGCTTTTTTTTTAATAATGTGAGTAAAAATATGGCAAAGATGGGTATTTTCCTGAAATCATGGTCGTTAACGTTGGACGATAGAATGATTGATTAATGAAACGGATAATTGGAAATGTTTCCTTGCAGGTAACGCAAAGTATTGCTTGTCAACGAATCTACATGTGCACAATGAACGTACGAGACTGCGTATGTGTGTACGAGACTGCTGCTAACGTTCGACAATAATGCGATACTCGTTCAGCCTCAGTTAGCTAGCTAATAACCAGAACGGAACATGAAAGTACTAACGTTGTCGCACACGAGTAATTTCTCTCTCTCTCTCTCTCTCTCCCTGTTTCTCTATCAGCTTGTGTTTATTGCACATGGCAATCTCTCACCATTTAGCCAAACACAAACACACGACTGTGCTTATGCGAGTCCATGTGTCACCACGATGACGACGTGGTTTCTCAACGATGCACCCTTGAATTACCACGAAACATGTAGATGAGAATTAATACCGATCGACGCACGTGAATCATTGACGCTACTCGCTGTAAGAAAAAGGAAACGGCTCTCGAGTGAAAAACTGAAGTCAAAAATGCAAAGTCAGAATTGAAAAAATTCGAAATTTCGTTCTGTTGCGAATTACTTCGTGGAATTTCTCGAATAAAAGTTGCGTTTTCTATGTAATTAACGATGAATATTTGGATCAAAGATAACATTCGTAAACCGAGTGAAAAGCAGAAGTCAAAAATACAAAGTAAAAAATGAGAAAACTCGAAATTTCGTCCTGTAGCGAATTACTTCGTGGAATTTCTCGAATAAAGTTGCGTTTTCTATATAATTAACGATGAATATTTCGATCAAAGATAACATTCGTAAACCGAGTGAAAAGTAGAAGTCAAAAATGCAAAGTCAAAAATGAGAAAACTCGAAATTTCGTCCTGTTGCGAATTACTTCGTGGAATTTCTCGAATAAAAGTTGCGTTTTCTATATAATTAACGATGAATATTTGGATCAAAGATAACATTCGCAAACCGAGTGAAGAAGAGAAGTCAAAAATACAAAGTTAAAAATGAGAAAACTCGAAATTTCAGCCTATTGCGAATTGCTTCGTGGAATTTCTCGAATAAAAGTTACATTTTCTATATAATTAACGATGAATATTCGGGTCAAAAATAACATTCGCAAACGGAATGAATTTTGTCTCGTTTCGGCCGTTGGATTGTCCAACGTCGCGTTCTTTTATTACATCACGAAGCTAAACTAGAAACCTTCAACTAGCAACGAGGCGCGGTGTTGTTCGTCAGATGCGAATCGCGTAAGGTCGGACTATATACACGTACCCAGTCGGGAATTCACATCGTGAAAGAGACCAAAGAGCGACGGAGGCAGGAGAAAACGGAGATAACGTCGAGTCGAGAGAATCAGGAAAGAGAGACGCGTGCAATGTTACAAGAGGGAAATAGGAAACTTCGCGGAGGATGGTAGACGCGCGATATCGCGACGTCTTCGACGCCCTTTTCCATTGTACCGGAGCGCATTTATCGATGAACGACTCGGCGACGAACGGACTTTTCTGGGTCAGAGAAGTTAAATAGAATCAAACGTTGTTCCCTGACATAAAACTTCACATTTTTAAACCCTCTAACATGAATTTTTGTTCCACCCTTAGAAACGAAACGAATAATCGAGCGACGTAAACTTTGTCTCCTTTATTTAAATTTATTTACCAGCTCGAATCTACGATAAATAACACACGATTGGCCACCTCGTCAGTAAAATCAAATTTTTCATCCTCCATTTAGTTTCTCGTCTGGCCAACTTTTCATGCGGATCAAAATTCTAACGCCCACTCGGCACATCAGAAAAAAAAAGGAGTAAGACAAGGGGCACTAGTAATAACCCTGTGTTCTCTTGTCTCACGTATATATCCTCCTCCGTGTGCAATTCGCGTTTCGGCACACGAGTGGTGAAAATGGACGGCTAGACATGCGAGGAGAAAGGGGAAAGATCGAGCGAGCGAGAGAGAGAGAGAGAGAGAGAGAGAGAGAAGAGAGGATTTCGAGATCGTCGACGCGAACGCGGCGAGTCTAGGCAACGGTTGTATAAAGCGAGTCCAAAGTTTTCGCGGTTCGAGGACCACAGCCAGACGGCACGCAGACACCGCGAAACTATTACTGGACACCGCACCATCATCGAGGGGTGAAGAGGAAGAGAAGGAGACCGAGGGAGTGCGAAAACGAGAGACGAGAGAAACGAGAGTGCGCATAAAAGAGAGAAGACGAAGTGAAGGGGAGGGTGAGTGGCGTGTGGCTCGAGAATAAGAGACTAGAGAAAAGACGCGTAGGAGAGACGGGCGGATGAATCCAAATGGGAGAGAGCGAGAGAGACAAACTCCTCGGTCTATATCTCACTGTTGGCTAGCCGGTGTTGCCCTCTATAACGGCCATTCGCTCATCCGCGTAGCTTTTCTCGTCTCGGATTTTCTACTCATCCCTCTCGTTCTCTCGTACGCATCGTTCGACTATGCGTGTGGGTGGGTGGCACCACCGTTTCCCGAAATATTAACAAACCTCGAATGACCGAGGACCGAGCGAGGGCAAGATAGTTTGTGGCGTATAGACAAACGGATGCGAAGAATTCGTTGATACAGTTTCTTGCTTATCGAATCGCAAGCTCGAAAACTTTCGATAATTGAAGAACAGCGAGGAATTGATAATTTTTATTCCATGCGTCGCAAATTTGACGAATTATGAAAATTTACGCAAGGGATGAAAGAATTAAAAAAAATTGTATATTATTACAAAATTCTGTTCGATTCGAGTGAAATTAATTCGATGAGCAATTCGCTAGTTTAAAGAGCGATCGTTCAATCGTATTTTATTTTCGAAAGAAACATCGCGAGAATTTTATTCAGCCAAAAATCTTTCTTTGCCTAAAAAACGGATTCTTTTTTAAGAAAAATTCGGATCTGAGAAAAAAAACAATCTATAAGTTCGAACCGAAAGTGATTTTCGGGTTTTCCGTCAGCGTCGTGGCGATGCTTACTCGTTGGCAGAGTTTCCGTCAGGGCGCCCGATGACGTTGACCTCGCGAGCAAGAGGAACGAAGAAAATCGCGAGCGAGAGAGAAAGAGAGACACGTCGAGAGGCGCCCGACGCTTCAATCTCTCTCTCTCTCTCTCCCTTCCTTTCGCACTCGTGGTTCTCTCGAAACGCAGGAAGGAAGAGGGAGACGCGGACCAGGGCGCGCGGAGACGACGTGTTCGCGCGCCGCGACGCTGACACACCGCGTATATTTGGCCCGAGTCTCCCGGTATCGCGTCGTCGTGAAGACAGAGACGAGCTGTACGCGGCTTCTCGTCCACCTATATTTCGCTATAAACCAGCAAACGAGACGATACACCTATGTATTACGTATACACGTGCGTTCGCACGTATAATTTCCCGCGCGCGACACCCTTTTCGGCCTCGTTTTCCGATAATTTCGGTCCGACGCCCCAGAGCTCATCCACCGTCTAACGTCGTCGTCGACGACGATCGTCTCCTCTCGTCGTAACGGTTTGACGGGAGAAAACGATATCCTCGTTTACCCGGGCGTAAGCGAGAAAACGAAATAGAAACTGGCCAACTCACCTCGACTGTATTTTCATTTTCAAACGTAGCGAGGATTTTTCTCTCTTTCTCTCTCTCTCTTACATACATACGCGAATATCCACTTCCATAGGGAAATATCGTACAATTCTGGGACGCAATTCGCATCAACGTATCAAATTTCTGTAACGCTATCGAATTTTATACGAAACGAATCTCACTTTCCGATATCGAATAGTTCTCGCGATGAGCTCGAAATTTCTGAAAACTTTATCGAATAAATCGAATAAATTCATCAAATTGTGATCGAACGGTGACGATGGTAATACGAGAAAGAAAATGAATCGTCGACGAGAATAGTAACGCTGTATAACAGTCGATATAACATTTCGTTACGAGGATGAAGCGACAAAAAAAAAAAAAAGAAAAAAGAAAAAAAAACGCATCGATCAAAGTTACGCGACTCACCGGTTGAAGGACTCGTTGCACGAGGCGTGCTGCTGCAGTTTCGTCATCGGGGGTAGTGATACTCCTCCGCCCTCGTCGCTGCGACCATCCGTAATACCATCGCAGGTTGTCTCTAGGATTTCGTCATCCATCGCTGCGAACAAAACGAAAAAAAAGAACAAAATTGAATAAAATAAGATAAACGATTCTCCGAGTCATTGGTCCAAGAATAATCTAATAATTGATTAGCTCGAACGCACAGTGAAGGGAGAAAAAAAAAAGAAAAAATCCCCCCGAACTTCATTTGTTTGGCGAAACCAATCGAAAAATTTCTGCGTCGAAAAACCTGTACTATTCGAGCCTCCTCCTCCCCCTCCCCCTCTCCCACCCTCAAGGCACAACTTCTGCATTGAGCCGATGAGCGGGCATTCCGCGATCCGGAAGATCGCAATTTCGTCCTACAAAGAAATACGAGAAATGGAGAAGAATAAGAGAAGTAAGAGAGAGAATAAAAAAAAAAGAAAAAGAAAATCCGCGATAGTACACAGGCCTCTATAAGAAATTTCTCGTATCTTGCATGTACGGACTACTCGGAGGGTTGCCCCTCCTCTCTACCCCCGTAGATCAGCCCTCACGTCCGAGCCAACGACGTATCGATCCGATCGAGATACAGAAGAGACCAACGTTTTTTTTATACACACTTATATAGATATAAGTCGAGTATATCGTCGATTGTCCGATTCTTCGCTCTTTATCGGGACACTCGATCGGATCAGAGCGTCGTGCAGAAACGACGGGGGCGTTCACGGTGTAAGAGAGAGAAAGAGGAAAAGCCGAATTCTCTATCAGTTTCTCAACCCTCTCTCGAGCGAGTCTCCCTGTGCTCGTGTCCGAAACAGGCATCCGTCGTTCGACTGCCAGACCCCCGAGCTGCTGTAAGGGTGAGAGAGAAAGAGAGAGAGAGCGAGAGAGAGCGAGACGGACAGACGGAGAGAGAGAGAGAGAGGGAGGAAGGAAGGGGGCGAGTTTTCAGGGGGTTGGAAACAGACTATAACGATGCTCTGTCCCGTCGTCTCTCGGTCTAGCCGGTACACCCCCTTTCATCCCCAATCTAACTGTATACAATAAAGCATATATATATAGCGCAATTTGGCTTCCTCCTCTGTCTACTGGCGACCTTTTGCACTTGTCTCTATCGCGAGAGAAACCCAGACTCTCGAACTCATTTAAATCACCCGCAGTGTGCGTTATATCCGGCTTGGAGCGAGTCAAGCCCAGAGTGTACAAGACTATTCATTCGCCGTGAAGACCGGGTAAGCGAGAAGACGAGAAGAATAAAGTCCTGAAAAAAAAAAGATAAACTATAATTCGTCAGAAACGAAATACGAAGGGTGAGAAAAAGAAACGAAAGATTTCTTTCCGCGTTGAGAAATTATCGTCGGACATTCGTCCCAGCTTTTCAATGCCGTGTCAAGGTCAATGTAAATAGGGTTTTTTTTTACAAATGGCGAATGAAGCGATACGAGACCGAGTTAGGGGATGAAAATGGGAAGTGTCGGTTCCATTTTGGTCTCGTCGTGGATGAAAGTGTCGACGACGATTTGGAAAAATCTCGGTTCTAGGAAGTTGTAAGTGAGTAAAACGACGAAATTAGATATAGAATCATGGCAGGGGAACCGGCAGAGCCTCGTGACGATACTAGAATAAACGGGGTGGGTTGGGGCCGGCAAGACGAGGTAGACGGAGCGAGAGAAGAGAGAGAGAGAGAGAGACAGGGGGGGATAGAAGGATAGTGAGTGCTGGAGAGAGCAGAGGGGCGTGGCAAGATGAATGATCGCAAGACGCGGGAGTATTGATCCCAGGGACCGTGTACTCTCTCTCGCCTGCTCGCGGCAGAATCGTAAGCTCTCTAGCTCTCTCTCTCTCTCTCTCTCCTTTCTCACCCTCTCTCTGGCCAGGGGAGCACACAGACCCTGGGCTCTCTCGTTTTCTCACTCTTACTCATTCGCTTTAAGCTTACGATGTTCACTCACTCCTCTCTCTTTCTCGCTCGCTCTCCTCGCCACTTTCCATCCCTCGTCTCTTCTCGAGGTTCGCACCCCCTGTACTGGGTGGCGCGGCAGTTGGGTTCAGGGTCATGCGTGCAACCCCCCCTCCTCTTCATCCCTCGATCTCTCATCCCTCTTTCCCCACCCCAGTTTTTTTTTCTTTCCTTTCTCTAGCTAGGAAGCTCCTTTTTCACTTCCCATCTTTTTCGTCCTTGTCTTTCTACGAGTCGTTCTCGCAAAACCTCCCTGCACAGACTCGTTCTCCCTTTTGCGTTCTCAGTCTCGTACGTACAATGTCTTCCGGCGACATCGTTGTACATATATTCCGGGAGGGAGGAAACGAAACGCGATATCGCGTCAACGTCCGGGTCGAGAAACGACTAGATAATTGTACGAGATAGCGAGTAACCCTTCGTTCTTTCTTTCATTCTGTTTTTTTTTGTTTCATATTCATCGTCAAGTTGAACTCGTAACGTAGCTTGTGAACAAAATTAGACGATCGATCGTTAAGAAAATTTGTATCAACGATCGAACGAAAATACAATTCGCATTTTTCTTTTTGTTTCTTCTAACGGTTTAACGGATTTTTGTTTTAACCCTTTGAGCTCTAAGGACGCATATATACGTCAGCCTATGCGTCTGCGGACCACATAAGCTTGAAAGTACTCAGATCTCCAAGGGCTAACTACCTGGAATCCCGAGTGCATAACTTGGGTGAATAACGTCGACGTAGGATAATTGGATCATTATCTTAGATATGAGAAATACAAACGTACGAAGGGAATCTTCGTAGAACAAGAAGGGAAAAAATGATACTTGTTGTATTTATAGTTTTTGTTTCCTCGGCTGTAAGCGATCGATCGTTATCGAGTCGAGTATTTCCCCTTACGAGGTAATGTACGCGACGGTAAATAATACATAAGGCTTTTGTACATAGGATATATATAACGGGACGAAAAAGCTGTGTGGCAAAAGAAGAAGAAAAAAGAAAAATTGGTATGCCTGTGAGCGAGGCCGCGAGAAGAGGGTTAGTTTCTCGTTGCTGGTAACCGCGTCGCAGAGAGAAAAGAGAGAGAGAGAAAGAGAGTGGGAGGAGGAGGAAGTACGGGAAAGTTTGAGCTTGCGAGAGGCCGAGAGCGTTAGAAGTTTTGCACGGGAGAGAGACACACACACAGAGGGTGAGAGAGAATGAGAGAAGTGAAGGGAGAGGGAAAGAGGAGGAGGGAGGGACGACGTGACAGAGGGTAAAGAGCTTTCAGCGTCATCGGTTGAACGCGAGAGAAGTTTCAACGGGATCGAAGATAGAGAGAACGCGACGAGAGACCGATAGAAGGGCTCTCCCTCTCCCTTCCTCTCTCGTTCTCATTCTCTTCCATAGAGAACAACGTATCAAACCTCGACGACTCGAGGATAGATCGCGGGACGAACCCTTTGGCTTTAAACTCGTCGCTAGAAACATCTAGAAATTAGGACAATCATGTTTACACAAATACGAATGAAGAAACACACAAACTACAAATACGAAAAATAAATCGAATTAACAAAAAAAAATCATCGCGTAATCGACGAAACGAGTAGTTTCTTTTTATGACGCGTGTGTTTTTTTCTTCATAAAGTACGATAGACACTCGAGAAAGAAAGATTTTGACTTCGTTGTAAATCCGGGTGCAAGAAAATTACTACCCTGGCTCGTGTCATTACGACGCACGAGACACGAACGACCGGGAGGGTGAAAATAATAGTCGAAGTCGGATATTCAGGAAAACTGAAACCTCGTTGGTCGGTACGACGGTACGTAAACGGTGCTCTAAGCATGTATGTACGTAATACGTCCGTCCGTATCGACGCGTATTTACGTCTCTCCGGCTCAACGTTCGACGAGAAATCGTGTGGCGCGTTATATACATACAAAAGAGTATCGTCGTGGGGGTTGGAAACGAGGGTGAAAAAAAAGACACAGAAAAGAAAAAAGAAGAAGAAGGAAGAACGAAAAAATACGAAGCGAAGGTGGAAAGGTGTCGTACTGGGTGGGGGTAGGACGCTCAGGGGGTTGATCCGGTGTGGACGGGGCTAACGTTTCGTATATATATTATTCACGCGACACGCGAGGATTATCAGACGAACTTTCGTCACGCTGCGACTGCGGTCGGAGTCAACGAGCTCTCGGTAACATTGTTTCCCTCCGATTGCTTTTATTTTTTACCTTTTATTATTATTATTGTTGTTATTTTTTTTCAATTCTTTTCTTTTCGAAAATACCGCAAGAAAAGAAAATTAATTCTACCCCAAATATTTTGTGGTGAAAAAAACGTTTTATTTTTTATTTTGTGTATGGTTGATAAATGATGGCTCATTAAAGTTACGAACGGAAACGTGCGATCAAGCGTGTATCAAAGATAACGGATTTTTTCGCAATTTGTAACACACATTTGTGATGGACACGACGTCCAAATTGCGTAGCTTGGAAGAATCGAGGTTTTACAAGGGTGTGTTGCAAGAGGAGTTCCTCTGGCGAGGATATCGGACACGCGACCACGCGATCAAGGTCAACTCGTGTGTCACGATACCCCTCGTGTCCTCGTGCGAAAGAGGGGGGGGGGGGGGGGGGGGGGTGTCACGGAATCAACGAAATGTATCGCGCGAATATTCGCGAGGCAAGGTTTTTTTTTTCTCTTTGACGTGGACAAGTGGAACAAAAAAGAAATCAGGGATTCCGGAAAGGGATAGTTTATTCATTCGCGACCTTCTATCAAAATAATGAAAATGAAAAAAACACATGGCGAGTTTCACAATTCGCGTCGTAATTGTTACACGATAAGGACGTGGAATAAGATAAAAATCAAATTGGAATCGAGGATAAGTACATACGTACGAAAATAGACACGGGGGTTGAAAAATAAGGGTAGGAGGAAAAAATCGTTAAATTGACGGTAAATAAGTTTTGAAATTTTTAGTACGCGATTTTTGAAAATCGTTTGTTAATGTTTATATTTTGTCATGAAGAAAATTTGTTTCATCCCTCCTAAGTATCATCGCCAGAGCGACTTTTCGCAAATTATTTTTCTAGCGAAATCGTGACGGAATATTTTGAGTATGGGGCAAAAGCATGGAAGACGAAATTTTTTGCGGGAAGGACGAAAGTGCCTCGGGCCTGCTAGGGGGATGCTGGTTCAAGGGGGTGCAGATTTTCCGTCTCTTTTCATCTCGACGCTATAGATGTGTGTGTGTGTGTGTGTGTGTATAAGGAGGAAGAATTCCTGCGTGGGACTAGTCGCACCCTTCTCTGATCTTTTTTTTTTCTCTCTTCTTCTCTTCATCCCCTTCTTTCGGTGAGACGGGAGACTCGCCTCTGCAACCCCCTGGGGTTGCGCGCGTCCCCCTTTCGAGGACGAAGACCTGGAGAAAGCAAGAGAGAGAGAGACAGAGAGAGAGGGAGATGAAAAGAGCACGAAAGCGACGAGGACGACGACGAAGACGAACCGGCATCAGGACAAAGGAAGAAAAGTGTAAGAAAGGCGAGAGAGAGTGAGAGGGGGAGAGACAGAGGGAGAGAGAGACAGAGAGAGCCAAAGAGAGAGAAAGCCGAGAGAGAGAGCGAGAGAGAGAGAGACAGAGAGAAATAGAAAGAGAGAGGGAGAGAAAGAGAGAGAGCGCGCACCGTGGAGTTAGATCAATAACAAACCATTATGGACCCTCGGGGCTGTTCTCTCTCTAGCTCTCTCGCTGTCGCCGTTACGTGTGGGAGAAGAGAGCGAGAGAGAGAGAGAGAAAATCTCGCGATATCCGTCTTCTCTCTCTCTCTCTCTCTCTTACCCCCTCTTTTCTATGCCAGGGGGTGAATATCCCTTTCGAAAAACGAGAGCAGCGTCATCGAAAAGTAGATCTCTTACACTCGGTCATACTTTTTACGACTCGGCCCTATACAAAAAAAATGGCTCGATCGATTTCTAAAAAATACAAGAATATCTAGAATTAGAGCCAAATAAAATTCCACAATCGGTATGCACAATTTTATATTTATCCAGGTCTGAAAATCAACGAGGCAGTGTCCTCACCTGAAGATCGATGAGCGACGATTCCGCCGGCGTTCTTCACGTATCCACATGACAAGCGATTATTGCACAAAAAATTTATAAAATCCTCGATGCGATCGAGTTTGAATTAAAAACAAAAATTACCATAAAACGGAAACATCGAAGACGAGAAAAAAATCGCGTACACGACCACCTTAGCACGCGACACTCGATGCCGGCATTTTCTTTTTTTTAACGTGGCCGAGAATATCGAAACGGCCATGCTGAAATTTAGATTTCTTTTAAAAAAAAAAATACCTTCTCCTTCGCGACCGAACGATTTCTGTTTTCACGAGTATTATCAATTTTTTTTCTGTAGATAAGGATGGAGAAATTCAGGAGATTTTGCTCGATGCCCGCGCCATCCACGCCGGAACCGGAACCGGCGTGGCACATCCCCGTGATCACGTCCGCACTCTCTCTCTCTCTCTCGCTCTCTCCCTCTCCTTTTCCTTCCCTTCTCACACACTCTCTCTCTCTCTCTCTCTCTCTCTCCTTCCCCGCAAACCGTGAGATTTTGCAAATTCACGCGTTACAAAAGAAGAAAAAAAAATCGATCGATTTTTCCCATAGTTCGCGTATATCTATTCGCGAGATCATCGCGCGAGCGTTTCCATCTCGTTTGATTTTTTTGCTCCGACACTCGTTTCACGTTATTCCCGGATCGATTGTCATCGTGAGACACTTTCCCACGGTCGGAGGAACGACGTGGCAGCACGTCGAACCGAGACGGCCATGCTTGCCGCTGCTGGTCCTCGTTTCGTCCTGTCGGACCAGCAGCACCGGGCGGTCCACCATATCGTTCTTCGTACGGATTTTTTTTCCTCCTCTTCCACGATCCCCGAGACGACTATTCTCGCACGCACGTACACACACCGACCTCCGAGTTCTTCTCCACGACGACGAGATAAATGAAATAATTACGAGAAGAATGAAACAAAACAACAAAAAAAAAAGAAAAAAAAACACGTAAAAATGAAAAACGATCGCGAATTACAAAACGCCGGAAGTCTTGCCACGTACGCTTCGAAGTTTATCTTCCGGTTGTATACGACGCGTTATTAAATAATTTCGTTTGTTTTTTTTTCACACTTTAGGCTCTTCACGCAGCACGGAACGAATTTTAATAGCACAGACATTTTTATTTTCTCTCATCGACGCTAACGGAACACTGTTTTACCCCACGGGTAAAGTACGATATTGGAAACTAGTTGTCGGTTATTTAACAACGAAATAATGTCGTTTGCGAGAGGTCAAAATTCGAGAGACACCTCTCGTGGTTGAGGTGGACACCGTTCGTTGACTCTCTCTCGCGGATAAGTCTCTCGATATACACGCCGGGGTTTACTCCGCGCTTCTCTCTGTACCGGCGCTGCTGTGTGTACCGGCGAGTTTCGCGATTGGCTCGAAGTGAGACGAGGGAGGGTGAGAGCAGGGTGAGACGAAGGGAGAGTAAAAGAGAGAGAGAGAGAGAGAGAGAGAGGGAGAGAGATATAGGAAGGCAACCCCCCGCGTACCGTGATCGCGATCTCGCCCCGAAAGAGAGAGGGAGAGCGAGACAGAGAAGCCAGAAGTGTAGAGGACGCGCGCGACGCCGGGTCGAAGGGGACGTACGAACGAATCTCGGGTATCCCCGCGGCGCATCGCGGAACAGCCAGAGAGTGAGAGAGAAACGGAGAGGGAGATATACCCATACTCGCTTACATATACATATGTACATGTAATGTATATATATATATGTATATGTATATGTATATATACGTATTATGAATATATATAGAAGAGACCCGGCGTCGACGTCGCGGGGACGCACAACGAACGGCGCCGCTACGGCGAGGGCGCCACCGCGTGGTTCGAAGAGAGGACGCCGACGCCCGCGATCGATAAACGTGCGTCGGCCACGCCGACGTTCGCCTTCGTGTACGCATAGCCCGCGTAATGCGTACCGGATGACGAAGGGCCGAGGGAAAGGGGAGATGGAAAGGGAGAGCCGATAAAAAGAGACGGAGATAGAGGAGGAAAGGGGGATGCGGGAAGGTTCCGGAGAGGGAGGCTTCGAAAAGACGAGGATAGGGGTGAGAAATGAGGGGGGGGAGGGGCAAGAGACGTGTACCAGGGAGGCTAAAGGGGTGAACGATATAGCCCACCGAGTCTAAGACGATCCTCCTCGTGGAATAATAACGTTATTAAAAAAAAGTCACCCACGGTCGATGACGAAAACAGAATTTTCTTTTTTTCCTTTTTTATGTTTTTAGGAATTTCGGACCATCGAAGGTTCGCTCGAAAGAATGAGATAAACGATATATTTATTATCGAAAAATGTACGATAATATTTTTAATATATTTTGTTTATAGAAACGAATTTATTAATGTCGATTAATAAATAGCAATGTATATCAACTCGAACCTATTTCGATTCAACTCATGTATATATGAACAACGATCCATTCACACTATAATTCTTATTTCCTTTTTTTGTTTTAAAAAATTTCGGACCATCGAAGGTTTGCTGGAAAGAATGAAATAAACAATATATTTATTATCGAAAAATGTACGATAATATTTTTAATATATTTTGTTTATAGAAAACGAATCTATTTGTCGATTAATAAATAGCAATGTATATCAATTCGAACCTATTTCGATTCAACGCATGTATATATGAACAACGATCCATTCACACTATAATTCTTATTTCCTTTTTTTGTTTTAAAAAATTTCGGACCATCGAAGGTTTGCTGGAAAGAATGAAATAAACAATATATTTATTATCGAAAAATGTACGATAATATTTTGAATATATTTTGTTTATAAAAAATGAATCTATTTGTCGATTAATAAATAGCAATGTATATAAAATCGAACCTATTTCAATCCAACGCATGTATATATGGACAACGATCCATTCACACTATAATTCTTATTTCCTTTTTTTGTTTTTAAGAATTTCCAACCATCGAAGGTTCGCTCAAAAGAATGAAATAAACAATATATTTATTATCGAAAAATGTACGATAATATTTTAAATATATTTTATTTATAGAAAATGAATCTATTTGTCGATTAATAAATAGCAATGTATATAAAGTCGAACCCATTTCAATCCAACGCATGCATATATATATAGACAACGGTCCATTCACACCATCGGATGATGGTCAATGACGGTTTATCGAGCCGATGCTCGACTACGTACTCCCTGGCTCGGTAGTTATACGCGATATACGACTATAACCTCGAGCGTTGCGTTTGCGCGAGTGAGAAAGGACGGAAGGCACGGAGATAGGGAAGATAAGAAAAGTCATCACGGTCAGTGAGCGCGCCACCACCATGCTCCGTCATTCATTGATTGTGCGAGCTTGCGTAGTTTCGACCTACGCACACACACACACACACACACACACACACACGATCTCTCGCCACGATCACCACCAACCACGCTGCGTTAAACGTATTTTACAGCTTGCTCGTACTTACTTCGTGAACGCGAAACGCGTTACGAGTAAAAATGCACGTTGGTACGTTACACTCTTTATATACGAGAATACTATATAATCCTATATATGTACAATAAAATATACACAAATATGCGAAGCGGTACGTAGCGGTGCTCGGGTGGGCTCATTGGCCGAGAAGAGGGTTCACGCACACTCCGGGAGTGAGATAGACAGAACGAGAACGAGAACGAGAGCGAGAAAGAGAGAGGACCGGATGAAAGAACCGTCAGCCGGATGTGTAACGTACTATACAATCCTCCGACACACATACGCATCGTACATAGACACACACACACAGGCACACACACCGATGCGTGCGCATTATGCGAGTGGATAGGAGTGTGTACACACAAAGTCGCGCGTTATTTCGATCCGTTGCGAAGCGACTCGCACGCATACCCGAAACAAAAATTAAAAAAAAAAAGAAAAAAAAAAGAAAGAAGGAAAACATATACACGGGCACATCGACAGACGCACGAGAGAGGTATGTAGGTCAGTCAAACTCGTCGGGAAATGGATTTTACTGCGTAGTACATACGCGAGTCCGACGTATATACGAGTCGAGAGGATACCAGTAGGTGCTCCCTTTTTTTCTTTCGATCGCATCTCTCGGCGTTTTCATTTATTCTTTGTTTTTATTCCTATTTTTTTTTTGTTCTTTTATCTCGATATTGATACACGAACGCGCGAGTACACAAAGTGTGGAATGCGCGATGGTTATTCCCTTTTTTTTTCAACGTCGAGAGACAAAAACAAATAAAAAGAAGAGAGAGAAAACAGAAACGAAGTAGAGAAAAGAGAGTAACGAGAGATGAATGTGTACCGTGTGTATCGTTGGAGGTCGTCGCACTGCGGGGGAAAAAAGCTCATTCATTGATTGCATCGCCGTACAGGCGAGGAGTGTGGCGTGTTCACGGTTAGCGTGTTTCTCTATACTCGCGATGTTACACACGTATGTGTCTGTGTGTGTGTATTGGAATACACGTGTATATAAATTTATAGATATGTGTGTGAATATTCGTACGAACGCGTGTATTACTCGGTGCCACTTGGTGCACGTGAACGAGGGACATGCCTCCCTGTGAGTAAGCAGCGAGGTGGTGGTCGAGGGGAGAGGAAGGGAAGAAGAGGAGGAGGAGGTGAAAGGGTGTGAGCGAGAAATGGAGGGAAAAAAATGTGCGCGGGGGTGGTAGATATCGTATACACGTATGGGTCGTGTATGGGATAGAATGAATCGAGGAGCGCGTATAAAAGCTCCATGGGAAGTGGCGGTACGAAGAGTCCAAGTAGATAGGGTCGCGCGTGGTCAGACCGAGACTCGACCTACTAGGACGTTTTTACTACGTGTGGAATTTTTCTTTTTTTCTTCATTTTTTTTTAATCTTAACTCATTCAGTTCTTCGAGAGAATAGGCAACGTGATGGTGGGAAGAGAGTGAGTAAGAGAGAGAGAGAGAGAGAGAGAGAGAGAGAGAGAGAGAGAAGCGAGACTGTGACACGGTGAGAATGGGAACGTAGATGAAACGAGGAGAAATTAATGTTTAGCCTAATTAAAGGGACCGTGTGTCTATAAATGCTTCTATGCTGGATATTTGTATCGTCGCGTATGTGCGCGCGGTTTCTTTTTTTTCTTCTTCTTCGTTTTTCTTACGGTTGTGTGTGTGTGTGCGTGCGCGCCCGCGCGCATCCGTATGAGAATGACCTGTATGGGGCTCGTTGAGCGTAGGCTTAAAATAGCGTCCGACACACTGCCGTGGAATGTAAGGGCAGACCGAGTTTTATTGTCGCCTCCTGTGAGAGCCACAGCCCGCGGCCCTAAGATTAACTCGGGCCAAGTTACGGGTGATGGCCCCGGAGCGTGCGAGATGTGTGTATGGTCCGACGAACGACGCGACGCGAGGGAGTCTCGAGGACGATCGCGACGTATTACGAGTCGTGTCGAGGACCGTAACCGAACGCCGCGTGATATGTTTCGCGACGATCGAGATCGATGTTTTTTTTACAATTTTTTTATTTACATAAAAAGATAATAATAATTATAATGAAAAAATCTATAGAGATGTACAAATTATATTCTAACTCAATTTTTATGAAATTATTGGTTGCATCAATGTTTTTAAAATTATAATTTAATTAAAGATTTGTTTTTCTTTCGTTTTTTTAAATTACGTTTTTTTGCAGCGTGATTTAATTTTTTATTTCGTTTCGATGGAACAAAAATTAATTTTTTCCCAAAGAAATATCAATTTCTGTGTTACTCGTGGCTAGGTAGGCCAACCGTTTGAATTATCGGGTTTTAAATAGTTACAAAGAAGATATGTTTCGCGAGATGAGATCGATTTTTAAAATATTTTTATTTAAATAAAAAGAAATTAATAATAATAATGAAGAAATCTGTAGGAAAGTGCAAATTCTATTTCAACTGAATTTTTATAAAATTAGTTGTTTCATCAATCTTTTCAAAATTATGATTTAATCAAGAACTTTTTCTTTGGTTTTTTTTTTCAATTATTTTTCTTCGCAGTTCGATTTAATTTTTAATTTCGTTTCGATCGAACGAAAAGTAATCTTTTCCTGAAGAAATGTGGATTTCTGTGTTACTCGTGGCTAGGTAGGCTAATCGTTCGAATTCTCGAGTTTTAAGTAGTACAAAGCGGTCCGAAGTAGTAAAATCTAAGAAGGGAGGACAAATTATGGAGATTCGAGAAGGAGAGAGCGTTGCTCGAATGCCACACAAAGTTCCATGCACTCGGGTAAATGAGCGCGTATATTCCGTTGTGCCAGTGTCTGTCTGTCCATCTGTCGGTGTGTGTGTGTGTGTGTATGAAAGAGAGAGAGAGAGAGAAAGAGAGAGACGGAAAACTATGAGAAGAGGGAAAAAGAAGGAGGGGAAAGAATGAACGTTGAAGCGCGGCGTTGTCGAGCGGAACGAAAATTGACGACGAAGACGACGGAGAGGGCGAGAGCGTCACACGAGGGTCAGGATTAAATATAACCGTTTGCTCGGGCTATTTATAAAGATTAACTTGTTGGTGAGATAACGAACGCGAGAAAGACAATGGCCCTGTGCCTTCGTATACATTGCGACACGACAATTGCGCGGGAATTCGCGCAAAGTCTTTTCAACCCGACCCAACCACAAACACGCGTGCCTTCTTTTCTGACGAATACGTCTCTTTTTATCTTTCTTCCTCTTCGAGCCAACGTTTTATTCCTACTATGACGATTAAAAAAAAAAAAAAACACAATATTAAAAAATCAAGAATCGACTCGAACGAAATGAAATAAGAAATTATAATTGGTTGGGTTAAAAATAAAAAAAATGAACGATATAAAAGAGAAAGAAGAAACAAAAAAACGAGTTTTTAGTCACGCATCGTTCGAGGCAATGCACTTACGTGCGTTGGAAAAATAAATAACGTAAAATTGTACGAAAAGCGAGGGAGAGACCGGAGTTGTAAGCCGCGAGTCGCGTGAAAAAATATGTTTTTTTGTTTTTTTCCTTGTTGAGATTCACCGAGAGGGAAAGAATCCGGTTTCTCACGTTTACACGCACGACGAGAGAAGTTAAATCGGTCTGGTCTCATTGTCAGTGAGAAAAGGACACGCGTGTAATACTGACGAAGATGTGATGAGAGAGCGAGAGAGTGAGAGAAAACGTAAGAAAGAATAATATGAAAGCTAGAGCGACGCGATTCGAACCAAAGACACACGAAATATAAATATAGATATAGATATATATATGTATGACGTTGTCAGGCTGTGAGCAGGCGTGCACGAAGAGCGAAGAAATTCCTGAGGAAATTACGACATCCAGGAGGTCCCTTATCTCAAATCGTCGTGGACGACGCCGCCGGTGATACGAGGACTGATATTTCGTTTCTTTTTTTTTCCCCCCTTTATTTTTTATATTTTTAGTCTCTCGTTCTTTCTCTCGCTCCTCGTTTCTCCACACGTCTCGTCTCGCTCTCGCGTGTCTCTCATCACTTTTATCATGCTTTTGGACGCTCGCGATGCACTCTCGTGCTCTTTCACAGTCTCTTTCTCTCTTTCGCTCGTCGAGAAACTGACGACGACGACGACGACGACGACGACGACGACGACGACGTTGTTTTTACTACTACGAGTGTATATAGAGCCGTAGCACGTCGTCGTTTTCGTCGTTTCATTCATTTGTCGAGTGAAGTTTGTACCCTGAAATATAGTATGTTGTATACGATATACACACAGATTTATTATATATATATTTAATATATAATAAACAATATATTATAATATGATAAATATAATTAATTATACATTTATTATATTATAATTATTATTATATATAATATAAATTATATTATATTTTTTAATTAAAATATTTATTATTAATTAAATTTTAAAAATATAATATGATTTATTATATAATTAAATTATTATATTATATAATAATAATAAAAATATATTATTATTAATATAATAATTATATTATTATGTAATATTATATAATATTATATTATATAATAATAATAACAATATAATAAATATATATGTGAATATATATTATTTGTCTTTCATTTAAATATAATATAAATGTAATAAATAAATAAAAATAATAAATATATAAATATGTAAAAAAAAGAAACTCGGATATAAAACATAACTATATATCTGTTGTTATATCTTATATCCGAGTTCCTTTTCTTTTTTCAATTCAACCAACGGACAGTATGCCTTATCGCTGCGAGACTGCGTCATGTAACGGGCGGGGTCGCGTTCCATCCAGTCGAGACAAAAATTTAATAAGTTCCTACGGTTACCATTTCCTATATCGCAGCATAAATCGAGAAATTTTGCGGCGCAAAGATAAAAACGACGAAATTAGGTAAACGATTCTCGCGTTGTTATTCTTGTTATCCAACTTTGTTATCGCTGTTGTTGTCGTTGTTGTTGTTAGTGTTTTTTTCGTTATGATTATTTATTTTAGGTCAACTGTGTTGATTCCATACGATTCGAATGAAATTTTACCACGGCCCAGTTGCAAATATTGATATTACTTGGCTCGAGTAAATAGAAATAAAATTGATTTTCATTGAATGAAAATGTGTTTGTACGAAATTAAACGCATCACGATGTTTGTTCGTTTCCGCTGACAAAATTGATTTTGTTTTATTGATTCTTTTCTTTATGTTTCTCATAAAGATGAAATTCTAAACGAACGAGAAAGTTTCTCTGCTTCCAAATTATCGCGTTGAATTTACACGCGCCAGTCGTAAACAAATTAATGTTAATTTTGATTTTTGAGTGAAATTTCGATAAATTCGGGGAGAAAAAAAAAGAAAATTATCAATTTTGTTTTATCGATTCTTTTTTTCATATTTCTCATAAAGATGAAATTCTAACCGTACGAAAGTCTCTCCGCTTCTAGATTATAGCGAGATACAACGAAAATATTGTAAATTTAACACGTACACGCGCCAATCGTAAACAAATTATTTTTTGAGTCAAATTTCGATAAATTCGAGGGGAAAAAAAAAGAAAATTATCGATTTTCGAGTCAACGACAACGAAGTCTACTTCGTTGTCTCTCGTCACGCCCGACGAGGGAATCGCGCGCAGTATCGAGCAAACGTACATATATCTACATAAAAGTGCGAGGATGGGGCGAGCTTCGAACCCGTCTAACCCGAAGTCTCGACAACGAAGGCAGACGGAGGGAGAGCCGAGAAACTAGAGAGAGGACAGCCGTGCACCGAGCACGATGGCGTATACACATCAGGGCGCGCGCGCATACACACACACACACACACACACACGCACACACATACAAAACACATAACGGGGCGTATAAATGCAGCTGCCACAGCGGCAAGCACGAAGTAGTAAACACGTAGTGCGAGAGGTTGAACCAAGTCCCGAGCCCATCGGTCTCGATAAGGACGCGGAGAGTGTAAAGGGACGATGTATTAGAACGACGACGCGACGACGATGACCACTGGTCATCCACCTCGTACTTCTTCAACCCCCTTCTTCAACGTCCTCGCGGTCTCGTTATTTCTCGTCTTCTTGGAATTCAAAGCGAACGAAGGGAAACGGAAAAAGAAGAAGAAGAAAAAACAAACAAACAAACGTCAACTCCAACTATTTACAAGGGCGATGGCCTTATAATCAATTGTAATCATGAAATTGTGCGAACGATTACAAAAGATGAATTATAATCGAATATTTATCATTACACATGTTTTTTTTTATAATTTCCTTTGTATTAATATGCAAAATAAAAAAATGTTTTTTTTTTATTAATGGGAATAAAATTGGACGTACTTGTTATCATTGTTCGTTGTAAAACGATGTTTAACAATTACACGTTTCATTAAAAAAAAAATCCATCCGTAAAAAATATTAAAAATCAAGATAGAACGACGCGCGGCCAGAGTCTCGAAGGATTCGCCGTGCCGCAACGAAGAAAGCTCCTTTCCTTCCTACGTAGCTAATTACTGTACTCGATAAGAAGAAAAGAAAAACAAAAAAATTGGCTCCTAAGTACGACGCGTTTTTCAAAGAGTCGAAAACTCGAGGTAACAAAAAATCCCGACGCGTACACTCCCGGACCAAACGCCCGGGTTTGGACGTTGAAACAACATTATGGCTCGTATAAAAGCCCCGAGAGTCAAAAGAACCAGAGAAAGGAGTCGAGAGTTTCGCGAAAGAGAGACAGAGAGAGAGAGAGAGAGAGAGAGAGAGCTTCAATCTTTGTTTCTCACCCTTTGAAAGAAGATGGAAGTAGGGGGGGGGGGGGGGTGCAAGAAGCGGGTGTGGTTGAAAAGAGGATAGAAGGGGGAGGGAGCCAGGGGGTGGTAGAATAAGGGGTAGAGTGTTTCCGCTCGACGCGGGGGTGGCTTTTCGAGTGCCTGTGGCCCAGTGCCCTTGTAGCCACGGCGTGTTGCGCGGGCGTTGCGCCGGAAAATTAGCTCAATTTCGTTTTTTCTACTCGCTGTGCGCCACATTCCCATTTACCTCATCCATGTATATATATATATGGCATATATATAAGGGATCGTACTATCCACGAGTAACACACGCTTTTTCGCGGTACACGGTGCACGAAGAAGAAAAGAAGACGAGGAGGGACGAGGAGGGAGGGCGAAAGGAGAGCTCGGTGACGGTAATCGTGGCTCGTTTTCGCTCGTTCTCTTTTATGCACCCCTTTCATAGAACCCCCGCCGACTTTTATATATATTAGAGACGTTATATATAGATAGATGGATAGACGAGCGTTTTCTTTTTTTTCCTCGCGACGGTTCTCCCCGGGCTCTTTTTTACCGTTTCGCAATCCCTCGTAATCTCTACCACGTCGTTGCAGCTCATTCCTCCAACCCTTCTTTCCTCTTCTTACTTATTTCTTTTTATCCCGGGTAGGTACGCGATTTTCGCGCCGTTCCACAGCAGGACGGCTTCCAACGTTCGCCTTATTCATACTAACTCGTGTATGCTCGCTAACCCTCCTCGTTCCTACTACCGACGTTCTTTCGTTGCTTCTTTTTCTTTTGTTTCCTTCTCGTACTATTTTTTTTTGTTTGTTTTTCTCGTCACATTTTTATTTCACCGGCATCACGGAACTCGAGGGTACTTCGCGATTATTTAATGTCTCGCGCGCAGTTCTACGAAGTATCTCGAATATAGCGCCGAATTAATTATCAACGAGATGCGATACTTGTAATTCGAGGGGGGATGAAAAATTTGGTCATTGCATCAACGAACGTGGCAAGCGATTCCTCGATATATCCGTAAAAAGAGCGATTTTAAAAATCTATCCATCTCCTCGATTGGCTCGTAGAAACTTGAAGAAAAAGAGAAATAAAAACTGTTGGAATATTTTAAGAAATTGGATGAAAAATACGAGGCGGAGAAAAGTGTTAACGGTGAAACGAATATACGTCGAGCAGTTTGTCGAGAAGAGTAAGGAGGAAGGTGAGAAAGAGAAAGAGGATCGGGGGTCTTGGCATGTTGGAAGGAAGGAACGAACGAACCAACGAGAAATCGCGAGGAGAGACAGAGAGTATATAATCGTGCTTTCCCACGGAGGGAGGAATCGCGATTGGCAAGAAGCGAGATACGTCGTACCGTGTTGTGCACTCGGACGTAGAGGATCGCCATCTACGTCGTCTTCGGTCCTCGCTTGCTTTTGCTTCGTACATCAGCACCGTGCAAGCGAGCGTGCAAGCAAGCAAGCAAGCAGCATCTTTACTACCTGATGCGGGGAACCGCTAAAAACTGGCCCTTATACGTTTTGCGATCTTGGTGTACGACGACCAAGACCAACAAACTTCCGAGGCCTATCCCTACGTACATACCCATACGCATACGTACGTATACGCACACACAAACGTTGAATCCGGTGTGTAACACTACGGCCACGTACCTAAATGTCATTTCAACCGACAACTGCGCGAGAATACACGCTCTCGAGTCGGAGAAAGACAATGCTATGACGCGGAATCGAGGAAAAAACGAAAAAGTAGGTACGAAGCGAGGAAGACGATGAGACACGTGAAAGCATCGGGAACGAGGCACGTAAGCGTTATATACGAGGCGAAATAAGTAGAATCGTCGCTGAGAAAGATTAAAGAAATAAATGAAGAAATGTGAAAAAACGTGTGAGAGAGAGAGGGAAGAAGAGAGAGAGAGAGAGAGAGAGAGAGAGAGAGAGAGAAGAAAGCTAAGCACACCCCGACGACCATGCTGATGGTCAGCAAAGGTTAATGTACGAGAGGGAGGAAGAAGAATCCACGGTCGATGGTGAGGAACGCGCAAGGGGGAAGGAGAGAAGCGCGAGAACTTCGCGACTTTGCTGAGAACGCGGAAGCCAAGAACGCGGTGAAGAAAAGGAGCAGAGAGGGAGATAGAGAAATGTCCGTGAAAGGCCAGAGCAAGAGAGAGTCCTCCGTACGCGCTGATCGCCGCGGGCTTCTTGACCATATATCGCTTTAAATCATTTCCACGAGGGCACCCTATCGCCTAATGGTGATCGAGCTTTTAATGTATTGCTCGCGTTTTATATACCAGGTGTTGCCAAGTTTCCCGCGTATCGACGATTGTCGAGCGAGAAACGATGAAATTAATTCATTTTTTAATCATTTATTATCATAATCGCATCGTTATTAAATTATTGTCAAATTATCATCGATTTTATAATCAAATTATTATTTCGTAATCGATCATTAATTATTTTATACGATCGTTACATCGATCTATCAAAATCGACCAAAAAGATAATTGCGTTTGCTCGCAATAAATATATACTCGCTTCCATCTGTCAGAAACCCAATTACTTTTTGGCTATTGACAAAAACTACCCGAAAAATAATACCGCGTCACGTCCCATCGTGCCCGAATACCCACCGATTTTTCTTTCCTTTCGTATTACGAGACGCGACTCGGCGAAGCGTGTCTCGAGATCCGAAACAAAACAACGGAAAGTAGAAGAAGAAGAAGAATAAGAAGAGGAAGGGAAGAAAAAAAGAAATGGAAGAAGAGAAAACAGGGGCAAAAGAGAAAATAGTACGAAGGAAAAGAGGGAAGAGGACTCATTTGTCTGTCAAAGAAAAATGAGACAATATTCCTTCCGCGAGAATATATAAACTGCAACGCGAAGCGCGTGTAGTTTCCGTTGCTGTGCAGACGGTTGGGAGCTTCGTCCGGGAACTAGAGAATGCATAGTGAATGAGGCAAAAGTGAAGAACGCGAGGGAAAGAAAGAACGAGGGATAGAACAAAAAAAAATGTAAAAAAAAAAGAAAGAAAAATAAAAGAACCAAGACGAAGGCAATATGTTTGTCTCTCTGTGTGTGCGTGTGTAGGCTAGGGGGTGTCTATGTAAGCTCAAGAGGGGGCGGGCGGGCGGGGGAGGCAAGGGGGGGAATGCGATGAGTGCATTTGTATGTGGCACGGTCGTGTCTCTTCTGTCGTTTGACTTGTCATCGTTCTCTCGTCGGAGGCGCGCGGCCTGTAACGGTGCTATGCAGCTCTCCGGGGCCCGAGCGATCCAAAGAGAACGAGCGAGATGGATAGACTGACTGACTTTTGCCTCGCTCGCGCACGCGTTTCTCTCTACTCACTCGTTAGTCACGCTCCCGTCTTTATGAATGGGTTGTACGTATACCTTCCTCCTCTAGTCTACCACCACTACTACCATTACGACTACCATACACTTTATATCCTTGTGTGAATGTACGTTACATATATAGCGATGTATGTATATATATATATATATAGAGAGAGAGAAAGAGAGATATGCGTGTATAGATATAGATGAGACTACGTTACACACGCTACTCTATCGTTAAAACTGCGCAAGTCGCGAGAAACTATAATACTCACGAACATTGCGAGTTTTTACCGTTCGACTCGCTCACTTTACTTCTTATTTCCTGGGGAATAGTTACCTCCTTGCTCTTTATTCTTCCCTTTTTTTCGCTTGTAATCATTCCGATTTGCATCGTTAACCATAGATTGGATGTATATATCTAGCAAGATATATTTGGAGTTTACCTGAGATTTATTAGACAGGCGTTTTTATTTTTGTTTTTAGACGAAGTTTACGGTCAATCGGAGAGATTTTATTTTAGGTGCGTCAAGGTGGAAGCTCGGTCGTTTTTTTTTTATTGAGATTTTTAATTATTTGCGAGGTTTTGTATGATTAATTTAATTTTTGTTTAACTTTTTGTTGAAGTTTTGTCGAGAAAGAAGTTGAATCGATTGTTTTAGTTATTTTGTCTGGGTTAGTGTAAAATTGTATATTTCAGGAGGAAGAAATGTTCCAGGAGGATTAGTCATTGTTAGAGGTTCATCTTTCATTTGGCGAGTTACATGAGTGAAAGTAAGGAGAATTATGAGATCAAGAGTCCTCGTTGTACTTGGAGAGTCTCTCGGGAGGTCCGTTCGGTCTTTCTAAACTACTAACGACAGAGATGATGGGGATGCTGCTCGAGACGTTATGTAGGTAGCTCTGTGTATATATGTATCTCTAACAAGGTGTATGGATTCTCCTACCATTAACCAACGAACCGCAACAATGATTTTGTTCGTGCGCTAATTTGTAATTTATTTTAATTTATCTCATCAAAATAAAGAATTGGAAAAATTACGACCTCTAAATCCAGTAATTTATTAACAAATATTGAATTTCTCCATGAAAAAAAAGGAAAATATTTCTCGAAATGGGGTAGTTTTATGATAGAGGTTGTTTTCACCCTTGTACCTTTTCTAAAACGATTGAATTTGAAATTTACAATCTCGTAAAAGGAAAGATTTTATTTAATTATTTTATCCGAAAATTAGTTTGATTTTTGTGTAACAACTGAATTTTATAAAATGGGGTGGAAATAGGGTGGTTATCGAAACGATTGCAAATTTTCGTTTGGAATTAATTATTTTTATTAGACAAAATACGATGTCGACATTGCAGAGGAATCAAAAATTTGTTAGTCGGATGTCTTGGTGATTAATCATAGAATTACCCATATATATATAAATATATATATGTATATACATTGAGGGCTGTAGGACGTTCGTGTCGTCGGTCCAGGGCAAGGGAGGAACGGGGATGTGAAGCGGAAACTCGGTGGCATCCGAGGAATGCCATGTAATAATCGAGCAGGCACGTATATCGTAAATACACACTGAGTATACCTATATACACGATAGACTGGCCAAAGCTTACGGCGCGTGAACGCGTGATGGCGCCACGTACCGGACTCGCCGCAACTATTAGATATAGCGAGATTGAGCCTTATCGAGCATTTCTAATCGGGAAATCATGCCTAAAATCAATCTTCGTACATCTCACTACCGATTTCATCAATTTTCTTTAATTCGTTAATCTCAAGAAAAAATATTATTAATATTTTAAAAAAAATCATATTTTCTCAAATTCCAAAAAATGCAGATATCGTAAAAATAAATGTCATACGATAAAAAAAAATGTATAAAAATCGCACGAAATAATAAATCTCACTCCGCAGTTTCCGTAATTAAAGAAAGAAAGATCTAATTAACTTTTCAAACGCTATATCGATTGTGATTCATCAAACGGTTGCCGACACATCGAATCACAGAACTTTCTAGCATCCGATTTTGGTCCCACGTTAAAGCCCCGTCTGGGAGGGTTGAAGCGCAATTTTTTTTTCTCCGATGGGCGCTCGCAATAAAAAACCCTGGGAAGATCTTTCGCAAAAGAAAAAAGAAAGAAATATCCAAAACGAAAATACTGTGACACAAAGCTATTGTACCGGGGCCAGACGAGACCAGACGACGTTGCGGACGAGACACGAATGCGAATTTAATAATGAGAATAAATCATTTTAATGCTACTATACATGTATACAAACACACACACACACACACACATATATATGCACACGGTTCGGAAAGCACGTATACATGGAGAAACGCTGGTTTCTAGTGGCACTACGAGAGAAGAGGGTGAGTTGTAAAGTTGGGCGAGAAAGAGCGAGATGGAACGAGCATAAGAAAAAAAAAGAACGTGTAAACTGGAATCGGGGATGAGGCTGGCCGAGCGGGCGGATGGCTTGTAAAAAAAGAGAGAGAGAGAGAGAGAAAGAGAGAGGGTAAAAAAAGAAACCGGTACAACTTTTGCACGCCGCACGGCGTATTCCGCAGAGGGGTGCATTGCGTTTTGCGATTATAAAAGCCGGGGCAATCTCCCCCTTCTAGCTACCCCCCTCCCCCCCCTCCTGCTACACCCCTCCTCTCATTTCAAGCCAAGAGAAATCACGTTGTATGAGTTTATACGAGTGTGTACGTGTAAGTCTAGACGGACTTGGGCCTCCTATCAAAAACAGACCACCGAACTGAAAAGCGACCTGAAAGGGCAAGGAACTCGCTTCTACAATGCCAAGAAATTAAAGTTCCTCCATACGACGAATCCTGCCACATTTTATATATCTATGTATTTCTTTTGCTTTTTTTCTTGTTTCGTTTGTTATTACTTACGCGCACATACCATGAGCGAAAGTCTCGGGGCAGATTCTCTCGGCATTCTTCACTGAAGGAAACGAACTAAAGGTACATACGTATAAATTGCAATGATAAAAATAATGAAAATAATCGATAGCCAAAAATCGATTGATTAAAGTCTCGAAATTATCGGTACAAGGGTTGTTCAACCCCTCTAACAGAGGGTTAAAAATCAACGATTGCAGAAACACAAGTTCGCAAACGAATATTTGCGAGCCCTACCCTCTGTTTCCAGCACCCTTACAAAAAAAGAAAGAAAGAAAAAAAATTTTGGAAAAAAAAAAACATTGCCCTCGTCAAAAAATCGTTCCACTTCACGCCGTATATGGCTACGTGGGTCGTGCACCTGGGAAAGTATCGCGGAGGTGAAATAAATAATGATATGATACCCGTTCGATAGAAGGGGAGAAAGAGGTGCGAAACGAAAAAGAAAAACGTCGATAAAAAAAAAAAAGAAATCGTGGTGAATAGGTTCAATTAAAGCGTCGGGTACTGAACAAACAATTCGTTCGAGTCCTGGAGGGTCGGTTGGTAGAAATAAAAATTGATTTTTTCTCTCCCTTATGCGCGTTATTTTTTTTCTTTTCTCTGTCTCCCTCTCTCTCTCTCTCTCTCTTTCTCTTCCCTTCGTTACACTCGATCGGGATGTTACGAGTGTATGGATATACGGAATTGTGGCGAAAAAGAAAACACACAAGTGAAGGGTGGAGAAGGGAGAAAAGACCATGGGAAAGTGGAAACGAGGAAATGTGCGAGGCTCGTTTGTTCGTTTAACTCTATCGTTCTTTCTCTCTCTCTCTCTCTCTCCCGTTTGAACGACGGATAATTCGTAGCGTTCGGCATGAGCAACCTTGACCGGTGACGGTTGAATCGATTATCGTTTAGATTGTAACGGGGGTGGACGACCCCGGAACGTTTTCTCCACCGCCTCCCTTTACTTACCCACTCCCCCCCACCTCTTTCTCTTTTTCTCTCACTGTCTCCCTTCCTCTCTTTATCTATCTATCTGGGCCGTTTCCACTAACTCGCGGCACAACGACCCTGCGGGGGTGACCTTACCATCGCGGTACGCCCGAGGGTCTCGTTCCCCAAATACCTGGCTCCAATTGGCCATGGCAACGTGCGGCTCTCGCAAACCCTATTATACATTATACACACGTCCTCCGCCATATCGATTCATGCGCTTGTCAGTGGGTGATAGCATTCCGCGAATTATTGCTTTCAAATCGCAAGATTTTCGTTTTCACTCGTTTATTTCCAACCGTCGACCTGTGCTCATGAACTCACTTACGACAAGCAAACGCATTTATTGATACGATGGAAATATTTTTTTTTTAATATTCCACCGGCGTATAAGCCGTTTAAACAACACTTGTACAGGACAAGGGAGATCTTGAGGACAAATTGAATGGTGAGAAAAAGTAGACCGAATAAAAATAATGAACACGTCTTTACGATTCGATTATAAAAATTCCTTTAAAAAAAATCAATTTGACTAATTGCAGATGAAAGTTTTTTTTTGCAGTTTTGCAGTTTTTTTTTTGCAGTTTGCTTGTCAGTGGGTGATAGCGTTCCGCGAATTATTGCTTTCAAATCGCAAGATTTTCGTTTTCACTCGTTTATTTCCAACCGTCGACCTGTGCTCATGAACTCACTTACGACAAGCAAACGCATTTATTGATACGATGGAAATATTTTTTTTTTAATATTCCACCGGCGTATAAGCCGTTTAAACAATACTTGTACAGGACAAGGGAGATCTTAAGGACAAATTGAATGGTGAGAAAAAGTAGTTCGAACGAAAATAATGAACACGTCTTTACGATTCGATTATAAAAATTCCTTTAAAAAAAATCAATTTGACTAATTGCAGATGAAAGTTTTTTTTTGCAGTTTCATCCTGACAATGTATGATTTTAATGGGAAGTTTGCCAAGTTGGGTTTTATTCTTAGTCTTGGGAAGAATTACACTCTCGCTGAATCGATAAAATACGTTCGATTTGAAGGAAGAAAGAGAGTGAGAGGGACAGTTCGAGAAAGAGGAAAAGAAAGAAAGAACGAAAAACTGGTCAAGTCGGTCAATAAAAGTCCATAAAAGTTGGTCGAGGTACATCCACATGCTCGATTAATTTGACCACGAGAAATGCTTTTGCCGAGTACGTATAGTAAGTACTACTTGGACAGTAGGATGTAATGTACTAGACCTGCGTGCTCCGAATATTTTCTCAACGATACTCGCCCTTTACGTCGCGTATTCAAGTCCCCGAAAAATTTCGTCACGTTTTCTCACGCCAATAAATGGCAAGGCTGAGGAGGAGGAGGAGGAGGAGGAGGAGGGAGAGAGACGAGGGGAGACACGGGTTGTAAGTACCGGAGCGAGTGAAAAAAATAAAAATTTAGTATCCGTGACTTTGGTCTATGCGAAATGAATCAATCCCGCGAGAAAGGGGCCCTCGAAAACCACGAGTCATACCGCCACGAGTTTACTACGAAACTAAAACATGAATCAGGAAATGGTGTGTCACGTGCGTGTTTGGCAATCGCGTCATCAAAAAACGTGAACGTAACACGAGTGAGTGTATGGCCGTAAAAAGGCAAAGTATGACACGAAGAAACGTAAGAGAGAATTAATCTTGAAAATTCGAAGATAGATATGTTTATTTCGAGTGCGAAATTTTAGGGGAAAATGAGTAAGATGGTGTTTATAGAAAATTGTTACAAGAAATTTTCCATAAATAGGAAAACGCACGAGGCGAGAGAAGATGAAATACTGAAGGAAATGAGCTTAAAAGAGTCGCGGAGGGTATTTCAGGGTCGTTTACCCGCCTAAATCGGGCATTGGCCGACGACTACGACGAAGACGACGACGACGACAGGGTCGAGTGAGAAGCAACGATCGGAAGGATTCTACTACATTACTACTACAACTTGAAATGGTTGTGCTTGTGGCGAGAAGAGAGAAGCGAAGGGGTGGTGTGTGTGTGTGTGTGTTGTGTGTGTATCTATGAGAGAGCGGGGCTTGGGAATATAAGTGAGTCGAGCTGATAAACGACCTCTGGAATGTCAGATAAAGCGGGCTAGGACCACGCACCACGAAGAGCAAGAGAGAAAGAGCATACAGAAGCAGAAGCAGCAACAACGGGAGTGGGAATGAGGAATGAGAGAAAGAGAGAGACAGACAGAATGGAGAGAGAGAGAGAGAGAAGCGAAAAGGATAGAGAGATCACGAGAAAAAAAAAATGGTGAGAGTGAAAGAGAAAGAAAAAAAAAGCGAGAACGAGTTCAGAACGATAACAGGAGTTTCTACGAGAACGATTCGCGACACTGGCTAAGCGAACGTTTCGACCTAGGATACCGAAGAATGATTCATAGATCACTAGGAGAAAATCGAAAAATGGCAAGGGAATCTTTTCAAAAGTAACACGAGTTTTTCTATAAAATTGGGATTTCATTGAAGACGAAATAGTAACGTTTCAAAGTTTTCTAAGCATGCAGAGATCGGTCAAATATCGACCGAAAATTGCAGCTACGCTTTCCCGAAAGTTTTCTACAAACGCGTGGCTGCAAGATCTCGAACCGTGGGGAATTGGGAATTGCCCGGGCTACTTTTCTCCTCTTCCTTCCCTCGCCCTTGCTCAGACTCCAGAAATTTGTAGGAAAGGGAAAGAGAGAGAGATAGAGAGAGGATGCTCGAGTCTCGTAGGGCACATTTCCAGGAAATGTGAACGGGACAGGAGCTCATTGGGCCTCGTCAGCAATACAATTTGAGGCGAAGGTTCTTTTTCGAACACCCTGGGAACTTCATCGGGCCAAGCTCGTCTCAAAATTTTGGAGCACCCTGAGAAATATAAAAGCGTAAAGCGGGAGAGCTAGAATACGAAGGATAGAGAGAGATAAAGAGGAGAGCAATCCGGTACGCCCCTAGTCGACAGATGGCACTGGCAAATGGAGGATAGACCACTGAGATCAGTAACCCTGATAGGCGAAAGACCTGTGCTCGCTTGCTCGCTCGCTTGTTCTCTACAGATTCTGCGATGTTCTTGCGCGTTCTCGAGATGCTGCGAGTGGACGCCCGCGCTTCTCTCACGCTCTCGTCCGCAAATTATCTCGGGGATGTGTCTGCATCTCCTCTTCTTCCTTCTCTTAGTCGCTGTCGTTGTCGTTTTCATCATCGTCACTCTCGTCCTCAACGTCTTCCGGATACGTCGACGATGCTTTCCTCGTCGTGTTCTAGACGATACCCTGCACTAACATCGAATAGAACAATGATACGTCTCTTCCTGGTCAAATTTGCACCTAGCTAGTCTCTCGACTCATTCATATTCTTCTAGCAAGATTAGTGGAGTTACAGAACCTGCGGACTTCCAATATTCGTCGTTACTATCTCAATCAATCCAACTTTACGATCAGCCTGAAACTTTATCCAAAATCTTTGGTTTCTATGGAACTTTCAAGCTCATCTTGCTGCCACAGACAATTGTTAAGAATTTGTCTAGACTGGTAGGACAGTGAAAGATCTTCCACCACACAGCGCCATTGGATAATAGCATTTTTGCTTGATTGCTACTTCGAGGATTCCTGGACAAGATAGAGGCACTGCAACTCTTCAAATCAATACACCGATGGATACAGCAATACATCAAAGATGCTATTTCACTGGGCTACATGTAAATGGAATAATTCAATTATATTGAAGGAATTCAATTAAACCAGTACGAATCTTCAAAGTACGGTAAATCAATATTTAACATCACCCAAGTTGCTTCTGTTAAAGAAGCGAGGATGGATATCGCTTGCTAATTGTGCTGACAGTGGTTTTATCGTATGATGTTTAGACGAGAAAAGTAAATGTGCAAAGCATGCGCTACGAGAAAGCAACAATGCTTAAATTATCTGGTCAATGCTAATTATCTCCAGTTTCATTGTAAAAATATATGCTGGATCGCTTATGCTCATTGTATCTGCACAAGCAAAGAATTACTTATAAATTACCAAACAGATTTGAGAAACAAGTATATTCAACTATTTTGTCGACTGTATGCAGAATTCAATTTGGCAAATGAACCGAAGAAAAACAGTTTAAAGTTAAGTATACACAAATATTTGTCATGGATGATACGTGTATGTAACATTGTTATGAATAGAGGATCTAACCTTAACCATGGACGAGGTTCCTCGTGCCACTCAATATACCCAAACAAAAAAAGCAACAAATTTTTAAATAAGGTTCATCAAACGCAATTCAAGAAGCGTGAATCCCGGTAATGTTTTTACACTGTACGTTTTTAATGTACTTGTTACATTTTCTTTTTTGGTTTTTTGTGTCCGAGCGAGACGTAAACACCGAACGTACGGAGGTGCGGCGAGTGGCGCCAACTGTCGGACCGAATACATCATCGCGAATTGTAATTTGGAGTCTACGGCACTTTCGACCACGCGACACGAAACGATTGCTTCCATTGTCGCGACATAACACGCGTTTTAACCCTTGAGGAAATTTCCCAATGACTTTTATAAGAATATCTGTGCGAAAACGGAAAAGATTGATGCTAAGCTTGAGGCAGGTCGGAGATACGAAGATGACGAAAAATTTGAGAGGCAAAACATAACCTGCAAAGAGCCGATGCTTCTTAGGACACACGGGGAATCATTGAGTTTGAAAAGGAGGATATTTCGCGAATACACCAACTCGAACGCGGCATGAATCTCTCGCACAACCCGGTTGTCTGTGTCGCCCTCCCCCCCTCCCCGGCTCTTTCCGCAAACCCGCCCCGCGCTCGGGGTACACCAAAAAAGAAAACAAAATGATAACTACAACAGATACGAACTAACGATAAAATTTCTGACTCACCCTGATCCGTGTCTTCCATGTCTTCATTCCTGAGGAAGGATATATCTGAAACCCAATAAGCACCACGGGTTAGAGGTAAATCCATCGTGTTTTTTCGCCAGGGTCGACCCGTACACGGGCACTCACTCACCCGCCATCTTGTAACAAACTGAGGTGCGCCCTCTCGGCAAATTCGAGAACTATGGATTCTTTTCGATTTCGATATATCGATTGTTTTCGAGACATTCTGATTAGTGTCGAGATTCGCAAGAGAGCGCCACTTCCCATACTGTTATTAACAGCGCGGGGATTTTTAAATATCAAAAGGAAAATTGGTAAGGATGAAGTAAAAAATACATTCGCGCGAATAAATATTGGTTGTACGCAATAATCCAGACTGCTGATAAAATATTAGATTTTCTGATTTCTTTCTCTCCCTCTCTGTCTCTCCTTCCTTCTTTTTTTGTTTATATCCTCCCAAGAATATAATATATATATATGTATATATATATATTGGTTTGGTTTTTGTTACTCTTTAAACTTAATATTTATACACGTCGACAGTATCGATATTTGTTTTTACAATCATTCTATTAGTGAAAGTCTTTGTCTTTTGTTTCACTGATGGATCGTATAGCCTCCCTCTCACGCTCCTATTTTAAAGATTTATACACAATCTCGGAGGCGAAGGGTGGTTTAAACTTTTCGCGACATGTTTAATCAACGAAGAATCGTACTTTAGGACACGTTGTGGCTAAAACATCGATCAAGCAATCCCACGCTGATCGTCAAACGAATATCTTACTGTTTTTTTTTTCTTTCGCGTTACTCGGGTAATTACGTAGTAATATAATCAGTCGAAAAGATAGCATTTGTATGTAATATACGTACTTGATTTTTCTTTTTCTTTTCAAGGCTCGTCCAGACATCGCGCGTATATTCGCGTCATCCGTTATTTGTATATACTTTCCCTCGGAACTTTCCAAAAAGGCCCTCAAGGGCTCTCGATAGCCTTGACATTATTTGTTTTCGTTATAGAAAAACGTTTGATGGAGCACTTGGGACTTCTTTCAACGCATTCACAATTGAATATTATGAACGCTTAGATCTCTTAACCTCTTCTCTCTTTCATTCTATCGGAATACTGTTGCGTAAGAAGAACGTGAGGAATGCGCGTTGTGAGAATGCAAATCTGATAAGTCGTGATTCGTACAGTGGTGATTTTGTTTCATCTACTTTACGTTTTATGCTTATCCTGCGATTGGCTTCCGAGAATCGCGGTCAAAATGTTGAAAAAAACTGATGGACAGCCGAGTGGTAGGATATTTTCTTCTTTGTTGTTTGTATAAATGCCCGAAATGGCACGACTAGGGTCACACGTTGTCCAGAACGACTTCGTCGATCGTCGCCCGACACATCGGACATTCGAAAAGCTGTATTGAACACGTTTGACAGAAACCTCTGAAAAAATACAGAAAAAGATAGCATTAGTAAGAACAATGAATCTTGAAATAACGATAATTGCATTTATGAAATTTCATACAATAGTTAGTAAAAATTGTTCATTATAGTCGATACGATAACACTGTGAAAAAGAAAATGATTTAATGTTTGGAAATCCAAAACGTGTACTTACTGATGATCACAGGGTAAAAGCCTTACTGAAGCTTTTTGATCGAAACAGAGTGTGCACGAGTCTTCTCGTACGCTCAATTTTCTCAATTGATCCAGATAAATGTGTCGTGGCAAAACGACTTTATCCTCGTCATTCAAAGTTGCGTAGTCGTTGAATTTCTGGTAATCACGATCCGTGGGGGGATATTTGAAAGGAACATTCCCAAAATTAAAAAGACACTGTTGAAAGGACATGAAACTCGCGGCAGCGAAGAAACCCGATTTAGCGGTCTCGAATACTTGAACGCAGGGTTTCAGGTTGACTCCATTTATGGAAAAAATTATTTCGAGCTTATTTAGGTCGAGCAAACAGCCAAGCACGTCACCAGCTTTCCAACACTCCTGCCCGTGATATTTCTCACTTCTGGCATTGTGCCAAATCAACTTTCGACAGCCATCGTAAGCGAGTGAATACTCGTCATCACCTATCCCATAACCTTCCTGAAAGAATCAAGACAATGAGAGTACAAAATATTTTATCGTGCCGCAAGATGGAATTAATGGCGAGGCGAAAACACTTACGTGATTTAGGAAAGTACTTTGTTTCGTTGCCCAGCCAATTTGCATCACACCGGTCGTCATTATAAGTGTCTCGTAGTACCAAATTCCACTATCGACTTGAAATGTACATCGCACACTTTCGAATGAATATGCATCACAGCGTGCCTGTAATGAAAAATGATTGGTGTAACGCAGATATAAAAAAATAAAGAATATAATACAAAGAATATTAAATTCGACAATTACGTACCTCCAGGCCATTGGGCGAAATTTTTAGATACTCGCTTACGTCCTTCGTATTCAACATTACATTAATTCCCGTCAAGTCCACTGTATCATGAGAATATCTTCTGCCTTCCATCAAAACTGCAAAGTAACGTAGAAAAAAACGAAACATAAAATTGGTACAAACGGTCTGTTAACAAGAAACAACGTTTTGATGAAAATATTGGCTGCGGGCTTACATAAGTTATCTAGACACCATTGAGCTGAAAATCCTACTTGGCGCCTCACATAATGAGTCTCATTCGCCCACTTTTCTAACGATAAAAGCGGATTTTCTTTCTCCGCCATTAACCGCCGTTTGATTGTTACTTTGTTTTCACTTGTCTGGGCAAATTTCTCTAAAGCTATGAGTGAATGTAACACTACGTACGGTTCAATATTTTCGTTCTGAAACAGGAAAAAGAAATTAAGTATGCACAAAGAAATATCTCGTTTGAGCGATCAACCTGAACAAAAACGTGAAACTTATCCCGTACAAGATTAGATACGAGGTAATCTAACGTTGCATCCGAGAGTATAGCTATGCTGCTGGGACCAGCCAATTTTTCAGCTATACAACCAAGAACGAGACAAATGTTTCTCTGTTGCGTTACACTCGTTTGTACCTTGCCAGTTTTTTGGGATAATTGAAACATGTGGGATAGCTTCAATACAGAATCCTGCAAAACAGAAACATCAAGACACGCATAATGTGCGTTTGGTAAATAACAGAATTTTCGTACAACACGAATGTGGTCAAATAAATTCGAATTGACAAGCAGATGGTTTTTTGTTACCTTCGATGGTAGAGGACAGTCGTCTAGCAGCAGCGTTATGACAGAGGGACCCAATGGATTGTGCATTGGTATCACATTAACCATGGAACTAACAACTTGAAGCCAGCCATCTTCCTTGTCCGCTATCGCATGTAATTTTAACATTGCGGGAGGTGGTTCTTGCTCGCTGTGAATAATAACCGCAATAACAATGAATACCAAGTCTCAAAAGAGTAGTATTGCAAGCTGAATTTCCTTTTTACAAGAAACGATCCATCGACTCATTCAAAATAAACAATACCCACTTGTCAACGAGACGTCCGATGACTCCCAAAGTCTGGAGAACAAGACCATCGACATACGATGAGGTGGGAAACATGAACCCAGCATTGGCGGTAGCTCCGGCTCCATACTCATGCTCGATGCAGTTCGGCAGAATCGTATTCCCCGGTTGTACATGATTTGGCTCGCAGTATGTCTCACCATCGACTGGAGTATCTTTGCACAGGCAATTGCCCATTCCCACAATTTTTCGCTTATCTCTATTTTCCTAGCACACACCTCTCAATATACCTCCAAACGATGATTCTTTTTACGTGGCATTTGACCAGGTTAACTTTACCGTACAAGACTCACGAAAATCCATTTGTAAGTGATGAAATTGTTGCGTGGTAAACACGCACGCACACACATACAAAGGGATATGAAACGATATCCCCAATATGCTTCGCCTTGAACAAAATTCACGAAATAATAACTTTCTTTACATTAGTAAGATCGTTATTTTCAAAATATTGAATAAGGTCCTTCTCTTACGCCGATCGTACTAGACTTGCACTGTCAATTGGGTTATGTTGTTTTCCAAAACGATGGATCTATTTTTAATGATTCTCGGTGTTTATTTGTTCGCAAGTAAATGCGAAAACCACCGAAATATGTGTTTTCTTGTCACGTCAAAGCATACGGAATATTATCTCGCCGCTGAGTCACACACATTTATCGTGAAAAAGGTGCACGTAGATCCGTGACGAAAAACGGTACAACCTCGCGGTTCGCCGATCGCGGATGCTCGCGAGGTTATATGCTCCTTTGCTATCTCTCGTGGCTCTTTCTTGCGTGTGATACGAAACATATACGTATATATAGATACATAAATACGAGACGAGACTTATTTGCGTAAGTATAAGAACAACATACATACGAAACTCTACCAACGCCTACGGTGTTGTGATTCATTCCCTACTATACATTGTTGATCACTACGAGAAAATACATATAATTTGTTGAACGAGATTATCGTCCTTTCACCCATATTTTTTTATCGTATATTACGCACAACAGGGAAGTGACATTAGACTGCCTTGGGATAGTTTTCGCTGGGGCACTCATACAGATTCTTTCCAGAATGGTAATTTTCACCCGCCTCAAGGTTACATATGTAGGTATTCGCATATAGTAGAGTTGATTATGACATAAAGATTGACAATTGGTTCCGGATGCCTAGAAATCAAAGAAGATATATCGATTATATGAAATCAAGATTTTTAATTGCTCATCGACCAAGATATTAACTTAATGTATACGTGCATGCTTCAACTTGCATCTTCTGTGTTTATGACCCCAAAACGACGTGTATCTCGTCCGTTAGTAGTGCGACAGAAACAGCTCTGTTTTTCGGACGAACTGTTTTTCAAAAATTTGACTGTCTAAATGCACGAGGGGTAAGTTGAAAATCCGTTAGAACTCTAAATCGTAGCACGTCTTTTGTTTAAAAAATCCACTGTGTCGAAAAAATTTGAATCTACGTGTTAAATACCGACTGCGTCTAGGCTACGATACCACATTACTATAAGATGATATGCAACTTCGTCTATAGTTCCTTCTCATTCCGCAATGATGGTGATGGCGCTATCTCTCCGACATTCATTACCTACGGAGATTTTGGCACGTTGACTTGGCCCAAATTTGGTTTTCACAATTACCCAGTAAATAAATATCGATATTATAATTACAAAAATATAGATAATTATTCAATTAAATAGTAAACTTTTACTTATAACGAAATTGCATAAATCTCGCTTCAGGACGGTGTGATATTGAGGTAATTCAGCACAGAGCTTTGTACATGTTGCCTCTTGAAACATGCGAGATGCAATCTTCGGTATTAAAGAACCTAAAACCATAGTCCGAGAAAACTTAAATGTTCGATGAATCTTCATTTCACAAGTTTATCTCGTAAATACTGTTGCAAAATCTTTGCCGTTGTCCAATTTTCGTGAATCTTGTAACGTCCAACCTAGCTCTTCCAATTTTGTGTCAAACGGCAATGGATCGGTCGTTCGATCTTGTCCTTCATCCGGTCCAATGATCATAATAACACTGCCCTCATAATCCATCATATAATCGTAAAATGCTCGGCCATTGAAGAAGTAACAGAACAAAAGGGCGCAGTTCTTCGGCACTTTGACATTGGTGTCTTTGTCATCAATGAAAATTATATTATTTAAGAACAACGGTGGTGAATATCCACTGGACCACCAACGTTTGTCAGCCTCTATGCCAATAACATTGCAACCTAAGTTCGGGAAATAAATTGTTAATACATATTGATGAATTACAAAAATATTTCTCAGATTCATTATTCACCAGAATATTGTTGAATAATCCATTCCAAAAGTCCAGAACCACAGCCTATGCTAACAATTCCTTCCAATCGATAGTTCTCGATAATGGACTTGATCCAACACAAATCTTTGATACTTGGCCAAACCCAGAGAAGTCTGCGCCCTTCGTCATCGTTATCGTTTGTACCCAAATTAATTATACTTTGCCACTTTCCTTCACTGTGCAATGAGAGCACCCGTTCTTCGACACTTTTTTCTGCCATTACAAACTTTTTAACAGCACAGAACCGCCGGCTTCCCTCTTCAAAACCGATTAACAGAAAATCTTAAGCTACTCCCTTACGACCATTCATAACTATTAATAGGTCAAGGCTAGCTTATTAATATTCGCACGTGTATTTAATGATCGGGTATGTGACGCAAGAGAAGACGGCCGTGAGAGTTGGCACGCATGAAGACAAACTCATGCATGTGCTTTTTTGGCAGAAAGTAAGCTTGTCCTTTGTATAAAAATAAAATATCAATACAAGTTACTTAAAAAAATATTGAAAGAAGTTTCACTCTTTAAAATTTGTTCCATTATGAAACAGCAATCTTCTGCATAGCAAAATGTATGTCGTCTGATGAAACGTTGAGTAATATGCGTTGTTGAATATCGGTTCGAGAATGTTCACAAAGCAAAATACGATTTGCACCGAGCCTGCTGCAGATGCCAATCGCCTGTGTCACATTGGGAACCTTTAAGCCTAAAACAGTCAAATTGCAGTTTACGTTCGAAAAGTAACGGCAGGGCAAATCATATTGTTTGAAGAATCGATAAACACCTTCGAAAGAACAGAAAGACTCTAATTGTCGATAGACGTTATAAAAACTGGTCTCCTCCACTCCGGTCCTCGTAACTTCGGCACAAACGGCTTGTAAAAATAATTTCTCCATCTCCGAGCAATGTTTGATAGCCTGAACTTTGGCGCTAGCGATCATCTCCGTTAGAGCCTTATTAACGTCTTGCATAGTGACGATTTTTTCTCCGTTTAATTCAGCAATTTCGGTTGATCGCCTACAGATGTCCAATGCCCTTCTGGCATCACCCGAAACCGCTGCTACTTTTCTATCGAAAAATATTATGACATGATATTCGTTGTTAAGAAATTTGTGTAAAACGAGAGACCGAAGAAAATGGCGAAAATTACCTCGATACCAATTGAATCGCTTCGCTTTTGAACGCATGCGAATCTTTTAATCTTGCCATCACGATCTCTTGCAACTGTTTATAATTATACGGTTGAAATGTTAAACGTGTGAGTCCCAAGCGCGATGTTACCCGACCCATTAGGACTCTCTCTGGTAAATCCATCGTGTTCGCAATCGTTATGACAACTAGTTGAGCATTTGCTTTTGCGGGCCAGTCCAATAAATTATAGACCACATCTTGTCGCTTGTTGCACAATAAATCGAGCTGCAAAGGCCATAAAAACAATACCATGAAGATATGTGTGTATGTTAACTTTTCACGTTGAATATTATCACAAATGTTGGTTCATGCAGCCAGTTCTATTATTTCAAGCAAGTTACTTTCGTTTCACAGTTCTTACCTCATCAACAAGCAACAAAGTCATTGGTCTCCCAGCCGGTGACTTTGTGAATCGCTTTTCCAAAATTTGATATGCTTGCTCCCACGTTGCAGTCTGTCCATTCATTTGCTTGAGTATCTGAACATAAGCTTGTCTTGGCTCCGAGAGCTTCATTCCATTTATCTCGATAAAATCAAAATTAGCTAAATCTCCTTTAGAGACGAGTTTCTTTAAACATCTGATGACTTCAGTGACTGTGGCAGTTTTTCCTGTTCCTGGTACTCCACTTATGTAGATACAACCACTATTGTTGTCCAACAATTTTCTTTCCAAAAATTGAAAAATGTCGTTGAATTCTTCCTCCCTGCATGGCAATGATTTTGGTACAGCACTTACGTGGAGTCTTGCTCTGGCTTCTTCCAATATGGTTGCGGGTTTACCGACATTGATGGTTCGACGACTCATAGATGGTGTAAGATTCCCATTTTTCATCGATGGCGTTTTAACTCTCGTGATTTTGCTATTAGGCATTGTAGGAGTGACGGCTTCATCAATTTTGCTCATGGCCGGTTTTCTTGGTGTTCTTTTGGGAGTAACCGATTCTACTATGGCTGAGGAATGGGATAGTTGCTTCGGAGTCGTTACTCCTTCAATTAATTTCCTCTTCTGTGGTGTTCGTGAACGTGGTGTGTCAGTCAATCTTCTGAAACGCCTGCCTGACTTAATATTATCAGAGTCGTCGTCACTGTCGATATCTGATTTGTCTATGAGATTATCATAATTATAGTTTACTAATCTAGAATTTCGCCTTGGTTTACTCGAACACGTGGTATTTGCTTCGTTCAAAACTTTTGAAGAAGGATCAATATGATCATTCTCGGGTTCAGTTTCGCAATTGTCGCTAACGGTCTCCGAATTTTTTCTCATTTGGCTTGCAATCGGTGTTCTTACAGAGTTTGATAACACAGATGATTTTGTTCGTGTTTTTGGAGTATTTCCACGGACTTTCTTATACTCATTGTGATCTTGATCACAATCGGCTGTACCACATCTTTTTGGTGTACCCATGCTGGATTTTCTTGAACTTCTACGTATTCCCACGCCATTATCAAAATTGGTTTCTATCTTGTAATTGCTCTGTTCTGTAGATCGTCTCAATTTTATTCTCAATGGTACTTCGTCATCTATCACTAATTTGGACTTGGATGGCGTGTTTTGAGAAGAATTTTCCTTGGTTTCAGAATTGCTTACTCGTGTAAGCCCTTGCTGCGGTTTGCTGGAAGTTTTTGGCACGTTTGCAGTTTTCGATTCTTTGGGATGAGATCTGATTACTTGAACTCCGGACTTCCGTAAACTATCAAAAATTACTTCGTCATCGCTGTCGGAAGACACTTCGACAAGGTCGTACGTGATTGTTTTAGTCCTTGGACGTAACGAACACATTGGTACTTTTATTATGTAAAATTCCCCGTTTATCTCACGAAGCTTGTACGACACAGGAGTACCTGTAAACAAACGTAAGAATATATCATTTTTGATGGTTATTATTCTAGTCACAATCATATTGAAGTTATATGAAATGTCTTAGAATTGCAAATGAGAAATTTGTATTATTCAATTCAAAAGACTTCCTCCATGTGGATCCTTTCACAGTGCATCCGCTTCATTTAGCATTACTTTAATGTTTCGAGAATGAAGTAAAGTGAAATGCCGACTCAGTGTGGCTAATGAGTCCTGTTGCCTTTAGTAATTAAGTAATATTGTAATATTGATTCTTACCACCGTACGTGATCTCTGGTGAAACGCTTCGACTTTTCGATTCTCGCTCGTCGCTGTCCGAGCTCGAAGATGTTCGTCGTTTCCTTGTTGCGGTAACTTTAACTATTTTACACTCCGTGTCCTCGATTAGCTTTGGCGATTCGAAGCTGGCATCCGTAGACTCGCAAACAATCGTTTCGTCTTTCCCGAGTGAATATTTTGTGTTCAGTGCTTGTCTCGGACAGGGTTCAAAATTTTCGATTTCGGAACTCAGATCAAATACTGACTTGTCGAAGATAGAAATAACTGGCAAATTGACGTTATTTCTTTTAGTAACTAATGACATTATTTCTATGCTCTAATATTAACTGGACATCTTCCAGTACCGAATGGTGCGTTGTCTACTTCTGAAACTTGTGATAAATCTACGATATTCTCGCATACTCCTTATAAACCAACACGAGTAACTGCGTATAAACTGGCCCAAACCTTTAGAATTGGCGGGAAATCTAGAGATGGACATGAAGTGCGCAGCAAATAGCTACTATGTTGCGTAAGCTATATTCACGACTATCAACTTGGAAGTATCGATTGGTCGAACAATCGATTCGGATGTAGCTACATTAACGGTGTAAAGATCTAAACGTCTGCAGACGCCTGCCTTGCTGATAATTGACGTTCGTGCAAAGTGCTCTGTTTATACAATTACTTTATAAATTTTTACGAAATAATGGAAACGATACTTGAACAACAAAGACGTTATCACGAGGAGAGGGAACGTCTCGTCGATGCAATGGTGAAAGAAATGCTTCACAAAAAGCCGGGACATCGTGAGAACATAAATTCTGAACATCGACTGAAAATGCTCCTTGATCAGTTTATGGACAGTACAGCACATTTGCAAGACTTGTATGAGGATAAAGACGGCCAAAGGAAGGAAGAGGTGAGAAGGATCTTCTAACTTATACATCTAAATAAACACTGTTCGATTTCGTTCCTAACCTTATTACGTGCTTGACTAACCAGTGAAATTAGCATAACAATGTTGTCCAACAATCTACCAATTTGAGGTCTACTGTCTTCATTGTTGACACAACACTACTATGTCTTCTGATGATTTAGTGTTAGCAAGTAATCACTTAGAAATTTAGTTTAATATTATTATCATACACGAATTGGTGCAGAAAGTATTTTCGTACTTACAGTTTGTATCATTAATAATCTTCAATCAATCTGTTTCAGGTTCAAGCACTTTCTGGCCCGAACGAGTTTTCCGAATTTTATTCCCGTCTAAAGTCCATCAAGGAATTTTATCGTCGTCATCCGAATGAAATAAGCGTGCCAATGTCTGTGGAATTTGAGGAGTTGGCAAAGATGCGCGAAAATCCTACCGAAGAATTGGCCAATCTTGTGGAATTCACTGATGAAGAAGGTTATGGAAAGTACCTGGACCTTCACGAATGTTACGAGAAATATATAAATCTGAAGGGCATAGAAAAGATCGATTATATCACGTATCTCTCGACATTCGATCATTTATTCGATATACCACGCGAGCGCAAAAATGCTGAATATCGACGTTACGTCGAAGCTCTTTTAACATATCTGACCGAATACTTGACGAGGGTAACGCCTCTTCACGATTTGAGCTATGAAATCGAAGATGCTCACCGACAATTTGAGATACAATGGGAGAATAACACGTTTCCTGGATGGCCCAAAGAGACAGGAAGTGCGATGACACATGTCGGAGCTCACTTGGAGCTTAGCGCATTTTCCTCTTGGGAAGAATTAGCTTCTCTCGGACTCGACAGATTGAAATCTGCATTGATGGCTCTGGGTCTCAAGTGTGGTGGCACACTTGAGGAAAGAGCTCAGCGCTTGTTCAGCACAAAGGGCGAAGCTTCCCTTGATCCGAATTTATTAGCAAAAAGCAAGAGCAAGAAGGGAATTGCAAAAGGAAAAGATGCAGCTAAGCAAAAAGAGATAGCTAGGCTCGAAGCTCAGGTGTACAAATTGGCAGAATTGGTGTCCAGTCAACGAGTCGCTACGAAAGAAAACGTACAGCGCAAACAAGCAAGAACAGAGGGCGAGAGAGGCGATTCCGATGCCGATGCCAGTGCCAGTGAATCCGAGGAGGAAGATGACAATGAAGTTCCATACAACCCAAAGAATTTACCACTTGGCTGGGATGGAAAACCCATACCTTACTGGCTTTACAAACTTCATGGTCTTAATATCAGTTACAATTGTGAAATCTGTGGTAACTTTACGTACAAAGGGCCGAAAGCTTTTCAGCGACATTTTGCTGAATGGCGTCATGCGCATGGTATGAGATGTCTTGGCATACCAAACACTGCACATTTTGCAAACGTTACGCAGATCGAGGATGCTCTGGCATTATGGGAAAAATTGAAATCGCAGAAACAGGCGGAGAGATGGCAGCCTGAGCAGGAGGAAGAATTTGAAGATTCCTTGGGAAATGTTGTCAATCGCAAAACTTATGAAGATCTCAAACGCCAAGGTCTTCTGTGATTTAAAAAAGTAGATGTCAAAACAAAAAGTGAAATGGACAACCAAACCGGGCGCATAGGAAATATGACAAACTTGCAGTTACATTTTGAACATTTGAATCTTCTTTTCAAGATATAGTACAAACATATATATTTGGAATGGATATTATTTGCAGGCAATTACAGAACATTATTTCTTATCACAGTTATGTTCTTTATATTTAAGCGGTAACAATACACATTCGATTTCATACATATGCATAGTTGTATTAAGAATATACGTCTAATTCGCTTCGTCGATCGTTCGTTCCCTTCGTTTTTTTTTACATCAGAAAAGAATCATCCGAATCGTTGCATCTAGCAAGACGATGAAGAATTTCACAGTTTCGATCGATTGTGAATGAAAGTTCATCGACGAGGCTACTCCTTAATATTGCTTGTTTCCCGTCTGTCGTATGCTTACTTGTGATTTCTCTTATGTCCTATCGAGTAGAGTTATATATTTCGTATTTTTTCTTTGTTTAAATAAAAAAATCTCGCGATTCGGTAGAATTTTCGAATCTTTTGAGATTATAATGCGAACTTCGCACGTACACGACGTTTAATCATCCTCACTCACTTCACTGTATAGTCAATTAACGATATTTCTAGCTCGATTAATCGTACTCAGTTCGATGAAAGAGCAGAAGAGTATTACGTGAAGATTTCTGGCTTTATCTTCTTCAAATCTAAAAGATAATAAAAAAAAAATCATTGATTTCCTTGAAGGAAACCCCTTTTCAGTCTTCCCCCGATTCATTGAGGTGGCAGATATTGATTCTTGGCTGCTGGATAATCGCTCTTTTGACAATCGCATGGCTCATCCGGACCATGAGTGTGAACGACTTGTTGCGGTCCAACATTCGTCGATGATTGCGATGCACCAGGATAGGTATATGTCGGAGGATTTGCCATTACTTCCTTGATCCATGTGGTCGGAATTTTGGCAAAAGTCGCCACCTGCAAGAAGAAATAGTTTTTCATTGAAAAAAACTTCTCGGTATGATAGAATCGCACGATAGGCTTTAATAAGAGGATCATTGAGACATTTATTAAAGCGTACCTGATTAGTAGGCAAACATCCGGTGTCCTGATTGTAAACACCGGCCAGTTCGTAGTAACCATCCCCTCTGTCGCAAGCGAGAGGACCACCAAGATCCACTTGGCACATGTTCTGATTTTGCATGTGTGCCTTTGTGCATACAAGACTGTCGTCATAACCGATTTGAGACTTGAAACTGGAAATTCTTTGTTGGCACTGATTGCTGTCCAAGACATCAACATCCAGGCTGTGCATCAAAGCTCCGGCGACATTGACTAAAGAATATTGAAAACGATCATGAAAGTGAGCAAATTGGATTTAAATTGTATGACATGTAAGACGATTGATTAGAATGAGATTGATGATTTGTTTGTTAATTGTGATATTTACCTTGCAGAATCGTCTTTCCCCATCCAGTAGCAATGCACTTTCTGCCTGGCGCAGGTGGTCTAGGCTGACCACTTGGCAAGCAAAGAGTGTCAACGTGTTGATCGAGAGTCAAATCGTGTTCGAGGAAAAGTATAGCAACGTCGTTGGCAGGATTGCCCGAGTTAAATGCGGGGTAAGGAGCTATGGAAGCAACGTTAACAATCTCAAAAGGTAGAGGTTCTTCGTGTTTGAGTTCGTAACCCAATTTCCATTCGCCAGCCTTGATCGAGACTTCGTTCGGGTTGAATCTAAAATTGATGAAGCAACGTAATCGTTTCATTAGTTTTCCGATGAACCCAATTTCTAAATTGCATTTTACATTACACGAGCTACCGTTTCAACGTACCCATCAACGCAACGAGCAGCAGTAACGACCGCATTAGGTGCAACTATCGCTCCTGAGCAAAGTAGTTTTTTGTCACGGTTGGAGAGGATCATCGCTTGCCAGGGAATCTCACCGAAGGCAACGTCGACGTCGGTCAAGCCATTTGGTCGTTGGACCTTTTGGAAACAGAGGAGTTAGTAATGTTCCATAAGTAAATTGTCAATTGTATTTAAGTAACTATAATTTCCGTGAAAATTGGGTGTTACCTGATTTCAACGAGAATCATTATTAGCAACTAGGTAAAATTATCGTTCGTTTCAGCTGGTGTGAATATGTCGACTTACTTTGTTTCTGAGACCGCACTGACTGCCTGGAACATGTGGAGCGATGATCGTAGGGCTGTCGTTACTCGATGAGGTATCGTAGGTTTTTTGGTTGAAAGGATTCTGGAAAGGTGGGAAGTTGGGTGCGTTCGGGAAGTTCGGTTTGGGGAAATTAGGGAAACCAGGTTTCGTCGGCGTGGGATTTGCTGGCGGAGTCTGGGGGAACGGACGTGGACCGTTATCATCGCTGGGTCGGAATGGGAAATTGGGGAGTTGAGGGAAAGTTGGCAGTCTCTGAGGAGGATTGACCGGTGGTCTTTGCGCAGGGAAATTGGGATTGATCGGAGTTCCTCCTTTTACGCCGCCTCTGTTCGGTTGTGGCTTGTTGGGTGGACGAACCTTGGAGATATTCAAAAATGTTGGGAAGCCTTGCTCGTCAAAACCACCGGAATAGTTGGCTGGCAAATTGCCTGCTGGCCACGGATCGACGTAATTTGGATCGCGACAACACTTTCCGATCACACCGTTGTCAGGGTTTTTGCAGCTCTGTAATAAAAGTTGAAAGTCGTAAGTTAGCTTTCATTGAAGATATTCCACAGATCATAGAAATTCCAAGATTTTCACTTGTCTCGAAAATTTCTAGTACTCACGCTAAGAGGCACACGTCTGATGAGTTGTTCGCTGGACAATGCTACCGGACTTGGACTGATTACACCCTCCAAAGTACAGAATTGTTCTTCCACGCAAATTAGAGCGGCAGCGCAACCAACCTGAGGGGGTGATGGTGGTGGCGTAGGCGGAAAAATGACGGGTTCGTTACCAGATGATTCTCCTGAAATAGATTTTTCGATCAGTTTCATTTAGCCACCATTCCTATTGTTCATTCTGGTGACAAATTTTAACTACGGAATCCTCTCTTTAACAATCGCCATGGTACTTTCGATATTTCTTCTCGTTTCTCTCAACTTATGATCATTCTTTAATTTCAACATTATTTACCTTCTCTTGGCGCATCTTCATGGGGTGGATTCGAAAATGATGGTACTTGGCTAGTGTCGCTACCAACCGGTGGCAAGTAACCATTGCTGTCTACCACACTGTTTCCATTTCCGTAAGCTCCTTTCTGAGATTGACCCACTCCTTCGCCAGAACTAAGGTCCGGCTGTTCCGGATTGTTATTTCCGTTACTAAATATTCCGCCATTGTTCACTTCCTTGTTCTGATCATAGCCAGTTCCGAAACTCGTGGAGATGGTTGATTGACCTCCGTAGATTCCTGTTGTAGATTGATCGGTAGTCCGAAGGGTACAGCACACTTCGGTCTTGGTATCACATACCTGCGGCTGTAAAAAATCAAAATGTAAAATAGAAATTATCATGACGACAAATTAAACAAATTTTGTATTTTCATTATACAGCGGAAGGCTAAAACCGACGTATGTATCCGATAGACGACTGAGAAAGAACGTTCTTCGATTCATGTCCAAGGCATGTTAATTAAGTTGAATATTTCTAAGGAAGAAATAAAGCCAGGTAATTTCGAACATAATTGCGAGGGGAAATAAGCAACGTAGTGCGTACTGATCCATGTAGTGTAATATAATACAGTGAATATCAACAAGAAGTGTGTAGTCGCATCCGCTATGTAAAGAGGAACGACGTTTATCTTTTCAGCGATTAAAAGTGAATGACTGACACGAGGTGTCTTCATATTATTCATACACCAAGTAGTCTTCGTTGTACCAAGAATTCAGATATTGCAGGGTTTATTGCGCGTTTGACGATCGTTAAAAGTATCTGTTTAGACAGTCATTCAAGTTTTGAAGATGTAGCAGCGAAATACGTAATTTTCTGGAACCTAATCAAACTTCTCTTTGACCACAATTTTATGCAAATGCAACAGACGTAATTATAGGAAAACTACTATGTATTTATAGTATTAATATCGATGGATAAATACTAACAGCTTGTGAGTGTTTTATTCTAAAATTATTCCTTATTGCGGTGAAATCCAATCAATTGCACAATAGGAGTTAAACAAATAGCACTTCATTGCTTTTTAAATGTTTATAGCTTCTGGCAAAAAGGTTCATTTGTTTCCAGATTGTGACGCATTCTTAAACAAATTTGTCAAGAAAACGATTGTCATAGCTGATTACACGTATCAATAATGACGTCGTTATTATTCCAGCAGGCCATGCATACTCGTATATAAGCAGGTTATTTCTTCGAAGGGATTTTGCAAAAGTGCAATTGAAAAAAAAAAAAATGCAAATAATCACTCGGTAAAGTTTTGCAAAGAAGTAATGGATGACACGCAATGGTAACCTGGAGGCTACGTGGAGATGCGAGGGAAGAGAACGATAATTTACGTCTGTGTACAAGGGAACGAGGGAAAGAGAAAGAAGGCCGTGAAAGGTTGTCGAACGACCTGAGGTTGTTGGCAAGGTGACGTTGAACTTGTTGGCAAGGTGAACGGTACCTACGTATCGTCCAATCGAAATATCATCTTTTCACTCGTGTAGCCTCATCGTTATAATGATATAGGGACGAGTGAATCTATTAAAAAGGGAGCTTCGGCTAACTATCGTTCGACAAACAAGTACCCACGCGTATCCCTATTATTTCTCAAGGTCTTGGCGATCGCCTCCAGATATGCTCGAATAACACGAGGAAAAAACGAATAAAATTCACTTTCGCGTTGAATGATAGGGGGATCGATTGCGAAATTTTTTCTTTTTATACATATTTTGTAGATCTCGCGTGTTCAAAATCGCAATACAATTCTGATGCAAATTCTAAATAAAAATCAGGTTTCTGCTTTTCACGTGCGAATAAATATATACATTTAAATACGTTATTTATATATATATATATATATGTACACATATATTTTTTGACACGGAACGGAAAACATGTGACCGATGTTTTTCAAAATTTGCATCAGAATTTCGTGACAATTTTTTGACAAATCTTGGAGGATTTGCAAACTAGAAAGAAAAAAAAAACATGACAAATTTTGAAATCGACATAGCGGTATATAGAAATATGCGTGTAACTTGGTGACCTAGGACTCGAGATGTCTCTCGTTCATTAATTCTACATCGAATGAAATAATTTTGTTATCTTTTTTTTTTTCCTTCATTTTGCATAATAAAGTCCGTTCAATCGTCACCTCTGTGTAGCTTCTCGCGAAAAATGAATGTAGGAGCTGACACATTAAACGGCGAAGATTCTCGCGTCTCGTTTTGCCTCGTAAAATTGGCATATATATCGAAACGATAAATATAAAAGCGCTCGGCGAAAGATTTTCAATAAATAACGCGAATTGGGGTTAACGAGAATTGAAGATATATACATATATATAAAAACAGGATTAATAGGAGACTTTCGTAACGAGTTAATTGGCACGATCGATGGACAAAAAAGAAATATGCGCATATGGCTCACAACGCGCATACGTGACCCCAGTTTTATGGCAGATTTTTCAACACCGAACTAACCAACCCCGAGCAATTTTTAAATTCGTCTCGTCGATTCGGCAAAGACCAAATTATAATAAAAAAAAAGAAAAGATATATGTATATGTTTAATGGAAAAATTCTCGAGAAACCAGATTGACGCAAGCCCCCCCTGCTTTGGTCCGATCGTGGGACGACCTTTCACTCCCGCGCACTTTCCACCGAGAGATCGCGTACGTAATTTACATCGTTCATTCGTTTTTTTAAATATATATATATATTTTTTTTTTATAGAAGCTGATCCAACAATCTATATTATAGGTTTTGCCTATAAGTCGTGTAGATCGTCTCGATTTTATGTTGATAATATCGTATTCAAATTTAATCACGGATTTAGGACGTTAGGAAGTTACGAGAGTTCAAGGTGATCGAGGTACGAGGAATTTCATTAGAAAAATAATAATCGCCGATAAAATTGAAACTTACGAGGAATCAGGCACGAGCCGAGATTGCAACGATCGGTAACTCGCGAGGGTGAGAAGCTATTGAGCAATTGTCGAGAGAAAAGAAGAAATGAATAAATCGTTGATCGATCGATCGGCGAGTTTGTCAGTTCTTTCCAATTCTCAATAAATTCGATTTTTCGATAATTATCGTATCGTCTTTGATCTAAAGAATTCTAAATTTTATGACGAATAATGTTACGTTCGATAAACAAAAAAAAAACAAGGACATTTTTAACGCACGATTTTGAATTAAAAATCGAATTAAAAATTCCGTTTTTAACGACGTTTCTCGCTCGCTCGAGCGTACTTCCTTGATGAACTCATCCGTAATCGTAAAAGAAATCGTCGCTCTTGACTGGCTCTATCCTCGCGATATCTTGTTGCCTCTCCGGATCATAAAGATTCGCGACAATCTTACGATTTCCCGCATCTTTGCACGTTCGCTTGCATACGTGTAGTCGCATGCTCGAACGTTCTTTTTTACGATCGAAATACCGATCTATAGCGCGACCGGTGTTTTATAACGCAAAGGAGACGTACTTTTTCGTCGTAAAAAAAAACACACACACACATTGAAAAAAAATCTCGCGCTCGCGGTTTTCGATAAAACAGAAGCTAGAACGCGAACGGTTACGCGGCATACCAATACCGGCGGACGATCGAATCCGCGCCTCGTCAATAATTTTTTTTTTTTTATATATATATTTTTTTTCATTTCTTTTTTTCATTCCGTTCCAAGACAACGGTGCGGGTGATCGAGCGCAGAAGGCGAGATGCCCCCTCGTACGAGCGAAAGAATTTCGTCGCGGTGACATAACGTTCGCTTTCGCCGATCTATCACACTTTGCATAAATATAAAGAAATGAAGAGCCGCGACAGGGTCACCTATGACCTCTTTCTTTCTTTCTTTCCTTTTCTCTCTCTCTCATCTCTCATCTCTCTCTCTCTCTCTCTCTCTCATCTCTCCGTATTCGCGTTTCGACCAAATCGTTGGTACGAGTAAAAGAGAAAGAGAGCGAGAGATCGAGTCCCGTGTGGTGTCTTGGTCACGCCACAATCAGCTTTTATACTACCTTCGATCCCACTTTGCACGATCCTCAACCTGCCGTCCACCGTCCACCTCGTACAATTTTCGAGGGCCTCGAGCGATTCTCATTATTATACCACTTATACAAACATACGATACAATCGTAACGTATGCTCAAATCTTCTCGTCTCTCCCTGCCCCCACCTCATCTCCCTTTTTTTTCACTCCCTCCTCCCTGGGAGGTAAGACAACCGGGCTACATTATAACGAATGCCGATTGAAATTATTTTCGTACCGATACAAGCATAACCCCGAGGGTAAACGAACGCCTCGCGCCTTCGCGATCCGTGACATCGATTTTCTTTAATGGACCTCGTCAGAGTTACGCATTTCATGTTTCAATAAGCGATTGTGTCAGGATTAAAAAAAAACGAATTTCTCATTTTGCGAGCTCCAAAGTTTCTTGTGTATATCGCTTTATACCGTATATTCGCATAAACGTTGTTGTATACGCGTGTATGTACTTTCGCTCGAATGGAGCCAGGGGCGATCTTTTCGGTCGCGACAGGTCGCCCGATTCCGAAGGCTTCGGTGGCTCGCGGGTCCAGCGCACATTCTTCATTTCTCTATGTTTGCGTTGCCTTTAAAAACTTTTCGTTCCTCTTTCTTCTCTCTTTTGTTTTTTTGTTGTTTTATTTATCTTCCGTTATTCGTTTTGATTGTTTTTTTTCTGCTGTGCGAGATTCTTTTTTTGTTTTTAGCTTTCTTTCTTTACATTTGGTTTTATTAAGCTTGGAGCAAACGAGCACCGTTATATCTCTCGCGGGGGTCTCTTCGGGCTCCCCATTATAAAGCCCGTGACGTTTTCACCGGGTGTTATAATGCCTTCGGGGATTCGGCCGAGAGAGAGGCGAAAGAGCTCGTATAATACTCTCTCGGCGAGTATTTTATTATTGCAGTACGTTGAAACACACGCAACGCGTATATATGGTACTGCGAAAGGTTTTTTTTTCTCTTTCTTTCTGCTTGCTTTTTTTGCTGTTTTCTTTTTTGCCTTTCTTTTCTTTCGCTTTTTTGCTTCCTCAACATCATTCGTACCCACCGGTATTTCGTCTCACGATTCTCGCTCCCCCAACCTCCAACCCCCTTAAATAACGAGTGAATCGTGTATGTTAATGTATGCAAAATAGCTCTTGCAGGAAGTTAACCCTCTCTCTCTCTCTCTCTCTCTCTCTCTCTCTCTCTCTCTCTCTCTCTCTGTGTTTCTCCTTTTCACGATGGCGAACGTAATCGTTAAATATTTAATTGGTATCATCGGCAGCTTAGCTCGAACTGCGCCGGACACACCGAGGACAGACAGACAGACGGACAGACGCCGTTCACTTTCTTCCGTTACAACGCGCGCGAGCGCGACTTTCCAAATTAGGAAACCGATGATGTACCGACATATTTTTCCGTTTTAATTTGGGTTTTATTTTTTATTTTATATATATGTATATGTGTGTTTTTGTGTTTTTATAATTGGATCATTATTGTTATTTCGTACTTGGAAATAATTGAGCGGGAAAATCCAGATATCTCGAGAAGGTGAGATCAGATATGCGGATGACGTGTTGTACGCCCATGTAGAAACCCCTCCTCTTACCTCCCCTCCCTCATCAGTCACCCTTTCAAATTTTCTGTATACGTGCGAAGTTTTATCGGAACGAGATTCGTGACGAGATTAAAGAAAAAAAAAACCCGCTGGCCATTGAAGGAACGACTAAATGACGCGCGCTACTCGTGTCGATGACTAAAACGTGTCTTTCGAGAGCTTAAAAGACCGGATATGGTTGGATATTCGGTACCCTCGATTATTTTTTTTATCCGAACTCGCCAATGACACACGCCAAGTTTTAAAGGCTACATAACGTTCTATGAATTCTTCTTTTTTTTTTCTTTTCATCTCGATTTTTGAGAACGTATTAAAATTCCTTACTTTCGATCGGGATCTACGGTCTCATTTGCATAAGTACCACTTATATCGACGATGACAGAGAGGAGAAAGAAAAATTTCGAATCGAAATTCCAATCATCGAATACGACATTTTTTCCGTGAAATTGGCGATTTTTCGATAAATCTTTTCATCATATGCGCAAGAAGAATTTATTCCTTCGTATCCGCTTAGTGGGTAAAACGTGAAATTGGAAATGCGGAACAATGGCCGGGAGTTGAGAATAATATGAAAAATAGAAACGGTTCCTCGCAAATTGCTAACGCCCACGAGCCTTTACGCAACTCTCTCCCTGTCGCGAAGAGAAAGAAGGAGAGAAAAAAAGCGATTCTTTTAAAAGTTATCTCAAAAGCTTGCGTGTGTGTGTCTCGAATGATAATTCGCGAAGAGGTAGCGCGTCGAGCGCGTGGCCCGTCCAATTTTCGCTCGTGGTCGATTGAGCCGTAAATAAAGAATCGCTCAGGGTATACAACGATATGTAATATATGTTTTGTAAGAGATGAACTGTGCGAAAGAAAGATGAAGAGAGAACGAGAGAACGACCGAGGGAGAGAGAGGGAGGAACGAAATGAGTTTGGCTCGAAGCTACGAAGCACAATTGTGACATAACTCTTTCGGCTAAGCATCCACTTCGTCTCGCCTCCCTCGTTACTTTCCAATAACTCTCAACCCCTCATTTTCCAATTCCTTTTTACTGTCGCGAAGTTGCGAAGTGAGCGAGGAGAAATTTAGTTTCAACTTACCCCTGATCGTACTTGGTTGAAGCCCTTGAAGACGTAACCCTCGGACGTGCAAAGATGACGTTGCACGCAAACTCTGGCTTCACCGCTACAGCTCACTTGAAGTCCACCCTCGTTTGAGTCCTGAGTAGTTTTTTGGTCGTAGATAGTCTCCTGATCTGCAGAACCGCCAATGATCTGCGTGAAGTCCGGAATTTGAGGGATTTGAGGGATCTGAGGAATCTGGGGAATTTGAGGAATGTTGGGAATTTGAGGGATTTGCGGAATTTGGGGGAATGACGGGAATTGATTGGTTTGAGGTATTTGAGGTATTTGAGGCAATTGTGGTATTTGAGGCTTGAAGAAAGGATTGCTAGAACCACCAGGAATCAGAGATGGAATCTGAGGTTTGTTCTGTCCGAAGATTGAACCGGAACCACCAGGAAAGGAAGGTAACTGAGGTATCTGCTGTCCGAAAATCGAACCAGGAATCGAGTTAAAGAAGGGATTGCCCGATCCGATGACGTTTGTCTGTTCGTCAGCGGCAGCGTTACCGGAAGCGTAACCTCCGGTGGAACCTCCAGCGCCGAGAGTAGCTCCGTTTAGGAATGGATTCTTCGAGGCTGCAACATGTCCTCCTTGGCCGGAAGACGAGGCGCCGTTTGATGCAAAAGCGGACGTTGATGCACTGGCGGAACCAACGGAAGAAGCACCGGAACCGTAGGTGCCGGAAGAAGAGCCGGAGTTGTAGCCACCGGAAGAAGATCCGGAATCGTAGCCACCGGTAGAAGAGCCGGAACCGTAACCAGCGGAAGAAGCATCGCCACTATAGGTACCGGAAGAAGAGCCGGAATTGTAGCCACCGGAAGAAGATCCGGAATTGTAGCCACCGGAAGAAGATCCGGAATCGTAGCCACCGGTAGAAGAGCCGGAACCGTAACCAGCGGAAGAAGCATCGCCACCGTAGGAACCGGAAGCAGAGCCGGAACCGTAGCCGCCGGAAGAGGAGCCAGACCCATAGGTATTGGAAGAGGAGCCGGAACCATAGCTACCGGAGCTGGAACTGGAGATACCAGAGAAACTTCCACTGGCATGGCCACCGTTCAAGAACGGATTCTTCGTAACGTCGCTGGAGCCAACTCCGTTACCGGAAGTAGACGATGACGACGTGTGGATCGCGGAAACACCCCCATTGAGGAACGGATTGCTAGCTAATTTGATCTCCACGTGTCCAGCGTCATTACCCGCGTAAACTCCACCAACGCCTTTGTGTACCGACGAATCGAAGGTTGCACTCGCGAGACAACCGTTGGAGGTGCAACCACCCGTTGGCTTTCCTTTAACATCGAACGGACTGTTCGCTCCTTTCCACCAGTAATGTACCGCTCCAGTTTGACCCTTCTTGTACCCTCCTTTGACTCCACCCTGTTGACTCTCCGCTTGACCGGAGCCGTAACCTTGGAATTGTCCGGATGACGATGCACCCTCCGCGTTCTGGTAAGTGGAGGAATCGCTAGCCGGACCGTATTGTGGAGTGAGATAACCCGTGCCAGGCTTACCGAGCGCGCCGTAACCGTGCTGCGCGCTCGCTCCATCGGAACTGCCGTAAGAACCGCTGGTACTCGCTGATCCTATCAAACCGATCGGTATCGCACCGCTCACGGAAGACGACGAGTAACTCGAGCTTTGATCCTGGCTCGCGCCGCTACTACTGTAACCGGATGTCTTCGAGCCAGTGAACGATTGACCATTGTGCACTCCGTCTATCTCGATATTGTCCTGATTAGATTGATGATAGTTGCTCGAGTGCGAACTCGTCGATGATTTTTTCGCCGTAAAACCGTCGCCCAGCTGTATACTATCGGGTATGTTCGAGTAAGGGTGTGCCTCGACGCAATACGCCACTGCGCACAGCAGCGGCAGCAGCAACGATGATCTTCGCATTTTGATAAACTCCTACAATTAAAAAAAAAAACAGAACAAAAAATAGAGACGATAAAAATTGTTCATTAAACGACAAATATAAATTTTCAAAATTTCCAGTATATTAACGCAATTGTTATGCGTTTCATTTGCAGATAACCGAAATAAAATATAAATCGGTCGAAATGAAAGTAAATGAGAGAAAATTTCCAGGATGCGTTTCAACCGCGCGAATTTTTTTGATTATTCGACTATTTTTTCAAAAATACAAATTGCCAATTCTCCATTAAGCAACAAGACAAAACAAAGCAAGCGAGTTATCGTCACATCTCTATGTCCAAAGTCGATGACATTTGTACCGTACATTTATTTTCCATCGACGTCCCAAGTTTTTGTTACTTCGTCTTTGCTAATGCCTCGTAAATAACAGAAATTTTCTACCGCATTTAAATTCATGGAATCGAGATGTAATTAGTCAAACGTTTGATTGATCGCTAGTTCAACCGCAAGTTTTCATTCATGTCGCTGCGTTGGGTTAGAGCTTAGACCTGGTCGAGCGTAAACTTCCAGTCGAGTATACTTATATATATTGCAATGAGTAGTAACGGGCAATGATGTAAGCAGTCGACTCGTAATATATCCATCACAATAATGAAAATAGTTGCATCTATACATATATATATATATACGATGCTGGTAATTGCAAGAATGCCGCGTGTCCGCTTGTCTATACGCTCGATTACAATCTCATTAAAACCTTGAACTTGAACGTACGCGCCCCTTTCAACGTCGTGACAACGATATTAACGACACTTCAGCACCCGACGAAAGAATCATAATAACAACAAAAAAAAAAGCATTTTATCGCAATGTACAACACTCGTCGAAGACCTCGAATAATAAAGTCACCCGCGACGTTTTCTTTTTTGGTTCAACACGTATCGCCGCGAGAACTTGTTTCCCATCGACAAAAACAAAAAAAATTCAAAAAACAAAAGACCCCTCAATTTTTCATATCATGTTTACTCAAAAATTTCTCTTCACACAATATTCGAATCGTCGTCGACGATGGAAATCGCGCACAACGTAGCACCGTAGAATTGTTTAGTTCTCGATCGAAACAATTTTGCTATCTCGCTCGCGGTTGAATTTGTCTCATTTTTTTGTGTTTTGTTTCGTTTTACAGATTTGTCGGTCGATGATTGTACTCACCTATCGAATACGTGTGGTCTCGTGTATACCAAAGAAAAAGATTCTCGTAAAACTTTCGAACGAACAAAAAAAAAACAACCAACACGTACTACGTGGTTAACGCTACAAGAAAGTTAGTGTGACTGGCGACGCCTCCATGTCCTGGCTACTCTTATACCATCCTCGGACCGTGGCGTGTCCCCTCCCCACCCTTCTACCATCCTCTCATCCGCGAGAGGTTTGTCTCATCGGATACCCATGGGCAAAAGTGTGTGCGACTCCTCCTGTCCTTCGAACGCCGCACATCCTATCCTACCTTACTACGCTATATTCTCGGCCGCGAAGAAGAGAATATCTTCGTCCGTCTCGGCGAACCGATCGTTATACGAGCGAGACCGTTTGACCGGCCAAGTCCGGGATCTCTTGGCGGACCCGCACCTATGTCCATTTACATCCAGGCCGCATCACCTCCGTATTACGACGAGAGCCATCCCGAGACCGTCGACCAGACGTTCGAAACGTTTTTTCCATTACCACTTTTATTTTTCGGCGTGACGACGGTTGCTCGGGAGAGGAGGAGTGCGGGGGGACAGGTATGCGTGCGGAATGTACCGCGAAAAACTCGGGGGGCCCCCGAGGTATCACTCTCTCTCTCTCCCTTCGTTATTCGACGAAGAATTCGACCGTATCATCATCATTACCATTATCATCATTATCATCGCATCGTCATTATCGACGAAGCGCCTCGCGCGTTCGTGCCCCTTCCCTCAATGTTCTTTTGACATCCGTCGAACCTTGACACGAGAGAAAGAGGGAGAGAGAGAGCGAGAGAGTCAACGCACGAAAGCCGTGTACTCGTGTGCGTTGTGCAAACTACGCGAAGATGCCGAAGAAGATACGAAAGAGCACGGGGAGAGAAAAAGCCCTCGGGGAGAATTGCTTTTTGTACTTTTATTTTCTTTTTCCTTCCACCAACACATCGAGGATAATTAGCCGGTCAACGCTACGTCCTTGACCTTTTTTTTCCTTCTTTTTTTTGTCAAAGTTCAACGCAGATCGTTCCTTTCTCGGGCATCATTATCAACACTTCGCTAATAACATAATACGGGTCGGGAATCTTTTGACGCATTGTACCGACACGCCGCAACAAGGGTTGTTCTTCTCGAACCCTTTCGTACGAACTCTCGCCGCGGTAGCTCGATCCATCCCGGTCGTAAAAAAAAGGTCGCGCGTGTGAATCTTATCTTTTTATCTTATTTCTTTTTTTTTTGTGGTTCGTGAAAATTAATTTTTGCGTAATGACGTCAATTTTGTTGTCCTCTCTTCTGACCGAGGTAGATCGAACGGAGATGACGAAAAGTAATTTATGCGAATATTCGGTATAGTGTTTGATACTGTAGCGTGGGGAAATAGCGGCATAAATTATAGATACATATTTTTTTCGTTATTATCATATCTACGATCGATTTCCGTACTTATGACTATCTTGGTGAAACGAGGAGGACGCAATCTTGTCATTGCTCGAACGGGGCTTTTTCCACGCGTGACGAAAGTAGTGTCCAAATATAATTCGTAGATCAAATATTTTACTAGCGATATTTCAAATTTCGGCCAAATCGATTTTAATGCGACAAGCAGGGTCGAATCTTCTTTTTTGGGTCAGTTCGATGACGAGGTAGATATAAAGTATACGATAAAGTATCAATTTATATCGTCTTACCAAAATATATTAAATAATATAAAATAGCAAATAAAATAAATATATTCTTGTCTGTCTTCTCTCCATCCGTCGTTTCGTATATGACTCAATTTCTATCGAATGGACTATGATGCCATTTTTTTTTTATTATCGTCCGGGGGGCATTTATTCCAGAAGCTTTTGGTATAAATAACAGCTGACAGTAACGTCAATCGGCTGAGCTAGGCTTTCAACATCGCTTGAAAATTGATTAAAATTACTTATATATAGGTATAAATCAAACGTTTACAGTTCATTTTTTTAACTATAAATTTTATTGTTCATTTCTTTGGATCATTTTATTTATGCATGTCGATCGAAAGAATCAACAATCCCCCGAAAAATCTATTTGCATATTTAATTATGCGTTTGACGTCCTAAAATAGAATGTACGCGAATGTAAGGTCGACAGCTCCGGGCGAATGTTGGCCACTTCTTGTATTCGCGAAACGGTGTCTTCCCCGTGCGATGTTTCATTATGTTAATGTCGATGAAGAACGGTCAAACACACGAGAGCGAGAGAAGAAAATCTTTATCGTTTAATTGACACCGAAACTTCGCGGAACTAACTGAGTTTCGCGTATAGACGCGCGCGTTTGATAGTTGAGCTTGAAATTTGAATAGATGAGATATACGTATATTTTCTTATTTCTAGCCCTCGGGCAACACTATCGTTCTCAACAACCTCGTCGATCTATGGATTCTTCATCGCTTAATTACCGATGCAAATTCCACGGCGATCATTCAATTCCCATTGACGTATCGCGGAAGTTTCGTAGGTCCATCATTATTCTTGTTCTTTACTTCGCGCTAGGTACCACGTTCTCGATCGCAAAGTTATGCGAACATTTGGAAAAGAGTCAAGGATGAAGCGGGAGTTAAACAATGCCACGAACGATCACGAGCCTCGGGGATAGGAATAATAATAAATATCGTAATAATCATTACGATAATCATGACGCGAAATATTTTCGCCAGTAAAATCAAATGGCGATGACGATGATGATCCTTTTCGTCGACTCTCGTTCTCGTCGAGTTCTCCTCGAGAAAGAGAGAGAGAGAGAGAGAGAGCATATGAGAGAATAAGATGCTGGAACACGAGTGTATCATTCCACACGAGAGAGGATCTCGGGCATTGTTACGAACGCTGGAATGCACGCGTGTGGGCCGTCAAGGAACCGAGGAATCCTTGGACCTATACCCACGTACTTCGGGATTGTACCAATATGATTCATAAACCATGTGACGTATGGATATGATGTCATTTAGTGTGTGTACGCGCCCTCGGGTATCATTTCTTTTTAGCGCATAATTTTCAACTTTTCGAGATCCGAGAATGGCCCAGATTCGAAATGCGAGGAATAACGTTCATCGAGTGTCGAACGGCGCGACGACATCCAGACAAGAGGGACTTGAGTTAGGGGACAAAAAAAACTGTCTTGAGAAATGCTCGATTGGATCGCTCTACTACGAAAAAAAAGAAGTATTATTCAAATTAAGCAAAAGGTAAATAGTAACAAAAAAGATCATATTATGAAATCGCTGCAAAAGTTCTGAGCTCGATGAATAATTCATCAGGTGCATTAACTCGTTGCCGAACGTAATATTGATAACAAAAAAGAATTTATTTCTTTTCGTATATAATATCGTTTTATTTCGTAAGATTTTTTGCGTAGAAAATTGATCGATTGGATGATTCGTATCGATGTGTACCGAGATGGAACGAATAACATCGTCGGGTTTCGATCTATTATTTCGCATAGTCGAGTTGTTATCTCGTAATGTCTTCGCGGGTGCGGAAAGAAGAAGAATCAAGCATACGACCCTCTCGATGACCCAACGAGTCGGCATTGTCGCAAATATTATTTCACGTGTATCGCGCGTACTTCAAGTCTTGACGCGACCGTATGATTAATAGGATTTTTCTCGTCATTACGAAATAATTCTCGCGATCTCTCTCTCTCTCTCTCTCTCTCGCCCTCTCGACGAGAGTGCCGCGGCAAACTTATCGTATAAACGTTACTATGAACGCATTTGTTCGAGAACGAGAGACGGAGAGATGTATCTCGCGTTTCATTCTCGTATCGCCTTTTACGGCGGTTAACGCCTGCGTTACACTCGCGAGACCCAACGTTCGCGCTCGATGTCAGACTCGACGATGCGTTTTTTGTATACACTTATCCTTGTTTTATTTTTCTATTTGTCTCGATGTTACTACGATGCACCGACATATTTAACATCGCGGATCCTCGCTGCGTTTCTTCATCAAAATTATTTCGATATTTCGTAAATTTTCTTTCTTTTTTTTTTATCTTTTCATTGAATTCTTTTTTATTTTATTTTATGGTAATGGACTCGTCTTCATTAGCAACATGGAAATTCCGGAGGTCAGTCGTAAGCGTGTGTGTGTTAAATACGTAAGCTTGTATTTATTGTCGAAAAACGAGAGAAGATTATTCAAAATATTCCGAGAACTCTTTTGTTCGATGGAATTCTGAGTTAAAAATATCGAAGCGAGAATTAATCTTTACACTCCCGATAGTTTTGATAAAAGATGGTAATTAATCTTCGCGACTAACCAAGAAATAACGAAGAAAAATAGTAAGAATTCGGAACAAATCGAATTTTCTCATTCTTTTTATTTCTTTCTAATGTTTGTGTTTCCAATGAAAAATACAAAATTGACGAGCACGAATCGTCCAATCATCGATTAAACTATTTTTATACACCGAGGAGTATTCATTCGTTGCAAATTTGTTCTTTCCGTGACGTTACGCCGTCATTCGTGTCGTCAGGTATCAGCAATGCGAATCATGCGTTGGTGCGTGCGAGCATTCGCATAGTTTGTAAACGGCAGTAACATAGTGCAGGAACGTCGAGTATGGTCGTCGGTATGAATCAGTGAGAATGTTCGCGAAAGATAAAAAAAGAATCGAAGTTTACTCGTCGACGAAGAATAAGCGATTCGTGGCATTTGGAAGAACTGCCGGATTCCATCGTTCCGCAAGACTGTTAGTGCGTGTCTCAATCAAAATCTTTCAAGGATGACCCAGCTTCGTCTCGAATAGATTTTGTCGATCGCATTAATCATCGATCCATCGCGTTGTTATTAATCGTTCTATCATTAATCTTATCCATGGTTCGTTGATTTTCGCTTGTCCTTCAATTATTTACATACGTATGCGCGTATTTACGTATTTGCTCAACAAATAGAATTATTCGAGAGATGCGCAAATTACGAACGAAACGAACGGCACGAAACGGCAGCTGCAAGGTTTGATCTTGAGGCGATTCGATCTTCGATAGGTCTCTCTCACTCTTTCTCTCTTTCTCTCATTGGCTTGCAGCTTGTGTAAAAAGTGAATAAATCCAGAGGCTGTCGGCAGCGTCGTACCTCTCGAGAACCGATCGCTCGCGTCCCGCGATCACTTTCTCCGTAAATTCCGATCTTCTCATTCGCGTTGTCATATTATAGTTTTTTTTTTTTATTTTTTTTTTTATTTTTTTTAAACTATACGCATATAACTTTCGTCGATATAATTTGTCGAAGATTCATACCTATTAACGATCATCAATTATTTGATATTTTCACCTCGAGTCGCAACACCTTTTCGTAAAATCTACATTCCACGATTATGTTCGCGAATACATAAGAATATATATATATATGTATAGAAAGAGGAGAAAATAACGAAGGTGTCGAGATTAACGCCTGGATAAACAAAATTCTTTTGGGACAAATATGAAAATCAATTTGAATAGAATATTTTCAATTTCGATGATATAAATCCCGGGATGAATAAATTTATAAAGAAATAAATCATTCTCGATTCTACCGGAAGCTGAGAAGTTCAAACGTTTCGTACCTATACGTGGCGAGTGATTTTATAACTTACGGTGAACGCTCGAACGTGTCGTTTGTGTAAAATTGTGAGCGCGAAAGGTGTAAGGAAAATTATAATCGCTCGACGCGCATTATCGCATCGTTAATTAATATTAGCGGCGAAAGAGCGATGAGACGAGAGCGTTGATGATGTCCACGGGAGGTACCTGTTATGCATCAGTTATGAAACGAAGGAAAGTTTTTTTCCCATTTCGAGATATGACGCGGCGCGATTTCTGCCTACGTATCATATATTTTTTTTATCTTTCTTCCTTTTTCTTCTTTTATTTTATCTTATTTTTTAAACGTATATATCTATCCGTGCATAAATCTCGTCTCGTCGATGATATCGATAACGCGTATATATTTATTTATTAGACACAATGGATAATTACATAAGTGCTCGACGCTATATAATAAAACAGACGGACGATCATCGCGAACTTGAATATTATATCCTCTTGCAACTATATCTCTATTCGGTTGATTGTAATTGTAAGTTTGACGGGAGGATGAACAAGTTAATCAACGAACGAGCGTAATGATCCCGCGAGTTTGAATTCCTTCGATTCGCAACGCGATACGATTTAGACTTTGAACACGATCGTCGAAATTTCATCATAATTTTCGTTTTAAAAATTCATGAAAATAATTCATTGGGGTAAATGAAATTGAATCGCTTAATTTTTCTTTACTCGGTAAACATTTTTACGGGGCACAAATATTTGGCAATATCGAATTAATAGAACTATAATTATTCCGCACTTCGCAACGTTACTTTTTCGACAGACACCTCATCAAAAAGCCATAATTTCCTTTTTTTTTAACTTCTTCTTTTGCTCGAACGATAAAATAAAACGAAATTTTATCCTCACCCTCTCCTGTCACTCGTACGAGTCGCGTGCGGCACGTTGTCCTCGAGTTCGTGTCTCATCGCTTGTCCCTCATTGCGACATAGTCTCGGGTACTTTTCATTGCGATATAATATGAAGCGGCGATCGCGTATAACGTATAAATATGTATATATAAATACGGAAGAGGCTGGTAAGGAACGAGAAATGATGAAGGGAACGCGGCAATAACAAAATACATATATATCTATATATATATATATAATTATACGATATATATCTACGTAAGGATATACATATCAGTACTCTTTATTGAGTCATCGGCATGCGAGGGCAGAGCCTACTCGGCCCCCTTTTACTTTATCAGATATCGCGGGCCTCGATGCTTTTAAGATATTACACGCTTTATGCGCGTGAGATATATTTATACGATTTTTAATAATAAATATCTCGCTGCGGAAAGGATGCAATGCCATAAATATGTGCGCTGTAAGGAAGAACGGGGTCATATGTGGCAGGAGCAACGGTCTCGTTTGCATTCTCATTTTTTTTAAAACACGAATATTCATTTATTTTTCTCTGTTTTCTTTCATTTTATAAATCAAAGACAAAGATACGAATCTCGTGACGAGTTTGTTTGAATTTTGTGGCTTTTAGATACGAACGTAACGTAAGAGAAGTGCGCCACTTGACCCCGGTTTTCGTAAAATACGAATGCATCTATATAAATATACGGCGAGGTTGATTCTTTACCCGTCGTCGATTTATTATTTCGATAGTTCGGACGACGCCGAGATAAGTGTGACGCTCGCTCGCGCTTCGTATATAAACACTCGTCGTTTCGATAACGCGTACGGATCTTTCACTTTTGAAAAAGCTTCTCGCGGGCTTTGGGCGACGCGAGAGAGAGAGAGAGAGAGAGAGGAAAGAGAGTGCTCGCGCGGATAGGAAACCGATCGACGCCGGCGACGTGATTCTTGCGTGAATTATAAACATATATAAGAGGCAATGTGTGACAAAACGAGCCTTTCAAACTCGACAAAAGGTTTCTACGCGAATAATATCTCTCAAAGTGATTCGATGCGACCCCCGCGATCCACCGATCGCAGCAATAATACATATTTCACTTTTATATATCAACTCGCGAAACGAGACGAATCGTAGCCGTCTGAATCATAACTAATCCTATAACGACCTCCGCGCGTTATAATGGAGCTCTAACAACATCCTCGTATCGCGGAAAACACCTTTCAAAAATCCATGGAATTCCGACAGGGAGAACGCGATGTTGTCGAAAGATTCGCGTCATCGGCTACGTATCTGTGTCGTTATTTAACGAGCGACGGATCTAAACGTCAAATGTTCTCCATTCACTATCCCGGATCGAACATTTTTATGACAGAATTGTGCAGATCGTTGGCGGGGAAAGACCCGATGACTGTTTTACATTTTAAATCGAGCATCGAAATTCTTTAACAATGAATCGACTAGTTAGTGACGGCGAATACGCGAGACGAACGAAAATATCGTAAAAATCGAGAGTTTGGATTTTTATGTTTTCGATCGATTAAAATCGATGATTTTTTCTTGCATTCTACGATGATTAACAGTTTTTATTCGATAAAATTGAGATAAATACGTTGATTTATCCGAATCGTATTAGTTTCGATCAAACGTAGTTTTATCGGATGTTTTGATATTTGCAACGTGTTACAAACAAAGTGCGTATCTACTGGTCGTACTAACGAGCACGATTTTCCAGTACGTAGTTTTACCACGGTCGAATCGAGGTAGAACAGTCGTATGGAAATACCCAGATGGTTACGCCGTGAGCTATTCACGCAGCCTCTCGATTCATTCGCCAAAGTTAGATCCGGCTTGGCTGACGAGACTCTCTCGAATATCGGGTACTCGTCATTATTCTATCCACCTCGTGACTGCAAACGCCGTTCCATCAGATTCGTTCTCGTTCTATTATTAATCGCGAATTAACGTTCCTCGAAAGAAGAAAAATCGCGACAATTTTATTTTATTTCACAATTATCGTTCGAACGTACAATTCTCTCAAAGATTTCGTACGAACGAACAGAAACCCTCTATAAATTTCTAGACCTTGCCCTACTTTCGACCAATTTCGTTCTCGTCTTTGTTCCAAACTCTTTTCTTTTTTTTTGGACTCTTTCATTCTCTTCGTTCCTTTGCCTCGCTTATCTCTCTCTACCTTTCGTCTCGATCTTTCTTCGATCGAGACTCGCGATATAATACGTACGTATACGTTTGCCCTCGCTGGTTGAGGGCGAGTCACATCGTGAAATCTCATATCGGTTGCATCGAAATGGGCAATCGGGGGCGACGTTAAAGCGTCGGAGCGACGATTCGAGATGTAATATCTCTCGTCTATATCGCAAGAGTGAAAGAGAGAAAGATTTTGTATATTTGTGTCCGTGTGTTTTTGTGTGCGAGGAGTAAGAGAGAAGAGAGAGAGAGAGCGCGTGAGGAGGGCTTGAGGGGGAGGGAAAATTTCGAAATATCGGATGTACGTGTGGAATTGCCACGAGGATTCCGGCCAATGAAATATGACGCTCGGGAATCCAGTTAAGTTGCAACATTGCCGATGGCCGGCTCGTTCGTTGGTTTGCACGTTTATATATCCGAAAAGTTTCGAGAGACACGCCATACGAATTTCAGGATCTCCGACTCTGCCCTTGCCGGTCACCTCTGAACCGCCAAAAACTTTTACTCTTCGCCCGAGAGCTCCGCACGCAAATAATATGCCTTTTATATATACATACCGATATATATATATATATAATTTTTTTTTCAATACTTTTGGTCGACGTCGTTATTGCAAAGCTTGACAGGCATTTGACGTCCTTACGGCCTCTCCTGTCCCAAAATAAATGCCGTCACTTTTGCCCCATTGTCCCACATCGCTCTCGTTCCTTATTCCAACATTATACCACTTTTTCAATTTCTCTCGACGCGTACCCGTGAAGAAAGAAATCGCGTTGAAAGACGAGAGATGAAAGAAAGAAAAAGAAGAAAAAAAAAGGATTGATTTATTTAAATGAATTTTTGAAATCAAATTTAATTTATCGAGACACATCGCTGATGGAATTTTGTATGGCATCGATATTTTATAAATTTCATAATTACATGGCCACGTATCATCGTGACTTTATTGATCTCGTGCTGAAAAATAAAAATTCTGCCGACGCATAAATGTAGACACATTATATTCGTTTAATATATACGCCTATATGTATACGTGCATTCGCTTATTAATATCGCGTATAAGATTAAAATATCGTAGCGATTAAGTTCCTTTATGATCGTTCGATTAAAATCAGTGAAAACGTACGTGTCCAATATCCGTTCTTTTCTCTCCTTAATCAAAAATTAATTAGACTCATTAATGTCCGACACATATTGGACGATTTCATCTTGAATCGTGAACATTTAAAGTATCAAATATTTTAAGGACGATTCTTTTTGTAATTTTTTCGTATTTATGTTTTCATGGAATCGAATCGATGCATTGACAATGTTCCCCATTTACCAGTCGAACGACGATAATTGTAATTTAGAAAAGAAAGTAAGCCCGCGCTATTATATATTTATACATAGGTATGCATGTATAGCAAAGGTGTATACACGTATATAGTAGAAAGTGGATCGATAGGCTTACGGGGATAGACAAAACGACGAAGGAAAAAAAAAGAGCGGCTAATCAAACATTCGGATATATTCGAAATGTCCAGAGAGATCGTTATCTCACATAGCGAGATTGCTTATACGAATAAATTATACCGCCCGCGTTGGTCCGCCCGTTGACGCCGGGAAAGAGGCTGGCCATTGGGTGAGAGTACTGCCATAGTATAACTTTTATTTAACTCGCGCATTCTCTTATGTAAAACGGAAAAATATTTGTCGTATCCCTACTGGCGCGAACCCTGCTCCGAACGTTATTTTTCCCCAATGGAATTTGTCGAATTATCGAGACGAAAAAGAAGGATCAACGAAAAATCTACGTCGTTAAAAGAAATTAAAACAATGTTCACACTTTTTGTGATAAATTTTGATCCAACGACAAATTCCAGGGAAATTATTATAACTAACGGTCGGTAATTATAATTATCGTAATTATCGATTATTACAACTATCGTCATTATGAATTGTGCGTATTTTGTTCGTAATTGTTGAGACTTTGATCCACGATGTTAGTCTATAGACGCGTATAGACACTCCTCCGATGACTTTCGTAATGTTGGAGGAAGTCTTTTATTTTTATGAATTTGTTATTATTCGGGATCCGGGTTTTATCTTGGAAAAGTTTTTCTTTTTTTTTCGGGAGGGTATGTATACGATTATGAAAGATTCACTTAAATGCCTCTCGTCTCGCTCTTGCGAGGACTCGTGACTCCACCGTGAAATAACATACCTCGAGATGGCTCGTTTTGTATTAACGAGATAGATATATACCCTCCCGGGGCCAGAATTTCAACCAGTCGCGTAATAACGATGCAATTTCTCGCATCAGATGGATAAACATTCCAACGTCGAAATTGTGTAATTTAGTGTCAAACGTGTTCTTCCGTGTATACCTTCTGTTCATACGTAAGTCCCATAGGCTATTAGTATTATCTTTTCATTTGATCTCAAAAAAGAAAAAGGGTTTTTGTAAATGACCGTGATAAATATATACGAGACCGAGAACGAATAATGAGAACGTGGTAGTGAGATCTACGAGCGTATCGGCTAATCTCTCGCACTATGCGTAATTATACCGGGCGAGAAAGTGAGCCACTCTGTTACAGAACACTAAATAAATAGCGTGGAATATCTCGAGTTAGGTAGCGATTTATAGTTCTAGAAAACATTATTTAATCGATGAACAATTAGTCAAACGCTTCGTGTACGAAAGAATTTAAATATATACATGTTGCAATTTACATATACGTTGTACATACTCGTATGTTCGACCAGCGGGAGTCAACACACTCGCGCGAAGTCTCCGTCATTCCCGACCGTGATCATGGAAACTAAGGAGCTAATTACGTTACGCGCGATTTTATCGCGAATATAATGTTTTCTGGTTTCGCGGATTACAACGACCGTGAAACAAACAGGCTGAGGGATCTCTCGTGATTCATTCGTTATATATTAGATCAGCTCGGGCAATGAACTTCTCAACGATCTATCACGGTTATCGGTTGTATCTTAATACGACGATTATAGACGTGGATATTGTATTGTTTAGAATTTCATGGGATTTTGGGTGAGAAAGATTCGTGAATAAATTTCGACTGTTAATTTATCCTTCAACGACGTAATAATTTAAGTGAACTCCGTGGGGAAACATGTACTTCCATACTTTTCCCCACCTCGATGTGTTACTACTCATTGAGACTGAAAGTGGGAAAACAGGGAATTTTTTTAGAGGACGAAACAATCGCTGTTTGATCGAATTATGATAATTCATGAGTCAGGTGCTACACGGTTGATACCATATGTTTGTAATTAATAACGTAATTGCATACGATGTATGGTAAATTATCAAATGTGTAGAATGTATAATTATAGTTTTTATTTCCAGTTTTCATACAAGTTAATGGATTCCTCGCATGCAGATAAAATATGTAGGATGCATTTCTTTGGTAATGAAATTATTCGGGAAATTAACGAATGACGTCACGTTTTTTGTATACGTACTGTATAATTGAACATGAGTCCGAGAAAATTTTGGTTTGTACATGAATAATTGTATATTATAAATTTAACAAAAATATCGCAAAGTAATACGGGCGTCACGAGGTCGCGCGCAGACTTTGTTTTTTTAGATCGTTGTCGCAATCGTGGTCGATGACACCAGGGTCGATGAAGTCGTTGTTGGGTGAAATCGTTGGTTGTTGTTGCGGGTTAATGACAACGCACTGGAGGAGGCTAAGGTCGATTTCAGCGTGTTTCATTATACCGCGATCCATGTAACACGTTCGTATTCGCGTTTATGTTCGTGGTTCGTCCTTCTTAAAAAGCTGCGCCGAATTTTCTAGCGACTAAATAAGATCGTGGACGAGGTGCGAGCTAACGATTCTACAATGGTCGATGGCTTTTCGTCCAGTTAATGAAGCCGCAGGGAATATGAGGAGATGTCACCAGGACTCTCCTCAACGAGTACCGGCAGAATAATTAGCATATTATTATTACACGAGAATTTCCGAAGAAAAAAAATCTTATCAAAATAATTTTTCAGAATTTCTTTACAATTTTTAGGCTCTAAGATGCTTGCTCGGAATTTAAACCTGCCATTGTTCTCAATAAAAGTTGATAATTTTAGCTGTAATATGCCTCTTGATGCGCAGCCTACCATAATTTGTTGATTTTTAAGAAATTTTTAAAGATTTTATGTAGTTTTTCCTATGGGACTATATATCTATATATTGATGAGTTTTTATATAGATATATAAACAATTTTGGCCGACGCAACATGTAGTTGTATATTTATATAGGCCGCCTATGTCCCACCGTAGACTTACCACGAAGTATCGGTAGACGGCGACCGGGGGGGGGGGGGCTACCGATACACTCCAGTGTAGGTAGTAGTGTGGTGGGGATAGTCGATCCAGCGCCCTATTGTCGTCACCTGTTCATTCATGCGTGATGATAGATCAAGGCTAGGCTCGCTTTTGGGTGAATTAAACGTATTAGTTATCAATCGGAAAGCAAATGCGTGAAATGTTTAACGCATATTAACGTTGTCAAATGCCTCATCCGTGCGTTCCACCGAGGATATCTTTGATCGCATTGATGCGAGGTTGGGTGACGATGCGCGGCTAATCGGGGCTCGAAAAAACATAAGAACCAATGTACAATGTTGTCCATAATTTAATTTAATTATTGTTTTATTTTTCGAATTTGTTTTTAACATACAAATTATTGGTTCCTTGTTGACACTTTGTATCATTCTATCATTGTATTACGCAATTTTTCAAACCTCTTTGATTTACAGAAATACAGCTTTGAGATACATCATCCTGAAAAGTAGATTTTTCAAGGTTTGGCGAAATCGGCCGTATTGTACTCCGGTGAATTCCAATCCTTTCTCCAGTTTTAGGGGAAATCCCCGATTCCAAAATGATGCTACAAACCATTTTTGGCCGAAAGGAAATTGTAACCCCTCCGGACCCCCCAAAGTCCCGAAAAAAAAATTACGAATGTCGACTATAGGCACCTGCCGAGGGCCAAGATTTTTTCGTCCAAAAGGGCTTTAATTGGAGGTTATGGAATCGGAAATTTGCCGCATAACACGAATATGATGAAATAAAGGGGTTTTGGAGCCAAATAAATGTTTGCCCTCATCGCCTAGACGTTTTTTTGCAGGTCCCTTCCTATGGCTCACAAAAATCGCTGTTTTCAAAGTGTCGCCACGGCCACAAAAGTTTAACTATCCGGATGATTCTGAGCTGGTTATCAAGTTCTCCTCGAGCTCTTCAAAAAGGTATTCGTTAAATTTTCTGTCCGACGAACGAGAACCGAGATACAGCATCGTGAAACGTCGATTTTTCTAGGTCTCGTGAAATCGGCCATATTGCACTCCGGTAAATTTCAATCCTTTCTCCAGTTTTAGGAGTCTATATCGATCGCAAATTTCCCGTACAATAAGAAAATCACAGTTTCGTTTCCGAATTTTCACATTTTATCGATCTTAAATGGATAAATCGTTATTTTTAGTAAAAAACCCAAATTTTAAGATTTGTAAAAATACTTCGTATTTTTATTAATATTAAAATAAAGTCTTAATTCCTGCTAGCGTGTCATTAACACACACAACTTGTCCGTACTCCCATCAATTCTACCTTTACTAAAACCAGTTACAATTGACCCACTCGATGTTCCGGTAGTTAGAAAGTATCCAGTCCAAATAATCTTGCTTTCAGTCGCTCACGGCAATGACTTTCGGTAACGCGACGTCGACTTATACACAGCCGTTTGATTTTCTTTTCATTGGGCAGCCTCGAGAACTTTGCGATTCTCGTTAGTACGCACACTTAAATTCATCAACACGGAAGCAATAATACTATGACAAGACACCTAACAACCGTATTACGAGAGAGTGTTATCTCTCAAGAATCGTCTCGCTTCGCGATTCAACAATTAAAATTGACGCAAGTCACGTAAACATTAACGACAACTTCGCTATAATCTTGTTCGAAACATCTCGTCACCGAGAAAATATTGTTTATATTTTCCCCCAAGAAAAAAAAAACCATCGACTTTGACAGAAAAACAAAGAAATAGGGAGAACAATTTTTCCACCACGCGACTATAACGATTCGACAAATTTCAATCTATCGTGTCAATGTCATCGAGTAAATCGATGCTTGTTTGCAAAAAAATATTTATTCATGCGCGTTTTGCCCAGCCCGTTGCGGATTCGCTAGTCGTGCGCATTGGTGCTTAATGTATTTGTTGTTTTTTCTTCCTCTACTTTTTTTTCACCGTCGCGACGAGCCTGCGGGTGTAATCGCATACGCGATACGTGTGCGACGCCGATATTTTCGATATTGCACCATAACCACGTCGGGGCCTCTTTTACGAATTCTACACAACGTGACATTTACGAGGTAAAAGAGGATTCCTCGCGGAGCCCCGTTGATGACTACTCGGTTGATCCGAGGTTGAGACCTCTTGAGAAACATCAAGGTCGCACAAGGTTGTTGCGCATCTCGGATCACAACGCGTCGTGTAAATGAGATTTAGTCATTCGTGTAAAGAAGAAACTAAGTCACACTTCGTCTCAATAAAATTATACAGTGACGTCATTACATCGTCGAGTTATACAAGTGGATCAGGGTGAGTTTCGATTATCGAGGGAAAAGACTCATCGATTCTGGGTAACGCTTCGGGTATCGCTCGATTCTTTATATTCGGGTCAACAAAAATCAGACAACGCCGCACAATTTTTCCGCGATCTCTCGCTAAACGGATGAATCATTTTTTTTATTATTACTGTCAAGTAAATAATAAAAAATTAACACAATATTTGATTTCGAAATTTGGTAATAAGAGAAGGGAACTCTCGTTTCAACGTTAACGAGAAATGAATTTTTACCGCGATGAAGGAACTTTTTCTTATTTTCCGACAAGATTACGTCTCCTTACGTCTCGAATAGTGAAACTCATAATAGCGTGGGACTTATCAAACAGTAAAAAAAAATCTTATTCCCGTATTTATGACGGACAGAGTGTTTTGGTCAAAGCTAGGATTACGCTTTGGTGACAATAAAAATCTTGGGATATGACTGTACGCAACGATGGAATTCAGGTTTCCTTGAATTCCATCATTAACATTGCGTAATTAACGAAATTTCCCGCGTTGTACGCACGGGTCATTTCATTTCCGAACCTTGACAAAATTTCTGTTTGTTACACATGTTTTCGGAGGCAAACACTGACGTAAATGGCATCTTCTATTACGCAGAGACACGTTTAATTAATAATTCTGTATAATTAAAAAAAACTCAAGTCGTCATTAATTCCCGAAAGAAAAAGAAACAACAACGTGACTGATGGCATCGAGCAAATTTTCAACGGATTTCTTCGACGATTTTTCAGAGCCTAGCTCGTTCATTGGAAAATACGAGATGTACGATGGAAATAAAAAATGCCTGCTTTATTTCAAAATATATTTAAATAAACGTGGAAAAAAATTGTTTGTCGTCCTTGAACCATTATTGGATGACCAAATTTTGCATCGATTTCTTTTCGATGTGTTTACGATTAAAAAAGCGTCTAAAGAAATCTTAAAGGCGACAGCACGGACATATTCCCGTGGAATTATTCCTATGACAGCTCGAGTTCATCTCGGTATGCCCTCGCCGATTAAACCGTAGTAAATACATACGGTGAAAGTAAAGCGTTCGATTCGCAAGAGAGCAAGAGAAATTTCTGTCAAGGCTCGAGTCAGCCTCGGCTCGCTCGCTGAAAAACCGTACGAATTAATACAGCGCGAACCCACGCCCGACTTCATCGATAAACCATTAAAGAACTGGATTTTTCGTATTATGCATACCCTCGGAAACTTGTATATACGTATATTAACGCGAATTCGACGAGAAAAGGAAACGAGAATTTATTCGACCCATTTTTATCCGAATATTTCATACCTTTCGTCCTTTTGTTTTTCCTCTCTTTTTTTTTCCTCCTTTTTTTTACCTCGCGTTAAAACTCTCGTTACCCGATTCTATTTGCATTGCGTCACGTCGGGCCGAAGGCAGAGGCGAAAGAATTTCGTTTTTTCGCCCAAGGGCCCGCTCGGCTATTAGTACACGTCGTAGACGGCTAATCCAAATAAGGAAGTTGCCGTTCGCCGGTATAAGTATCTATAATAAAGTAAAATGAAAAAATAAAACATTTTGATAATTATATACGGTTCAACGGTAGCAACGATCTTCAGAAATAACGTTTGCAGCTTGTTTCTTTGAATCTTCCTGACCGATGGTCATTCACGAGTCTCCTCGTCGTCGCCTCGGGCTATTTTGCAGCAAGAATTATAAAGGTTAACGTTAATGAGATTTCACGTTCAAAAAGATTTGTTTTTTTTTTCGTCTTTTTCTGAATTTCTTAGACGAAACATCCATAACTCATGTACACACGAGTTTTATCTTTCAAAATACAATGATACCTTTGTATGAGATACATTGTACGGTTCATATGTTAGATTGTTTTTCGTCGTTCTAAAATTGCTTGAAAAAATTTATTAAATTTTAAGACATACTTTAGAGAAATAGAAGAGGAATGCAAGAAGAGTGAGAGGGAAAAGAGAGAATGCGATGGAAGGGACGGACTAGAGATAAGAAGGGTGACGTGTGTTTATAAAAAACTTGTATAAAAATTTATGCAAATAACTTATAATAAATATTATAATAAATATTAAATTTTATAATAAATATTAAATTTTAAGTTATAATTACTTTATTGAATTAATTTTTTTATTTTTATCGCATCCTAGACTTTTGTATAAATATATTTTCGTGGAATTATCAAAATAGATTCGAACGAACGTAGGTGCATCGCAACTGCATTGAAAAATAACGCAATAAAGTTTCCGATTTTTGACAAGGACGTGGTTAGCAAGCTCAAAAATTCTGTCGACTATTCCAGCGAAGAATGTGGCGTCATTGATTTTTAAAAATTTGTTTTCAACCGGGCGATTGTACAAAAAAAATTTATCACCAATGCAAATGTGTGTTTGTGCATTTGTGGCTTGGTGTTTATATTTGACGTGGATAAATTTTACACGTTTATACTCGCTTTTAGACCCAGGCAAAGTGAAATAGCGTTACTGTCAATAGAATTAATAAAAAATCAGTTTGAAAATCGACCATATATAGTTATACTTATGGGTAATACGTCATGGCGCATGCGCGTATGCGCGCGCCGCTATATCACGTTCGTGCGCATACACCGCGTCGAACGGGTCAGTAGTCCATCCGCCATCGACCAGCTTACGAGTGTGACGTCAATCGAACACAAGAAAATTGCCGGTTCCATCATCGAACTGTAAACCATAATTGCCTTATCATGTTCCTACCACACACTACTAGTTCTTCCTACATGCCAAAGGACCCAATGTACTACGTAAGCAACGAAATATACCTTCACGTCGAATATTTTAATTGCGAGTGACCCGATACGTATATAAAAAAAAAAATGCTGAATGTTCCGTTATCGAACGCACATAGTCCCAAAGTTGGGTGACTACAAAATAAAAAGAGGAATGAAATACGACCACCGAAAAGGGGAATGGACCTCGCATACTGGTAGGATTTACGTGCGAGATCACGATCTTTCTTTTTTCGTTCCTAACCTCACTATTGCTATATTATTGTTTCACATCCGGATCGAAGCCTGTTGCTTGGTTTATTATTTTCAGAGGCGCCGCGCGTTGGCGTTTTTTAGAACCCGCAATCCTGTCGATGGGGAATACCGGTTTGCCTATTAGAATCTCTTTTGTATATTCTTTATTGTTTAGTATCAACGGCGAGGAATTCTTGGCTATGAATCCGATCGAACACCCATAACATCCCTCCATACACAGAGACTATACTGCATATTCAACAGTCATAAAATGGTATGTATGTTGTAGTATTATGACCGTATTGTATTTAGTATGAGGCAATGGAATATTGTTTTTCAATTTTGATTCATACTTTTGTGATTTATAGGATCCGCTTGACAATGGAAGAGCACGCATGGAACCCAGATTTCACAATATCATGAATACACGAAATCATTCCAAACGCAAAAGTTTTTTGCTTCTCGAGAGGAAGCAAAGCACTCTTCGAGCATTTCGTCACAAGCATACACGTACACGCAAGCTATACACACTTTATCGAGTTGTCTCGCTATTCCGATCTTGCGATATACCAGCCAAAACCGGTTAGTTCACGATTGATTCGAACGATTCTTCGTGTGACCACCTATGCGATAACCTCCCTATTGTGTTTTTTAATAGATATATGTATGTGTATACATATATATATATATTTTCTTATTTCGTTATAAACATGTACACTAGCAGCGAAGAATCGACGCAATGAGACTTCTTAGATCCGTGTACTAACGAAGTATTTTCAAACGATTGATGAAACTTCCGAAATTAGCGAATCATCGATCCTTGCCGAATTTCTCATTGTTATCCTGATTGCAAAATAGTCTTGGTCGATGATCATATAGCGAAATGTCCTTCGTGCTGTTAAGGGACCCAAAAAAGGGACGATCCAGAGTTGTTTTTTGAGACGCCAGCATTACCAGACTGAACAGACCAGGAGGATATTCTAAATTTAGACTTGGCCTCTGCGAAAGGAAAGAAAAAGAAATACAAGCCGGCGTCTTGTCTCGTGACCAGTTTGTTACAACCGGATCCTGCACGACGAACCATAGGAATGTTCTAGTGTTTTGTCGTTACAATCCCATCCGAACTTTTGGGAAAGCATATTTTTCAGTGCAGATTTGCTTTTTTCTAAAAAAGAAAAGCAGACGAGGTATTAAAATTTGTATAAAACGTTGACCTCAGGTCTAATCCTGAAATAACAATTCGACGATTTGTTTTTAGCGGAAGGATCTGTTTGGATACTTTTTTTGTACGGTTGATCAATTACATACCATTTTTCAATTCGATTCAAATATGAGGATATTCGTTCGTCCTTTGAAATTTTTAGAATTTGACGCTACCTGGTTGATATTTTAAATAATCACCTTGAATATTATTAGGCTAATTGTCTAAAAATTTAATTTATACACTTTATTTGGCACAGCTGTTTTGACAAATGAACTCCATAAATTTCATTTGGCGTAATCACTTTGCCAAATGACAGTCATAGATTTCACTTGTTTCAAGCACTTTTAAGAGATTTCGTTTAGTCCGCAGAAAGGTTTAGCAAATAACACCACAGTTTAATTAGAACATATATAAGCCTTGATGCAAGGATTTATTTAATTATAGCTTGCACAGCGAGTTTTTATCTAGTTTGTTCTTATAATTACAATTAATAAAATCTATCATTTCTTTTCTTTAAAAAAAATAAGAGGCGCCTACTTAGACATCCACAATTTCGACTTTCTTCTGTTTCTCCATGTCTTCTGTCAAAGTTTCCTGGATAACACCTTGGATCTGTCCCATGCCGAATTTCTGATGACTCCATAAGTGACGACATCGAATCCAGTAGCTGAGAGTGACAATGCTGAAGGTACCGATCGTGGCGTGCGAGGCTAAACGTACTTTGCTCGTGAACATAAAAACGACCAGTCCACTACTCAGACCACCGCCAATGCCCCAGAGTACGCTTCCTCGGAAGCATGGTATTTTCGTTAGGTCATTTCCGAACAGATTAACGTTCGGATTGAGCAGACTTTCGTCATCGGCCATTATTCCACTTTTTTCCAAATTTTCTCAAACTTTTTATAAATAATTGGCCGGTTTTAACGCTGTATTTACGGACGAATTATGTGTTCACATAACCTCTTAAGCACATTGCATGCGTAAAGATAGACGAGGTAAACTTGATGCTCGACTGTAGCGCCTTTTTCTCGGAACTAACAAGCGCACACATCTGTTTGTCGGTTTCAATCTTACCGACGGCTGGTATCGTCCACATTATTATCAAATCACAACGTCGCGGTGTTTTCGAACCGAGACAAAAATGATCGTATGTCGCGACGTGTTTTTGTTTTACAATCACGTTGAGACATTAACTTATCAAGACATCAGTGATTTTCAAGTGTTGAGATCAAAATGTTTGTTTTGTGTGGTGCTATTTTTCTGTGATGATTACGTTGAGGAAGGAGGAGGACGACAACGACGATTATCAATATTTCACCAATAACTTGAAATACGGTGCAATGCATTTTTTATCTTGTCACTTGTAATTTGACCCGGATTCTTGGGTCGAAGGTTAGGATGAACTTTCATTCTCTCATGGTGATTGCCAATTCTCGATTAATCGAGTATATTATGCTACAATACCTCGCTTATATTGATCATAAGACACAATGTATAACCTGTATGTGTCAGAGCACCAAGAGGAATACAACAATGTACCTACATGGAAACCACTGATCTTGCACAGGTATTTTCATTTGTTAGAGATATCTACCTATATTCTCTGAAAGAGTTATTTCAATATTCGCTAAATTAATAAAGTCGTAGCTACCAGCTGAACAATTAGTAACCACTTGGCAACACTAACGTCCATGGATTACATAATTTCAGTTGTAAGAATTCTATAAAAATATTCCATAAAGTAGATCCTTCAAACATTTATTCAAATTATATCTTAAGTCAGTTAAGTAAAAACTGACTTGACAAATTTGTGTACTTTCAAAGCTTGACAAATTTATTTTCAGAACCGATAGCCTTGGAAATCCATCGGCACAGAAAAGTGCTTAAAAGTAAAGAACATTCAACAGGGCAATGATCTTGGTATGTAAGATTATACGATAAATTCCATAAGCAGTTTTTTAAAGACTATAACAATCGAAACATTCGATAAAACAGATGGAGAATTTTCTTACAAATTGATTAACATTTTTGCATGAGACACAGGTGTCCAAAGCGAGTGCTGTATTAATATTTGCGATCGTCAAAGTAAATGAGCTTTGCCCATTGTCTCGATTGCGCCTGAGTATTGACACGAATATACCGCACTGGACGCTTCATTGTTAACAATACAAACGGAATGGATAACATAATGGAAAGAAACGATTCGACCCACGAAAACCGAATCCTTACTTTTATGAAAGTATTTATTCATCAAACATACAAAACCAAAGTGTCAACTTTTCTTTTTTATGGATTCATAGAACAATCTATGGCGCGTACAACGTGCCAATAATTCGTGATAATATCGTTCATCAATCTTTTAGCAGCAAAATAAAAAGCGTTTTCATCACACTGCCGAAACCTTTGGACGATTGTCCGGTTTGTCACCCGACAACCTGAGATTAAAGAATGTGCGTATCAGCGTTATTCCTTAGTGAAAAGATACTTTTCGTCGAGTCAACAAGTTATTCCTGTAACTTGTACACCCTGGTGCAGACGATATCGTCGACCTTCATGATCTGAAAAAAACAAACGTAAGTCATTAATTTTAATAACTAAGATAATGATTACATCGTTAATCTTAATAATGAGAAGCAAAAAAAAAAAGAAAAAAATGGCATAATCATGGTAAATTGAGTTTTCGTGCAAGAATAGGTTACCGTCTCGTGCTTTCAAGCATCGTTAACGACAGGGATGAATGAAAAGAACTCGATTGAACCCGAGGCGTTTGCCAATAATATTTCACGGTGCGTATGTGTTCGTGCGTCTTCCAAGTACGACGTTTTCCAATTTCATTTGGTCGAGCGGTGGGGAATTCAATTCAACTGGACGTACTTGTAATTGGCGGTACTTTTGATCAATCATTCGTCATTGTTGGGCTTGTTAGGCGAGTAGACGTACGTGGGCAGTTAGTCTGTGTATGTGTGTGTGTGTGTTTGATGAACCCGAGTGAGATTTCGTCGCGATAACGCTCTCACACGTACAATATATATCTTTTGAATCGATGCCTCTTTCAGTAACTCGCGAAATTACCCTCGGCCCGCATTCATTCATTACGCACATCACGCCACTGATTTGCGTGTAATCCAAGTACACGTTATATATATATAGCAAAATGGAAGTTTATGTACACAAATAGACTTCTATTTGCTATATATATGTACATAAGTAGAAATAATTTTACTAACGGCCTTCATTTCCGTGGGACCGAACTCTCGCTCGATCACGGTATCCTTCTCGCCCTTTTGTACTTGAGTCATTTTATTTCCATCGATCGTAACGACGCTCTTGACTTTACGCCCATCCGGTGTCTCTTCGTCGAATTCCTCGCCGAGTTTAAACTTGATTTCGGAATTTTTGAAGGTACTTGATGTCTTTAGGGTGTAGACACCGTCGCTTTCCGTAAGCTCGACCGTCGGACTCACGCTCGCCCCCATTTTTCTCGTTACCAAGCCGACACCTGTTCAAGCAAAAAAGAAACATATATTAACGTTTTCCAATTCGTTTATCGATTTTACTAAATCGCGATTGAATCAACGTAGTCAATGATTCACGGAACAAAGTACACGACTCGAGGTCGAACAATATATAAAATCCTTTATTTAATATTTATTTACACACCCAAAGTCTTCATGTACTCGTCGAACTTGTCGCTACTCGCGAGCTTGTAATGGTTTCCCAAAAAGCTTTTTATCACGGAAGTCATTGTGAAAAATTTCGTTTGCGCTTAACAAAAACGTTGATGGTTTTTTCGTTACTGCAAGTCGTAGACAAAAGCGAGTAAACGATTATGCGCCGTATGAATAATGACTGAAGTCGACGGACGAGCTTCGTCGTGTCTTATTGACAACGGAGTTATCGCTATTTCCCTAATCGTACGCTATCGACGAGCCTCTTTTTTGCACAATGGGTGGGAGAGAATTTTGCTTGGACAAAAATCGCGTTTGTTCAATATCAGTTCTTGAGTGGGGAGCGAAGGACGTTTAAACTCATATATATATATATACACACATATAAAAGAAGAAAGTCCGATTTTCGAACTTTGAGCGGACGCGTTCATTATTCGTACGAACATACGTGCGAGTACGCGGAGTCGTCGGTCTCTCGGACAGAGAAAAAGAAAGAGCAAACGTAACGTAATAATCCGTCGTCGAGACTTAGCCGGTTGTAAGCTTGAGGTAATATTGAGACAACAATAATAGACGATCACGCGATAGTAATATCGAGTTTTTCTCTCCCCTTAGCAATTCACATTTATCATTCTCGAAACAATATAAAACGTTTATACACTAATTACCTCTCAAATAGCTCTTATCTAATTCTACGAACTAAATATACACACAAAATTCTTCTAAATAAAGCGATTCTCATAATTCTTCTGCAAAACAATCAAACGCAAAAAAAAAATGTAATTTGAATAACGGACAAGAAATTTATGTAAACTTATTTGATTTTAAATCGACTGAATATTTTTCATTCTATTTTTTCTTATGGAACGGAATTCGTCTCGGTATCGTACACCGAGTTGCTATCTTCTCATTTTTTGCTACCACGGTGCGACGTTAAAATCCATTCAGGCGTGTCAAGAAACGAAGAAACGTGCCGTCGCTTCGCGTTACGTTTCGCTGTCTGATTTTGTATGTATATATATATATATATATATATATATATATACACATACATAATGGAATATTTGAACGAGCACACGCAGTAGACATTATCTCAAGCTCGTAATGCGAAGCGCATACAAGGCCTACCGATTCGACGAAATATACCGGACGAGCTCGTTATGTTTTGTCTCGTCGTGTATTCCTCGCGTTATGAATTTATTACGTCGAAATACATTTTTTTTGCCCGTCGCGATACTCGCCATAAGAGAAGATCCAATTTCCGGCTCCTCGCTGCGATCGAGTACGTGGTGAACCGGTGTGGGCGTCGGTGAGAAACGTTTTATGTTTTTATTTTTTTCTTACACCGGCCACGTTTTTTAAACCGGCGTCGAACCTCTCTCGCTCAACCCTGCAGGCCCGGGGAATTAAAATCACGAATTTCTCACGACGCTAAAGCTCGTGATATAAATTTATACGCACCATGAGAACAACGTCAAAGTTCAATCTACTTGGAATCGATTCGTATATTATTCTTGGAACCGATGCCGCATCGTGACGATGCGGAAATTACCGTTGCCCGTCATCATTACGATTATTTCGTACTTTAATCCATTCACGGTCTTAAGAATGAATAAATCATCCGGCAGGTGGTTGTTACTTCGGTCTATTTTTTGCGGTATTTTATAAATAGCTTGGCCAACTTGTCAGTAGAATCGATATTTTTTTTATTCGTTTTCTTTTTTATACAAAAATTATTTACCCACTGATAATATTCGGAAGATTGTACGAGTAATAGCGTTTTGGAATTTTTTATCTCGCGTTAACGCTATAGAGAAAAAGAATAATTAAAATAGGAATATTTTAATATTCAACGATAATCTCATTTTACAATTTTCTCTCGATTATAAATATTCGGACGCAATTAAAAGTTCGATGAATATGCGCAATGCGAAAATTACATTAGCATGGAGAAAATAATATTGAACGAATCGGATCGCGTGTTGTCGAGGAAGAAAAAGGGTGTGCTGTTTCATGGGCGTCTCGTGATAATCGCATACTTTTACAAATACTGAGACACCGCGCACGCACACACGGCGTATAAACCCGGTGAATTTTGAACAAAGCCAAGTACTTACCGAGAGCCTTCATCATCTCGTCAAATTTGTCGCTGCTGGCGAGCTTGTATTTCTTTCCATAATAATCTGCGATCGACATGTTTCGACGTTAATGTGATAATCACACAAGGAATGTTTCTCGAATACGGAAGTAGGAACACGTGAACAACGTGTTATTTATATTTTTGTATAGTCTGCCCGCGTCGAGCTGTATTCGTGCGAAATGAGGTGGATCCTTTCGTTCTTCGAGTCGGACGACAACTGATACGAACCGGCGAATGGCCAAGTCTAACGTCGGTGACGCCTGTCCGGCACCGTCGATTCTCTTCGCCGTCTATCCTACTCGCTTTGTACCTCGCTATATCTATATTTATCAAACGCTGCGTATACACACACGTGCGCGTTCGTACATCGGTGAATATGGGTTTATGTGTGTCGAAGCGCAAAGATGGGGCGCGAACGCCGAACGCGCAGGATCACGGCTCGCCTCTTCGTCTGCTCGAGCCGGCATCGGCTCCAGACCTGTTCCTAGAAAATACGGCGCCCCTGTGCCAAAGTATCGTTCCATTGGGCTTCAACTTCGCGGAAGTCATTATCGTTTATCGATTTGGAATAAATTTTTCCTGCGGTATAGAGAATGTCCTTTGACTTCCGGGTAATGGTCATAAAATGTGGATCGATTTTGCGCTAAAGAACGAGTCGATCAATGCGGGAGTTGGTAAGAGAAATAAACCTTGGGTAAAGTGTAGATTAATTTTTTAATTCGATTAGGCACAAAATTTTATGTAGGAAGAATGATTTTTTTTGTGATGAGAAGAAAAAGAAAGATTTGTTCCTATTACGGCCCTGTGCCGGCTTTACTCGCGCCACGCTCGGAAGAGCCAACTTCGGCCAACAAGAATCTTGCGCGGATCCCTCTCGCTCCAACCGGAGAAGCCAAAGAAATCGACTTTCCCTCTCCCTCTCTCTCTCTCTCTCTCTTTAGCTCACGTTGTTTGAGCGAAGAAGCCGGAGGAGTCTCTCGTGGCTTCTTCGCGTAGGAAGCGATAGAAAGAGGGGTCGATGCTCCCTGTGCTACACGGATGATCATTGGACGGCTGCCATTTGCGCGCCAATTCCACCTTCGTCGCTGTGGCAAATAGTCTTGTCACCCTTGTGGCCGATCAAATTCTCCCTTTAGGTTCTCTTTTTTCAGTTCCTCCCAGCTCGGATTCTCGCTGCTCCGGTTGGAACTGATCGAAACGACCACTCGATCGGGTTTGTTGTTGCGAAACGCGCGTCGACTGCGATGTTTTTTTTACAAGGGATGAAATCTTAATACAAATGCGTCTGCACCGAGTTATAAGCGAAGTTGAAGTTTACTCGGTCGGTTTAGGCATTTTCCATTCTCGATTTTTAGTTCGCTAGTCGAGACGAGCAGTCTCAGTCGATAACAAAAACTGTAACACAATTTCTATCAAAACGATTTATTCAAAAATAAACAAAAAAAGGACGAATTTCGGATATAAATTGTACAGTTTACCGTCATTATTGTTTTCTCGAAACATTAGTTGTTTCATGAAAATTGAGACAGAAAACTGCATCAGTCTCCCTCGCACCTGTAGTTTCTCCGTCGGTACGCCGCTATGGTTTGAGTCGATTGGGCTCGGTCGGTAATTGAACTTCCTCCGTGGTAATCGATTCTCAGGAGAAATGAGAAGAATTCATAGCTGTTGAATAATTGTCCAGTTGATCGTTTTCCTCTATTGCCTGATGAGCAATTTTTAAAATTACTTCACTCGTTTCTTTGCGACGCTACGATTGTTTCATAGATATTCCGGATCCCTCGAATATGGCTTCGTGTGGGTAGATTTTCATTTTGCGAATAAGCAACTAAATCGCATCACTGGTCAGGCCTAGGGGCGGTTGCGGAACTCCTTCAAACCTTACACGGTACTAAATATCAGGTAAAGCGGAGCGCTTACAAGAGGGCCGATGCCAATCAATATGCAGCACAATTCCAAAAATAGCGTTAACCATTATAAAAGATTTTCGGGGGCAGTTTTCCCTCGATCCGATTAACGACCGTGTGTCAGTTACGAAGCCTGAAACGTACGAAAGGAAAGCGGGTAGGTAAAAAGATCCGCAGGACGGAACACGTTTCGCGTTTAAAGTCTGGCAACGTTGCGAAGCGTCTTAAACGCGTAGATTCCGCACCGTCGCAGCCGAGTCCAATATCGCAAGCCGCAACCGTACATTTTGCCCCCGTTGTCGCCCATTGTGCGACCTCTCCATTTGCTACGCGTGCGACGCGGAACGGCGGCGCGGCCAACGATTTTCTCCGCACACCGCACACCGCCCAGTGCAACTCGTATGGGCGATCCGTCGACATTGGCGTCGTCTGTCTGCTGCGGCACGGTGTATACCGCTTGGTGAAGCAAACGCGGTAACGGTAATTCATTAGTGAAATTTGGGAAGCCAAGGAATAATAAGATTTCCGTATCGGAAGCAAGATTTTATACTCGTTATCGACCGCCTCTACGACACTCGACGAACCATCGACCAAGATACAAATCGGCCATGACGTTGTTTGACACGGAAAAGTTTATAGCTCAGATAAAGAAGCGTCCGGCCATTTACGATGGAAACTGTCTGCAGTACAACGATCGTGGGGCTAAGAATGCCGCGTGGCGCGAGGTGTGCGAAGCTATGACCGAGGATTGGAACGGTCTTTCGGAGGAGGACAAAGCCAACGAAGGTATATTATTCGATAGTTCGTACGTACCCTAGGGTCTTGTGGGCATGGGAACGGAACGTAGGTTAGTCGCGGAGCGTTCCTGCTTGCGCGAGCGCCACTGCGGCGCAAACGCGAGATAAACCGCTAAGAACGAGGGGGAGCCCATGGACGAGTGGGGAAGAGAAAGCGTTGTATATAATTGTATGTTGCGGAATTTCAGAGAAAAGTTTGCGGAATAAATGGCGCAACATAAGGGATTACTTTATGAAGGAGGTTAAGACTATGCGGAAGGGCAAACCGACGGGTCGAGGAGGAGGACGTAAACGGAAAAAATATTCGCACTACAGTCAACTGCTCTTTCTCATACCGAGTGTTAAAAAACGGTGAGTTTCGTGCACGTCCGAGTTAACCCACGTGTCCTGATGGAAAACAATCCATTCCTAATCCGCATCTTTGAACCGGCACTGTACAGCGTTTCCGAATATCTCCACCAGGCGTCGCACGAGTTCCTAGTTTTTGTATCGATATTGTAGTTTTGAGCAACGTGCCGTATCGCGCCTATAAAGATACGGGCCTGTTTGGTATATAAGCTAATGAGAAATGCACTTATCTTCCCGTCTTCAAATCGTCGACTTCCGCTACGTGTGAAAAACGCACATGTCCCTAACATGTCTCACCATGTAAACGTTTATTCCGTGCGGGAATTGCAAAGTAGCGATGCACGATGATAGGCGTCGCACGCTGCGTATACCGGTCGGTCTGTGACCGTAATGCGATATGCATGATGAATCTAATCTTAAGATTTTTCTTTGTAGAAGTTTTTGATAAACCTACGGAATTTTTTGAGCAACAGCAAGTTTATACGGTACGGTGTTGAACAATGTTGCAAAGTACAAGATTATCGCTTCGTTTACAAATATTAGGGAGCGTATGAAAATAGTCCAAGAAAAATGTTGTCCCTTGTCTCAACCTTATGGGTCCTCACTTTGTTTCGAGTCTATCAAACTAAGTTCATATGGTTGTTGGATTGTTTTTTTTTCATCTGGGCGAGCCTGTAGAATTATTTCGTCGATTATTTTATTACAGGGGACCAAAAAACAAAAAATCATCCCAGCCTTGTAAAGACGAGCTAGTTATCACAGACGACATTGAGATACTGCACACCCCGGCCGTCGAGGAGCAGTATAGTTTGCAGGGCATATCGCTCCAGTCAAGCGGGGCCGCAGCGGATCCGTATCAGCATCAAACCGTGGGTTGCGAGGCAACTCTGGGTTCCTTCGATACGGAAATGGCTGTGGATGTTTTAGCAGCCAATGGCCAGGGAAACCAAAGAACCGACTTTACGGCGGAAGACGATTACGACAAAATGTTTCTATTATCATTGCTACCGTCGTTACGACAAATACCTGAACACATGAAACTACACGTAAGAATACAAATGCAACAAATCCTCGTTTCGGCCTTTCATCCTAACAATCATCACGCAGGTTGAATGGCGATGGTGTGTTTTAATAATAACAATAATAATTATATATTTCTGATAAATGTTTTGTTGAGAGTAAAACTATTCCTTATATTCCTGAGTTTAAGAGAAGTTCTACTTCTTTTTTTCCAAGTGTTGTTATGGGCGCCGACGAAATGTTGGAATTTAATATCTAGGAACGGTAGTAAATGCAGGACGTTTGTTACGTTTTTTCTTGAATAGTTGGTTGTAGCACCGCGCGAGGGCAGCACAATCCGGCAAGGCTTAACTTCGGTCAGGTAGTTTCTTGCAGTACTAACCGTTGGTAACTTGGTCCTTTTGTCGGTCAGAGTATTTCATATCGATCGAGTACGATTCGTGTTGGTAAATTAGTACTGCGAGATAGATGGCGCTGCTCATCGTGCATTGACTAGTACAGATATTCTAGGATTCCAGGTTACCATTCGGTACGCTTGGCAGAGAATATAGACTTCCATGAAAGCGCAAAGCTTATGGTGCTCTAGGCAAGCACTTTTATAAATTCTTGGTCTATAACCACGAATTAGAGTAAGGGTAAGGTATTTGGGTCCTAAACAAAAAGCACAAATCTGATGCGTTATTCGAGACAAATGACAACAAGACGAGCCTGGGCTCTTAGTGGCTCATTCGGGACAAGCACAAATAAAACGCGTCAGATTCGTGGTTCAAGTGAAGTAAACATTTTTGCAGATTCAGTTACCACCGGAAATTTTTTTCCAAAATTTTTGAAAAATTGGACTGTCATGCACTTTATGCCATAATTCTCTATGTACCCTCCAAATTTTAAGGCGATCGGTTGCTCAGTGTCGGACAATTTACGGATCCCGTTTTCGAAGCGCAAGTAGCTCGTCGCCAATTACACTGCCTCTTAAGCGTAATTCCTCGTTGCGTTCACATGTTTCGATTATACTTCTCTTTCTGCTTACTATGGCCCGGGTAATCGGGAGATAACCCGTTTAATTGGTACCCCAGCGACCACGTGAGCTGTATTTGTAGGTGTGCTCTTATAAATCACTGTTTTAACCCTTTTCACTCGAGACACTTTGCTCGCCACTTAAAAGTGGTGACTGAGGGTCACCTCTCGAGTGCAAAGGGTTAATACCCATAATCTCGAAGGGATAAGTTTAAAGGATGTGTTAGATTATAAAATATTCAACTTTATTCAGACGATTTGGATATTTTGCTAATAAATAAGTTAAGCAGGATACTGAGTTCTGGTATGTCTGTGTGTAAAGCAATAATCGCTTGTAGGAAGAGCTCGAGTAGTATTTGGAAAGGAAGGTTGGGAGTGTCACAGGGCATTTCGGATTTACTTCGGTCTTGTTTTATCGTTACATAGAGAAATACGTCGTGATCAATCACGATCGAAACGTTCGCTTTTCGACCGACGCGTTTGCCAAAAGTTACCAAATTGTTGGTGATAATGACGATATTTCACAATTGTCATTGAATACTCGCGATGAATACGAACGAACGATCGACTTGCCAAATTCGATTGATTAATCGGGAATAGAAATAACCTTCGAAGATTGATCACACCCGTAGGTGGTAAATTCGATAGATTGACGGGGATCGTCGTGATAAATTGAACGATGTGTTAATTAGTTTGAATTAACGACGATTTAGAGCTGAGCGGAGCCACGCCAGGCTGAATCGAAGCCGCAAGCTCCGTCGGAATCGGAATCGTTGTTCGGCTGCATCATCGACGGCCCGATTTGAGGCGACGGTGCTGCCACCGAGCTCGTCGACGAAGGCCTTCGAGCGCCAAGATTTTCTCGCGTTTGAGGAAGCGGCGTGCTCGGTGTGCTTGTCGCAGCCATTTGCGTATGACCGTAAACGCGCGAACCTCCGCTCCCAAAATCTTGCGCGCGTCTACTACGACGCTTTTTTATCGGAGCGTATTTCGGTGGTGGCATTGATTTTCCTTCCTAAATTTTTGTCGAAATTAACAAATATATAGAGACAATTTATATTTTTCGTAAACACTATTTTGTTTTCTATATCGCTCACCTGGACATTGTCCGCCGATCCCCATGTTTTATGAATTTTGTCGTTGCTCGCTGCACTACTGGCCACACCCAGGAATTGGCTGAATGCCTCCGTCGTACGTTTCACGCGAACGTTCAACGAGCCAATTCGTAGAAAACCAAGATCTCTCTCTGAAAAAATTAAAAATAGGAAAAAAAACATAGCGAAATTACGTACGAAGACAAAGTAAAGCAATAATGTTTAATTTTATATCTCACCTGTGTGCTTTTTCCTTGCTTTTATTTCTGAAAGAAGCACACGTATTAATAGAACAGTAATTTTACCGTCGGAACATCCAGAGTCACGTATTAGAAAACACATTGAAAGATATCAATTGTTTTAAAAATCTTGCTTATTCTCCGAGTTAAAAGTCATCGAATATTTTTTAATTTTTCAAACAAATTAATTTTTTTTCCATCGAGGCTACACAGAGAAATAAACAGAAATAGCGTAACAACGGGGAGACAATGACCGCGTTAATCGATCCTTTCTCAGCCATAACAAGAGAAAGTAGCTTTTTTTTCCCTTCGCGAGTTATACGAGAATTAATAATACAAATTAAAGAATAAAAAAGCCAGATAAGCGTTAAAGTATAATGTTAGGATCGTTGATGTCTGACTCGTGCACCTAACGTATAAATATTAATACGAAAAAGCTTGTCTCGGTCGAAAGTTGATTAGAGGGTAACGCAACGTCTTCGAGAGGGATCTGTGTCAGCTCGGCCACGAGACCTCGACTGTCTGTTCTGCACGGTTTAATTGAATGAAACGATAGAAGCCAATTAACCAGTCGAACAATGTGATTAGCAAGTGCGAGGCAAAAATTAAATCCGCGTTCACGCGTATGCCGAGGGGACTTTCAGCGATAAATAACTCGCTTCGAGCATTTTATTAACCTCGATCCCTCGTCTGGGGCCCATTATGTGCAAACAGATGCGGAAGAAAATCATGCGTGTAGCACGATCCCTCGACAAATTTCATTCCTCGGCTTACAGGCGCAAAAAGAAAACGGTAGCTCGTTGAAAAAAGAAACAACACCAACAACAACATCAGAAAAATTAATAATTCATGCAAAGCAATTATGCATTGCGATATATATAGTTCGACGATTAAGCGGAGTTATAGGACGAGAGAAAGAAAAATTGCAATCGGATCAAAACGATATTTAATCGGCATAAAATGAATTTGTATCGAATAAATCATTTTTCTTTCTTCGTCCATAATTCGTCAAATTGTTTACGAGTATTAAATTACTATTTTCATTCTTTAATTTTGAAAAAATCATTTTATTATATTTTTATTCTCATGGCTCACAAAAGAAAGTGAAAATTCAATGTAAATAATTTCTTTTTTCTAAATTACAATCGTTTTCGTAAAAGATTGGAAAAGAAACGGGTTTTTCCTGCTTGGGAATGAGAATAGGTTTTCGAACTTGTGTGAGAGGTGGGAAAAGAAAATTTCTCTCTGTAAAAAAAAAAAAAGCGAGAGCTTAAGTGTAACATTCTAGCAGCAGAGTGGTCGTGCCATACACTGTGTGTACTTGCCTGAGCGTAGCAGCGGCGGTAATCCCTACAACAGAAGAATACTTGCAGGTAGGCCCGCGCGAAAAAAAGTATACATAATCACCACTCGAGATTACGTAGGAAACAGTCACCATGGCAGCAAAAAAAATTGGTTGCGACAAACCTCATCCACTTTTTTTTCTTAAATTCTAACCCCATCTACCTGCTACTGTGCATTCGTTCTTTTTTATTCTATAATTCTTACAATGCCAAACCTCAAGACCTCATTGGAAAACATTCCAGGAAGATTGCAGGATCGAGCTAAAAAAATTAAATTAAAGAACGTGATATTTGTTGAACTTACTTCTGAAAGTGTCCTGACTCACGGCTGCTTCCTGCGACACCAAGTACTGTCTAGCTTTCTTCCCGCTGTGATCGCGAACTTCTTGATTCGCTCCTATTTTTTTAAATTATCGCAAAGTCATTAATACGAATTTACAAAATATTGCAATTAATTGAAAAATGGATTAATCACTCGCATAAAATCTTATTTTTCAAATTATTAACGAAAATTGACAAAAACAATTTAATTTCTCATTCTAATTAAATTTATTCGCTTCCAATTAATTCCGTTGAACGGAGCTTGATTTAATTCTGATAAAATAATTTCCGGTGTACTGAAATACATTGTATTCACATATGATAAATCCATTTTTCATGGTTATTGATTTCTCGTCTAGGAAGGTAGAATTAGCGATCGCGAAACATTACAGACAGGAGAACGAGGAGATAAGAAATCAAAATTTTCCGGATCGGTCACTGGTACGCGCGGTGTGATAATCAGCGACAAAGTGACCGTGCCGTGCGGAAACTTCTTTGAACGAAGCCGCTGATCAACCCCCTCGCATATCCGTTCTCCATTTCATCGTATAATCCCCGTTCATAAACACGTAGCCGGCGGAGAGATCGTATGAATAATGATATACGATCGTGAAACACATATTGTGCCTTCGTATACTTTATCTATCGCGAGCCAAAGGTATATAATCTACCGGTGCACTAACCGTATACTTGAACCAGCAGATTGAAAATGTTCTCGTGATCGAACTGCATCGCGATGTGAAGTGCCGTGTAGCCCTGAAACAATTAATCAAAAGCCATCGTTGATTCGCGCAAAATATTATTATCAATCCTAGAAAATCGTACAACGAAAAACAAAAGTAAATTCCAGTAAAAATTCACTAAATTCAAAACGAAACAAATATAAACAAAAATGGATCGAATACATTTATTTCAACGTTGATTACAAAAGTAAAGAAACACGTTTAGGATACTTTCCCCGGTGCAAAAATTCCTTTATCGTTGCCCCTTCGACCGTTCGATTTCGTTGAGAGAGAACAATGCTAGAAATCTCACCGGTGTACGTTTAACCGGAGGGTCTGCTCGGCTGAATAAGCCGCAAGCATAAGTTCCCCGCTCGATATCCCGTTTGCAATAGAAGGTTTTCTATACGAGAGGTGAGCCGACTTTTACAGCCCCTGCGTGTCTCTCGCAGCGGCGCATCACTCGCGTGCGTTTCTCGCGTGTAACTTCACGGCATTTTTTTGTTGCTAGTGATGGAAAAAAACGTACGTGTATATATTTATATATATGTATATATATATACATATACGTATAAAGAGAGAGAAAGAGAGGGAGAGAAATGGACAACGGCAATGACGCTTCCGCGTACAGAGACAATGAGGAATTAATAATACCGTTTTATGAATATTACCTCGAGCGTGCGAATTATACGTTTCCGCGAGCAGCGTAGAAAACGCGTACGCGAGAAAAGTCTCCGAGGCCTTTCGCCTCGTGAGCGACGGGACTAAAACATTTCTGATGGATGAACGTATACCACCGGGATAATTTTACGAATCGCTATTCCAATTTGAAAAACACACAATTATTTTTAATTATTAATTTTACAAGATTCATTATTGTTGCTTCGGTGAAAAAAATATTCAGTTAATTCTAAAAAAAAATAATAATTTAAGGATTAATAATATTTTTTTATCACGACAATTTTATATTTCTTTTTAGTTGTCAAAAATTAACGTTAAACATCATTTTCGAATTTATAAAAGATTTTTAATGTTCGTAAATGTAACAAAGACTTTTTAAAAAAAACGAAAGAATTAGCTCGAAATTGGATTTTTGTCGTGAAACAGTGATCGTTATACTCGAAAAATCCTTCGTAACAAGTTTGACCTTCGTAATGTCAATGTTGTCAAGCCCATCGTCGGTGAGCAATACAGAATGGAATCTCAGGCAGATTTTCCACAGTGAGTAAAATTTTTGCCGTCCCTGGGTCGCATTTACCCGGGACAAATAGTGTGTAATTGTGCGTTCACCGTTCCTCTCTCATTGTCCCTGTCTCGCGGGTACATTTGTCCCACGTGGGCGCGCGCGCGCACACACCGTCGTGTAATATCGGTCTCCTTACAAACATCACCAATACCGTATTTCATCTCGGTACACCCAGATAAAACGTCGACTCTCCTGTCCGCCCACGTGCAATACCGATCGAAAAATGAGAATAAAAAAAGATAAAGCAAAAAAGAAAACAGGAAAAATAATACCGAACGAAATCTACGCTGGTCACGATTTGATTTGTGAACCCGACAGGCCTGTTAAACCGTTCGACAATGCCCGTGCGTCTCTTGTCGTAGTACGTTCGAAAATATTTTCGATATAGAAACAGGAAGGATGATAAAAGAAATATGGACTTCGATTTTAAAGAAATATTATACGCTGTCCTGTCCTCGTGTCACAGGGTTCTATTTCACGCGAAGTAATTTCACTGACAGCCGCGTCAACGAGAGTGCCTCGTGCGCGTACCGTATAAAATGTGTCGTTAAAAAAAAAGAGAGAGAAAGAAAAAACACGTTGCCTCCTTTAAAACGACTTTGGTAAAGTTGTCACGGACATTTCGACGAATCTTTTTGACAATGAAAATGTGCTCGATGCGTCAGTCACGTATAATACACTATCGCATTTATATATCTATAGTTATAAACGAGTGCAATGGAGGGTTGATACGAGGGAGCTGGAGGTATAACCATCGCGGTGTTAAAACCTTATGCACCCTTTCGCGGATTCGCTCCCTTGGGGGAAGTTTTGTCGCTGCTCGCTTTAATTCACTTCGCCCTAAACATCGCCCGTGTATATGCGTATGTGTCAATATCGCACTTCTCGAAAATGTATACAGCGTACGTCGAAATTGGGTAATATGGACCAGAGAGATGGTAGATGGCTCTGAAGGTTTTTCTCAATACCAACGTAACGAAATTCTCATACTATAGAAAAAATTCTCACACATCGGCAGATCAGGAACAGCGACTTTCCGTTTTTGGACGGTGCACGTAATTTACCCTTTTTTTTTTTATTAGAGATGGAGTTCAACGATTTGCCAATTTATCTAATTTCGCGCATGATTTTCGATCGAATGGAGAAGTTGACTTTGTTTTTTTAGATAAGCTTCAGAAATTCCGAGCATTATTCCATTTTACTAGCCTGGTCCATATTGCCCAACGGCCATACACTTGCCCTTTACAGTACTTTGGAGCTCTAGGCACAAGAGTCGTAATATACGAGGCGCATGAGAAGGGCGAGGAAGAATCATGGATGCGCTAGAGGGTAGACACGCGACGTGCTCTCTTTCTCCTCCGGCAGTTTCAAGCTATTGGCGTATGTCTATGTAGGAACGAGTCCAATAGTCGCATGAAAAAGAGACGGCGAGAGAAAGAGAGAAGAGGGGATGGAGCTCCTGCGAAGAGTGACACGTGTGTAAAGCTCGACAAGTGGCGCTCCAACCCCTCGACTCTTTCTCGCTCTATATGAACATTTTCTAGGGCACCCTTTCACTCCACCATCACAAACACACTTTTTTTTTCGTCTCCCTGTGTATATTATCCTCCTGTAGCATATATTTCGTTCCACAGACGCATACGTATATACGTTCGTGAGACATCTGTGTGAATCGGGCATTTATATAGATACAACTAATATATATACGTGTGTATATCTGTATATATTAGTCGCGCCTATATAAATGCCCAGGTTGATACTCGTCGACTATCGCACATATCTATGTACATAACTTTTTATACTTTTGACAATATTTTAAAGTAGCATTGTTCGGGAAAAAGGGTCGCGTTTTCGAGGAAGGGGACGGACAACGAGACAATATCGCGATTCGTTTCTTTTTTTTTCTGCTTCTCTCTTTCTCGTAACACAGCGAACAAGATTCTCTCTCGCGTATATCTATATCGTGCGTTTTTTTACATTTTCTTTCTTTTTTTTTCAACTTTTTTCTTTCCCTCTCTCCACATCCGTCACACTCGCGATCCGCGCTTTAGCACACTTCAAGTTCTCCCGTCCCTCTTCATATATAGTTTTGCCAGTAGTACCGAGGGGGCGGAGAGGAGGTAGGAGCCAGGGTGGAAAAGTGACTCGGGGGAAACAGGACAGCTGCTGGCCACCAATATCACTCGCGTATATCACCGCGCAGTGAAGATTTTTCAATTTTAATATTTTTCTCCGGGTATTCACTCGCTCGCGGGGCCGCCTTTTACGAGCTGCTAAATCATAACTCTTCTAGTTCGCTATGTGTGTTGAATATAGGTATAATTTATATATATATATATATATATACACACGCGAGTCTGGTCCCTTCTATGGTCTATTCGTGTCTCTCTTAGCGTCACGCCTGCCGACAACCAGATACGAGACACATAATTCGTATATTTCGACAAGCTCAACCGATTTTCCTCGATATTATCCGTGTCATATCGTCGTTTCATATTGCCAATTTTACTATCATTTCACTTCTAGCCGTTGCTTCTTTCCTATTTTATCGAAGTCAAGTTTGCAAAGTTTTTTAAGTTCTTTTTTTTTTTAATATCAATTGGGGGAATGATAATTTAGTCATTGTTGTAATTCTGATGTTTTTTTAAATTTTACTTCGCAAAAGCTGGAATAAAATTGGTCTCGATGTGGTCGGGAATTGCGGATTTTTCGTCTCTGAGCCGAATGCCGAGCGGTCGAGACGCGAGGAACTGTAGACCGCGGCTGGCTCGACGCGAGATTCTCTCTTCTCGTGAACGAACGGAATTGCATTGTCGAGAGGCTGTCGTAGTACCTCTCTCTACGTTAGGTACCCGTTGCCCGTAAGGCTAACACAGGCGCCACACCGGCGCGGGGCTCACAGAGTTTCTCCCTCTTTCTCTCTCTCTCTCGGTTGTGTGGAGGCGGTCGACGTTAGCAGGCGGTTTTTTGCCAGGATTAAATGCGCGTCGATCCCACGATAAGCCTCGACCGTGGCCGGGGCACAGTCGTATCGGTGACAGATTAAGGCGGTCGACCGCCTCTCCTCTCTGCACTGACCGTTTTCTCTTTCTCTCTCGCGCGCGCTCTCTTCTCTTTCTCCACTCCTTCGACGTGACGAATCCTTATATCTATAGCCGAGAATACCTTGTACACCTACTACGTTAACCATCTCTACAGCAATATGTCACATTATGAAACGTGCTATTTAATCCTTCGTAATTTTCGAAATTTTCAATTAACATCGATCGTAGAAATTAATCACGTTTTGTTCAAAAGTGTGTATATTGTGATAATAAAAAATCGCTCGAGATAACTCGAGGCAATTCTCGAGATCGTTTCTCTCAATTACTGAAAAGAATTTCGATAAATTAAAAAAAAAATTACAAATGTGTCAGTGCATTTTTTTCTTTGGAAAAAAAAATCGTTATTTTTTTTTATAACGCTTCGTGGATTGTGTAAATTAGTTACAAATACGAAATAAATGAAGATTAAAACTTGATTGATTCGTTGGGAGAGAGAAAAAAAGGAAGAGAACGGGTTTCTGATCATGTTTTGCCGATCGAACGTCAGGGAAAAAGAATCGTCACGATCTCGCACGAAGTATACTCCATTGCTATATGTTCGAGATATCGCAAAGATTGGTAAAATACGAGAGGGAGGGAACGAGAGTGAGCGAGAGAGATAGAGAGAGAAAGCGAGAGAATGAGAACGGGAAGAGAGCGATCGCGTACGCCGTGGAAGCTTTCTTCCGATAATTGGGTACATGGAATGCGACTCCTTTTTTCTTCGGTTAGCCGTGCTTGCTGAAGGAGCTCCGTTGGTTCCCTCTTCCAGGGTCTGGAGAGCTGGCCAGGACGTTACGTTCTCTCTCACTCCCACCGTCTTACTTTGCTTTTAAATACTTCGCGGTGCAGTAGCCGAGAGAAAGAAAGAAAGCGAGAGAGAGAGAGAGAGAGAAAGAAGAGACGTACGGTCCCTCCTATCGCGGGTGGGAGCGAGCGTAACGAGATAATTAATGTTCCTCGTGGAATTAGCGATTTACATGAGGCAACTGAGCAATCATGAGAAAGAGAGATAGAGAAAGAAACAGAGAAAGAGAGAGAGAGAGAGAGAAAGAGTTTCGAGGTAGTATCACTCTCGGATGAACGAGACGAAAACGAACGGGGCTTTTCGTCCGTCCGGCCGCCACCACCGCTACCACTATCGCGGTGAGGGAAGCTGCCTGGACCGGCGGCGTCGACAGCACGAGAGCTTCACCCGAGACCGACGCAAACGCACACCCGAGCTGAACAAATGAGACTCCGCGGCCTGAAAGACGTACCGCGAGAGGGACGAATTACCCTTTCACCGTCCCCACGCGTTAACCGACCCGATCTTCCTCCCTTTAATTTGGCATATTGCGCATACCACTCCATGTCCAAAAAAAAACAACGTTAATTCCATCGATTTTTATCAATTCTATTCATTTTATCAATTTTATTGATATTAAAAAAATGATATAAAAATTTGTTTATATTTAATAACCTCGAACTAAAACCTACAAAGAGAATAGCGTACATCTAATTGACAGGATTAAAAATAGGTCAGAAATGAAGTTACGAAAATCGTGTTTTGAAGACACAGAGGACGAGAGATTCTCAAAGTAAATCACGGAGTATCAAGGATTGGGAACGAAGGCATAGAAGTCGGGGACCCAGTGTGTGGATAAGGTAGTAAAGAGGAATTGAGGATAGGAGGGAGAGTGGGGGGTAAGTCCCAGCAGCCACAGCCGGCTCACGGTGTGTTTGTCGCGAGCCGCTAACGAGCAAGCCCCGGCTCTCTTTCTCTCGAGAGCACCGTGGCTTATATAAGTCTTATAAAGAGTAAAGCGGTGGACCACACGCATCCGATCCTATCTACTGCCTTCTCTCCGCTTGCCTTTTCTTCCTTTAACGTTCCTCTTCCACCTTCGACTCTTCCTTATACCTCGTCTCCCCCACTACTTCTTTCCGCCCCCGCTCACTCTCGTTCGTCCGATCCCACACGACCGTACTCTCTCCCGTATCAAACGGCAGCAACACTTTGTCATACTTGACTTTTTTCCCATTCAGGGCCCTCCTATCGTTTGTCATCTTAGTCAAGAATTTTATTATACTAGAGAGCGAGTTATAGGTAAAAATAAAAAGAGAACGAACAAAAAAAGCTTACCCCGTTCTGTGGTCCCATCGGTCCCGTCGTCGAACAGTCGTGAAACGATAAAGAATCCAGAATTAGATACTCGATGATAAAACAAAATGAAGAATGAAGTTCGTTCGATAACAATTCTACATTTTTCTTCAATATCATTTCTCACCATTTTTGAAAAACATTAATTAACTCCCCAATTTTTAATTAATTTTCAAGGTGACTCAAGGATCCATCAATTTCTTATAACTCCATCAATTTCTCATTCACCCACGAGAATAAAAAAAAACAATCGTATTAATATTTCGATTTCAACGACGATCGACTTACCGTAGTCTCGTTGACGCCTTTGATGTAATCCTTGTAAGTACCGGCGATGAGCTTGACGATATTCTCGTCGCCGTGTTTCGCGCCCCAATGTAACGCGGTCTGGTAATAAAAGAAAAGAAAAATAATGTTAATATCAGTCTCGAAGATACATCCGGATCCGATGATAAAATTAATAGATGGGCGTGTAACGAGGATAAGTAACGCGTGACTGCGATCGAGGGTTTTGCCCGTACGATATGTTCGGGGGCAACCAGACACGCGCACACACTAGCGATTATTATAATTATCATTATTACACGAGGTCGAAAAGCGCGGAGAGTCGCGGAAAGACGAGCCGCGAACAGCTGCTCGGCTCTTTCCAGAGAAGAGCTACGTTGTATATTTCGAGTCTTGAAGACTCTTCTTTTGCGTATAGCTATATATATTTGCGACGCAAGGAGAAAATAGTGTCGGGAGAGCGTGAATTAAAGGACGGGCAACGTCAACGCGCCGACGTGCGGATGAATTGCGAACGCCGTACCGCACTTCGAGGCTCATCCACTGACACACATATACATTTGCGTATATAGTTGAAACTAATACGTCGAACACACCTTTTCGCTCGTCGTCGCGTGTCTTTCCAGATGCAAGCTATTAGATTAGAGGCGTACGAGAGAGCGAGAAAGAGAGACGAGACTGAATGAAAAGGGTGTGTCGCTCTTTTGCTCGTAAAGCTTGTCTGACATTGCGCGTTATTCGAGTATTGAAATTTAGTGAGTTTCGTGCAACGTACGGACATTTTTTTTCCCCCTAGCTCGACCAGACTTACCGGAGCAAGGTCCGTTAGTCGGGGAAACGAAATAACGTCTCGTTCTAACAACGACGACCCAGGGACTTGAAACGTACCAAGATGTTAGTTAGCACAGTCATTGGCAGGCTCGGACGAAAGTTTAACCAAGACGAAGACAAAAATTATCATTGCTGCAAGATTTTATGAGAAAATTATTATTCTTTATCGTAGATCGAGGATCGTTTAAAACAAAAATTGAAATATTCAAAAATTTCATTGTAATCTTATTTTTCATTTCTGTAATAATTTAATTAATTGGGTCGTGTTAATTCATTATAATTAATTCTCTCTGTTTCCACTTACACGATCTTATTTCGTAAAATATCACAGTCTCGACCAAACGATTATTTTTTTTAGAAAATAATTTTCGTCGGTGGCCAATAACTGTACGATTTACGAAAAAAAAGTAGGAGACACCGTACGTTATACATATCCCTTGTTTCGTATATAACGCGACGAGACGAATTAGCGAGGAGCGTAGAGCGGAGTATCCTCTTGCCTGCATGCTTCATGCATCAAGCCTTATACCCTCGTCGAGTGGGAAGGAGACGAAGGGGATAGGGGTTGGTTTAGACAAGATGAGCCGTTGTCGTCCACGTGTACGTCTTTCTACGAAACACGTAACCCCCGTGCAGAGCTCTACGGGGTTGACGCTGTTGAGCTTAAAATCACCGGACAACGCCAGACACGGCAAGAGAGCAACGAGAGAGAGAGATAGAGAGACGCAAGCGCGAGAAAGCTTGACCAAGCGGACCAACGGGGTCGGCTCGTGTCGTGCCCCACACTCGTGCGGTGTGGATTCTCTCGCGTTCTTTCCCCGGCTCCCATCTCTTTTATCCTCTTTGCCTCTACGAGCGAAATTAATTTTTACGGGCTTTTCGGAGCCCCCGGCAGCTTACGTCTCTCGCGGACGCGCCGCGAATGCGAAGAGAAAAAGAGAGAGAGAGAGAGCCTCCTCCTCTCGACTTTCAGGCTTGCTAACGAAGTTTTATGAAGCGCGATAGGGACTAGCGGCTTCCCCGTTCGCGTATAACCCAAAGAGAATGAACGAGAGAGACAAAGAGAGAGAGAGAGAGAGAGAGACTCTCGCGCGAATCCCGCGGACTTTGGCTCTCCTTAATTTGTGAATTTCTGCTGCCGGTGCTGATGCTGTTTTCAGTATGCGCGTATATAGTATATAACATTGCTGCTGCAGAATCGCGCGAGCGCGATGCTTTCGCACCGCAAAAGAATGGTATGTCGTCCGCGACACCATGATATATATCTTTGGCTTTCGCGGGCTTTCTCTCTTCTCTCTCCCTCTCTCTCTCTCTCTTTTTCTCTCACGCGGTTCCCCAGACAACGGCACGCGGCTTCGTTCGTTCGTTCGCGTAGCTATAATACTTGTCGTAGCTTACTCCTTTTGCTTGACCATACCCGCAGAAGCAGTCTCGTATCATTCGTGCTTTTTGGCGATATCTTTCGCCCGATCGCTGATAAAAAACAAATTATTTTTACGATTTTTAGAGAAATTTTCGGCTTCAGGATTAATCGATTGAAGATTTTCAATCCCATAGAATTTTCGAAAGAAAAATAAAACAAATCTTTTCTTAAAACAATTCTTTGTGTTTTTGTTTTTCAGGAAAAGTAAGATAAATTTTTGTAGATAGAAATGTGTATTGAGAAATGTGATACTTGACAATTTTTATTAATATTATTGTTTCCAATTTTTCGTTTCAGGTGTCGGGCGAAGAGACATCGAGCTTGGAGGATCGGCGAGTGAATCTCCTTTTACAGTAGTTCAGTTATTTCGATTTTATTCCACGTCTTTGACCGATTCGCCGAAAAGAAGGGAATACCAGCAGCGCCAGTAGCGAAACGAAGCTGTGGCCAAAAAGCGAGAGAGAAAGAGACGGAGGAAACGTGCTCTCTCGCCGTTTTTTCCCTCTGTCTTTTTCGCGTTCTCTCTTTCTCGGTTAGGAGCTCCTGATGTATGCGAGCGATACAGATATCTTCGCGAAGGAATTTGCGTTGAATTAGCGTATAATCGTCGTTGCCGATCTGCGGAGGAGCTTCATACGGAATCTCCCGCGTGCGCTCGCGCTCGCGCGCGCGCGGTCTCTCCCGCTTTACACGTGTCCAACGGTCTGTATTCTCTGCGCGAACACAATATTTAGTGGCCGGGTCTCTCACGACTCTCTCTCTCTCTCTCTCTCTCTCTCTCTCATTGGCATTGCTCTGGCGAGAACGCGCCCTCGGTGCGCTCTGCGAACAGAAAATGCGACTACAGAAGCAACCTCGCGAGTTTACACAAACCGAGTAAAAAATTAGCGAAGTGCATAATGTATCGCTCTTAACAAACATTTTTTTTTTCATATAAAAAAGATTTTCAGTAACGATACGTCGCATTCTTGGTAATTTCGTGAAACTTTTAATTCACGCCTCGAATCGAGAAATTTTTGCCTCTGGATACATTCTTTTTATTATTTTCAGTCATTTAAAAATATATATGAATTTAAAGTTTGTAATTTGAACAGAAAATTTAGAAAAAAAATACGAGTTTTATGAAATTTCTATGGAATTTGCGTTCCGCGTCTTCGCGTTGCCGAAAGTGTGCGTATCGCAGTTGAAACTTTCTTTCCTTTTATTCGCGCATATATTTACGCACAGACGAGACAGACTATTAGCTTCACCGCAAGATTCTCCTAGAGGTGTACATTCAATTGCGAGACTTTTCGGCCCTTCTCTCTCTCTCTCTCTCTCTCTTTCTCGTTCTCTCGAAGGGGCGTTTTCAACAACGTTATACGTAACGTGCGAGTAGGCACACAAAACGCCCACAGCAAACTGGAAAAGAGAGAAAGAGTCCCGGCAATCGTGCCTGGATCACAATGCTATCGCGTCCCAATCTCTCACGTGCATTGCAGCGGTGCAAGCCGAAAGACTAAGGAGAAAGGGGGACCATGGGAGGGGAAGTCTCGGAGGAGGGGAGCTTGGAGGGGTAGAATTCAACATCAGCTCGCGGAATTGCTACATATATCCGCATCAGCTATTTCTGCCATTCCGCGCGCAAGAGCCAAATGTTTTCGACGCTCGATTGAAACTCGCGCCGCTTCCTACACACAAGCCGCGAAACAAAACGAGTGAGAACAAAGAAAAAGAAATAAAAGGAAAACGAGCAAGAGATGAAAAAATATTCGCTCGGGGAACTTAGGGAACAACGCGGTCTCGGTAGTCGATCGCGCAAACGAGCCGAGTAATTTCTCATCGACGCCTCCCTTTCTCCTTCTGTATTCTTACGATTGTTGTTTCAAGAGGGGGAAGAGCAAAGCGGATGGCAAGTCGAGAAACAAAGTAAATGATACGCGAAGAAAGAAAACGTATTCCGGTCAATGAAAAAACATTTCACCTCATCGTCGCAAAAATCGTCGTAAAAAGGAGTCTTAAGAAGCACGACGAGATTTCGTTGCTATCGATACCTCTCCTAGCAGAAAAGCTTTTTGTTATCGGATGGGAAATATTACGAGAGGAAATCAGTGTGTAGACAAAATATTTATTGGCAATTATTCGCTATCGTAGGACTTCTTCGTGATACACGGTTTACTTTACAAATACGTCTAGCCTGGAATAATACGGGTCAAAGTACACGTCCTATGGAGAGGAAGAAGTAATACCGGAGACGTCCTTTAAGACGGTGTTGCGCAGCTGCGGGAGCGACCGAGAGAGCGAGGTGTGCTTTGACGCTTTGACGCGACTCGGGGCGACGAGGTCCTCGTCACATGTAAATGTGGGGCTTTGTATCGGTGTTGCGAGAACGACGACGACAACGACGACGATGACTACGAGCGACTACTACGACGAGAACGCAAAGAGAGAGAGAGAGAGGAATACGCGAGAGGACGTCGCGCTGGGCCCCGGAGAGAATACTCATTGGCGACAGGTGCGGGCTTCGCCGAGCCGCGACGTGACAAGACATTGCCATCAGTCGACCATTAGCCCGTCACTCGGATCCACTCGAGCCAAGGCGCTCACCGATTCGCGGCCGACTCTATCTCTCTATCTCGCTGCTAGTTTCTCTATCTTTCTCTTTCTCTTTCTCTAACTATCTCTGTTGCACTCGGTACGCTATGCCTCGAGGTCTATGACGCACCCCGCGCGGATATCCTGCGACCCGACGAAACATTCAACCCAAACGTCATGAGAAACGTGTATCAACTCTCCCTCTCACCGACTCCACGTTCTCTCTATCCGCCGGAATTGAGTTTAGTACTTCTCGTAACAAGACAATTAACGACGTTTTCACTTGGCGACTTCAGTTGTGGCTGAACCCGACACTATTTGAAGACCGAACGGGCCACTTTTCCGAGCGACGATTATGACTTTAAAACGTCATTTAATCGTGGTTAGAATTTTACTTTTTTCTTTGAAACATTTTTATTGGCAAGTTTTTACGAGATTTCTTTCCCGTTTTCTATTTTGGCAGATACTTTTTCGCTCTGAGTTTGTTTGAAATGATTTTTGGCTTGAATATATTGGAGATAAAATGTTAAAGATTTTTTCACTAATATTTGCATATAATTAAGTTTATTAGCAATTTTTTATTCTGTTACTGTAACTAAATTTTTTGTTTTTCTTAAAAATTTCAACATTGGCGAAAACACATTTAATCTGATCTCGTTTCCTATACAAAGAATTCGTTTGATCACACAAAAAAATAAAATAATAAAAATAAACTTTCCAACATAACAACGACTGAAAAATTAGCTCGACTTTTAAATTGCGATCACGATCCCATAGAAGCCTACGATCCGGTACATTTTACTAGACGTTATGTATCTACCACGAGAGATTCTCGTAACGAATTATTAAATATGGTTCTTTTTTTCCTCCCCGCGGTGTACACGTGTATCGGTGAATTGCGTGCGGTTCGCGTAAGTATTTGCGGTAATACACAGAAAGGACGAACGCGTTAAATATATACTGTATATGTATAGAAAAGAACGTATAGAGAGAAAGGACGGAGAGGGTATCTGCGGTAAAAGGCAATCGGTCGCGGGGAACGAGCCGCAAAACACCCGTTGTACGCGTATATACGCGTAACGCTGGCATGCACCTAGAGGTTGCTCGAAGATAAATCGTCGTTGGAGGCGCATCGCTGCGTTTTAGTACCTGTTGCGAGGAAGAGGAGGTGGCCGTATATTGTACGTTCGTCTATATAGCTTATATCCTCGATTATATACATATATATAGCGATAAATATTATATATATATATATACACACATACACACGCGTATGGTCCCAGTTCCGCAACCATTTTTATCGCGTCGTCCCGGGCGCGACTATATTCGCCGACGGCATTGCACACCGCTGCATAACCGCGTAACACGGGCACGTGCGCGGGCCGCGACTCCGTCATCGCTCGAACACAATGAATATTAACGCGTGTGTTTTCTACCCGGGAGACTTTTGCAAACAATTTTTCGCATCAATCTTCTCGAATGATTTTATTCGCGACGAGTGAACTCTCGAATACTCACAGAGCGCCATCGCGCGGATGAGATTTGAACTATTCGATGCTCAGCCATTTTGTTTCTTTTACTGGAGATACTTGAAGATCGGAATGTTTGAGTTTGTTAGTTTTGTATCGCAGATGCGTTTTTTCTCGTTAGATTCGCGTTAACGGAGTGGAAAAAAGAATGAAATGTCCACGCGTATTAAATAGAGACTCCTCCTCCCCGAACGTCCTTTGGGATTTTCGTCGAGGAAGCACCGTGCGCGACGAGATCGATTGCTGCTGCTACTCTCGGAGCAAGGGTTTATCGTGTGCGATGCTTTCGCGAGAGAGGATGTCCTCGGGGAAGTGTAAGCTTCGCTCTTGGAAACTGCGACGATGCTAACCGGGGCAAGGATGGACGACGTTACGACTATATATACCTAGCTTCATATGTATATACGTATATATAGTGTATATGTCGTATAGGTTGGTTCGTGCCTCCCGCGGTCCATGCGAGAGAGCAGACCATAGCGTGGAGGACGAGGAGGAGCGCAAGCGATTAGGTAAACCCGGGATTAGTCGCGGGGCCGAGGTTCCGCAACGCCCAATGCTCGCCTCCTTCATCTGTATATGTATATACATAAAGCGCGAGAGAGAGATAGTAGGCTATGTCTGCTACATACACGCTTTAGTATAGAAGAGTGAGCGAGAGAGAGAGAGAGGAGAGGAGAGGGGGAGGGAGAGAGAGAGAGAGAGGATAGTTGGATTGCACGAGGACTAATATAATGCCACCCTCCTGCTGATTTACATGATTGGATTGGCATTACTATTGAAATTGAAACTACCCCCGACCAACCCTCCCCCACCCCTCGACCAAATTGAATAGCCGCAGGATCGAATCTAACCGCAACGAGATAATACACATCGCGCCTATAGCCTGGAGATATTAGGGTAGCCATTTTCCATTCATTTTCCTCCTCTCGCAACATTTCGTACGGGGTGAAATTTTAGAGGGATGTTTTGAAAACCGCGATTTCTTTGGTTTTTTTTTCTTTACGTATCTTTCCATGCGTTTATTTTCATGAAATAATGGAAAATATATATAAAAAAATGTTCGTAGATCGCAGCGGGTAAAAGTATAAGCCTGATTATGATCTTGTTGAGTGTAAAGAGGCTCGTGCTCTCTTCGTAATTGCGATTCATTGAGTCCGCGATCCTGAAGATCGTGCGTGTTTATTAAGAGGAAACGAACCATTATGTACGAAGAAAGATCGGATCTTTTGTCTTGTTCCTTTTTTTTCTCTTGTTTCGCGTCTTAAAGGTTTCATTAGGTCTCTCTTCTCTCTTCCTCTCTCTTTCTCTCTTTATTCCTCGGCGAGCTATGTATTATGCGAAAGCATCGAAAGTGTATCGAGGATGTCTGGAGGTCTCGTCGTTCACCTCACCTTGCTTTTACGCGTTCGTGTATATACGTCATTAAATACCTACTTCCGCCAGTAAATATAAAATCATTCGACCTGCCGAGAATAATCTCGCTCGGCCGTAATAATAATCGCGATCCGATCCCGCCATATCGCCGCGGGGATCGCTCTCGTTGCAATTCAAAAATCAACCTATTGTCGTGTCAAAAAATAATTCATACACGCTTAAGATATACACGGAGGGAAAAAAAAAACATCAACAATAACAACCAACTACCGCAATTTAAAACAAACTTCGATCTCGTATATTTTTTCAAAATTTTATACTCGAGGGAATAATACAATTTCATTGAAGAAAAGAGAAAAAACACAAAAATTACCATAACTATTAAATTGCATCATTAAATTCCCATATAAATATAATTCGTAGTGAACGAAATAATTGCACGATTGTTAATTAATTCATTAATTAACGATCGTCTCGTAAAAATGATTTCGAATAGACAATTTTTTCTATACAAATTACAAGCTTCTTATGACCCAAAGTACACGAGAGAATAACGTTGATAAAAAAAATAAAAAAAAAGAAAATGTCTCGTTCCAAGTCGGACACGACCCCAATATCGCCGGGAGGCAATAATACGCGATGTTAATGGTAGGTATTTCGCGAAGTAGAGTGGAGAGGGCGCGCACTTGTCGCGGAAGAGGAACGCAGATTTTTGCGGCCGTTGGAGCGAACTACAAGAGGGTGGTCTATATGCATATAAATACAGATATGTAATACACAGATATAATTTGTATATAGATATAAAATGGTCATAGGCATATATCGGGCCGAGCAGCTGGCGTGTGGTCGGCCGCTGGCCACAGGTCCGCGTCGGTCGTGTATCACCGCGGCCACCGTATTAACCCCAAGCCCAAAGCTTCCCCAGAACGTACTCCTCTCTCTATGCAATAGCGCGAGCCAGCCAGAGTATCAAGAGAGCTAGTAGTAGCACCGGCACAAGCACTAGTATAGTCGTAGGCTTCTATAGAGATGGCCGCGCTAAATATATAGCTAGGCACGAAGCCGCGGTATCGCACGAGGATATTCCAGAGCCGCATTCGCTTCCTCCCTCTCTCTCTCTCTCTGGTTTGCTTCGTTCGAGCGTCGCATGCACCAACAACAACCACCATCGCCGTTTGGCCGCAGTTGGTCCAACGGCCATGGATTTTGTCCGGTGCCGAAGCCCGCAACAGCCGCGACGAGATGCACCATATCGCCATAATCGCTACCGTTGGTTTGTGCAAACACACGCGGAAAACGTCCCTCCTCTTGCTCACTCCTTCCACCCTTCTCCTCCTTCACCCGGCACGATATTTCGTCGTCCGCGAAGTTGTGCATGCTTCGCACGCTCGATCGCCCGTGTTATACACAACCGTGCTCCATCAGAAACCTATCTTCTCCACCGTTGACCCGATATAACGCACGAACTTCTCGCTATAAGCGTGTATTCTTACTTTCGAGCCAACTCGGGGTAATATGCATCGTCGATTAAAAACGACAAATTTAACAACGATATCGAAACTATGGATACAGATCGAAGCTCGTTTGTGTATAAAAAGAACTTGCTCTCGGGTTTGAATTCTTACTTTGTGATTATTTTTGTTTACCAAGTGTCTCATATTACCCCGACCTTGTTTTTATACATCGATCGAGGTATCGAGGACTAGTACAGAGCCGAGTCTACACCTTTCGGTCAATAATAAACGAACCGCTCGCGCGCTTTCTCCTATACTTTTTAGTACGTGTTCTATTATCGACAAAGAAGAAGAAACGGGCCTAATATTGCCGTGGAGGAGGAAAAGAGAGCGCGCGCGCACGCTTGGTCTCGAGGAACACGATCCTCGATTTTAATAAGGTCAAACAATCGAGGTCGTGTCAGAATTCGGGCGGTGGATGAGCACATTTTCGTGCATCATCCTTTGACTCCGGAGAGAGGTCGTTTCGAAGGTGCTCTCGGCACTATACACGATCGACGGCGCATCCTCTCTCTCTCTCTCTCTCTCTTTGGTAGCCGAGCTCTCGCTTTGGTCGCGTATGCACTCTATAGCCCGAGCCCGGGCCATATTGCTCACGTAAATGAGCTTTTCGAGCGCAACATCACAGGCAAGTTGCCGCCGCATCGTGCCTTGGTGAGCGTGGGTTTATGTGTGTGTGCGCGTGTGTGTATGCAGCGCATAATTGAAATATCGTCTGCTCTTGGCTTCATCAGAGCCGAGACTCGATCTAGATATCTATACATACACGCGTGTATAATACCGATGCACGTACACATATACGTACATACCACTCGGTAGAACGTGATCGTATTTTCCAACGGGTAACTCAATTCGTCTTCACAACTTTATCATCATATTTTCATCTTCACATCATCATTCCCCGCATGTTAATCTTCGTGTTTGTCGACAAAGTGTCGACAGCTCGGTACTTCCCATCTTTCATCTTCTCATTTTTGTGTTACGCTCGTTAATAAAAGAACGCTTTTAAATGATTGCGTAACGAAATAATTATAGACTCGGGAAGAATATCGGAATCATCGTATTTATATAGATGTGATAATTATCGTGATTTATAAATTAATCTTGTATTTAAGATTTAGTTTCAATACTTTGAAATATTTCAATATTTATAAACGATTAGAATTTTCATTTTATTTTCATTTATTTTCATTTATCTCAGTTTCATTAAATTATCTTATCTACAACGTTTTTTTAAATTAAATCACTGCCTTAGTGATTGAATAATTATATACGCGGGAAGAATATCAGAATCATCGTATTTATATAGGTGTGATAATTATCGTGATTTATAAATTAATCTTGTATTTAAGATTTAGTTTCAATACTTTGAAATATTTCAATATTTATAAACGATTAGAATTTTCATTTTATTTTCATTTATTTTCATTTATCTCAGTTTCATTAAATTATCTCATCTATAACGTTTTTTTTAAAATTAAATCACTGCCTTAGTAATTGAATAATTATATACGCGGGAAGAATATCAGAATCCTCGTATTTATATAGATGTGATAATTATCGTGATTTATAAATTAATCTTGTATTCAAGATTTAGTTTCAATACTTTGAAATATTTCAATATTTATAAACGATTAGAATTTTCATTTCATTTTCATTTATTTTAATTTATCTCAGTTTCATTAAATTATCTTATCTACAACGTTTTTTTAAATTAAATCACTGCCTTAGTGATTGAATAATTATATACGCGGGAAGAATATCAGAATCATCGTATTTATATAGATGTGATAATTATCGTGATTTATAAATTAATCGCGTATTTAAGATTTACTTCCAATACTTTGAAATGTTTCAATATTTATAAACGATTAGAATTTTCATTTCATTTTCATTTATTTTCATTTATCTCAATTTCTTTAAATTATCTCATCTATAACGTTTTTTTTAAAATTAAATCGTTACTAAGGCGTTAAATTAATTAATCATACATTTTCTCGAATCGTACTTACATACTGTGGAGATCGTCATTGTCGTCGCGTGAATGATCCAGACCGCAGGTACATGAAACAAGTGTCAAGAAAACGTATTAGTTGCAGTACCGGTCGCATAAGATATACGTCGTTAACAATAATAAGAATAAATAATAACGAGGATAATGATCTTTATAAATATGATAATAATAATAATGATCGTGACAGATTACATGGGCAACGATAGTACAAACAAGATGTATTACAAAACATAAACGCAATAATATATAGTGCGCTATGGTCGGTAGAGCGCGCTCGCGTACTAGAGAAAAACGATCCGTCATGATCAAACCTGGGACCTGTGATTTAATTGTCACCGACGTCCGTTCGATACAAACGCTAGATTATAAAACGTGCTGTATAATACAATCACGCCATTCCTCGTACAAAAATACGGCTTATACGTATAAGACCGGAAAGTCGGAGTGAAGCCCGACTTCTCTTGGGGCAATACGAGTAGGAATTAATACTAACACGTGGCTACGCTATATGCATAGAAAAATAAAGCTACGACTCTCCCGGGCTTGTTTCATACTTCACGAATCCACGGCAATTATGAAAGCGTGTTACTTCGCGATATTCGCATGCGTGATAAAAAAAAAATACGAAAAACGCGTGTCGTTTTCATCCGAGAGATCTATGGGCGATGAAATTGATCCGATCGATACGTGAAATTCCATTGCGAAGACGTTCAATTTCCATCGTATGGATAATTTGGTAAAACGATTCGTACATCGGGCATCGAGATACGGTAGCGCTCGACGACACGACTGTGACAACGATATGTGTAATATGCACACCGGCTATATTATTTCGTTCAGTCATTGGCCGCAATTTATTCACGCGAAGGTAAAGAAAAAAAGGGAAAAGAAAAATATACGATACGTTGCTGCAACGTTTTGCCTGAGCTACCTCGTTGCAAATTTATGAGCGGGTTATCTTTTTGCAAACGTATTTACATTAATTGCGACAGAATTTACAGGTTCTTTTGACATGATGTAAAAACGTGAAAATAAGCGAGGTGGCGGAGAGGCGAATGGGGAAGGGGGGGGGGGGGGGGGGGGAGGCCGAGGGAACAAAATTGAAAACGTGTTTTTGATTTTTAAGAAGTGCCGGTTGTCCATTAAATTTAATACGTCGAATCTTGTGACTAATTATACGTTAATTAAATCGGGACTATAATAATCAATCGAACAATAATCTTTAAGGCTCGGAAGAAATTTATTTCGAGTTGTCTAACTTGACCTCGAGATGTTTACGCCAACACGAGTTCGGGCACGTCGCATTAAGAATCGCACATGAGGATGGACAACGATAAAATCATGTCGATAACTGTATATTTATCGTCCACTCAAAGTGGCCAATAACTGTAAAATTTATCACTACGAGTAGTAATACTGTATAGGCGTAGCAGTATGCAGGAAAGAGGCAACGTGTAACGGCGAGAAGGCCGGTGAGACACGCACGGATCGAGACGTATGCACGCACTCTTACACACACACACATATATACATATATAAATTTGTATGTGCATCATATTTGTACACACAGAATTTTTAGCATGTGCGCAGGTGTCTTTCGACATGCACACACGTAAATTTGAAACGAGTACGGTATAGAAGGTTGTACTTTGTGAATGTTTTGGTTCGCAGTCTCGTTCTACGTTTGTGTGTGCGCGTGTGTGTGTGTACGTCTCTCATCGTGTGGCTCTGTATAATTTGACATGTTGTCGTACACGTTATTATTCAGATAGATGTTGAGATAGGCGGGAGAGGCAGGCGACCGAAGGAACGAGTAGAGTAGCCCACCTCCTCTTTACCTCTCTTTTTCAAACCTGTGTACACACACACACACACACACACACACACACACACACACACACACACACACATATATATATATATATATATATATATATATATATATATATATATATATATATATATATATATATATATATATATATATATATATATATATGTGACTGTTAATATTTATATATATATGAGCAACTATAAACGCGACGACCGTGTGGGCTTTCGCGATCTGCCTACGTGAACACGCTGCTCGAATTAAATGTCACGAAAGGAGAAGATCGCGCTCGCGTTACAGAAGCGCCTGTGCCGCAGGCCCGTAATACGAGAGACGGCTGCAACGCGACACGAACTTCGCGAGGGTTCATTCATCGATCTCACAATCTTATTTAAACCGCATTCATACACTCGCACGATTTTTTATATTAAATTTCCTAAATAAAAGAATAAACGAAATTATTCACAACTTTCGGGCACGTTAGAGCCAATGTTAAAATTTAAATTTTCTAGAGTGGTAACGATAGCTCGAGACGATTTAATTCTTTTACAAATATTTTCTTAAATAAGTTTGCGAGAGTTCATTCATCGAGCTTACGATCTAATTTAAATCACATTCATACACTCGCACAATTTTTTATATTCAATTTCCGAAAAACAAAAGAAAAGACGAAATTATTTAAAACGTTCGCGCATGTCACAGGCAATGTTTAAAATTCAAATTTTCTCGAGCGATAACGAATAGCTCGAGACGATTTAATTCTTTCACAATTATTTTCTCGCATAATCGTGCCAATTACGTAATATCCTCTTCACCTTTCGCCAACATCGACCTTCGTCTCATACCCAACCCTTTTTATTCTTCAATTTTCCTCCCTCTTGGTTAATTGTTTAATGAACTTGACCGCCTCGAAAGATTGCGATTCGATACGGCGTACGTATTCGAAAAGACGAACGTATACGGGACGATAAGTGGTCGAGGGCATGAGGGTCTTAATGACGTGTGTGTAAAAGCTTCGTGAGATCGTAAGACGATGCAACAAGAAAAAAGAAACGTTAGTGACAGAGACGACATTTTTTATTTTTACAATTTTTCTTTTGCAACGAATAGCGAGAAAGGAAGATATCTCGAGCAGATAGAGTCAACCGTTCTCGCGCTAAACATCCTCCATTATATTAAATTGTGTATATTTCCCTTCATAATTACTTGAATTATACGCATTATGTAAATTGCTATGTTAATAGGAATGCGCGGAGTAGCGATGCCCTACACACACACACACACACACACACATACACCCACCCCCACACGCACACACATACACACACACACACGCACACGGACGTATATTAAACACAAAAGGCAACACTGTGTTCTATCTATCGTGCTCCCTCTATCCCGATGCACGCTATACGTCTCTGTGTGTATATATATATATATATATATATATGTGGATATATAGACCCGTTACTATGCGTCGAACAGAGGATTACAGCAATTTTGTTTAACCGCCCGCTAAATGTTACTTTATGCGCTTTTTATACGACGCCCCGTTTTGCTCGCACGTATACGCAGCACGAGAATATCGTGTACGAATACACTTACGTTTTTCTCTATACGTATACGAGAACGATGCATTAAAGGTATCGTCTCGAGAGAGCGCGATTTTATGCGCGTCCGTACGAGAAGAAGTTGACCGCGGGAAGGGTAAAAATCTTACGGGGCCCCCGAGTGGAATCATCGTTCGTGGATGAACAGCGCGCGTTTAAATTTCTCTCTCTCTCTCTCCGCGCCTCTATTTACATAATATTTTAGATCCTTATCAAAAAGTGCCTACGTGAGGCTTAGCGCCTTTGGATCGCACCGTTGGCTCTTGCGATCTTTGTCTCTCTCATTTACTGTCTTTCTTCTCTCGAACGAAGACGCGCCGAAAAACTAAAAAATCTCTCGTGCCGTGTACGAGAGAGAGAGGGAGAGAGAATCCGTCGTCCCGACCCTCATTTGCCTCTTTTGCCTTCGGGATTACGGTGTAGTTATGTGCTTTCGTGTAACGACTGTGCTACCGGTTTTCAGTGAAAACGACGAGAATTCGAGTGTGTGTATGCATTTGTGTGCATATGCGTGTCTGTGTGTATGTGTGTGTGTGTGTGTGTGCGCGCGTGCGCGTGTGTGTAGGCGAGATATGGGCGAGCGAACGAGTATGCGCGCGCCACCCTCTCGCGGCCAAGAAGCGAATTATCCCTTCGGTCCTTTCCACTTCATCTTCTGCATTATGCACCGTATAGACGATCGATATTATAACTATATGACGATAATTTCGTGAATGAAAAATCCTCTTTCCATCCCTCTGATGTTTCCTTTTTTCTTTAAATTCGCGTCCTTTCGCGAGGACGAAAACCTATCGTCCTTGGAAAATTAGGCGAAATACGTAAAGTTGATTTTGTTTTCGAACTTGTCTCGGGGATTAAACAATTCTTTTTTTTTGTTTTCTTTTATCAAATCGTACGATCGACCGTGAAAATGGAAATTTGATTTAATTTTATATTATTAAGAAATTTTGAGAGGTTTTTCAGCGCGAAATGGTTTAGGTGAATTGTAGTTTTTTGTTTTGTTTAGCAAAGTCAATTTGGCCTCGGCACAGTTGGTAAGTGTTCTCGAACGGAATCTCGATATTGCGAAAGATATAGCGCGAGGGGCCGAGGGGACGCGTGATTTCCCATGCAAATTAAGTTGTCGACCCGCCCGGCTGTCATTATGCTAATAAAAATAATGACACGTCGAAAAAGTATCAGCTGCTGTAATGAGGATGATCACGGGTACCGAGAAATCCGACGGCGGTAACGCGACGGCATGTCGTGATCTTTAATTTTGCCTATCAACACACACACACACACACACACACACACAATGGCACAAAGCGCTTACATTGCTTATGTCAATCCGAAGGAACGAGCGACAGATTCATCGACCATTAAATTCATCGAACTAGATTTTTATCGCACCGGAACAAACAAACATTCCATCGAATAAAAACGAAGATTTTTTCAATTCGATAAGTCAAATATCAAATCACCTGAACTCGATTGTAAAAAACGATCGAATGTAAGTGCAAAGTTATCTTTAATTTTGCCTATCAACATACACAATGGCACATAGCGTGTATATCGCTTACGTTAACCTGACGAAACGAGGCACAGAGAATTCCATTAAATTCATGGAACTAGATTTTTATCATACCGGAACAAACAAAAGTTCTGTCGCATAGAAGCGAAGATTTTTTCGATTCGATAAGTCAAATATCAAATCGTCTGAAGTCGATGGTATAAAAGCGATCGAAAGTAAGTGCATAGAAGGAGAATAAAAAGGTAAAAGGGTGATAAGGGTTGTAGGGATCGCGAGAGTTAGAGAGAACGGCGCAGGCTCTCTCTCTCTCTCTTCCTACCGGCCACCATCGGCGGTCAGAGAACCCCGCTGGTCTTTTTACGAGCTGCGGATTCAGCACACTGCCGTGGCCAATTACACCTACCACGCTTAGGTGGTTCCTTCGTCTGCTTAACGGCCAGTTAGCGCCGACATAAATGTCGTCAACGCGAACGCGTCGTCCAGCACATCCAACGGGCGCGCTCTTCTCGAGATAGCGCTCCCGGCTTTTAATTGCTCTTTCCCCGCTGGCTTATAGCGCGTATCTCTACATATATACGAATGAGACACACATACGCCCCGATATATGTACAAGGACTCGCGGGACCAAATACGCTATATAGTCATCTATAAACGCGCACGCACACCTATTTGAATTTCCCGGTCAAAACTCGAGGAAATGCCGGCATGTCCCGACGCGTTGGTTCACGTCGGTGTAACGATATTAAACGTATATTTACATCGCGCGATATAGAGCGATAACCGTCGCTCTGTCCCCTACGCTCTCGTATGCACGAGCGTATCGTATAACGGCGTTAACAATAATACTCTCAGCATGCAACGCCATCTACACGATGTCAGTTTATATAAATATATATATATATATATATGTATATATGTATGTGGCAAGAGACTCGTTAAACTCGGATTATTTAACACGTTCATGCATTGTTCCCTTCACATTCGTGCCCCGGATTTAATGAAAACACAGATAGTCAAATACGCCGCGTACATATATCGGTACGTACATTTATGTACGTAATATTTGATATGCCGTGAGATATCGTTGAATTGTGTTGCACGATGTGGTGCGAAGGCGAATAAGTCCCGTCGCTTTCGCCAATTGAAACTTCAAGGGTGTACGGTTAGTACTTTGTCACTAGTGGCTTCTTTGCTTCGGGGGTTCCTCAACGAAACTCGACTAATGGCGTGTGCAATTCAGGCAGGTTATACTTATATATACGGACGCGACGTGACATCGACTGACAAAATTATTCGAGGACGCGTATAAGCAGGCCTTACCGCCTGGCGCGTCTTACCCGCTTTGCTTTACCAGCCCACAACACGAAACCGTGTAAACAAGCTACAAAAAAAACGACCGCCGCGCCTTCAACCTCTTCGTCTTTCGTTTGCCGCGAAAGCCCTTCTTCCCTTCTTTCTTTCTTTCATTCTTTCTTTGTTGCTTTCTCTCTTCGTCTTTCCGTCTTTCTCGCTGTTATACGTACACTTAACTCGCACTCTCGGGGCCCTCTCTCGATCTACCGTACCTCCTTGCAGCAGCACGCGAAAAGGCGCAAGACATTCGTCCGTTGTTTTTATCGCTCTCATTTAATCAGCCCGAGTAGAGGGCCGCGACGCACGCTATATTTTCCGTTCCTCTTACCTCCTCGCTCGCTCTTTCTTTCTTTCTTGCCACCATCACCGAGCCAATGTCGGTGTACCAGCCATTTACATTCGTAATTTATACATTTATTTCATATACGGAAAGGAGAGCTCGCAGCTTTCGTAGAGCGTGCTTCTCGGTGACGCGAGAGGGTTGAGAACGAGGGAGTTTGCGAGCTTGGCCGAGAAGAGTTTTCGAGGGCACTGATAAGACAATCAGAACTCGCCCTTAAACCGATATGGCGCGATAGTTGGAATTTCATACGAAGGGTTGTTTTGTTTTTTAAGTCACGCCGTGTCACAGGAGGAGGGTGGTTCGAACTTCCGTTTCCGGTTAGATTAGAAACACTACCCTCGTTATTAAAGTTGACTATTTTTCTACGCTCCACCCTGACACTGTCGACCCTCGATACATAAACATTTTCGTTCCGAAACGAAGAGAGAAGACGTTTTTCTTTTTGTTTTTTTCTTAAATTTCGATCTCGGTCGAGAGAATCGATTTCTGTCTCCCACCTGTACAATATCGTCTCTAATGTCCGTGCTTGCGATATATATCTATCCTCGACCCTTTCGAAATGACCACGGAAGACTCAGAATTCCGAATGTTAGTTATTAATTCGAACGAGAGGGCCCCGACGGGAGGGCCCATCCTCCCCTCGTGCCTCGTGTCAGGCACGCAGTTCGGTGAGAGAGAGAGAGCGAGAGAGAGTACCATGGCAGTCAACGGAATCACAGACCTTATGTTATCTATAAGAAGAAGAAAGAGAAGAAGGGCTGACCAAGAAATAGCATAGGGCATTCGTCGCGCGCATCTTCTCTCCCTGGGCCCTTGCGGAGTACGCGCGCGACCGCTCTTGGGACTCACCCGGGGTTCTCGCATTTCCCCTTCCACCTCTTACATGTGTGCACCAAGAACGAGAGAGTAAGAGAGAGAGAGAGCGAGAGGGAGAACTCGCTTGAGACAATGGCCGCCCGCCGTGCTGATGTCTCCGACGACGTCTGGGACCCCCGTCGCGACGCGGGCGCCGTCCACCTTTTACTTATAGAGACGTCAGTTATCGGGTCCCATCGTCCTTTCCAGTTTCCCCTTCCATCCCTTTCTCTCTCTCTCTCTCTCTCCCTCATTCTTCTACCCCCTTTGCGGGGCATCTCCCTACGAGATCTACACGATTTATCGAGTCTGTATTCTCACGGATCTTCACCGGGATAAAACACACTGCGCGAGTTCTTCTCTCTCTATGCCATGCCACACGCTCGGGACCATTCCTATCCGGTCCATGTGCCGTACGTATACGTATCTAGTTATGTATACGTGTACGTACACACGCGATTGCTACCAAAGCACGCGCGGTCAACGCGTCCGGAAGTGTCACACGTCGTGTCGTCCGGAGCTAATTTTCAAACCTTTCGGAATCTCTCATCGGGATTTATTACTAAATAGCTACCGCTTTAGGTGACTCGACGAGGATAAAAGAGTTTAGAGATAAAAAATGAAAAAAGAAGATACAAAAATGTTACTTACACCCTGTTGCGTCCAAGAACGTTGATCATCGTGGAAGGGTTGAATAATTATGCAAAGAAAATAATCGAATTAGTGAACAAAAATTGGCGAAACGTGAATCTCGTGGTTCCATGCAATTTTATATGAAAAATTGTAGGTAATTGTTTTTCAAAAAAAGCGCGGCAATTAACGCATAATTTGAATTTTTCAAATAGTAATTTTCACATTGCGCCAATTTCTGAGGATAGTTGGAGAATCGTAGTTTCGTCATTGCGACTTTTACTCTGTCTACTTACGGAAGATGGATCCTGGATTGAATTCAGCGTCGATCCCATGAAACAGAGAAAAAAACATGACTCATTAGTCGAAGATTTTTCTCATTCGGTATAGCTCGGTAACACATAGACACATATATAAATATATATGCGTATATATAAGCTTTCGTGTTAATACACTTTGCGTGCAACAGATACAAACTAATGTATATAAATATATATATTTATATATATATGGAATACGGCGGAACGAGCGGCTCGATTGAATTTCCGTGAGAGATATAACTCGGCGCCTCTGAGTAAAGTCGATGGGAAATTGACGCTCCGAGAGAAACCCGCGCACGATCCCGCGCTCCCTCTTCTCGTATATCGACCATCGAGTAAATTGCCATGTAATTATACGCGAAAGAATACGAAGAAGAGAGTACGTATAAAAGCCGATGCTTCGCGTATTACCGGCGATAGAACATATATATATATATAGATATCTATATATCATGAATGTGAAATATATCTATAGACAGGAGACTAAAGCCGGGATAAAGGTTTGTACGAGTTTATAAAAAGCATGAAAACGCTCGGGAGGAACTCGGCAGCGAGAATACTTGTATAGAGGTAAAGGTATCTCCTTCTATACGTCCAATGGAGAAGCGAGGGAAGAAGAATAAGAAGCCGGTCGACGCGGCCGCAAAATAGCCCGAAGCTCCCACAGGAGTTTTAACTTTTAATCATGAAAGCGAGGGAGTCTCGCATCGTTACGTTATGATAGAAGGGAAGGAGGGGTAGAGAGGATGAGCGAAAGAGAGAGAGATAGAGAGAGAGAGAGAGGTAGTAGAAGGAAGAGTAGAATGAAAGTATGAAAGAGGCGATGAGAGGGAGCGAATTAAGGGCGAGAGAGGGCCGAGAGAGGATACTTCACCGCGTGGCGTCTAACCGCAACACAAGCACCGCCGAAGCCACCGACACCGCAAAATTGCGACCCGCTATAGCACTTAACCTTTCCGCAATCGTGCAAAAGTCTCCCCTCTCGCCTCCCTCTTCGTCATCCCGCTCGTTTCACTCGCGAAAAACGTAAACTCTCGCGGCCGCAGGAGCATCGTTTCCGTATAAAAGCTCGATTCGTTATTACTTTTACATCCTGAATGGGCCAATTGTGTAAGAATGCGATGGTTGACAGTAATGACGTAAACGGAGGATGTTCGAGGAAAAAAATTGCCAGCGGTATCGAAAAAACCTTCTTATCCAATTTTTTTTTAATCAAAGTTTTGGGGAATAAGAGGAAGGTGGAGATCGATTACGACACGAAAATGACGCTCGCATTTTTCTTTTCACTTTCTACGAATATTTTAATTCGTCAAATTTTTATTTATTTTCCCTCGTATCATGCTAGTTTTTTTTCCCGATAGTTTTATCCCGTTAAAAAAAAGATAAATAAAATTTCCGCTTCCTTTAATTTGTCAATAGACTGTCAGGGTAGATCCACTTCGCGCGCATACATTGCCATGACACACCCCTCTATCAGCTTCCCGGCAATATAAACGATATGGCTTGTTGAATGAATTCGCTATTCTATCCAAATGAACATCATGTGCACCCTCTAGCACCCTCTCTCCTTCTCTCTCTCTCTCTCTCTTTTCGAACGACAGATGCAATCGCCACACGCGCGCAACCCTCTAATAGTCGGTTGGTGAATTTTTTGGTCGTGCCTCGTGCACTCGGGTGGTACATACATACGTGCGCGAAACACGACGAAGCGGGAGAGTTTGTATGCAACAGCATGCGAAGAGCAATAAGAGAAACGAGCTATATATACGTACATATAGAAAGAGACAGAACCAAGCGCCGTTTTAACGTGGAGCAGGGCACGTTCTCGTGTGCGTCTATATACGTGTGCGCGCCATTTTACGCCCGTGGGCGGTTCCCGGATGGAGCTAATAAATTGTTTGTTGTAATTAAATGAGTTCGGGGGAGTCGTGTTATAGGGGGTAGGGATTGCCACGATGCTTCGCTAGCGACGAGAGTGAGCGAGAGAGAGAGAGAGAGAGAGAGAGAGAGAAAGGACTCGTTCGTTCGGCGTGGCAATATAACTGCGAGTATTTATATATATATATATCTGTATACATATACATCTCTCTCTCTCTCTCTCTCTCTCTACTATCCCTGGTGTGCACCCTGTATATAGTATAAAGGAATAAAGATGAACGGCCCATGGACGGGCCGCTATCTGCGCCGTTGGAACAGAAACACGTTCGTGGCGCGACAGCTCCCTGACAAATGACGGCTCGAGCCTGTGGACTCTCTACTCCGTGCTGCTGCTGAGGCTGAGGCCGAAGCCGCGGTGCGTCCCAGGCTTCGAACACCGCAGCGCAATATATATATCTACGTCTACATACGCATATACTATATGTATGTATATAGGAGATATATATATACATATATTTATATATACGCAATACCGTTCGCGAGGGCCGTCCCCGCGCATGATTAAACGGGGAAAACGGCAATTGCACCCGAGCGAAAACGCTCCTGCGGTACCGCACAGAGAGTGAGAGACGGTCGCATATATGCGCACATGCGACTCTCTCTCCGCTCTTCTGTTACCCTATTCATATATATATATATATATATTTCTCATCCTCCATTTTGATAATGTATACCAGACGCGATTTGATTTGCAATTCCACATACCGTTCCATCGAACGAGGGTGCAAAGTGCCACTGCACTTTACATACCCGGACGGTTTAGTTTGGCACATGGGAGGAGAACGGTGCGGATATGGTATAGTCCATCGGACTAATTGACAGGATAACCCCGACGGGTTTTCACTCGCACGATAATTTGCTCATGGCACTCACCCCTACAACAGTAACCCTCTCCCCTTTCCATTCAAACTCTCCACCTCTCGTTCTCCGTTTCTCGTAGAAGTTTTCTGTGCAGGTCGAGAAATTAGTTCGACAGTTCTCGTTGAGAAAACTTGCGCAGTTACTAATCGAACTCACGATCGTCCTTGTTCGTGAAAACTTGCAGATGGAATAAATAATTGCAGAATTTTTTAATTTTCCTATTCCCATTTTTTTTTTTGACGATTGAAGAGGTTTTTTATCGATATTAAATTTATCGCGTCGCTTAGAACGATGGTACGATTACAAACAAATGTCAAATAATTCACGGAGCCTTTGAATAATGAATGTAAATTGTAATCTGGCAAATTTTCAAAATTTTCTGACGAGGGTATGAAAAAAAAGTGAGTAAGGTAGAGAATGGCTTCGTAATGCGAATGCAGCGACGCAAGCTGCAAAGAGAGATCCAAGAGAGAAATATCACTGCAGCCCCGTTTCGCGCACATACGAAGTGCAGTTAAAAGCGACTGCTGCCACGGTGCATAGGCAATATATATATATGCGTAGTATGCACCGGAGGGTCCACTGGGCTATAAAGGGGTAGGGAGGTAGGGGGACAGTCTTCGTCCAGCATTTGCCCGGGGGCACGCGCATTATTGCGCGACGCGAGCATCTTTTATTCATCCGACAGAGTGGAGCCTTAATTTGAATTGAATAGGATTTATAAATTATTTCAAATTATAGTTGCGCTTGGGACGGGCATGAGCCGACGACCACAGCCAACAGAGCGAGAGAGATAGAGAGACAGAGAGGGAAGCTCGGACTTCACGGCGACTGTAGCTACCGGTCTCCTCCACCGAGTCTTTTCGACTCCCTACATTCACCGATTTTTCGAATTCCTTCCTTCCCTCTCTCTCTCGCGCGCTTCCTCTACAACCGCGTTCATTCTCGTTTCATTCATATCCCGCGTACGTAACAGTCTTAAGCCGCGTTTCAGTCACGAATGGGCGATCGTCGACGTAAAGTTCATACATCAAGCAGCGAGATTGTAAGGAAATATTCAGAAAACTTAATGCTGTCAAAAATTAGTAATCCTTGGGTTAAATTTTATGTAATGACAAAAATTAACCGACGGGCTCGTCGTGACTTACATCTTCTTGTCAACATATATATGTATATATATTAACACGAGAACTATTACATTTACGTATATTAAGTATACTTATATATACTTAATAGATGTCAGGGTGTAAGTTCAAGTCGCGCTTTTCTTCGACTCTCTCTCTCTCTCTCGTTCTCGCTCGTGCCAGTTCTCGAGCTCGTACTCTAGCGAAATGTGCACGCGGCGCCTTTCTCTCTCACGTGCACGTGTCGTAAATATGGTAATCCCGAGGTATCAGCGCAACCCCGGTGGGTCGAGGCGATAACGACCATTATGCGAATGCGCCGCGAGACGAAAAGGGAATTAGGGAAATCGTTTGTTAGCCGAGACGTCCGTCGCAGCTGATAGTCTTCGTTTTATATATGTAAGTATATATATATATATATGTAGGCAGAGAGAAGGAGAAGGAGAGAGAGAGAGAGAATGGTAGAGAGAGAGAGAGAGAGAGATCCCATACGACTGTCGCACGGTCCACAGTCAAGTACACGTTATATATTACTTCTTCTCCTCTCCGAATGTTTTACACGCTAGCAAATAAACGGGTGAGAAAATATAAGCCACGTACCGCATAACCGAGAAAGAGAAACGTCATTGTAGGACGGTAACGAATTTTCTCAATTAAAATATTTGTAATTAGAATTTAACGCGTGACATTCTCGTTTGCTATCCTCGTGAAATATTCTCCGATTTTTTACCCTCGCAAACAAATACCTATACCCACCCCTCGATCAATCTTTGCATCGTCGAGAAAGGAAATAGTTCCATTCGTCAGATTGGTCCAATCGTCCGGATTCCCCCCTCTCTATAGAGATATATGTACGTCGATAGAACATATAATATAATTATGCGTTCGAAGACAATGCGTAGCGCGGGAATATCTGCGCGTACGGTCGCATGGCGCATGGAGAACGCCGAGATTGCGACAAATTGGAAAATCCCATTCAACTCTCTCCCGATCGGCAACATGAGAATGCTTCGGGACAATCGGCTGCTGCACGCACTCTGCGACCGATACGTATACACTTTTACACACACGCACACACATATATATGTATATGCGTATATAAAAATACATATATACAGAGAAAGAGAGAGAGAGAGAGAGAGAGAGGGAGAGAGAGAAAGAGAGAGAGATGATACCAACATATAGTACGATCGTTTGTCTGCCTTTCCGCCGCGCTCTCGGCACACACGGGCGAATCGGTTACATCGACGTCTCGTTCCCGAGTTGCGGACAAAAAGATGAACATAGCACCGGCAAAACTGTCCTTACATATACATATATACGTATGCGCAAGTGAAGAAGGAACAGATTGAAGATCGAGAATCGAGAGACGTGCGGACGAAGGGGCGGGAGCGGAGGGAGGGGGGCGAGCTAGTCGCAAGAAAATATGCGGGTTTGTCAACTCTCGCGTCTCTCGTTCGTTCGCGATCGTCGCGGTCATACCGCGGCAGGTTTTACTCTCCCACGAGCAAATATATATCGTGCTATACAGTTATACAACACACATACACACGCACACATATACAGGGTGAATTGCGTAAGGGGTGCCATCCGGGATTTCAAGGTAGATGGGCACAGTACGAACAAAAGTTGCAAATAAACATTAGGGATATTGTTAATAATTTACGAGATATTAATTTTTTAAATCGGACCAATCAGAGCGCGCCCAGGAGCGTTGAAGCCACCCACTCCCACCCTAGCCGTAGATATAGCATAGATTAGGGCGTTACATTTAGGTTTGCAACATTCAGAGCAGTCAATTAGATTGCTTGTATTTTTCCGCAGTCATTTTTTTTTCTCGAGCATTGGCTGCTCTGAGTTTAGCCGACCTTCGCGAGAAGCGTTGGAGCTTCCCACTCCCCGCCTTAGCCGTAGAGATAGCGCAGTGAACTAGGCCGGGCAAAATTCAGAGCAACCAATGACCGCGAATAAAAAATGACTGCGTACTAATACAATCAATAAAATTGACTGCTCTGAATTTTGCAAATACAAAGGTAACGGCCTAATCTATGCTATATCTACGGCTAGGGTGGGAGTGGGTGGCTTCAACGCTTCTGGGCGCGCTCTGATTGGTCCGATTAAAAAAATTAATATCTCGTAAATTATTAACAATATCCCTAATGTTTATTTGCAACTTTTGTTCGTACTGTGCCCATCTACCTTGAAATCCCGGATGGCACCCCTTACGCGATTCACCCTGTATATACATATATATGTACGGTGCGGTATGACCGGAGAATCCTTCAGTTTTCTCGTCACCGCGAGAATCCGGATTCGCAAACGCGTTATGAATTGAGATATCTCGGGTTGAACATCGCGGACACGATGGTAGAATTTCATCTTGCGAGAGAATCTGAAATTTTCACGAGCGCGGAGAAAACGATTCATTCCCCGACGCTCGGTAACGCGCGTCCCGAGGGAATATTTACAGGGGGGTTTGTGTGTATATAGATATATATATATATATATATGCGTGTATAGGAATGGCGAATACGTCTTGCGATTAATTTGTTGTTAGCAAACAGGTTGGCAAACTGGCACGGGAGGGAGAGAGAAAGAGAGAAAGAACGGTCGCTGGGCTAGCATCTCTTGGCTCCGAGAGGCAAATAAAGGAGCTACCATTTATTAAGCCGGCAATAAAATAGTGTTCACGTCGCGTATCTTTCTCGCTCTCTCTCTCTCTCGCTCGTTCTTTCGTTTTTGTAGATCGTGGGTGGAATCGTGCGAGTCTCGCGTGTTCTCTCTCTCTCTCGCTCTCTCTCTCTGTCTGTCTGTCTCTCTTTCCGTGGCGGACCTCGAGGTTCGCTGGTGGCGACTGTCGAGAGAAGAAGCACGCAAAAGGGAAAGAGAATTTGTATATGTATACATATATAGTTTTAAAACAGTATGCACCGTTGCAGGGAGACACATCGACTGATTTATGAGAAAATCGAGGAAGAAAGAGACACGCGAATTCTCGAGTAGGACTCGCAGCCTCTCGATGTCGCGTAAAGTTACACCCGCATAGAGACACGATGAATTTTTTTGTTGCCAATGTCTTGAACCACCAGACGGTGATAGAAAGTAGGGAAAAATAAGAGTTTTGAATATTCGAATAATTGAAATTTTATTTTTCCTGTTATCACTAAAAAAACGGCGGAAATTCCATTTTTACGTTGCGAAATATTTTATCATAACGTATTATAATACATCAAGGTACGCCTTGTAATAATTGCGTATATCGCGTGGGAGTATGCGCGGCGACGCCCGAGGACAAGCACGGGAGAGAGTTTTCTTCCTCTCGCTCGCTCTCTCGACGCTTCCGAGTTTCCGAGTTCGAGAGTTCGGGGGTTCGGTTGAGTCGAGGGCATCGCCAATTAGCTCGAAATAATGAACGTGTTTCGGCTCCTTTTGTTTGCCCGTCGTTTCGGCCAAGCGGTAACGGCGGAGTATATAACGTTGGGAGAGAGAGAGGATAGAGGGTAGAGAGAAGGTTACACGGAGCTACCGTCAGAGGGCCCCCACGCACCAACAAACCGAGAGCAGGCTACAGCCCATATATATATATATATATTAACGAGAGAGATCGAGGGAACCATCAGCATCCCCCCATAACCTTACAATGTTCGCTCTTTCTGTTCGTACTTCCTCTTTTATATGGTACGTGAATTTAACCCCCTCGACCTCTCGCATCCTGTTCTAACCCCCAAACTATTCGGTCAGTTATTATATTATATTTTATTATGCGAAAAGAACAAAAAATATACAAATCTCTAACATTCTCACCCATTAGACGTTACAAAAAATATTCCAATTAATTTTCAGTTAATTAGAAATTAACGAAGCGTTTCGAAAATTCGATAAGATTAATTATTGAATTGTTGTTTTTCAGTTTATTTTTATTTTACAAGAGTTTCCGTCGGTATTATACAGGTACCAGTCTCAAATTCGGTAGCAGGTTGATTTACCGCTAGCCCCCCCTCATCCCCTCGGGGGGTACCATGTACTAATTGGCAATTAAGCGTATGCGCTATTAATAATCATGCCCAACGTTGTTATTCATTCCGTTCGCGTCTTGAAATATTCTGCTTCGTGATTCGTTTCGCAGAGTGTATATAAGATCGAGCGGGAGAGAGAGAGAACGAGACAGAAAGAGAGAGAGAAAGTGGAGGGAGAAGGAGATGAGGTTCTCTCAACCGTATTACACACAGACAGTACGAGAGCCAGCGGGAGCAGTCTCTAGGTAGCTAATTAGTAATTAGCGGCCGTTCCGTTCGATCGTCGACGGTGGAATTCACCGGCTGTCGCTGAGGATCGACCGATCGATTATCCACTTTGATTTTTTGGCTCTCCCTTTCTCTCTCTCTTTCTTCGGTCCCGTCTCGAACGCCCTCTGGGGCTTCTCATATTCGGCACTTTCGCCCGAGACACAAGGATGTGTATCAGAGACCTCGCGATTAACGAAACAATTATGAACTAGATCGAACAAAGAAAAAAAAACAGCTCGTTCGTGGTTACGTGTTTCAGATCGATCCAATTAAACGTCAGTGATAACGATCGTCGCAATTAAGACGTCGTTAACGATTCGACTAACATTATTATTATAAACCCGTCAAACCATCCTCCTTTTTGTTATACGCGTCTCAATCAATTCCCACCGATGAATAATATCAATAATATCTATTAAAATCAATTTCATACGCTAATCAAATTTATTCAATTCAAACAAAGAAGTATAACGCGCGATTGAGGGAAAGGGAAATTCGAGGGGTTCGAGGAAGAGGATGGTTGTACACGACGTCATGTATCTACCAGGGTAGCTTAGCCCGCGGCTCGATCCCCGCGAGATCCGAGAACGACAGTAGAGCTCGCGAATCCTGCGAGCAAAGAGTAATAATACGAGTGAGTCTCGAGACATACGAGAAAAGTAAAGACGAGCTTGAAGAGACGGAGGGAGGGGCTTGAAAGAGGAGTGAAGAACCAGCATCGCAAGACAGAGAGAGAGAGAGAGAGAGAGGTTTGCGAGAGAGGCACAAACGAAACGGTAGCAGACGGAGAGCGCGGATTAACAATGCCGCAAATACTGGTACCGGGGTCTGGAATGCCCGCGAGCGCACACCGCGCATAATTAATACCGCGAGAGACGGGCGAGCTGCTGGTGCGCTCGCGGTATATACGCGGGCTACACAGAGAGAATAGCGAGTAAAGAAGCGGTCGAGAAAGAGAGATATGCCGTAGAGTAGAAGAGGAAGAGAGGATGAAGGGATGAGAATGTGAAACGGGAGAGAGAGAGAGAGAGGGAAAGATGAAGAGACAAGCAAAATCTAAAGAGAGAGAGAGAGAAAATATTGCACAGGTTCTCTCAGGGTGCATGGTGCATCACGAGGATCGCGGCGCTCGGGAAACGAAAGAAAGAAAGAAAGGAGAGTGGAGAGCGCGTATAGTCCCGGACCGAGAGAGAGGGAGAGAGAGATAAAGAGAGAGAGATCCCAAGTCCAGAATAAAAAGGGATAAAACTGTACAAGAGAAGAAGAAGAAGAAGGGTAAGGAAGAAGAAGGAGGAGGGTATAAGGATGAGGTTGAGCATGTCCACGAGGAGGAGATTTATGTGGCTCCTGATTGAATCGTTCTCACTCGATCGCGCCGCGCGCTTTTTGCCCCGAACGTTCTCTCCGCGCGCAACCACCAGGGGACCCGCTGGGGGCTCTCTCTATATAGTAATAATACCATCTTACATACATACATATATATATATACATATACATATACACACAATTCGCGGTGCTCCTGATGCTGTTGTTGCTCGATCGGCGTGCCTCGATCCGCAACCCGGCCAATCGACTTGTGCCTTCCGCGTATGGCGTCTCGCCTCACTGTATTACATATATATATATATCTAGGTATATAGTTTGCTCGTAGCATCACCATTCGATCGTTTATATACTTATTATACTCCGGTCACGTTTTATAAGTCTGGCCGCGCGCGCGCTTCTTGAATGATAGCCGAGAGAACAAACGAACGACCGCGAGAGAGACCTGCGGGTTGATTTCCACATGTGCGGGACCACTTTTCGTCTATCTGCCCCTCGCGGAGACCATCAAACGACACCCTATCCTTCATTTTCATGATTTAATTACGTATACATATATAACTATATACAGCTTTATTTATTATTTATATATATATATGTGTATGTATGTGTAAGGTTCAAGAGGGTTGAAGAGTCCATTATATAAACTCTCGTGGACCGCGATTCATCTTCCTGAAAATTCGTCGAGTTTTGAAAGGGGAAGTGGGAGAGGCGGTGGTGGTTCGGATAGAAAGGGTTACAACATATACGATAACTGACGTTTTCATACGCGGAAACGCGCACTCGACTGTACCAACCCTGTGTCGCGATCCGTTTTACTGCAACTCTCTCTGTGCAATTTTCGCAGCGTGTATGCGTTTGTTGTTATAAAACGAGGCGAGAGAGAGAGAGAGAGAGAGAGAGAGGCGTGAGACTACCACTCGACCGACATCGGCTAACCCCGTTATTATTTCCAGCCTCACTCTTGACTCTCTCTCTCTCTCTCTCGTTCTCGTTTTCTAGGCTGAATTCGGTGCGTCTCCTTTTTAGTCCCTCGGACGTGCGTTTAAATAAATGGTACTTTTAAACCGATATATTACCGTGGAAAGTGTGAGACACGGTACATAGACGGACCATATTTTGTCAGCGCGAGGTTCAGGCTAGTAGCGCACTCGAGAGTGATGCACTGCGTTGCAGCATATGCAACACACGTCACGCTGCGTTTTTGGTGTACCTATCTCTCTCCAGGTCCGATGCGAGTGAAACGTCAGTCCAGCATTTGCAAGGATGATGGGACTTTTGAATTTTTGTCGGGCACTCGTAGATTTCAGCGTTAGCATGAAAAAATTCGAATTTTTTATCTTTTTGACATTTTAGGAACATATTGGATCGAATCGTACTCGAAACAACGTGGGAAAGTTTTCGATAAGAACGGGAGATCATTCTGTTGATAAATAATTATTGAAAATGAAAAAAAACGAAATTGATATCGCGTTGAAAAATTATTTATGTCAAATTGTTGTCAATTATAAAAATGAACAATTTTCATTATTCCAATAATTTTCATGCCTGAGTTTATACATTTGCCGAATTAATTTTTCGTGTCGAGTAACGCGAGGGGATCGTTGGTGCGCGCCGTGTGATATGCGACGGTGACGATGGGATTACGCGTTTGTTTGCTCCGCGCGACACGCTCCGCGGGTGCGCGAGAGGGAGTCATCGAACGTTATACCGAGCGAGAATTATTAGGGAGGAAGAGGGACGCGGGTGGCGTTGATGGGGGGCGAGCGGATAGTGTGAAAAAGAAACGCGGCAGACATCAGGGGACGCCTCGAGACTATTCGAATTCTCCGCAAGAATGTTGAGCCCCGGAACAGCCTCGAGACACGAGAGGACACGTGTAGCGTTGAACTTGAGTATATTTACGTTATGTGCTCGCGACTAAGTCGACGCTTTTTTCCTTTTTTACGTCGCTTTTTACGAAACAGCGAACACATTTACATACAAATATACACGTAGAGAGGCAGGAATATTTTCTTTTTTTTTTGTTTGAAAATTTCCAAATACTTTTTATGTGCACAATTTTTTTAAAGTGGGCTTTGAAAATATTGATAAAAAAGTTAGGATTTGTCTGTTGAAACGTGGATATCAGCGTTCCCGGGAATCCAAGATGGTGAGATTAACGAGCTTGTCGAATCGAGTGGGAATGGCCCGTACATATGGTGTACCTATTTAGTGAGGCGCCCGCGAGAGCATCTTTGTCACAGTGAAGAGTTTCTTACTTGGCCAAAACTCTCTCCCTCTCTCTCTCTCTCTGTTTCTTCGTCTTTCTCTCGGTTTTCCAGCTGCGCGACGCTCGTCAACGTGACGGCGGCGGCCACCCTCGGCGCGCGCGTTGGCATTCCCCTCTAAGGAAAAAAGGAACTTTGTGCCCTGGACCTCGCGAAGAGAGAGAGAGAGAGAGAGAGAGCCACGTCTACGTCGTCGACGTTCTCTGCTCTCTTTTACTCGTCCGCGTATATATACATTCGCCCTCTTTTTCATCTCCCTTCTCTCGTCCTCCATCCTCCACTCCTTCTTTCTTCCTTCTCTTCTTCAATCCTCCTCTTTACTTCTTATTTTCTTATATTCTTACTCTCGTATAATAGCCCCCACGATCTTGCGAACCGTACGTCCGCGAAGCGTCAGTTTTTTCCCGCCCCGATCCTATCCCTCTCGGACTCGATCTCACGACCGATCCTCGTTTCTACTTTTCTACGCTCGCGTCTCTTTAAACGCGCGATCGACGAAATAAATTTTATCCACTCTTCGAACGATACGATATTACAAAACGTATCCAATCATATCGTTATTCTACCATGTCTTCGTTGAATTTTTTTAATCCGCCATACTGAAGTTAATGATCAATTTTGATTTATATCGCGCCAAAATTCCTATCGCGACGATTGAACGGGGAAGATCGATTATTCTGGAGAAAAATTAGACTGGATCGCGTCGAACCATGGAATCGCTAATTGGACGGAAACATGCGCATCCCCCAGCAGCAGCACCCTCTCCCCTCGCCACTGCTGCGGCCTGATCTCACTCGCGAGTGTCGCGAAAACCGATTTTTGTCGGCGCTGTTGTGAACGGTGACTGGCGGATAAAACGTCACGTCGCGGAGAATTCTCACTAGCAAAATGGTCTCTTGGACGAGCGTTTTGCCCCGCGGTAGTTCATCACCGCTAGGTTCGGTGTTGTAGCGGTCATAGCGCGAATCCCGCTCGTTCCATCACCGCCAGACAGAAAAGAGAATATCTCCCTCTCTCTCTTTCTTTCACTGTTGGTTTGCTTTAAGAGAGGGAAATGCAGAGGGGAAGAGCGAGACGAAGAGAGAGAGAGAGAGATGAGGAGGATGCACGGAAGCTGAGAGTTCGAAACGGTTCCCGGGACACCGAGAGGCAAGTGCCGTACCAGTTGGAGCAACAGCGGCAGACTCGAAAAAAATACAGGGGAAAAAAAGAAACAGATACTCGTACATAGGTGGCGTTGGACGCGATGGTAAGAGGGCGCTACACTCTCGGTTGATGCAGCAGTAGCGTGCTCGAGCGGCGGATCGTGCCACGAGGACAGGGTGTTTAATGGCGGCGATTACTCAGCGGATCGAATGGGACCTCGGGCCACGGGGCTTGACGTGTCCCGTAACGAAATACCAAAATAACGTCACTAATAAATATAACACCCGGCGGTGAGAGGGATGTGAGTTGTGTGCGAGTGGACCATAGGAGACGGAGTAAGAGATACGGAGAAAGAGAGAAAACGAGAAGAGAGATAGATGGAAGCTCTCGCTCTGACGAACGACTCCAGAATTAACCGGGTCGACTCGCCGCGCGACGAGCCGAGACCGCCAAGTTCGCGAGAGTTTGCCATACCGCGCATTGCTCTTACGACCTTAAGACTCCCTTGCCACGCGAGTCGCGAGAACAACCGATTTACTCATTACGATCTATCCACACGTAGAGTGCCAAGACTCTGATTGAGTTCGGTGAATTAAATATCATTTAATCAAATCTATGAATATACGAAAAATTAAATTCCGGGGAAAGACAACGTTAAATTCCAGCGAAATATTTTAATTTAAAAAATTGATATTTTTTCATAAAATTATAGAAATTGCGGTTGGACGAAATGATTGGAGAAAATTTATCGCCACTTGCGACAGGAAAAAATAGTAAAAATAGAAAGTCATAATTATCGCGTTTTAAAATGATCGCGAATGATTTTTTTTCTTATTCAAACGGCACTAGGATATCACGTGGCTCAATAATTCTTGTCCCGGCAACTCTATACGTTCCGACATCCGGTGATACGTCTCTTCGTCACTCCGATAACGAACGCGCCCGTTCTCGTCGCCGAATCTTCTCCAAAACTCTCTCATCTCTCTGCTACGCACCAAGTGCTATATTATCCCTCGTGTTTTACCACATAGTCGCTCACTCGCTACTGTTTCCGACTAAGATATATATATAAGTTTACACACGAGAGACAAGCTCTTTCTTTCTCGAAGAGTCGTCGTTTCCTCGTTCCGAGTCGATAAAACGCTCGTGCGGCGTTATAAAGTGGGTTAAATATAACAGTGCGTGTGCTCGAGGAAGAAAGAAAGAGAAAGATCGGAGTGTGCGAGGGCGTAAAAAGATGGAGGGTGGGGGGGTGAGCAAGGAGCTTCACTATATACCGAACGAAGAGTCGCGCAGTCGGTCGCCTCGTGGGACAGAGAAGAGCCCGCTAGCTCTCGCCTCTCCGCTCTGCACTGGGACGAGAGCGATGGCTCTTGGGGCGAACATAAATTACCGCGGCGCGCACCAACCAAGGGGGAAGTTGAGTTATTTGCGTGTGAGTGATGGAACGAGCCAGCTGAGAAAAGCCTATGGCACGGCTAAACGGAGCTCTCCCTCCTCACCCGCGTATTCTCCAACCCACCGTTCTTAACATTTTCTTCGTCTACATTCTATCGCGCCCGGATCATCCCTTGATCAACACCCTCTGCTCGCTTCAACCCTCCTTCCGAACTCCGCGAACCAAAATCTTTCGCGACTCCAGCCATTGTCGTTCACAAGAGACTCGGTAATGTGACTAGTTTTTACAAGAAATTCATCGATTCATCGTCGAATAGAAAGCTAATTCACTCAAACAGTTTAGAAATTATTACAGAAATCTGTATTATTGAAAATGTCGCGGTTCTTTAATTAAAGACTGTCTGAAAGTATTTTTTCGTGGAACAACTTTATTAATTAATATATCATGTCCCACTTGAGACCCCACTGTCACCCAGTCTGTTTGTCATCAACGATTTTGATCAATCACTCCCATCTTTACTACTTTTCACGACATGTAAATCAAGCATGCGGTATATCAAACTCTCCTTAATATTTTCACTCGCACGCGTCTCGCGTTTGTCAATTCGCGGCTTGTTCGCCCCAAGCTCGTACCTATATACTCTCGAAATTGTAACTTCCGTGCCGTCGAGAGAGACGGAAGTATAAACGTGCGGGTTGAAACCTCTGTCTCTCGACTTTTCGAAATTAACTTACAACGGAGAATTAAATACATATATGTTTTTTTATATTCCTGGCGCGCACGCAAACACACACGCGCATAGTTATTTATGCGTCAAAGATATATAAGAATACTGGGAATCGTTAACGAAAAGACATGTGCTCGTTGCCTCTCTGTTTTAAACCGGAAGATATATAATCTCGAGTCAGCGAGATATTCCATAAGGGTCGAAAAAATAACTACGGTTGAATGAATTTTCAAGGATATATTTTCAGCGGTAATTTCCCGTACAGCAAGAATATCATCGTTTCATTCCAGAATTTTCAGATTTTATCGATCTTAAGTGGGTAAATCGTTGTTTTGGGTTTTTTGCGTTTTTCTCCTTTAGCTCTTGAGATATCGGCAAAAATAATGTTATATTCTTCATCAGTGGCAAATTTCCGTTTCCGTAAACATGCTGCAAAGACTGTTTGGACGAAAAAAAATTTTGACCCTCGTCAGGTGCCGATAGTCGACCATCGTAATTTTTTTCGGAACTTTGGGAAGTCCGGAAGGGTCAAAATTTGTTTTCGGCCAAAAATGCTTTGTAGCATCATTTCGGAATCGGAAATTTCCCGCGTAACACGAATATGATGAAATAAAGGGGTTTTGGAGCCAAAAGAATTTTGGCCTCATCGCCTAGGCGTTTTTTGGCAGGTCCCTTCCTATGGGTCCCAGAAATCGCGATTTTCAAAGTGTCGCCACGGCCATAAAAATTTAACTATCCGGATGATTCTCAGCTGGTTCTCGAGTGCTCGGCGAGTTTTTCAAAAAGTTATTCGTGCAATTTTCTGTCCGACGAACGAGAACCGAGATCCAGCACCGTGAAAAGTCGATTTTTCGAGGATTCGCGATACCGATGGAATCGGCGATTATTGAATTCTGGCAAATTTTAATGCTTTCTCAAGCTCTAAGAGCCTACATCGATCGTAAATTTCTAGTACAACGGGAGATTTGCGATCTTCTTTGTACGTTTTGCAGTTAGAAATTTCTGAGAGAACAATCTTTTTTTTATCAGTGACGGGACATTCCATAAAGATCATAAAATATCCAGAAGATACAGGAAGACAAGAAAAGGTTACGAAAAAAGAACTCCAATTTCGCTCTGCTGTACGTAATTCGTGTCCTATACCTCTTTCTCTCTCTCTCTCTCTCTCTCTTTCTGTCTCTCTCGCCTTTCGCGAGCTGACTCGCGCTCTCCTCCCTAATGGCTTCATTAATTACCTTCGTTTCGTTAAACGCTCGAGCACACGGAATCTTCGCCGGTTGCACGCTGAATTAAGCGAAATAATTAGACAAATTAGGGCGCAGCATGAGGACGACGGGAAAGGGAATCGTTTGTCATTAGGATCCTCTATTAATTCCTCGTTAATTCCTCCTTTCCTCGTGAAGCAAGATAAACGAGAAAGTCGCGGAGGACCGAAAGGAATCACACTTTTCGCGTTCAATCGACTTATCACAGAAAATGTCGCCCAGACACAATCAACACGCATGTGAGTTACGAACACCCGATTCATGCGCATTAGCAAAAAAAAACTATTTAATTAAAACCATTTATCGAAATTAAATAATTTAACGAATTATTCAAATATCAATAATTTTTTTGATTAATTACTATAAAAATAAAAATAATACTCATGCAACAAAGTATGCTTTTATTGTTTTAGAATCATGTACCGATGGGGATTCAAGGTAATGGAGCTGTTTACTCGTAGTTATTGAGAAAACCGTGAGACACCGAGAGGATGAGTATCCGGCTCGGAAGACCCTCGGATGTTGAAGGACCGCCGCAGCTCATGTACTATATATATAAATATACAATACACATATATACATGTACCATATATATATACATATGTAACGTATACAGCGGCAGACCAGATGACCATTGGGTCTTTACTGGGCTGACCAGCACTCGAGAGACGAAGAAAAAAAGGAGAGAAAGGGAGATATGAGAATCTTCGTGTTTTGCCGAGATCCTCTTTAGGATCCTCGAGTCACAAGGAGAAACTATACAAGAAAGAAGCAATGAGAGAGCAGAATCTTCTTCGACCCAAGGGATATCCACTTCAAGTAGGTGCACACGTAGTATAAAAACCCTTGTGGTCATATATGCATTTGCTTTTCACGCAGGCTTATAGCCCCCTTCTCTCTTCTTTCTCGTGAACAGAGTGGACGATGAGAGGCTCTCGATCCTCTCTTGATGCATGCTCGTAAATTCTATAATCCGCTGGTGTTTCGCCGACAAAAGCGACGTTCGACCGAGAGGAAAATTTATTTACTGAATTTAGCTCATTTTTATTCAAGGGAGGAAATCGAAAACAATTTCACCCTTAGAAAATTCATTCGATCGACACATTTATTTGCATAACAAACCTTGATTCGTTGCAAATATGATTGGAGTAAAAATTAACTCGATATGTAACAAAAAAAAAATCTCCTCTTCGTCCGTTCGTCGCGAGGAAAAAAAAAGAATAAACCTCAAGTCCCGTTGAAAAGTTAACAAGCAGTTACATCTCAACATTGTCATTCGTTCAACATTTCCTCTCGTTCGACCAAGAGGAAAATTTATTTACTGAATTTAGTTCATCTTTATTCAAGGGATGAAATCGAAAATAATTTCACCCTTAGAAAATTCATTCGATCGAAACATTTATTAGCATTAAGAAACGTTGATTCGTTGCAAATATGATTGGAGTAAAAATTAACTCGATATGTAACAAAAAAATCTCCTCTTCGTCCGTTCGTCACGAGGAAAAAAAAGAATAAGCCTCAAGTCCCGTTGAAAAGTTAACAAGCAGTTACATCTCAACATTGTTATTCATTCAACATTTTCTCTCGTTCGACCGAGAGGAAAATTTATTTACTGAATTTAGTTCATCTTTATTCAAGGGATGAAATCGAAAATAATTTCACCCTTAGAAAATTCATTCGATCGAAACATTTATTTGCATTAAGAAACGTTGATTCGTTGCAAATATGATTCGAGTAAAAATTAACTCGATATGTAACAAAAAAAAATCTCCTCTTCGTCCGTTCGTCACGAGGAAAAATAAAGAATAAGCCTCAAGTCCCGTTGAAAAGTTAACAAGCAGTTACATCTCAACATTGTTATTATTGAAAGGGAAGCGACGAGTTGTTATATATACCAAAATGTATAGTTGAGTTAAGCGAGAATCTTGATGTGGCGAGACTAACCGATGCACGCCTCGTTGACGCTGTCACCGGCGCAACACTCCCCTCTCCTCATTCTCTCTCTCTTTCTCGGATCTTCCCCGCGTAGCTCGCTATACACATTTGCTCTCGTCTTTCTTGTCTCTTCTCCTTATGAGCCTCGCTCTCTCATCGTTGCCTCACACGTGATTCTCGTGAAACTACATACATTATAAAACCCTTCCGACGCCTCGAGCGATTTATGTCTCATGAGAGGTCGTAATTACGGTTTCGAGAGGTCACGAGTGTCGAAAGAAAAGTAATCAATAATTAAGTACAAAAACGAAAATGTAAGAACGTACAATTTTTCGACACGGAACGTGATAATTTCTGTTTTCATTTAATTTGAAACTCTATCGCATCGACGAGTGAACCAAAGTCGAAGATACAGATCTCACGATGCATCTCCGGCAGCTTGCCAAGGGCGATGCAAACGTGTCCCTAATTATCTTCCGAAATGCTAATTGATGTCCCTCTCGAAGCGCGTCATTTTCAAAACTAGTTTCTGCCTACCAACGAGCGTGAGAAATCTGTTCGATTAACGCGAGAGCCCTTCGTAAGTGTGATAGACACGCGGGTTTGGTATTTTTTATTTTACGTCTCGCATTGGTTTTTTTCAATTTTGCTTTCCTTTTTTTCCTTCTAGACTGTCCTTCGGGGACAAAAACAGGGGGACACGGATTGATCCAGCGTGCAACTTGTCGAAAAGACACGAGACGGGCTTATTACTCGAGCGTAGTAGAGACGAGGGTGAAAGTACATGCGGAGGGATGGAGAAGAAGAGCCGTAGCTTCTTTCCTTTCTCGCGCGAGAGAGAGAGATATATGTAATGGTTCACAGAACGGTGTTAGACTCCTAGCTATCATTCTTCTTCTCTAAAGTGGAGGAGAAAAGGCGTGAATGGGCTGCTCGGCTCGGCATAGACACGAAGGCGAAGAGGGAGGGTCGAGGATGAGACGCGTTCGTCGACGTCGTTGCAAAGTCCACCCTTTCCCGATAGTCGGTTTGTCAAGCGTCCGGCAAGATTCGCACCTGCCGTCCCGCCGTCACAAGTGCATGCGGTACTGTACGATGTATTATACACCTATATACGCACACACACACACTCAAACACAGACATACATATATGATCAAAATCAAGAGAGAAAGACAGAATGAGAGCGAGAGCCAAACGTCCAAAGATAAACCTTTCCTCCCTTCGTTTCCTTCCGCGCGTCCCGGACCCGTCGTCGGCGCATTAATTGTCGAACACAGTCATAAAGAAGTCCCAGCGTGTGCGGCAAACGTACGCGCGTCTCGCGTCCTCGTCGTTACGTCGATTCGAGAAATCCTCGACTCTGCCATATACCAGTGTTTTATTATTAGCATCTGCCACGGGGAGGCATAGGCACCAATAAAATATACCATAATGTGACGAAAGAGGGCTAGGGGTATATTAAAATATATATATATGAGTGTGTGTATGTATGTATACGTCCGTGTGAGCATATATATATATGTAGCTCTAAAGTGGAATGAGAGAGATGAAAATACATGCGCGGGAAGACTCTCGAAGCTTTGTGATGTTGAGCAGCCCTCGATCGTAAGCATCACTTTTATTTCGAGATACACGTATTTTTATATTTATTTGCGTTACGACGTGGATCTCGAGACGCTGGGATTCTCACAAGTTCAAAATTCTCTCGGTGGTGTGAAATTTTTTCATTGGGGTAAAATTTTCCAAACGTCATTTTTTTTACAGAGACGTTCCTCCCTCTTGAGACTTCTGGGCAACGGGTTTTGTTTTTATTTAAAATCCTTGCGAATAATTTCGAATAATTTTGTACGTTAAATTTATTGAAAATGAAGCTTTCGCTTCGCTTTCGAATTATTAATTCAAATGATATTTTCATGTCATTCGAATTAATAATTCACACTTGCGATTGAAATTATAGGGTTGGGAAATACTATCGAACTTTTTTCGTAACGATAATTCATGGCACCGTCCTAGAAACGACCGTGAGACATGCGCGCGTATATACGCACCTCGCGTCAAAAATATTTATCTAATGTCTGCAGCACATAATTTATCAGTGGGGAAGGGTACAAGAGTTATATATATATATATATACATATATGTAGGATGAAGAAGGAATGCATTGGCTCGGGCCAATCTTGAGCGGGTGAAGAACGCGCGCGAGCAAAGCCCACGGGCAAAGTGATAGATCGAATCGAGTCGTTGTTGTGACAATTAGAAGTGGCTTCCTAATTCTTGTGGGTAGGGGACGAACCACGACGAGGGAGAACCTCGAGACGAAGAACTCGACGACGACGACGACGACGACGACGACGATGACGACAAAGACGAAGACGAGGCAAGCCACAGAGACTCTAGCAGAAGCGCAACGGCAGAAGCGAGGCCGTTTGTTAATCTCGAGGGGGCCCCACGTCGCTCTCGACGAGAGAGCAAAGCGGGCCTAGCTGCGGGCGCAAAAAACGCGCGTGGCATCCGCGGTGGCTCATTAACCGTGCTGCCTTTAAATTGGCCCCACGGCAGCTCACTCTTTTCTCTCTCTCTCTCTTTCTCTCTCACCCCACCTCGTACCCTTTATTTTCTTAGGCAATTCTCTGATCCCCGAGTCGTCGTCGACGACGGTCGGACGGTCGCCGAGAATATTTATGCGCGCCGCGTGGCACGTATATAGACAGGACCATGGCCGAGTAGGTAGGAGAGAGACTCGATCGAACCGATCGCGATTCTTTTCCAATCGTATCTATACCACGATGCTCGATAGCTCTTTTTCTCATGCCAGGGGGAGGATAGTGTGGAGGAAAGGGGTGTGCGCGTGCCTTCCTTCCTACGTTGCCTAATTCGATTGATACAACATCCATCGACGATTCATTCCCGAATATACATATCGATGCAAGAATTTCTGTAACAAATAACACACGCGTTATTTAAATAAAATTGAAATTCGATCGATAAATATTATCCACGAACAAATCGATTTTATTACATTAAAATACGATGATTTTTCCAATTGAACGATATCGAAACGTACGTTTCAATAAAATAATTTGTATCTTGGAAATAATTCATTCAACATCTTGGAAATCACGAAATTCGAATTTAATCGAATCAATTAAATCGTCAATTAAGTGCATCGTTGTTATACAACCAAATGGATAATATAAAATGAACGAGGACACAATTAATCGATTAAGGTAATTCATTGCGAGCGATTTGCAAGGTCGTAAAGTAAGAAATGATAAATTAAATTGAATTACGCGTTACAATATTGTTTCGATGAGATATCGACTCGACGCGCACATCGTAAATGTCCCGCGTACATCTTCTAGCTGGAGTTATAGCCCCGCGCGTTGTAACTCACAGAGCTGTGGCTGTGATATTTCTTGGCTCTCCCCGCAGGTATATTCGCACGCGTGCCGGGAGTAGCTATATAAACAGTACGCGTTACATACGCGCATTCATTCTCCATGAAGAACCGCGTGTACGTCTCTGCCAACACTCTCTCTATCTCTACATATCTCTCTCTCTCCTTCTTTCCTTCTCACTCTCTCTCTCTCTCTCTCTCTCTCTCTCTCTCTCTGCGGGAGCAAAAATCTCGCTTCAACGATTTTTTTTTCGCTGACCGCGAAATACCGGCGGGCAAATAAATATCTCCGAATGCGATAAGAATCGTACGAATGGCGTAACGTACGTGCGGGACTTCTAGACCCGCGGTATACGCCAATATATGTTGCGAGAGAGTGAGTGAGAAAGAAAGAGAGAGAGAGGGGAGAAAGACGACGGGACAGTATTATATACTTGCTTGCCAGAGATCTACAATACTGCTCCCGGCCAAAGCCCACAAAATATATGTACGAAGCTTTCTCTGTACATCTCTCTCTCTCTCTCTCTCTTGCTCTTTCTCTAGCTGTACTTACTATGTATATTCGATTGCACTACCCGAGAGAATACTGTATACATAGGCGAGAACGCGATGTGCGCCCTCACGGTGCCGGCCTGCCGAGCCAACAAAGTGGCAATATATCGTCAAGAACCGAGGGAAACGGATAAACCACAAACTTGACAAAACAAAAAAGGCTAGAGGGAGAGAGAGAGAGGGAGAGGTAAAGTTTATTCGGCGTCAGCGGTTCTTCTAAAATTGCGAGGCAATCTATAAAGCATTGGAAGTTCGCGTTTTTGGTGACCGATTAAATTTTCAACATATTTTCAAAACCGGATAGAAGCCATTTTTTACTCGGGAGAAAATAAACAAAAGTGCCGACACGTATTAGGTAGTAAAAAAAACGGTATAGATATTCCGGGCTAGCAGGCTGTAGAGATCAAATTCGTAAAAGGACACCGTCTAGGAGACCCTCTCCTGGCGCCATTGCCGGATTCATTTTCTTTCGTTCCTTCTTTTTCTTTCCTCGTCAACGGCCATTGTGACGTAGTCCACGTGCATGCTGGCGTGTGGTCAGTGTTTGGTTTGACAGGGGGTGTCTGGTGACAGTCTGACCTGACCTCTTTTCTCTCTCTCTCTCTCTCTCTCTCTCTCTCTCTCTGTTCCTCTCTCACTATGAAATATATATTTCTGCACAAATCTTGTTTCTTTTTCCTAGTTTCTTTTCTTTGGCATTTAGACGTCATAAACAATCCCATGCGACTCCTCCCTCTTTTCACAAAAATATTCTCCTCATTTCTTTTTTTGTTTCGAGGAGAGGGTGCAGAAACATGCGTCCAGCACGTGTACGCACTCGAAACTCCCTGGTGCGAGAGTCTTGCTATTTCCTCGTATATACATGAGTGGCCTACAAAATTCTATTCTTTGGACATTTATAGTCTTACAAATTTTTCGAGAAAAAACGAAAAGAACATCGTTTTATGGCGAAAAAAATAACACTAAGAGATCGTTAGACCTGTGTTTTACGATAATTCAAGCCGATCGATCGAGACCTGGTGATTCGACGACTATCACGAATTATAAAGGCGCAAATGCCTCTCGCTTGATTCAACTGATTTCTTCCCCTTCCCCTCTGCCCCGCTGTCGAGTTTAGGTGAACAACACGCCCACACGTCGAGAGACGGGCCATCCACCTCTATTTCGCCCTCTCTCTCTCTCTCTCTCTCTCCCTGTCTTTCTATCTCTCGACACAGCCCGTGACTTTGGAAGTGTAGTGAGGATCGAGAGGAGGAGAAACGCCGGAGACATTCGTCTCGCATTAGCATATACACGCCGTGAGAACGCGTCTTCCCCTCTCGTCGCTATACCTCATCCTCTGACTCTTATAACCCAATCCCTTCACCATCCCCCCTTCACCTCGTCCTCCGACTCAAGACACATCGTGAAAGATCTCAAATAGAGTTTTTTCTTTCTTGAAAATTAATTATAAATTTTCTTGCGAAACATATTTTGATTCAATGTTTTATACAAAATTATATACAAATATTGTTGATATTTGCCATTTATTTATTTATTTATCTTTCGACGTCTATGTTCTTGTATTTATTCTCGTAAAACGGAATGAAAGGCCGTACTATAAACGTTTTGAATCAACCGTCGATCGGGTCTGTCAATTCTTAGCAACATTGCTTTGAATCATCCCTCATCCCTTTTTCCCGAAGCGGTTTCGACTGCATCGATATGACCAAACAAACTATATGGACGCAATAAAATTCGGCATCCCCGTACAAGAATCCGCGTGCGGCGCTTCGTATTTTTTTTTCTTCTTCTGTTTCTCTCTCGATGGAGAGAAGTTTGGTAAGATTCGCGAACGAGAGAACATACATATATATATAGTAATGTATTTGTACGTGTGCCGCGCGGTCCCGGGGAAGGATTTCGGTCTCGCGTTCCCTCGAGAGAGCGGATATGATAAACAATCGGATAACGATCGTAGCGCGAGCGAGGGAGTGAGAGACTTCTCTGTCCCTCGGTCTCTCTCCCTCCCCCGAGGATGAGAGGAGAACCTCGCGGCCAAATTAAATCCTCGGGACGTCGAATCTCGCGGACGGTATACCGCAACAGCAGCGGCACTGCCTTCTCTCCCTCCCTCTCTCTCTCTTTCGTATACTCGTACGAAATAGAATTCTTTCTCTCTCTGTCGAACGAAATAAAATTCTTTCTCGCTCTCTAGCTCGAACGAAATAAAAATCTTTCTCCCTCGCTCCCTCGCGGCCCTTGGCGAAAAAGGAGCGAGTAAAAGTTTACGAGGGTCCTGGTAACGGGTGGGCGCGTAGCAAGAGTAAAAGAGCGAGAGAGAAGGAGGGCGCGTTTTGCCTTTGCGTTTTCCCTTTGCTCCGAGGTCTCTCTCTCTCTCTCTCTCTCTCATGGCAATCTCTCTTGCCACTTGCCGCGATCGTTTTCGACCTTTCCTTATGCCGAAGAGAGACTTCGATCTACGTCCTCTCAGAGCACAAACTTTCCAACAAACACACTTACGCATGCACACACACACACACACACGGAACAACGAGAAGAGAACTGCAAGATGCATAGCCCCAAGAGTAGCTCTTATATACGAAACACGAGAGACCGTTTCTCTCGTTTTTCGTACCCATATTGCAGCATCGTCGTGTTTCACGAAAGAGACGAAAGAAGAGAGGATTCCCTGGCGCCGGTTCTAAGTCGCACGGTCATGACACTCTGTACCAGCCTCAACTTTAGCAGTTCTCTTTCTAGCTTTCCTTCTCTTTCTATCTCTGTCTCTCTCTCTCGTTCTCCGACACACACGCACATTTCGAAGGGGCCCCTGGGGGTTGTTAAAATTATATTGCAGCCGCTTTTCGAAGTTATACAAGCAGCACGAAAAATCTTCGCAAAAACAATGGTCCAACTTTATTACTGGGGACTTTTCGAGCGGTCCAGGGTGCGAGACGACGATGGTCCCGATCTCTCTTTCTACGGCTCTCTCTCTCTCTCTGTCTCGCACACGTATTTTGCGGCGCCAGGATTGCTCGAAGAAGCGAGAATGAACTGCGAAGGACGCGTGTAACAGGGAGAGAGAGGAAGAGGGAAGCTCGAAGATATTTTTACGAGTGAGATCGGAATCGTTTGAGGAACAGCTAGTGTATAGGTGGGAGTTTGAATTTCAGAGGTTTTCCAAACGCTGAGAAAAATCAAAGGGGCCCTCTTCGGTTATATGGCCTTAATACATTACGTCATAGTTGGTTTTCGACGTTGGTTCGAGAGGCACTAAGGTATTGGCTATAAAATTGTGTGTTATTTCAAGAAAGAAAAAAAAAAGAAAAAAAAAATCATTTTTTTTTGTAATCAATTTTTTTTTAATATTTTCATTCTTAATTAACGTTATTGGCTGAAAAAAAATGTTAATTTTTAATATCCAGTAATGAGTCTAATTGAAAAAGTCAACTCGTGTTGAACACTGTGCCCATTTCCGGTCGTCACTTTCCCCAATAAAAATCTCGCACTTTGCCGATTTTATTAATGTCGCATATTTCACTGAGGAATGAGGAGGGGGGAATGCGAATTGCTGCATCATCGTCGATGTTTCTGACGAGTACTTATATACGTCTACAAATATACATATATATATGCACCAGGTAACGCTTGATTTGCCCGAACCACCCACGTGTCCAACTGGAAAATATATGACCTACGAGTCTGAGGGCCCCCTCTTGCTCTCTCTCTCTCTCTCTCGCTCTTCCCCCCTTTTTCGTTCTCTCTCTCTCTTGCTCGCGACACCCAGCTCACACTTTTGACAACAATTTCCACTTAGCGGGGCTGTTGCCTTGTGACATAGGCGTTGGGACCGCCGCGAGAGAATACTTCGCGTCGAGCGATGAGGAAGGTGGTGGAAACAGGAGAGGGAGAGAGGAGGAAGGAGGACTTGTTCAGGGCCAGAATACTACGTGTCTATCTATATACACGTATATAGGTAGGACAGACCGGACAAGTAGTTGTGATGCCGAGTCCCTCCCAAGTCCAAAGACGATGAGAGAAAGAGAGAGAGAGAGATAAAGATACAAAAAAGAGAGAGCGTCGAGTCTCGATTAGAGACACTGGCACCGCAGCTTCTCTCTCCCTTTTATGCGCTTGGCTTATAGTTCGTGAATGGCCGCTTCTCATTCACCAAATTATTCCTCGGAGGAGCGGCCCGTGTGCGAGATACGCATCAAGGGGATGGGACGTCGATGCACCCGGGTGCAGACCCGAACTCTCTCTACCTTTCCTCTGTCCCCACTCCCTATCTTCCCTGCTGTTGTTCTATCTCTGGCCCATTCGGTATCAACGAGAAACACAATATTTATACGAACTTAAAAAAACCTCACAAGATTTGTAATTGAAGAGTACGGAATTAAGACAATTGTAAATAACATAATGTTTGCTTCTTATAAATTGTAAATTTTTAATCGATACTTTATAAAAAAGAAACAAACAACAGTATTGTAACGAGGAACGTAATGATCTTGACGCGGGAGCGTTATCGTCGAGAAGCGGCAAATGGAGGAATCGAGACATCTGACGAGTCCGACGACACGCCGATCTCATTCACACCTCCGCCTTGGTCGATCTGTCGGCACGAGCGAAGGTAAGCGTATTCTTAACAAATGAAGTGGAGGAAGGAAGAAACAAATGGAAAAAAGTTACGGTGGTAAGAAGTGGAGGGTAACGTGGATGGTGGAGAAAAGGAGAGAGAGAGAGGGAGAGGAAAAGGTAGTGTGGGTGTGCAAAAAGGGGTGAGTGGGTGGAGCGCAGTACCACCCAGGACCACCCAGCCCGTGTCGGGGCGTCAGTGTTGGCATTAAGCGTGGGCGATATTCTTCGTTTTCGTTTTTTTTTCCTATTTACTTTTTTCTTTTCTCTCTGTCTTCATCCGCGGGTCCCGCATCTCTCGACTCTGTGTTCCCCGTCGCCACAGCGACATATTTCTCTCATTCTGTCTTTCACCCTCGCGTTCAAACAGTATCGTTTTGCCTCGCTCGAAAAGTCGCCATTAACCAGGGGCAAAGAGAGAAAGAGAGAAACGAGCGAGAAAACGTAGCGCGGCGTAGCCTTGCGTCGGGTCATTAATAAACGGTCGAGTCAGCGTTGTAACCGATCCACCATTGTCTCGCCGGATGAATGAATTAGCTTCGCATTGGTCGTGATATAGGCGAAATAGCCCAAGTATATGCTTAATGTATATATCTGCATACCGATGAAACCGTGATGAAGTCTAAAACGAACGGGCATGCACTATTTTAGATCGGGTCAACGGCTATTCATACTGCCCGTCATCAAAAAATCTGGTGACAAGTCGCTTTCGAAAATCGTTTCGAAAATAGACATTTTCCTAACGATACGTTCTATCAGAAAATTGTTAATTTCCTATAGTTTAGTTTCCGAACAAAATGTAAGCTCGCTACAAAAATCTTAAATTAGGATACAGTATTGGCTAATTGAATTTATTTCCTTGTTTTCAAAGTGAGTTCTTCTTTTTAATTTTATTTCAATTTTATCTCGCGCATAATGAAATTTTCGTTAAAAAAAAAAAGCGATTGTTGCGGGAGTCCCAGGTTAGTTGGAGCCCGACAAAAATATAACGTTTTTTGTACGAGAGCTCTCTTCATATTCCCAAACGTTGCGAGCTCTATATAGTTCACGTGTCCCACAGCGCAATTCTCTTTTTATCTCCCTCCTTCTCTCTCTCTCCCTCCCTCTCCCGCAAGTTCGTCGTTGCCGAGTTTTCCTGTCTGCTGGCCGATCCCAATTATTCGCTCGCCCGGGGCTGACCAATCCCCCCATTATCGGATGACAAGCCCTCGCGCTTTTATGTTTAATTGATATTTTTCGTAACTCCACCGAAATCCAGCGACGCGATATATACATATACACATTCACATTGCTCCATGCCTCCGGGATATACATTGTAGTAGTTATACCGCTGTTCCTGTTCATCTATCAAACCAACACTCTCCTATCCCGTTGTATCGTTAATCATAATTGGAAGCCAGATAACAAAAATTCCAGTTTTACGTTCTTTTTTTTGTGCGTCTCTTCTACAAACCCTTATTTTTTTTTTTATTTTCCTCCGTCGATCGCTCATGTCCCGTTTTTGTTCTCTCTATAGACCGCTCGTCAATAACGAGACGTCATAAAAATCGTAAAGATCGTCTATCCACGAGGATAAACCACGTGACAAATGGACGAACTTTGCACCAAAGTTTCTAACGATAAACGCACTTCATTTCGTGTCGATACGATCGAATCGTTTTTTTTTTCACCCTTTTTCACCCTTTGGCAATCGCGCGAAAAGCCGAATTCACGATTTTTCGCCATTTTATCGCGAGCTTCGGGCGGGAGAATTGCCCCAAAAAACGTTCTCTTTGCGCCATACCCGCGGTGCGGTGCTGAAAATGTTCGGCAAAATTAAATGAACAATTCGTTAGGAAGAATAACGGCAGTGTGAGGGCTCGGACGTTTCGAAGCTCGCGTTCGTACATTCCCGCACAATTTTCATCCAAAAACCTCCTCTTCTCTCATGTGGCCACGTCCCAACAGCCCCTGTGCAATCCACACATTTGTTTTTCTCTCTTTTTTTGACCGTGTTGGCCTTTCTCTCCTGGGCCGTTTCGTTCAGCCTATACGTTCGTCCAATCTATATGTCCCCGTACACCATTTAACAATACAGCTCGTCGTGTCTCGTTCTGTCGAGTTTTCATTAGCAACGCGATGAGATAAGTTAAAAGAGGATTGATAAAGGACAAACCCAAGAGTTAGGTGGGATTAGTCGCGGTTGAGTTTTGTCGCAGTGTAAAACGTGAACGAACAAGAGGTCCGAGAGCCTGTAGCGATTACGCTCGAGTCTCTTCCGTTACGGAGCGGGGGAGGGAAGGAAGATCGTATTTCCGCTTCGATTTAGGGGCTCGTTTAGAAAACCCCCTGAGGAATTTGAGAAAATCGTTTCTGCTCTCTCACTCACTCTCGCTCTTTCTGCCACGTTTTTCGCTTGGGCTCACGTCGAGAAAGAGAGCCCAGAGGGTTCTCCCTGTCGTACAGAGATACGATCTCTTCCTCCCTACTATACTCCAGCAGACCTCGGTATAACGATCGTTTAACGAGAGGGCCTCGAACGAAAAGCAGTTGCGGGTCATTGAGAGTGGCGCCAGGGCCCTTCGCACCGTGTCACATTTACTATTATATATACCACTGTTATATATATATGTATATAGCTATTTTTAGCGGTTCACGACATATCCCAGCAGCGTTATAACTCACCCTCGTACATGACAACTGAAAAAAACGAAGGCAAGAAAAGAAAAAAAAAGAAAATGCCGACAAATGAGAAGCATCCACGCCTCTGTACATCGCGCACCAGTTGTAAAAATTAATTAGGCAAGATGCTGATTATAAATGGAAAAGAGCCACGGTAGTGGCTATAAAGGCAGAGGTTCAGTTAAAGATACGAGATACGCTAGTGTAGTCTTAAGTACCCCTTATTGCGATAATATCTCTCCGAATACGTAATAGAAATGTACATATTCTTTTTTTTTAATCTCATGAATTGATAATTGTACAAACAAAAACGAGCGTGTAACGATACTATGTAAAGAGAGGAAAGAGAAAAAGAAAAACAGAACGAGGGTAAAGTTGCATAGAAAAACAGAAACGATAAAATTATAAAATCTAGAGTCTTCGGTGAGCGTGTGGGGCATGGAAAAAAACCGGATAGATCGGAACTCCGATGGCTTTTCGAGGAGCGCGCCGGAAGTGCCGAAGAAACCGAGGAAAGGGTGATCGTGGAGCAAAGGAATGAAATGGATAGGGAAGGGAAGGAACCCGAAGATTCGAAAAGCCATAGAGAAGAGTTCGGGACGTGGAGGACCTGGCGAGTACCTCGTTAGCGTCAAGGCACCCATCCCCGGATAGCGATCGGCTAATCTTCCGTTCGTCGAGACGACGACGACAACGACGACGACGAGCTAGCATAATCTTTTTTCTTTCGTCCCTCTAGACTCTTGCTTTCTTGCCACAGGAAACAAGCGGATATGCACACGCGCTCTCGCACGAACGCCACCGAGTTTGTGCATTGTGTTCGCTTGATTATGAGCCGTATCTTTAATATATTAGAGTCTCTTCAACAGGACATTTATTTTATATTCCACGCATATGTGCCTGTATATTTATATCTGCCTCGTTCTATCGATAACAACAGTCACGCATTCAATCCTTTAGCAACGATAAATGCTCGTTAGCACCTCGTCGTGCCAACTGATGCATTATTTATTTATTTTTTTCTCTCTCTTTCCATTGTATAATTTACGAGAGCGAGACGACGCTCGCGATAGATGACAATCTTTCGCGAATTTTTTTCAAATATCGGTAAGGACGGAAGTCGTTTTGCAAAAATTTATCCCCTTTTACGATCGAAAATAATTTCAACCCCCGGATCCAACACCAGCAGCGGTGTTCGTGTTCTTTTGTTTTCATTTAGTAAAATTTAAACGAGTGACAAAACCGATGAAATCGTCGTAATTCTTATCGCGAGTAGTAATAACGAATTAATGAATCAGTTTGTTTTATTAATTGAACGTGTATACGTGTGTTTTTTTCACTTTAGTTTAATTCAACGATATAATGAGAGATATCTCCTTGATCAGTTAGGGTTGGAAATATGTCATGCGAAAGTTCCACAGCAGAACGACCGCAATGATGTACGAGGGCAGAAGGTCTCGTTCCTAGGGTCGACGGGACGCTGGCAATTAGGAAGTGGTAAGCTGAATTTAGAACGTGCCAGAGCAAAGATCGTGGCTTCGCTACGAGACCTTTTTCTCGCGACAGCGAGTCTATATACGAGAGACACTTCAACATTGTGTTTTCCAGTTGTCGGGACGAGCAACGATATTGAAGAATACAAAAAATCTACAGTCTATTTTTCAACACTGCCGATAAAATCGATGGCACAAAGAGATTTTCATAAGAATCCTGACATATCCTCAATTGCTAGAAGAAAAAAGAATTAACAATACGCACACACACACACACACACATATATACATACATATATATATATATATATACATTACTACATATATACACATGCATGTATCTATGTATAAGACGGAATGACGTGGCGCCGCCACGTTGCATGTACGAACTACAAACAATGGCTTTGTTCCATACGCAAAACGTGATACAACTGTAAAGTAACAAATATCGCGGCGTTGATCGACACGCGATCCCTCTCCAGTTTCGTATCCGCGACGATGGCGGCATAAAAGCCACGCCGGGGAATCTTTTTTCTCTTTCGCTCTCGCGGTCTTACGGTGCGTGAGTATTCGAGTTATAGCGCGACGCGTGGCGTTATAACACGCACTAGACATATCCCGAGTTAGGAGAGGAGAGAGAGAATGAGAGGGGTACCACACACAATCCTCATTACTCCTCACCTCACTTTTGTCCACGGGGCGATCGCGTACAGAGCTCGCCTTGGCGTTTCAAGCGTTTTATGCGGGCTCGACGAACGTCACCTCACGCTTACCAAACTCAAAGACTCCTCACCCCTCCCCGTTCTCCTCCTTCCTCGCGAACAAAGTTTTTTTTTCTCATCCACTTACAAATTCAAGATGCGAGACCTTTATTAAGTATTTAGTTACGCGGGGCTTATTTCCATAATGAGCTCTGCTTACTAATTGCCACAGTGTTTCCTCCGTGCGTATCATACGTACATAAAGTATATCGTGCAGTGAAATAAACAGAGTGTGTAAGCAAAAGAAAACTTGCTGTATTTTGCGGTGAAACGTATTATTTTTTTTAACGAAAAGATAAAAAAAATGAAACATTGTAACTTCGACGCAAGATTTTGTCTCGAATATGTTTGAGGAAAGGTTTGTACGTACGAGGAAATTAATAGCGAGCGAGCCTGGTTTAGGGATTAGCTATTAACAATAAGACAATTTCGAGTTCGTCCAATCCTCGGGGTGGACGACGAATCCATGATTAACCCAGCTGTGCGAATATTTCTCACATTGGAATCTCCTACTTCACTGGCATAATCGCGTTCCTCATTCCCAGGAACGTTTTACCCCCGCCCCGCCCCCTCACTCTCTTTCTCCGCGCCCGCCGCAGTGAAAGAGACAAATGTCATTGGTAGAGCGTGACAGCGAGAAACGCGCTCGCGCGGCCCTCTTCGTATGCATCCGAGGAGAGAACACGTGTTCACGAATCCCTGGAACGCCTCAGGAGTTCCGGAGGCAAAGAGTGTGTGTGTGAGAGAGAGAGAGATGAAGAGGAGTTGCGAGAGAGTCCAGCGCGTACACCAGCGAGCAACACCGGATGTTTGGGCTCGCTTGCTCACTCACTGGCATAGCACACGCATACGAGGAAACACGTAAATATAAATACATATAGAGTGGTATAATACAGGCAAACTTCTTCCTCGGAGAGCCAAGGGGACATGTGTGGCTCTGTGAGCTGGACAGATAGACATCGGTCTCGGGGGCGCTAATTAGCGAGGCCACGGTGCGAACAAGCCTCGAGGAAGCCGATACTTTCCGGGCCCTCTCTCCATCTTTCCCTCTCGCTCGACTTATATATCGTCCTTATATGCGCATTACTTCCAACCCCTCCGATAAATGTCCGTTATTGTGCGCTTCTGGCGCTTTTAACTGGCATCGAGAACTGTGCATGCGATATATGTTGACCAGCCGTCCATCGCGATATTTGCCAAGTGACCGAGGGACGGACATCGCAAGATCTCAATACCGATTTTGTTCATAGCTCGGGGAACGAAATTCTCATAAATATAATGTATGATTTCAATTACTCGTGGAGTAGGCTTAAGGGAGGATGGAAATCATTGGGAAGCGATGTGTACATTTTATAATAATTCTTGGCATAAACGTTCTGTGTGTAAACCTAGATTGAGTACGAGCCTACTAGTGGTGACTCGAATCAGAAAACAGACATGGCGAACGGTCAACGCGAGATGGGACATATTTTCGGGGAAATGGAGGCGGAGCTCGGACCAACTGTCTGTGTAGGCGCGAGATGTGCGTGCGAGAGGAAAATGTGAGATCGCGAGGGGGAAAAAGGACCAGAGAAGAGATCGAGTCTTTTACGGCTGTTTGGGGGAGGTCCAAGACGATCGATCCCAGCACGAGATGACGCCTATCTTCCTGGCGCCTCTTTCTCTCTCTACAGCGCCTCGAACGACATCAGCCCTCGCGTCACCCGAAGACCATTAAAAATCTATTCTTGCGACCCTCGCATCACCGAATCAACAGCGGTTACTACAAATTCCTACGTATATATACATATATATATGTAAGTACGTATCTTCGGACGTACGAAAGCGGCAGAACGAACAATTACAAAATAAATTGGCTTACTGTGCGAACGAACGTGATAATAATTTGTCGAGAAGCAACGAGCGAAAGCCGATTGCAGAAGGGAACGCGCGACGTCTCGCCCTCTTCCTCCCGAGACTATATAGCTTATTCGTGCAAAATAACTAGCGGATAATTACACGCATAAATCACAAGTGTTAATATTCGTGGGCGTGGGCTTTATAACAGTGGGAGGTGTAGAGAGATGCGGAGCCGAATGAATAGCCATATCCACCTGCCAGACGAAGAGCTATAGAGATCCTCAACCCTCTCGCCCTCTCGCGCTCGTTCACCCTACGTTACGTTTTGTATTTTCCCTTTTTCAACTTTCTGCACTGCTGCCGTATAATATGTAACGCATTGGGTTATTCGCTCGCGCTCGGTAGATCATTCCGAGGCTCTGAAACGCCAGCTGAGAGAAACCGCCTCCTTGTTAGCTCGTGGCTTTTACTCCGCGTTCTTCTGCTTGCTCTCTCGCTCGCTCTTTCCGTTCCACGACATAAGAGACGAAAGGACACGGTAAGAGATAGGAGCTTCCAAGCGATGAACGTTACGCCCGCTAATAGCCCGACGCCCGTTAACGAACTACCGTTCGATCGGTTGAAATATCCTTTCGTTTTGGAAGCTCGTCGTATCTTTTTTCTTCTATTTTACCTTCTAGCTGTGGTCAGTGGGGTATTATCGATCATTCCTCACGTCACCCACGGCTACGCGATCTCGTCGGCAACTCTCGAAATCCAATCATCCTTATATACACACACACGCACGCACGGATATCTATATATAGGGACGTATACATAGAACTTTTCTATCATATCGTAAGACTATCTTTTACCAGATGCTTATGGGAAATAATGTTCTCACCGACGGCGTTCCACCGTAGCACTTCGTCTCTTGAACGAGTTTGAAGACGTTCTCTGAATCTTCGGTAGAATCGGCACGAAGAAGCGAGCGAGAGGAAGCCAAGGAGACCGAGAGTGAGACAGACCGAGAGGGAGAAAGAGTCGAGCAAGCTGGGCGGTCCTACACCCCTTAAATCAGCCCGCAGCTAAATCGCCGATATTAATCCTCTCTACCTACTGGCGGCGCTCCAGAGAGACCACTGTATATATAACCGAGCGCACAGCGCTTGAACTCCAAGCTTTTAGTCATTTGTTTGCTTAGAGCGACTAATTACAATCGGATACAAATGCGCTCGAGCGATTTATCGCGCGAGGAAATGCGTACCGTGGTCCGGTGAGGAGAGGCCAGCAGTCTCTCGCCTGATTGCATTCTCGCAAACTGGTATGTGGAATAGGCGGGCGATGAGGCTTTTGCGATCCTATGGCAATTATCCTAGAAATACACTGGCCATTTTCGTACTGAGATCCAGCGAGAAAAAGCCGTTTAATTATAATTTCTTTCTCATGGAACGGCAGTTATTCGAACGAGTGGAAAAAAAAGCTGCGAATTACGTGGTTCGATTAATAAAATTTAGATGGACAGTAATCGGGATCGGATTGTAACGTGTCATTATTTTCCCAGCGTCTTTCTGTTGTAAATTAGAGGGCCTGTTACTAATTTCTTCCATCACAATCTGAAACATGTCATCATCATTATTAGTTGGAACTAATGATAGTGTGATTATCTCTCCGAGACCATTCGTCTAGGGAACTGTTGTTCAATGAGGGATGCTGTCTAATTTAAAATAGGCGATTTCGAAAACATTATTTTTTATTTTTCGTTGTTTATTATTTATTGGAGATGTGGGGAAATATCCATCGATTTAATAGATTTTTTTCTGGTCCAGGCCTTGTCTAAAGTTCGTCGCCATGAAACAGTATGTCGTGTTATCGGATTCCCGAATATGATGTCATCTAGATAAATATTTATAGGACGATCGTATCAAACAGTTTTTTAAACAATAGCTTCCAATCCTAGCCATCAATTGGTGATCTTGTGTCACCCACCTTTTGAGTTTCTATACCTCGCACATTACTCATACCATTGTCCCGGGTGCAGAACAAAAGTTTGAATGGGCGACGATTTCTACTTCATGGTGTATCATTGTTGACCTTATTGTTGAATCTTCGTCACGTACGTCTTTTCGGTAGTCATAATTTCTCTCGATAAACGAAAAACGAATACAAAGACCCAGACGCTTTGACCAGGAACATGTTTTTTCAAGCTCGCCCATTGTCCAAAGTTAAATGGAATCGATTTCCAGCGAATAGACATCGCGCGTGTGCCCATTGGTGCGATTATGGCTTGCTTATTCACCTGAGGTACGTGTTTCCTGCCTTCGCCAGTGGAGGAAAAACAGTCGTGAACGTGTCGCTATTGAAATCTTTCAATAGTGATATCGAAAGTATTTTGGTATCAGTTTGAATTTGTTTTTAGAATGTTGACACTTATTTTAGGGTGCCTTTGTGGTGGTTTAGGGTCATTATAGGGCAGGTTCGGGGGTTACGTAGTGATTCGTGTTTGTTGTGTATGGCTTGTGTGCGCAGTGTATCTGCTTGCTCATAGCGCTGTTGAGAGTTGTGATGTGTGATTTGCATTGCGTTCTTTTCTGGCAACGTGAGTCTTTCTTAATGAAAATAAATGCGATGGTCGATGTTCGATTGAGTGCTCGTCTTTTCCCTGAACCGTCGGATGTGTTCCCCCCTTACCATCGCATTCACTTCCTCTCCACCCTCTCATTTTAGTTTATGTATACCGACCGGCAAAGCCGCGATGCCGTACACATATCGCGAACTATAGAGTCCAGCCACAGCAGAGTAGCAGCAACCAGCAGCATCGCTCACGGAAGGGGATCGCGTTAATTAGCCTCGGTGTCGATTTAATTACCGGTGGAGTAATTGGCATTGCCCAGTCCCGTGGTAGCTGCTTGCTGCTGCTTTCCCTCCCTAGCTCGGTATCTATCTCTCTTCCTCCCTCTCGTAACTGGCATCACTATCACAAGAGCCTTCTCTTTACTTTCGTCGATTTCCTCCTCATCTACACATAGAACCCACACTGCGCGCTGCTGCCATCGCCGGTATCATCTCCCCCTTCATTCGTTGCATATTCATCGACGGATTATTATACGTGGTATGGATGCGAAGAGTGAGGGTGTTCGGGCGCGAGCGAAGTCTCTCGCGATCCTGCTGTGAGTTTACCGTGAGTACGCAAATCCGAATTCCATCAGAATCTAACCAGAATAAAGTAAGCGTAATGTTCAATGGAACTCCGAAACTCATCGTCATCGCTGCTTACAATTTTCATGACGATAAATCATTTTCCTGTTCCATATTAACACATCGAAAATGAAAATACCCTAAAGTTAATTCTAAATTTTTTGCTCGACCCCGTGTTCTCAATGAGCAAAAAAAAATGGTTCAGACGCCTACATTGGTACAACTTTTTGCACTATATGCTGATCCACTCGGGGACCCGCACCACTTTTGATATATGTATATGTATATATAGCGCGACGATGTTATCCGCCAACACGCGGGCACGACCAATTTATCCCAAGGGATGAGGCCAACGACGTGCCCCGCTCTGACGGCCTCGTCGACCATCAGGGACAGAGGGGTAGCTTCTCTCGGTAACTGCTCTTGGTATGAGGATACCTTGTCTGGCGGAATGAATTCAGCGTGTGCCAGGCTCCACGCTGGACCACTCGGTTCGCTCTCTATAGGATCCTGTATCAGGCAAGTGTTCCCTCAATCGCTACCAGTTCCACTCAGACACCTAGACAACCCGCATTATGTATAAGTAGACACCAGTTATTCATGTGACTATTGATTCGGTTCGTTGTCAATGGTTGGTTCACTAGACTTTGGTTACGACTTGGTTACCCAATTGACAAAGACACCATACACTTTTTTAATTTTAAAAGAAAATGATTGCCGTATGTCAGGCAGCTGCATCAACCTACCACCCATCTATATACTTTGTCTGTCTACATCAACTCGCTTGCATTAGCCTGGAGAAAGTTACAGAAGAGGGTTGATGCACGCAATCAACTATATGCATGTATGTACGCCATTCACGAAGTTGTAGCTTGGGCTGATTGCCTCACGCTCACAAGGGAAACCACCCTTCCTTACCACCATCTAAATTTATGGACCTGTCGTCGATAGTGGGTCCGCCAAAACGGGAGAATCGCCGCACCGCAGGTGTCAAATTCTCCACTCAACCGTATCTACCATTTATGGCGATCATGATGATACCCTTCTTACGTTATACCTCATACTCCTCGAAGGATTAAAGCTGTTACCGAAAAGGTACGTATTAACAACTGAGATATTTTCTTACCTTAAGTCTGGTGAGTCGAGGCTCCTCAGCTGCCAGCTTCGCCAGAGCTTGATAATCTCCTTGGGATGCCCGTACAAGCCATTCCCGTGACTTTCCATCCAGTTGCTTAAAAAAGTTTAGGGAACAACGATTACACTAAAAAAATCTTACAAATGGCATTGTTACTTTTTCACAGTATAAACGTTGTTTTTCGCAAAACTATATCTTTATATTATTAGTGACATCAGATCTAAAGTGTTTACACAATAGGTATTTTATTTTGTTTATTATTCGGGAAATATTTGGATGTATTTCTACTTACCGATACGACAGAAGCACGGTCGTCCTCGTCAGTCCCTTGCTACAAACAAGAAAAAATCATGATTGATAGTTTCGAAAAATTAAATTAATTAGCAAAAAGGGTGTGATTATATTTTCTATGAACATGGGCTTGTAATGGCTTAATCTTGGTAAGGATTTAACGATGAGAATCGCGGCAATAACTGACGAAGGGACACTTGGTTTTTTCCCCTCAACCTCATCGAGTAGAGATATGCTAATGCTGCGATGCCACGATAGATTCGGCGTCTCGACACCGATGAGGTTGAGTCAAGCCAAAGGGACCAGAGGTGTGTCGAGGCTTCTCTCTCGCTCTCTGTTTCTCTCTCTCTCTCGCATACACACTCTCATCCGCACCATCAAACCTGAGCTATACGGTCCAAACAGCACGGGCTACGTAATGACGTGGTTATCTGATAAGCTTATGGGACGTGGTTTAATCGTTAATGGCATCGCGCCAGTGCTTTAAAGCCCGCCTCCTGGCGAGCCCAGCATGCTCAACGGGTTTCTCCTCTCTGCGCACACACTCCGGGCTTGTCTCCTTTCCCTCCATTGTCCCTTGGTAATTAATATTTTAATTGAGATCACCGGGAATTAATTAACGCGCTACGACGCGATCAAAATCTCCTCGACCTGCCCGCCCTTCCGATCGATCTCTCCGGACTCTTTACAGCTCGATAATACCTCAAAACGCTTCACATCGTACGCATGCAATGTACACCTCGATCAAAGAAAACCGAAAACATTTAATACTTGCTCGTACACTTTATTACTTGCCTCGATAAAATTTTGTTACTGATTATTATAATTCAAGATTTTACCTCAAACCCGCCCTACATCGAAGTACATTTATTTTCCAAATGTTATCATGAATTCAGTTTGTCGAGGTCCGCGTTTATAATACTTCGTGTAACAAAGTACCACAAGCACTCTTGGTTCAGTAACGACAATAGCCATTATAAAAAATCACCCATGTTTAGGTTTCATACGACTTTGTGGCGCATGAGTATAATTTGTGACACGCGTCTTAGCCACTTGGCGGGCCACGTGCGCTCTCAAGCTCCGTAAGAGCGGGAAAACACGAGATCGACACGCGCGCTTTGACTCTTTACTTCGCGGCACACTCGTATCCGTCTCTTTCTCTCACTTATGCTTGACAAACGCGAAGTAAAACGGGGGTTGCAAATGTTTTAATAAGGGGGCACATGCCTTAGGCGCCACAGTGTATACGGTATAAATAGTATAATGGATGGAGTGAAGTAGGGGGGAGTTTGCGGGCTGCTTGAAGAAGAGACTTTCTCGGCCGACCGATGAAAGAGAAACAGAGATATGAAACGAACGAATGGATGTTTGCGTGTACGAGAGGGAAAACATGTTGCGGCACGAGCTGTCTCGAGAGCAAAACCCGGAATTAGCTTTATTATAAGCCCCGGGGGCCATCCAGTAGAACCATCTCGTAACGGCACTGCGTGCATATGCAGAACATGGATATACCGGGCTCTACCTCCACCCCAAACTCTCTGACCCCTGTGTAGCCAATGAGTCGACCAATGCTACGGACAAACATTTTCGCATCTCACAGGAGAGTATTATTCCGATTCGTGTTGAAGGGGCAAAATGGAAGGTACCGCGAGCTACCAAACTCTTCGCTAATCGTGAGATATTTCACGTTGCTCTAATTCCCGCGGCTCTTGAAGTTTTCACTGATACACCTCTTACACGCATATTACATTTGCCGAGACGAAACGAGAAGAAAAGTGTTCTATGACGAATTGAAAAAATAAATCGATAGAGGAACGGAGCGTAAAATGGGCTCGAGCATGCTTACGGCCTTGTGGAAAAACAAACCGTCGTTTGACAAATCGGTTGAAGAACGTCGGTACGGCCGTTTCTTCCTTGAAGAACCTGCGGAAAAAATAACGATGCGGCACAAGGGGAGACCGATGGATTAGGCCTATAGTTATATGCCCGATCGATTATACGATCTGCGGATAACGTTGGCCTGATTTATTCCCCTAATGGGCGTTTGCGCATTCATTTAGAGCGGACGAGGCAATTCCAGGAGGACGCGCGCGCGAGGTTTAACCGCGCGACTGCTCGTGCTGGCGTTCCGCGACCGCGCCGGTACTGTCACCAACAGCCGAAAACTCTCGGTCCTCGGTGATTCAGCGTTCGGTTTGGCGACGCCTACCAAAGTCCCGAAGCTTATTCCTCTCGCGACTACCATAAACGCTTGGCCCACCACCACTACGAGGATTACTGTACGAAAAGATATGTAGATATATAACGGGGACCTACGAGCGTGAGCTATTTCCAATTCGAAGGACCGTGATGCAAGGTTTTCCTGAAACTATACGGGCTCATTTTTCGTTAAATTAGACGAAAATGACAAAATGTGATCGTGTCTGGTACTAGATATGACACTAAAGAACGATCACTCGATACGTTTTCCATACATTTATCGTAATATGAAATCAAGGGAACATCCCCAATTGTTTTTTATCCACGCCACGTTCCAAACTCCACGATTCGACCCAACTATACTTGGAGCATATTCCCGGACTAAACCTGGAATGGATTTCTCCTATGTTGATGATTTTTACCACCTACAGCATACACAGAATATACCACATAATAGTGGAGTAAGAGCTCGAGCATTGCCGAGAGGTACAGGGGGTGAAAACAGCGTCAGGTACTAGAATAGGAATTAGCGACCAACTCGATTATTAGCGTTCGGCGCGTTGCATAGTGATTCATGAGAGCAGGCCTCGTCGTATTTTGCCGCGGATGGGGAACACGGAGCGAGTATACACGCGCGCTCGCACACGGACACCTCATTCTCTCCTCGGGCGTTGTGACAGGAATATTCGTACGTTTGGTCGCTCTCATTGCGCGTTCAACGATCATGCCATACGAACGGTTGCGCGATGGCTAGCAATAATTTATTGCTCGAGTGGATATCGCGCATAGGTACTTGCTGCTGTTAGCGTACCGGTCCACTTGGTAGCTCTGTATTACGATCTCCAAACCTCCCCACTCTCCCCTTCCGCTATTCTATCCAGCCTAACACATTATTATCGGCCCGTGCTATCGAATTTTCACGCTATTCAACATGAATTCTAGGCAAATAATCGCGGGGTTGAGTATAAACCCCGGCGTAGGTGGGACCATCACTTTGGAACCGTATAAAATAGAATCCTTCAGGGTACTGCTGCGAGCTACCGATACTACGGCTCTCACGGCTAATTCCGACCTGTAATCTGCCTGTACCATCTCAATGCGGATTAGCATATAGATAGCGTTGCGAGGATGACCGCGTTTAGGTGCTATATAGCCCCTAACTGTGTACAACGAGACGGGGGATACACAACTGCAGCCAGCAACCCTACGATCACTCGTGGATCAGACTCTGTATTCCCTACTAGGACACTGTATATCCTCTTGTCTCTTACATTGCCATGTTACGAATTAAGGCGACGTATACAGCCTCCGTCCGGGATCTCGATCTTACCGCCGATTTCAATTGCCTAGACTCGTTAACAGCTCACGAGTAAGACTCGAAGATTAATTATTTATCTCCCGAAGCCGTTATTACCGTGTTAAAATCGGTCTGGTACCTTACGTAAAGTACTGCCGCTGATCCGAGGACAGGAGCGCGAGTAATTTTAACGAATACGATAAACGACTGGAATTTAAATCGAAATTGACAGATCTCACTGCGATTCCCAATGTCGAAATACCGATCGCATTCAACGGGACGAACTGTAACTATGGGATAAGCGAAGGTGACTATGCCGGTCATGCGCAACAGGGGAAATTCACATTCGTGAGACGCGAGAAGGAGATTCGGAGAGAAGAATAAGGAATACAAAAGAGAATAATAAAAAAGAAACGAAAGAGACGGCAAAGTGATTCGGTCGCGAGGTAATTTGTGCTCACAGCGGGGCTGAGCAAACACGCACACCGGGGGAGCTTCGAAAAATTAAATAACCCGATGACTGGTCACATTCTCCGTGGTAGTAGAAGAGAAAGAGAGAAGGAGAGAGATGCTGATGCGGAGGTGGGGAACGTAAACGGACGGGCAGGAGAATCTTCGGTCTCGCAGTCTCTTTGCTTTTTCTCTCTTTCCCTCCCACCCTCCACCCCTCTCTCTCTCTCTCCCTAGCTGATAGTAGCCAGTATAAGCGCGATTCCTCCCCGCTGCTCGTTGAATCGGCCACGCGTGTCTCGGCATAACGGGCGCCGTCACGTCCGATGACGTTGGCGCATCTTCGCGCGAGCTTCCCCATGCACTCTCTTTCTCTCTCATGCACAGATCGTACGAATCACCGTAGAGGCGGTATTAGCTGCTCGCAATCGGTCTCGCTCTTTCTCCGATTGAGCTGAAGAAGCTGGTGCTTTTGCTGATGATGAACCAGGTATATAGCCCATCATTTTTTTCTCTCTCTTTCTCTCTCTCTCTCTCTCTCTCTCTATGGCATGTTTCAGGGCGAGAGAAGAGAGAACAGCGGAGCACTGGCGCAGCATCACAGTTATATGGAGGATGTGGGTGCACAGGAGAGACGGAAAAGAGCGTCGGGCCTCCCGCGGACTTATGAATACAAATAGCCGCTCACTGCGCGCGTCTTACAGATAAAACCACTGATAAAACCACAGAGTGAAAGAGAGAGAGAGAGAGAGAGAGAGAGGGAGAGAATCTGCTGCAGTTACTCCGCAGGCTCGGTCCACCGTATGAACGCTGCGGGATGACCCGCTGGCTATTCCACCGTGAGCAACCGTTTACCGAAAGATTATCCGCTCGTACAAACACACGGGCGTACAACAGAGGCCGATCGGATCGAGCCAGAGAGGTTGACGCACTCTAGATTTTCTGCTCTCGTTCCATGGCACTCAAGAGTCATTTCTCCACTCGTTTAACGTCCGTTCGCGTATCTGGCACGGGCTTGATGCTTAAGAGAATCAAAATCTGTACCCTAATGTCTTGTAGGAATGTCGATGAGACGAGGGGGCTCGGTTCGAGAATAAGTAAGGTGAGTTAGGTGACCTCGTGGGTCACACGAAAAACACGACAACAATTCTTCCTACGATCCGTTCGAATCATTTCGTAGCTAGTTCGCGCGCTTGTGTACTCGATCGATCGATCTTATCTGTCGTACACGATAAATTGACGACGCCCTCTCGTCCGGAGAAAAGAGAGATGAAATCGTGAACAAAGTCAGCGGAAGAAGCCGCTGTCAGGCAGCAAGTGCGTCCGATTTCGAGGCTCCGAGCAGTCTCGAGCCTCGGAACGGTTCAATTCCTTCTTTTTCCTTTATCCCGCGTTTATTATCTCTAACGAACGTGAAATAATCTCTAAAGCAAATTCGATTATCAGAGTACAAAGTGAGGCTGATGGGCAAAGCAGAGGTAGACACGAGGTAGAAGCATGAAATAAAAACGCGCCTAATCTAGAGTTACAAGAGAGTTTGGGTCCTCGTTGGGCCGATTATGTATATATATATATACACAAACCTATATATATATAACGTTAGTAAACGGTATATATAGCGAGAGGAGCACGCGCAGGATCCCACGCGCTCGCGGCTTTTTTTCTGCCCCTCTCGCGGGCCTATCTATAACGTATCTACGGACTAATAGAAGGACCCGAATAGATGGGATTGGGCATATCTTCGGACAGTGCCACAAACCACACCGGACCGGGACCCCGTGCACGAAAAAACTCTTCTCTTCGTCTTATTCCTCTTCCTCCTCTTCTTCTTCTTCTTCTTCTTCTTCTGCTTCGGCTGTAACCGAACGGCCAGGTGCCTCTGGATCGCGTCGTCCCACGCCCGTATATGTGTACGTGTACCTATAGACTCGCGCTACGCCATGCCACGTTTCTGAATAACGACCGAAATATTTCTTAAATAAACAATGATACACCCCGCGTAGTTCCGCTCGAGTCAAACTCTCTTGCTGGTACACACTACGTCAGAAAAACATAAAAAGAGACCAAGAAGAAGCAGAGGAAGAAGAAGAAGAAGAGGAAGAAGAAGAAGGAGAAGAGGCAGAAGTAGTAGTAGAAAAAGAGAAGGGGAGAAAGAGAAAGAGCGTCGAGATTTTAACGCGAAGATAGCGACTCATACTGTGCGAGAGTCTACGGTAACACGCCTACTCGAAAGAAGAAAAAAAAATCAAATCTTCAGACCTCGGGGAGAAAACTCGTTTATGCCTACATTGAACTTGAAGAAAAATGCGCCCGCGTCGAAACAATCAGGCGCACCTACGAATTTTCCACTGTCATCTATCACTCACCACTATGGCGTTTCTGGCAACTCGGGTGGTTCTTACGTACAAAAAATACCTTCTTGTATCGTCTTCATTTTGTCATCGAATCGGCAAAGATATGCAAAGACAAACGTCGTTCAGTCATGGGAATTTTACATTCGTAACGTGCATGGGAACCGATACATACGCGAAATTTCACAAAGTTCCCGTTTAATATGAATGAGAAGATACGGTAGAAAGAAACGTCTTGAGTCGAGTTGCACACGTTCGCCGATACTCGGCATGTCGAAGTTGTCAGTTGCGCCACCCCCCCGTGTTCGAAAGATCACGCAAGCTGTGGCTCCCGGCCCCGAAAACCCCCTCGACAAAGCTCCGTCTTTCCCACCCAACGCCACCCGTTCTTGCCTCCTGCCGTCACCTTACCATCTTTGCATATACATTCTGTAAGATTACTTTGTGCGGTTTACACCCTTGGCATCGTTGGTCGTTCATGCGCCGGGTATAACGCGCCACCTGCCAACCAACTCCGAACCTTCGTTTCTTCTCCAGACTCTCGCTATATTTCCCGCTCTCCTCGTCTCTCAATCCCCTCTTCGCCGACTGCTCTGTGTTCGCGAGCTTTGGTGCCGCAGGGCAAACAACCTTCCAAGTTTCCCCGAGGTCCCTAATGTATGCGGAACTGTACGGAATTCGCAAGTTTCGCCATTGTTGAACCGACGTGAGGGCTGAGTTTCCTGAGGGATACGCTTTTCCACAATACGGAAATACGGGAGTGAGGAGGGGGAGGGAGGGAGTGAGAGGAAAAGAGAATCAACTCGCGAACACGCGTGATCTTAATTAGAAGCGCTGAAGCCTCGAGGCCTCTGCTCGTGGACTAAACACGGGAGCTTCGTTCTCGCCCACTATCGCATCTTAACGTCTGTATGTGCGTTAATACGCGCCTCTAACAGTACACGCTACGTACGAGCGAGCCTCGTGCCTATTATGTTAATGATTCCAAGCTCTCAACATCTCGCGTTATTTCCCAGTTTTTTTTCCTTCCCCACGTTTCGTTGTCGTTCATTCGAATCCGGCCACGTTTACACTGTACCACCCGCAACTGGTATTCGTTCTCGCGTATTTTAAGAGATACTACGAAGTACAAGGAGGAGGATAGCGCGCGTCACATCTTCGAGAAACGAGTTGCCTACAAAGTGTCTTGTTGATTCGATAAGGGCATACTAACATGTCGCGTAATACCAGCTCGTGGGAGAGAAACGAAGCAGGTGGTCGAGAAAGGTTGCGGGCAACTGTCCTTGCGACGCGTTTCCTCGCTTTGTGCCTTGCCTATGATTTTTCATAGGCAAGGCTCTATCGCTTGCGATTCAATTAGTCGACGGTGATGGTTCGTACGACGGTTTGATCGCGGGAACGTGCGTCGGTCGGATATACCGCGAGACCAGCCGACGGTGGCTCACGGTCACGTTTCTCAGGTAAAGCCTCGCGCGGCACGCGACACACGACCGGACGAGGTAGAGTCGGTTGGGAACGTCTGAGTTGCAGCGCATCGGCAACTCGCGATACTACAATCGTCCCTTCGTCTGGTACCCCTCGACCCTTCTGTCTATAAAGCTCATTGACGATGCGAGGAACAAGTCGAAAGAAGCTATCGGTGTTGCATAATGAAACGAATCGCGGCGAGGGAACTTAGGGATGATGCGCGAACGGCCGAATATTACAGGATTTCCGGAGGTAAAGTCGAATCAACGATGCGTCGAATGGGTTAAAATTTGTATATGAAAGGTAAACCGCCGAGGAAACGATGGTGGTCCAGGTACCCGTGCCAGGATCGTGTGTCAATGTCCTGCGAGAATATCAACTATATATTTTTCGTACGTACACGCGCCCATGTGTTTGTACATTAAATGCTTTTAATCGATGCCGATAAACACATCGGCCGAACTACGATGAAGAAGCCTCGTGAATCAACGGCGGAAACATCAGAGGGATATTCGACTAATAATTTTAATCGCTCCTGTTTTTTTTTTTATGATTTATAGGGAATACCGACCTTCGTATACATGACGGAGATGGGTGAACGAGATATCGAGGGTACGTTCGACCGCGGCAGGAGCATATTTAAGTGTGCAACGATGAAACTTTCTCTGGTAACGATAAAGGACGAAGGAACTACAATTCACCGAGGGAGAAACCGAGAAGGTCGAAACTAGTATTTAACGAAGATCGACTAAATCCTGACTACAATTCAAGCCCTGCTTTCAAAAAGGATGACAGATAAATGGAGTACTAGATTTTTAGTAGGAACCAAAAGTATTCAACCAAATGAAATATTAACTTACCTTATCGTAGCGTTTCTTCGTTGGTGTCGTCGTGCCACTCGCTTTGCCGGGAAGATCGGTCTCGCTGGCCATTCGATTGAAACGTTGCATGCGTTCACGAACGCTCAATAACTCTGCAGAGCCGGCCATAGTCGGACCTGGAGTTATCGATGCTTCGTCCTCCTGCGAGGAAACATAAAATGGCAGACCTGCTAATTATCGTTGATGCAATTCCAACGCTAAATGATTAGTAAGCCACACAAGTGCGAATGAACAATCGACACCAAGGCTAGATATACACAATGCACTATGCTAATATTTTTAAGTCGATCCGATAGAAAATCATGGAAACATTGAATAAAAGCTTAATCTTTCGACCCATGCAAAAATGTGAAATGATAATTCTCACCTTTATTATAGCTTCGTGGCCATTTTTGTTCCGATCCAGAACGATGTTTTCTTTGTTATCGTATCGGAGTTTATCTTGACTCTTGCGGCGCGGAGGAACAGGCGGGGATGGAAGGGCCGCCGCTGCACCCTCGACAGGTTCGTTTGATTCACCGGAATGTTCAGTACCCAACTCGGACGTGGCGTCCTGAACATTCGGCCAGCTAATTTCTGCAGAATCGCAGCTACGTTCGATTCGGTGAAGCCGAGGTGCGGGCATACTCGGAACGGGAGGACTATCGGATACTGGACTCAATGGTGCTGGCGGTGGTGGACGGTAAGGGGGTGGATCGCGCAGAGGCGACGACGGCGATGACAAGTCTGGGGTGCAAAGCGGTGAGCCTTGACCGAGATGAGAATATATCGGGGACGGCACATTGTCGGAAGCGTGGCGATACTTTTTCTTCAGGACCAAATATTTTTCACCCTGAATCGACATAAACAGTTTTACTAATTTACCATCATCGCCTTGTTATGCGATAACCTAATAACGACATACACGATGACGTGGCTTAAAATTATTATTGATATCCAATATACACGCTAACAAAAATTCCCACAATTGAAAAAAAAAAGAAACAATATTATTATAGCAACGATTTGAGAGTAATTGAAATGTCAGTCCAAATACATTAATTGGCTAAAAATATATTCCATTGAAAACATCCGAGATACAGAAGTACTTTCTATTCAACTGTAGGAAATTATTGTTTACGTATATTCGACCTACTTCGACTCGATATTCGCGAATTGGATTTCCCTTCTAATACAAGCTAATTGTGAGTGAAACATGCAAATGTCAAAATGATTACGTTTGAAAACAAAAAAAATGTTGAACATCGATACGTAACAAGACAATAACAGGATGTAATTGGTATCGATGGGACGAATAAATTTGAAAGAATGTTTTACAAGAAGCGACGGCAAAGATTTCTCGTATCATATTGCTAAGTGTCCAAGGGGGCAAAATAAATAAAAAGGAAAAATTGAATTTCATAACGATGGGTTTAAACGCAGCGTTGAACGAAGACGCTTTAACACGATCGGAACTGCTACTGCGGTCGTTCCGGGGACGACGAAACATTATACGGCATATAATAAGTATACTTTGCGAATGTATATAGGAAAATAATAATGCTCCGGTTGAAGGGAACTGTGTGGCTAGACGCTCGGCTCGTTGCTGTGGCATTCTCGCGTGTGTACAACGGTTCGCTCAGCGACGTCGCCACATCGAAAGATCCGGCAACGTTGAACGCCGAGGCGCAACAAGTCGCTCCCCGGTGCCTATCCTAACTGTCAGAGAGAAAGATACCGAGAGAATGAGGCAGACAGAGACAGAGAAATACAGAACCGCGTGTATCGAGTCTTCGGACTTTTATATTATACTTTGCGATTGTACCAGTTGAGACGAGATACACGATTAACTCACCTCCTCGTTCTTTATAGATGCGAGAATATTAACGTACTCCTTGAAGTTATTTCGAGCCTCGACTGTGAAATAAACGAAAAAAATAAAATGAAAATCACATTGCTTCCAATTTTGTTGAAAATTGTTAGTATGGAACGAAAGCCCTTGCGACAAAATTGGAAGATTTCTGAGCGAAGAAAATGTGGGTTAGAATGACGTAGTGTCGTTCGATGAAGTAATTACCGGCGTGAAATAACGAGAATTGTAAAGTAGACGGACTGACGTATACAAAACACACTGTCACAGGAGGCTATACGCACGAGTGTATACAGCGATACAGGTGTGTACGAACGAAGGTGAGAAAGAACGCGGATCAACATTCGAAGGGATAATTCACCAGTAAGAATCACAATTTACCTCGGGTCTCGGGATCCGTCAGAAAACGTTTGAAGTGTTTTACGAGGTCACGGTTTCGCGCTGTGCCACCGTTATCGAGCAAATATTGTCGTATCTCCTCAAGAGACAGCTCACTGGGCGTCGCCATATTGCGAGCACTGTCGCGACTGACGCGCCGCCGCGACGTTGCGGCGACTCTGGTAGCTATAGAACAACGCGGTCGGTAAAGAAGCTTACTGATTTATCCATGACTTCTCTTCAAAGCACTACTATCTCTATCTATTTATATTTATACTTCCATTATTTTATTCAGTTCCATCATTATTTATGTTAATTTATTTTGTTAGTTTATTTCTGTTACCATATCGAGGTCTATTATTATTTCTATTATTTTATTTTGTTAGTTTATTTCTATTATTATTATATTCAGTTCCATCATTATTTCTATTATTGTATTTTATTTTGTTAGTTTATTTCTGTTACCAGATCGAGGTCTATTATTATTTCTATTATTTTATTTTATTAATTTATTTCTATTATTATTATATTCAGTTTCATCATTATTGCTATTATTGTATTTTATTTTGTTAGTTTATTTCTATTATTATTATATTCAGTCCCATCATTATTTATATTATTTTATTTTGTTAGTTTATTTCTGTTACCATATCGAGGTCTATTATTATTTCTATTATTTTATTTTATTAGTTTATTTCTATTATTATTATATTCAGTTCCATCATTAATTATATTACTGTATTTTATTTTGTTAGTTTATTTCTATTATTATTATATTCAGTTCCATCATTATTTCTATTATTGTATTTTATTTTGTTAGTTTATTTCTATTATTATTATATTCAGTTCCATCATTATTTTTATTATTTTATTTTGTTAGTTTATTTCTGTTACCATATCGAGGTCTATTATTATTTCTATTATTTTATTTTATTAGTTTATTTCTATTATTATTATATTCACTTCCATCATTATTTCTATTATTGTATTTTATTTTGTTAGTTTATTTCTGTTACCATATCTATGTCTATTATTATTTCTATTATTTTACTTTATTAGTTTATTTTTATTATTATAATCACTGTAAAGCATTATGCATTTCCGAAATTTGCCCCATAGCGTGCTAGGGCATAAATAAAGAAATCAATGAATCAATCAATCTCATCACGATCAAACCCTAAGTTTTAATTTCTTTATTTCTATTCCACGTATCTATAAGACAGCACAGAAATCTTATAAAGAAATACGATATTAAGGTAGTCCTATCGTTGGGTGGGGGATTAAAATTTTATTCCCGTTTTTTCTCATATTGGAAGTGGACCAAGCGTTAAAGTTCATTAAGAAAAGTTATTGCAAATCGACTAAAGAACAACATACTCAAAATTCAAATTGATCCTACGGAAAGTTTATTTGTTATATAATAAACAAAATCATGAATTTTTGTTTTCATAAGATTTGTTATAAAAACTAATCGAAGCTTCTTTGATGTCATATAAAAATGTGTGCAAAATTTCAACAGGCTTCATCGACCAAATGATCGAGATACTCGTTGTATAACGTTGCAATATTTAACACGGGCTCTTATGGGAGATTGCGAAAAGTGACGATTTTCAAGAATAAATATCGTGATTTTTGATTCGATAAATGCCCCTGAAATTTTACACATATATACATATGACATCAAATAACGTTTCTGCAAATTTTCAGTGAAATCTAACGGAAATGCTGTAACGACAGGACTACCTTAATGTTATACGCGAGATTAGACCCGACAATCTCTTCTTTCCAATAACTCACGATGGACAATTTCAATGAAACTGAATGGTTGTAATTAAAAGCTTCATTACATGAATAATTTTTGCTGTCCGACTACTCGTGATATATACATATGTTTAAATATATATGTATACAGATGGAGATGTATACACGTATTCGTTGAAAACCTTTTACGAGGAGCTATGTATTCTGTACAATGTCTGGAAAAATCGAATTAATCGCCACTCGTTTTGTGCCAGACTCGTTGAGCCACACTCGACAGTCGGTATATCCGATAACCGATATATAGTGTCGCTAAATATATCTATTGGAACGAGATATCCTCGTTTCTGTGAGCTTCGCAAGAGCACCAACTAACAGATTTACTCCATCGAAACCGAAGGCGCTAATGCCCAACATGTCCAAATACTGTCCAAGCCACTCTGGCTTGAGTGCGCTTTGCATTAATACCTTCCGCCGCTCGAATTCGCTGCACTGCGACAATAGATGATAAAATCTATCCACTCCTTCCATTCACCAGTTTCTCACGGATCGACATTGAACGTTATTACACCGCGACAGAGAGATATAACAATTTTTTTTTATCATTTTTACTGACGATCGTCGATGCGATACTGACGTATTCATAGTTAAACTTTTGTCTCCATATTGCGGATAATCTGTTCGCAATTTTTCCGTTCTCTAAGTAAAACAATGTTACGTAGCTATATCGGTTACGTAGTCATAATTTTCCAGGATACGATCATTAAAAAGAAACCTCGACGGGTATACACGTGTACACGTGGTTAGCGTCAAACCCGTATGTGCAAGAGCAGTAGTAAAAAAATAAATGCACAGATAGATGGAAAAAAGATACAAAAAAATAAATGTTCCAGCTAGCGGAAAAATTTTCAATGCACTCGGTAAGACGAACTTTAAGATTTCTAATAAAATGTTCTTGGGAAATAAAATTGAAAAAAATATCACCATTAAATAATTAAATGTCAATCTTACGACTGTTTAAGAAATTGCTCGAACAGCGGATCGAACGCTACGACGAGAGTTCGTTAGGCACGATCGCGCTCGATCGTTCCTAATGCACTTTCATAGGAGACGGACGCGGGAGATTCGTTCGTTGAGAAATAAAACGATCGTAAGCGTCTCCTGTAGCGCTATTGCGAAGTTAAACCGGTGTTAAATGATGGCCGACGAGATGGGGAATGTTGGGCACGCATCGCGTGCGGGATTCCTCGCAGGGTTTCGGTGGCAAAGACCAGTAAAGTTCCCAACGCGGAGAGAGGAGAGAATTCTTACATACGCGGGAGTGATAGAGGCGCGCGGACTCGCGTCGTCGAGGTCGTGTCTCGTAAAGGGTTAGCGTGAATATAAAGAGCCCGCCACGGTTAAGAGAAACAAAAAATATATGTGTATATATAGAAAAAACAAAACAAAAAAAAACAATTCAAAAAACGTAGAAAAAATGAACGGAGAAAAGTACAAAGGCCATAGTGGCGAGGTTGGCGCGCGGATCCGACGACGCGCCCGGTCGCGAAGCGCGGCCCCTTAGGTGCATCCACGCGGCGTGCGCATCCACACGATATCATCTACGCGTGTTTCCTCAGCGTTATGTTTATGCGCTCTGGACATACCTTTATGTTCAACAGAGATATCTCGCGTGTGCATTCGCTGGTTATTATTGTGCGTGCCACTTTGTTGTAGCGGAGAGAAAGAGGGAGAGAGAGAGAGAGGGAAATAAAGAGCCGAGAGCGCGCAAGACCAGAACGAACGACGGGTACCCCCTTGACTTATTCTCGCATCCCTTCGTACGTTTACCAGATTTTCGACATTTTTATAACAAAATGAAAGTATTCGATGTTTTAAATTTTCGTATTGTAAAATTTACTGTTTAGTATGAAATTTGAAAATTTTCTCAAATATTATTTCTGCGAGGTTTTGGCTCGGTCCTCGTAACCCTCGTTTCTAGCGCAGATATATCGAATCTCGCGATTGTTCTCGAGAGAAGTCTATACACACACTCGATATCCCGCATGACTTATTTGATTTTCCCACACTCGACGATCACAATTTATCCGCGGAATGCCTTTCGCATATTGTTCACGTTGCGACGCATATATATTTATATACAGTTCGTGCGGTATCCGACAGAGCGAGACGAAAGAAACGGAAAATGAAGGACAGGCACGACAGGCATTACACATATTATCCTATTATCGGAACTGTCGGGGGCTTGCGAGAAGCGTTCGCGAGTCGTGCGTTAGAGTACACAAACTCAACGAGACGATCAACACTCGAGATCTGAGGAATATTCTACCGTCCCGGGCGCGAGAGTGGTGCACCGACGATAAAGCTCGGTAAGTATACACACACCCGAGTCATGAAGAGCAAAGTCCACGATGCCTCGGCTCTGATTTTATCAACAATTAAATTAAACGATTATTTTTAATTACTATACATCTTTCAAAGTCTTAAAAACAAAATGAGTTTTCTTTTCTCGAAAAAATGTACCCAAATAAAGTGAATAAATGTGTAAAGCCTGTCAATGGCTGGAGCGTAGAGTCAACGATTGGTACATCGACCTTACCAACGATAGAGAGAAATAGAGAGCAGTAGAGGTAGGTACGTATACGCAAGCTCGATGGCGGGGGCAGGTATTGGCGCCACCTCCATCGCTCTGCCCCACGAGCGGGTTAAACACGAGAGGAAGAGAGAGCAGACTTACGCCTAACGTCTCGCTCTCGCTCGTTTCTCCATGCTCGATTATGCGCTCCATCTCGCTCGATTCCCCCCACCCACGCATCTCTCTATCGCTGTCTATCCTTAACCAGGCGCCAATGGCTAACTCGCTCACTCGCTCTCATCTCGGTCCGTGTGAGTAGCACGCGTATATGAACACACGAACGCACATACATAGGCGTACACAGGTTAGTCCGTATGTGTGTGTGTGTGTGCATGGTACCATGCTGGCTCTGGTTCTATCCCTCCGCATCCCCCTCTGTCGTTCCCACTGGGCCGCGCGCTGATGCTGCACAACTCTCCGAGCCTCGGACTAACCAAACCTAACCCGACGGTCCAACTTCATTCCACGCCGACTGACCACCACCGACGGCCACCACCGTTGCCGTCGTCGTCGTGGTCCTCTCCTTCCTCGTCGCCGTCGTCGTCGTCGTCGTCGTCGTTGCCTCGTCGTCGTATCCGTCGCCGAAAATAACCCGCGTACAATTCACAACCTACTCGAAACGTTACTCGGGCGTTCTCTCTCGTGGTTTCCCGGCTCTCTTGCCGTCGGGCTTTCACATATCCGACCCCTCGTTGAGATCACGAAACGCGAATAAATATATATATATAGAGTTTATACGTATATATACATATGTATACCCCTTCTCCCTCGACTCGCGAAGGAGAAGGCCGCGACTTTTTCAAATCGGCCTTTTCTCTCCCGCTGCCGGCCGCGTCGATCTCAATCGTTTTCTCTTTGGTTCCGCGTCTTGGCTCTATCGTGAAACTCGCGGGCCTCCCCCGCTCCTTTTGATCCCGGCAATTCGGTCGCGCGCGCCACCCTTTCTCTCCCCACGAAAGGGAGAGAGAAAGAGAGACAGCGCTAAACAGAGAGAGAGAGAAAGATAGATAGAGCGAGAGAGAAAGAGAGAGAGAGAGAGGAAGGAGAGATATCCCGTTAATCGCAGCCGGACGTGCTCCAAGTCGAGGCTCGCGCGCGCGCCACGCCACCGAGAGATTGCCGTGAGTTCTTCTCCCGCTCTCCCATGTGAAGTCGCGGTGTGCTCCGCGCCGATCTATCAGATATTTGCCTCGTGTATTCTCCTCGATGATATCGCGACGATAAAAATCGTACGAGTGCTGTTTTTTTTCTTTCTTTCGAGTTGTTTTTATCGCCAATTTTCTCGAGTCCGACGACAAGATCTGGAGGGTTGTTCGACGGGGGTGAGTGAACGTTGTCCTTATCGCGTTAATCGCGCACCCACGTTCGTCGAATCGTTACGAAAACCAGGATAATTGCTAAAGTGCGCGAGTGAAGAGAGTCTCAGTGAGCTAGTCGTCAGTGGATTTGTTGTTGACGCGATCAACGAGAACTTGACGAACGTGTGTAAATTGAAAAAACGAGAAAAAGAACGAGGGGAAAACAGATCGAGACTTTTAACACAGGATTAGGGGAGGGGGAAAGATGGACATGTCGGAAGATTGCTGGGACCACGTGGGCCTTCTTCAGGATGTCACCGCTTCGGAGAATCCACCCCCTCACAGGCCTCATCAACCCTCAGATTTTCTCTGCGTCCAGCAGCAGCAACCACACGAGGTGAGTATTACAAAGAATCGTGATTCTTGCTGGAACTGAAGGACGAAAGTTTTTTTGAAAACGAGCAACGCTAAAAATAACTTTGCCTCCACGGCGTCAAAACAAACAAACCAAAATGGGAGAAGTATTAAACTCGTCTATAAGTATGTTATTATTCATTAATAATCTATCAAAAAGATTAATGTGGTGTCCACGAGAGAAGTGTAAAGGTACGTCGAGTGGTCCTGGCCGGACAAGCGTGCCATGATTGATCTGACCGGTTGATCGAGCTGCTCTGACGACCCGGGTAGGATTAAACACCCGAGCAAAGCCCAAATAAACGTGTGCTACTCGGACGAAAGACGGTTGATAATTTAATTCGACTGAGTATCGTCGCTCTGCCAGCCTTCTTCTTTTCTCTCTTTCTCTCTTATTCATCGCGAAGTAAACTTCGGGCGCGTGTCGTGCCACTGAGCATGTGACAGACAGAGAGAGAGGGAGAGAAAAAAGGACGGAGAGGAAGCAAGATATAATGAAATAAGGGAGGAGAGCTCATTACGCAAGTTGACCGTCCGCGCGCTCGAGCACGAGAGATTCAAAAGTTATCCTAACGAAAATCAGGCTGAACTGTCCAACTCGTCGGGCAAACGCGCGCTAATTGGCCTCCATGACGAAATGTGTGCGACTGCTAGAGCGCGAGACCTAACTGGGCCTGGGCTTTTCGGGACGACGGGTACGGATCTCTCTGAGGCGAAGTCTCTAAGCCCGCTCCCGAGAGAGAGAGAGAGAGTGAGAGCGATGGTAAAGAAAGAGAGAAAAAAGAGAGCTTCGAGGCGATCAACTCGTCTCGGTGAATTCGAGCGTCTACCTTTCTCCCCTTACGCCGTCGCGTACATTAGATTTTACCTTGACTCGCGATCTTTCATTCTCTCCTACCAACGAAACGAACAACAACCCCCCCAACGATCGACAGGACAAATTGTCCGAATTCTATTACACATAAGACGTGTTCTGTCGCCATGTTTCGCGCGTATGGAATTTTAACTGTCTCGTGTAAAAAAAATCAAGAAAAAAAAATCGGAATTACGAAAAGTATATGAGAAATCTGTGAAATACGTGTATTGACTAATTTCACACCTCGTCCTCGTGCGAATGACGATGAATCAATGGAAGAATTTAAAATTCTACAGTCTCGAAAGAAGGACGCGAGATTTTCGTAAGATCTCGCAACTAGGAGAAATAGAAAACACCGGTCGGACAGGTGGAGGATTTGGATTATATATATATATATATATTCGCACACCCACATATACACATATATAAAACAAATATATGTATATACGTATAGAACGTATAGAATGTGGTCATTCTTCAGAGAATTCTCCACCCGGCCATTATGTTTGTTTGTTTCTACAAAGGATATCTAAGGATCAAATAGGACTAGCGGTCAATGGGCCACGTATAATAATAGGATCTCATCTTCGTTCTCTATATATAAAGCAGATACGCTCAATAGACCTCACCTGTGCTATATATCTGCCTATAATAGCTATCCTAATAATACTAATACATGGCCCACTGCCTACTCTAGCAAAATGTATGGTTATCGTTCGATTTTGCCAATCTTTCGTTCCAAACTATGAACTATATATATGTATATACCTGTTTATAAGGGTAGTATATAAAACGAGTAGATCCGTTTCAATTTTTGGAGCGCGCGCGCGTGTTCTCGTAACGAGGCCCGGCGGCCGTCGTTCGTTGAAGTGGCACGAAGAAAAAAAATCTCCAAAGAATAGGAAGAAGACACGCGCTTAGAACATATATATGTGTATATATATATATATATATATAATTCATGGGTATATCGAGACGGTAAAAGTGCGAGAAAGATAGATAGAGAAACGCGAGGATGCGAAGTGTACGTCCGAGTTAAACCGCGGGCGTTGGTCACGCTGCCCTGTAATCATCGACCGAAATTATAGGCATTTAGAGAGAGGGGTGCCCCGTGAATGAGCGGATAGGAAAGCTTAAGAATACGCACACGGGGGTATATATATCGGTGGCATCGACGGCACGGGGCGTTTTTTAAAAGCGAGAGAGAGTGAGAGAGGGAGAAAAGAGCGAAAGAGACGCGGAGGCGCGCGTGCACCTTCACACACACGGAGAGTCCTGAAAAACTTATTGCTAGCACCTCTATCGCGCTGAGGCGGTTTGCAGCCGGATCGACGGGGCTCATGGTCGAAGAGGAACCTCGTGGACGAACAGACCACTCGAGAACGTCTCTTGCACCTGCTGCCCCTGGCCTCTTCGTGTGCCCTTTTTCTTCGATCGGCACCCAGATTCACCTCCGATATCCGGCCACTCTCGTCGCATACGTCGCATGTCCCCTTCTCACGAGGGGAGATACCTAATATACATCAAGCGCGAGGAAGAAGAACGACGAGGTGTACGGGGTTTATATAAGAAAGAGAAGAGACGAAAAGAATATAAAAGAAATTGAAGGTTTAAGTATAAGGGTGTGTCACGAATACGTCGGATCTTATCGCACGTGTGCCTGCAAATTATAAATTTTGTGAGAATTCACCGATCTTACTTTGTTAAATTTCGTTTGGATGACGGGAACCCTCGTTTCCACCGACGGACGCACAATCTTTCGATTTGTCGCTTCGACAATCGCTGGTGACTGCTATGGAAATATCGAGGAATATTTTATGAAAATATTGTCATGAAGAACTTTTCGACTTGGACGAAATTTTCGACTCGGTATCGTAAATTTACAATTTTAAACGAAATGAAAATATTCGAATAACAATAATGCGTCCAATCGCAAGTTTCTTGCAAAGGTCACAATTTGCATTTTTTTTTTGGTAATTGAAAGGATTAAATTCTCATTAATCCCGTGCTCGAAAATTGTTCAACCCGCGGGCATTGGGCCAAGCGTAGTTGCGGCCGCGATGTCGCGGTGTCTACTCTCGAGGGCTCACGTATGACTTTCCCACGGGGAGACACCACGATCGCACCTGTTTGTCTCGGTCCGTCTTTATTTTCTCGGTGTGGGTATGTGTGGGAATATCCCTGGCGATTATTAGGCATCGGCCATAGGCAAAGTCTTTGGTTAACGTACGCGAAGCGATATACATAGCTACTATATAGCTGGCGTTGCAGGCGCCGATTTTTATATTCCTCGAGCGTATCCAGGGGGTCTCTCATTCTCTCCTTTCTCTCCCTCTCTCTCGCTCTCTCTGGCGTATACTCAAGCTCATCGATGATGCGAGCATTCCTTCGACGTCGTCGACGGCTCTGCCACCTTCGATCTTCTCGCGGCCGCTCGTATTATGGGCCCAGGACCATGTGAAAATTTTTACGTGGGAGCGCCCGCGATACATCGCGACTCGCCTCTGTGCGTCTACGTTGACACAGAGATTCGTGAGAAAAAAAGAGGTTCGTATTGACACGATGCAATGCTACCGAGCTACCGAATAATTCCGGGGTCGAGTCACGAGCGTGAATATATTTTTGTAGCCCTAATGGCATTACGATCGAGTTCAATAAAATTCGTTCGGAAAGAAAAACAAAAAACATTTAATCAAATCGTTTCATTATTATTTTTTATTTAATTTCAATTATTTGTTCACGAGTCACCGTATATATAACATTAATACAAAATTGGAATACAAAATCGCCTGTCAAATGACCGCGAAGCCAACTTGAAAATCCTAAATGCATAACGTTGATAACTCAGCTTAAAATTAGAACGCGCAAAATTCATGTCTTCAAAAAAAGCTCGCCTTAATGAAAATTCTTCCTTTTTGACCCTCCAACTTTCCAACCCACATTGCGAAATAATTGTCCGGTTCATTGTCTCGCGGGCGAGCCGGAGACTCATTAAAAATTGCCCATCGCCGAAAGTTATTTATAACATTCGCGACAATAGCTCATTAATTAATACGACTGAATCGTTGCGCACTGTCCTGTGGCACGGTCAGCCTATTAGAAGAGATCGCAGGTGTCCAACACCACTTGCGCGCCTGGAGGGTGCGCGCACACAAATACATATATGTATATACAGCTCGTACTATATATACGATGAGACAGTATCGCGATGGCAAGGATATCTCGAGCGGTGCATATTCATGCGACGAGAATAAGCGACGTCGTGGCGTCCGAGCGCGAGAAAGAGCGCCGAAGAGAGAGGAAGAGAGAGAGAGAGAGAGAGAGAACGAGAGAGCGAGAAAGCGTTAACGACCGAGGCGTGTAACGCTAAATTTTCGTGGCGTGTCTCTGTCCAGTTATCCACGCAATAATCTGTCGTCGCCGGGGTGTTGGAGTAAGGAACTATAATCCCGTCGTGGTACGACAGCCGATTTATCCCAAGCCTCATTAATAAAACTCTAATGCATATAATGCAAAGCACATATCGTATCTGCATCTATCGGTTTTACCCTCCTGGGCGAGAACTTATCCTCGTGTCGATACGGACTCCAATGCCCGGGCTGTACATCGCACTATTCGCAAGACCTTTTAGATAAGGTCTTTCACGTTATATATAGGCATACGTATAAAATACCACCCCGTCGAACGTCCTCCCTCGCTCTCAACGTTCACGAATCTCGAACGCGCGGGTTGCAAAGTTCGCACGGTCCCTCGTTCCGCCATATTCTCTTTTCAACCGTCATCCCCCGTCTCTCGAGTGTCGACGGATCCGTCGCCTATACACCGTCTCTATATACGCGTTGCTACTCGCTTCAACATCCCTCACGAATTCGCTGCCTCGACTCCACTCGAACGTTTCAACCCCCTGTGACACTTCCTCCCGTTGATTCTCACATTATACACAACACACGTACGCATGCATAAATATATATATTATTTTGTATGTGTCTATGTGTGGGTGTACTACCGTACTCGCATCTACTATTTTGTTAACATCTACTTTGTGCTTATTTTTTCGTCCATTTTCAACCCTCGCTTCGCTTATTCATAGACAACTTTTAGCCTCTTGCACTTGTCATGCACTTGTCGCGCACGCCCTGTGCATTATCCCCCTCACCTATCCATCCCCTGGTACACAGCCTCGAGTTACTCAGGATTCTCTTCCGATCGGTGGGCATTTTAAGAGCGAAGGAAAGGGAGAGAAAGAGGAGAAATATTGCTCGGGGTACATTGAACAACGAGGCCGAATTGTTGCGGCTTCCTGCCGGGGAAAAACAGTCGTTCGGGGTGCACACGTGACACGTGCATCCCGCATCCCGCATACTATAGGTGGGGCATAAATATAAGGATGTATATATATATATATATAGACGTGTGTATTTCTTTATGAGCGCACGGACGTAGGCGTCCGGGACACGTGTACGACGTCGTTCGTCAATGTCGTCGTAAGAGTTTCGAGGACGAAGAAAGCCAACGGGATATCATACCCCTCGCGAAAAATTAAGTGTTCTCGCGATCATCGTTACGTTACATGTGTCAAAAGCCGCAAACTTTTGGTCCTTGAAACGAGCGCGAGACACGCGTTCGCGCGATCGTCACGGTGCCAGGATTATATCGAGAGGTTGGGGAACGGAGAATTGAGAAAATTAAGTCTCCCGTACGTGAAATATCACGGTTGGGCGATGTCGTGAGAATCTCCAGAAATCGTTAAAGCTCGGACGAGCGAGACGTGAAATAAACGCGCGTGGGATTAGACCCCGCGTGAAGCACGCGTAAATAACGATGGGAATTTTTCAATTTTTATTGAAACAGGGTAATAAACACTTTTAAGGATTATTTGTCTTGAAAATTGAGGAAATTGTGGGATTAATATATTAACGAAAGATTTTGTCATCAAATGGGATATTTCTCAGTGTCTAGGACATTGCGCAGAGTGGATGTACAACGCGAATGAGTACGGTCGAGGAACGAAGGTATTTTAGTCTGTCTCAAACCGAGTCTCTTGGTTCTGTTTCATTAGTTAGCTCTAAGCATTCTGCTCCTTCATCCCCCTCCCCTCTCATCTCCTATCTCTATCTCTCTCTTATAGTGTGTAGAAACTCCTATGCACATTACTGCTTGTATATCCCTCCTCCTACCCTCCTATCCTCCTTACGCCGTTGTTCCCTCTCGAGTTATGACGCAACAGTTTGCGCCCCTGGGGAACCACGAGGCCAAATGTTTCGTATATGCTCACCGGCGTTTCCTCTATTGCACAGCTCCCGGAGAGTAAAAGAGAGTGAGAGATAGGAGCGGAGAAAGAGGGAGACGAAGAGAACGTCTGAGCGAGAGAGGGAAAGCTCTCAGAGCAGACGAAACTCGCCATGCAAAGTTTAAAGCTTCGAGTTTAACGTACGTACTGGGATATCTCTCTCGACGTGTTAATTCGGGGTGAACACGAGATAGAGGCGGAGCAGAGAGAGGCTCTTGTTAAAATAGCTAGGCAGCGTCTGCGTGTGTCTCGCGAACACAAGCGCACATACGAGGCAAAGACAAAGGGAAAGAAAAAAAAACGAGCGATTGCACGAGAAAGAAGCCGAAGAATGCGCATACAACGAGAGAAAGAGAAAGAAGAGGGGAGAGAACGGTAGTTACGAGGAAAAAAAAACGAAGGAACAAAAAAACGTAAAAGGGATTTGCGGGATAGGAAAAGGCAGAGGCAATGAGGCGACGGCGGGAAAACGATTCCTCAACGGGTCGTTCCCTTTCGTCTTTTCGTACGGTTTTCTCGTTCCTATACGGGGTAGCTACACACTAACGCCCGAACACTCACACTCGGACCTCGCCAACCCTCTTTTCGCCACGGAGCCACTTTCCCGCTTATTCAGCAATGATTCAATTCGGATGTGCTTTTTACGCCCGGTGGGAGTTACCAAGTCGAATCGTATTTATACGCGTGCGCATGTCCGCGTCTGTGTGTGTGTGTAAGCGCGTGTATGTATGAGTTTGTAAGAGACCCAACTTTTTTCGGGCCACCCTATATATATACACGTACATATATATATATATACATATATGTATGTATATAGCAATCATGTGTGCGGTGTTGATGGTGCCGGAGGTTCGAACCGCTGCCTCTGGGGTGTGTAGCCGTGAAAGTAATCCCGCACGGGAAACAGATTGCCCGCTGGCATTCATTCACTCTATACATCTTATATATATATAGTTGAAATGTATACATGTATATACGTATAGAGAACTGAGGTTTTCCTTTCTTTCTCTTTTCTCACCGAGAATCGCTCCCTTTTTTTCGGGGAGGGATGTTCGCAATGGTTATATTCCTCTTTTTCTCGCCTCGTTTCATTCATTTTCTCGATATGGCGAAAGAGAGAGAGAGGGAGAGAGCCGTTATATACCGTGAGAGGAGATAGATGTGTTTTTTTTCTTGGGGAGTTACACCTACAGCGGGACTTCCCCCGAATTAACCAACGAATTGCCGATTGTATAACGGGGAAGATGGGGTATGTATATTGGTATTTCGTACGTATACTTACTGGGAAAAAGAAGAAAGGAAAATAGTGAAGTTGGGGAAGAAAATAAGAGCGTCAGGCGCGCGTGCCACGCGAGTTTTGAATACAACTGTTAATGCTTTGAGAGCTTGGGAGGAACGTACGACTCGGTTTGGTGAAAAAAGACAACAGTCGTATGTGTATCGTTGTAATTTAATATATATATTTATATATTTGAGTGCAATGATACATGTATGGGTTTTCCTTTTTCGAGTCTTTCCTGTTGTATACATATATATATATATATATATATTTATTCATGTAAGCACGAAACATTCGCTCTTGGCCCGATGTCGTCTTTCCCGTCTTACTCGTAGTCGGTCGCATATTAATACGCGCTCTTGGTGTTGTTATGTATACGATGTTATATATATATGTATAAAGAGAGAGAGAGAGAGAGAGAGAGAGAGAGCCAGGAGCTAAAGCCAGCTGCCGGCTCGTTTGCAGCACGCGAGCCCCGAGCTCTCACCTGTAACGTATAGTCTCTCTCTCTCTCTCTTTCTCTCCGTAGCTCTCCGTAGCTCTCCTCGCTCTTATCCGCTTCCTCCTCTATAACGCCGTGTATCGCTGCTTCGTTCACTCGCCACGTTACTTTTTCCTTATCCCGCATGCTTCGCGCATCCTTAATTTTTTTTTCCTGTTTTTTTTTTCTTTCTTCTTTTTTTTTGTTTTTTTAATTTTTAAATTCTATTATCTACCCACGGGGATACGCTCTCTAGCCGGTATTACCGATACACAAGGTGGACGGCCTTAAAGTCACTGACGCATTAATCGTATACTCGTTTTCGACAAAGTTGCAAGGTGCTATGGAAAAAAAAAATGTGTCACGATGAAAAAGATACGTCGTCTCTCGACCATGTGCGCGCGGAAGAGAATTTCTCGTTCGAAATTAATACAATAACGATCGGAAATAACGTTGATACGAAAAATAGGAATTAATTCGAAAGTCATTAATCAAAATACTACTCACGTTGAATTATTCGCTAAATAAATTTTCGATCGCAAAAAATCACCCAATTTTTTTTTCTTCTTTCTTTTTTAATCAACCGTAACTACTGCGCGCAATATCTTATCGACATTTTTTACCGTCGATTCGTTTCGGCAAAACCGCGATCAACGCCGCGCCACGAGGAAATAACGTTCGAATTTAAAATGCGCGATCTCTCGTTCGTTCTTTTAATATTTCGTTTTATTTTAATACAAGAGTTGCTGACTGATATCGATGTAGCGATGTATATCCCCATGGTCGAACATATAACGCTTGGCGTGGCGTGCAGAGAGAAGATCGAGACGACGCAGAGAGCCAAGAGAGAGAGAGAGAGAGCGAGAGAAATTGCAAGAGTGCGCATATATAATATTGCATATATATAACACGATAATAAATTATCACGAACGTGTGCGTTAACGGTGTTCGCCATGGATATTTGTTAACTAGATGGAGAGTAGGCGGTGGAATACTTACGGCGTCATTATGCTCGCATAAAGTGGTGCATCGGTGCATATATGCGAAGAGGTCGTCCCGAGTTGTGGTACACACCGCCACGGCGTCTCCTGTGGACTCGAGCCGATCGATCCCTAACACATATGCATACCGATCGTCCATTCTAGCTTTAGCAAACCAAGTTGTATATGCAACGTATATATACGCGCAACGATATACACGCCTTGTATATACCGTGGCGTGTATCTTTTTAGATTATACATAGGTATGAGAGTCGCAACGATAAATCCTACATCTACATAATACGAGTTAGGCTATCGAGACTGCAACGGCTACTCTTCGATTAACGATCATCATCATTTTTCTCCTATAGCTCAACAGTCGTAATTCGTAATAAAATATATAAATCGTAGAATTTCTTTTATTATTTTTCTCAAATAAATCAGATTTACTTTTATTCTATATTCATTTTGATACAATGTTTGTACTAATAATGAAATAATAATAATAATAGTTTTGTTTTTATATTTTAATTATTTATATATTTTATGACCGAGTGGTTTTGCCGACGCGTGGGAGGAACATAACGATCGTTATTAATCGACTAGTGAATTGAACGAAAGAAATACATTTTTCATAAGCGAGTAAAAATTTGTACCGAATTTCTTTTTCTAATCTCTTTTTACTTTGTGTTTATCCCCGTTTGATCTGTTGTGTAGTCAAGACACGAAGCACTTACACTTGGATCTATTCTCGGATGATGTATTCCCTCTCTATCTTCTGTGCAACGAGGCCTATTTCGTCGACGTCGTCGTCGTCGGATAGTTAACGGCGATAGAATCTCCAGTGAGAGTTGCTGCGCTATGCGTACGTCCCTTACTACGCGTTGCTAATGTCGCCCGCGACCGTTTCGCTAAGTATTAATGGTCGTTTCGTGTTAAGAAGTCGACTAGTCCCATGCGTCACGCTCGCGCACGCGCACTCACTCGTTAAACGTTTGCTGCATGTGAGCACTCCACTCTCTCTCTCTCTTTCTCTCTCTCTCACACACACACACACACTTAGGCCTGTCTATGACATCGAAATGCCGAAATAGAAGAAAACAGACAATAAAACTTTCAAGCCTCGAGGCTGATAATCGGAAAATAGCGAGGTGATACGCGTAATTCTCATTTTTTTTTACAGATTTTATTCTATCTTGTGTAATTTTTAATTAAACGAAAATTAATGTCACGTGGCTGGATTTAATTTCGTATTTAACAATTTCTAATCGACCTTATTAAACGAAATTACCATTCGAACTTTCTACATTCTCACAAATTTATAAGTTCTAAGAAAGAAAGAAAGAAAAAAAAAACAAAAAGAAAATCACCGGAAACAAATAAAAGTCTGTTCTACGTTAAAGATTTTGACCCCTAGGCAATTTCTTTTACCTCCGCGCACCTTGCCGGCTGAACCGCGTGATGGAGGCTCTCCGTGCACGAGCGTATTGAAAATAAAAGAAGATTCTTTTTCCCCCCGATTAGGCTTTCATTGATTGAATAAATGATGGTATAAGCTGCGATACGTGATAGACCAACTATCTCGCGCCCGGTCAGGGAATTATTGCCTTGCCTCATTCGCTCTTTCTCTCTCGCTCTCTGCGGTTTTAATATACTTTCCCACGCGTGCTTCACGCCATGAGAGAGTATGGGCCGGCCTCGACCTCCAGCAGCAACTTACGCGCCCGGGCCTTTGCCATATCCTTTCTTACATTCTCTCTATATTGTACACTATGTATATACGTATAGTTATATACTTTGTATAATATATACCTATAGATTTTACATGCAGCACTTAACGGGAGCGTTGTTCTCTTCTCTCCGAGAGTCCGATGATTGTGCGCACACCGCACGCATTCCTATATATATACATATAGGCAAATATATATATACATATGTACATATTTGTATGTGTGCGCATATATATACATAAAGACAGGGGTAAAGGTGCCAGACCTTCCCGACCGCCCGGTAGTAATTTAGCCGGATCTGCATATTTTAACACGAACACTTCCGTCGATCATTATCCTACGTTCCAACTCGAGCATCCTCGAGCCCAAGTATCGTAGACTCTCTGCCAGTTCTTGGCCTCTCTCATGTGTTCTCCTTTCGCCCAAATTATTCCGCCTATGGCAACTCGACACAAACGCTTAACGTATACACTTGCGACTCGCTCCAATCATGATCATCGAGATTTTTATTATCGTTTCGATTGCAATGGTAGATTGAGAAAAGAAAGAAAACATCGAGATGGTTCGATGAGTTTGTTATTCGATGGTCAATGATTATCCGGGTACGTATGGGTGTGTTCTAGTTGTTCGTTTTCACGACGGTCGTTGTTGCCTTCATTAAGATCAACTTGTCGACTTGATTGGGGTTGAAAGAAAAGTGCACCAGGGATGTGTTTTGTATTCTTTCTCTCAAGCGCGTATGGATGCTTTTGTAAACCTTTATCATTCTCTCGCTCTCTCTCCCTCTCTCTCTTACTTTGTTTCGCTTTAGTTGCTTCTTGCATTATGAATCAGCTACTATAGTAATGACCAATTCATTTTCTAGAAACACACGTAACATCGAAGCGTGCGCGCAACACTCGAAGGCTTCGTGCTTTCGAGCACGTACCTATTCTCGATATCCTGCCGGACCTGATATACCTATGTATCACCGTTATTATCACGATTATTATCGCGCCCGTACGAAAGTTCGTGTCACGCTATTTTATCAAAAAAATCACGAAAGTAATTGTCGTGGTTTTATTTGTGACCGTGATCGCCCCCCTCGAATTTAAGATCGAGTGATGGTGAAACGGAAAACATTTTTCCTACCTCTGTAAGATATTTTTTTTACCGAGTTTTCAAATTGTATGGTTCTTTAACGCAAGTTTTGACGATCGCTGTTCGAACATGACCCGACCGTTAGTGCATTGTCCAATGATGCGTTTTAAGGGGAAGGCGTTACCACGGAGATGAGACGGTAGGCCAGTAATGGAGTATATACGTACATAGAAGCAAGCTCGAGTGAAATGGAAATGCGTGGACAGCAGCAGGATACGGGGAAACCCCGTAGTTACGTGCTGTCGTTGATGGGACGAAGAGGACGACGACGACGATGATGACGTCGACGACACGGCGCAGTTTCAGCCCTTGTGCGTTTGTGGCGCGTTTAGATGGGTTGCAGGGTAGCGAGTGAACGAGGGAGAGAGAGAGAGAGAGGGATGTTTCAAGCATGCTGGGGTTCGATTCCCGTCGGGCTGCAAAGAGGCCCTTCGTGCGGTCTCCCATGGTCGTTTCGTGTCACAGGCACTTCGATAGCTCTCGCGCAATCACACAGGACCAGAGAGCACCCCACCGTAACCCCGAAGGATGTCGAACTGCCGAGAGAGGAATTTCGTACGACCGTCACAGAGAGAGAGAGAGAGAGAAGGAGAGAGAAAGAGGGACAGAGAGACAAGGAGAGAGAGAGAGAGAGAGATTCTCAACAGTCTCTCCCTCCTTCCCTCTTCCTCTCTTTGCTCTGGCATCGATAAGAGTGCTTTGCTCAAGAAATTCCTAACTGAGGAGAGACAAGCTCGAAAGAGCACATATACATACACATATATATCGGTTGCTCGAGACTTTGGAATCGAGCGAGAGAAAAAGGAGAAAGATAGAGCAAAGTGTGGGAGTGAGACGGAAAGCACGAAAGATGTAGTAGGGAAAAGAAGTTAAAGGGAGGGAAGGCGAAGCAATGTTATATAGGAAAGGGGAGCAAGGGAGCAACGCTGAGCGGTGCAGTTTATTTCGGTCGGGTTAATTAGTGTTGCCTCGCGAGGTTTACGGTTGACATTTCGTTGGTTCGTTGGTTCGTCGTCTTCGGTCGTTCTCTCTATCCTTCTCTTTTGGGCTCGACAAGAGGGCACCGGATCGGAAAGGGGTCCGGGTGGGGTATATGGAAGGGGATTGCCTGAGCGAGCCGGCTTTTTTACGGCGACATACTGGTCGGCCATACCGAGAGAAAGAGAGAAAGAAAGAGAGAACGAGACTCACTCCGTGCTTGATTCTCTTATGCCAGTAAAGCTACCAAGAGACGCCAGCGAAGAAGAGTTGAAAGAAGAATAAGAAGAAGAAGAAGAAGAGGAAGAAGAAGAAGAAGAAGAAGAAGTAGTTTGAAGCACGGCGTTTGCGCGAGCGCTCTCGCGCCCCAATAAAACTCTGAGGGTTTTCGAAGGCGCCAGGCAATCGTCTGGACCTCTCAAGAGAGCTTGCTTCACATCGTCCCAGCTCGCGGTATTTTTCCTTTTTCTTCTCTCCCCACCTCTCAACCCTTATTCTCTTATTACTCAAAAGCTTATTGCTCCTTCCCTCTGCTCCTAAAGGCCCTCCATCGAAATCACGAAACAGTCCATACGGAATTGTGAGGGTCCTTACACACTACTTAACGAATAATACATATATACTTTTGTTCTATCCACGGGAAAAGCCGGTGTGAACACATCACACCGTTTTACTACTGAGATTAGGCTCCAAAGGCTTTATAATTCGACTGGATACACACGGAAAACTGACAACCACCGACTATATTTTGGAGCTAGTCGTAAAAATCTTTGGGGCCTGGAATATCTCTGGAAAACGAGAGAAATCTTATGGTGTGTTTGACGCGAGCCTACGACGACGAGGAACCGTGTAGACGGTGAGGATCACGCAAAGCCTAGAGATAACAACGGAGTCAACTTCTAGCCCCGATCGAGAGAAAGAAAGAGAGAGAGAGAGAGAGAGAGAGAGAGAGAGAGAGAGAGAGAGAGAGAGAGTGAGGAGTCAGGTAAACCGTCCTTTGTGGCCAAGTTTTTCAATCCTGGCATTTTCTCTATCTTTGACGTTTTATACAACGGGCTCTGTCTCGTAGCTTTTAACTTTGCCTCGAACCGCAAAACAAACTCGAAAAGCACGGACAAAGCTCGGATATGTACACCAGCGTAGAGAGACAAAGATTTTTCGTTTTTTTTTCTTGGTCGAGGGGAGAACAAACAGAAAAATCTCAAGTGCCAACAATGCTTTCGCTTCGCTCACCGGTTGCTTATCAAATCCGGAAACTCTATAGCCACGACCGTGAGCTGTCAACGTTTCAATATCTATTTCCCTCTCTCTTTCGCTTCCTCGTTTCTTGACTGATACAAGACATCTTACAACGACGCGAGACGAGGACGATATTATGCCCCGGAAAACACGTTAGGCTTTCGTTAACATTTGATTGTGGATTGGCATTTACAACCGAGCTTCGCTTCACGGAGTTGGGTTTTACGCGGGAGGCGCCCCCGTAACGCGAGATGATGATAATCACACAAGTGCGGAGGTTGCCCGCGTGACGATGGAAATCGATACTCGTTGTGTGTTGTCCCGACTGCATGACTCGACTGTCCAAGTATACGCCCCGTTTTCAATGCTCGTTGTCGCATCGCACAATTATATATATGCAAAGCGCACGTACAACGAGGGTGTCTCTCGTTTAACATCGAGTATTGAGTGAAAATATTGCGGTTTGCGTGTAATTCGACAGTTTGCGATGTAATTCGTGGGATTGAAACAATGTCGGATATAAGGGTTGGGGTTGGAGAGAGGAGAGGGATGAAACGACGAGATATTTTTTTTAAATGCTTCTCGTTTTCCGATTGGCATTGGATAATAATCGTGAAACTATAACGTTTCTACCTAAAATTACCATAATCTTCCAATGTATGAATAATCAAACGTTCGCAGCAGGATGCACTAAACAGGGGTTGGGAACATTTAAAAATTGCGCACGAGACGAGGACCAGACATTACCCACTTTTATCTCCACAAACGAGCCTTCTTTTACGTACAAATAAAATTTAAATCGTAACGTAATATTGATTACCTATTTTGCGTGTCACGTTTTGTCCAGGGTAGTTTTGCGCAAGCAAATGATCATCGCGGATCGATTTCATTGATTGGGTCTAAAGGACGAAGCAACAAAAAATCTAGTTTGTGGAGTGGTCGCGTTGGAAAATGCTATTGGAAGGAACTTATGGGGGTTTTTGGCTCGGTTACGGATCAACCCTCGGGGGGTACCACGGTGACTCCTCAACGACAAGCTCGGAGCCGAAGATTTTCGTTAAGGAGTCCAAGTTTTCGACAAACAGATAGTATGTCCGATCGGTTGTTGTCGGAGGGGCGTGAGCCGGCAGGTCACTGGGTTTACGCGAAGGGATGGTTTATAAATCATTCCAACGGCCGAGAGTGGCGCGACGAAGGGAAAAAACTGTTCGGACCCAGGTATAGTTGTCTCGCATACCATCCGGTATCCGGTATGGTTGTAACTACCGCGTGCCTAAACCGCTGTGTTACTAGAGGGATATTTCGGGTCTACACGCGTGTATCTGTCTCGCCAGGTTCGAAGGAGCGTATACCTACGAGGTCATCTTATCTGGCATCCCCCGTACCCGTGTAAGCAGTCGAGCGACTCTCGTACACTCGGGGACCTGTCGTCTAATCCTATTAGTTCGCAAGACCCCGCGAGGCTTACCCGAGTCTCCCCCCTTCCTTCCCCCCGGTCACCATATCTCAACCGTTTCTTCGATTTTCCATTCGTCTTCTCTCTGGCCCCTGTTACATTCATTGCTTCGTGGTATATTCGGACGGAAATGAACATCACTTCCGCATAGGACAACCGAGGATCGTCCAGGCTACGAGGGGTTAACCCCAAATGGAATATCGGCTAATAGTCCGTGAAATTATTGCAAATTGCTCCGAGCCGTTCCCAGCTGCATTTTCCGATCTTTTCTTGGGTTTCTTTGTCTCCATCTTGACAACCTGAGCTCGGCTTATCCGTTCTGTAGACAAACGGAATTATCCGTACGACGTTACGTAAAAAAAGAAGAAAGAAGAGGTACAAGGTTTGGTGCGGTCACTCGACCGAATTATAAGTTAGTACTCTCCGTACCAATTTCACCATCCCCCGGTCTTTGTTCCCGCAAATGTCGGACAAACGTAAATACACATACATCGAGGAGAAAGCTTGTGGCGAAGAATTTGGCACGGGATCAGCTGAACGGTAAAACCCGCATGAAAATCCTCGGGCACATATAGAAGTGAAAGACAGAAGAGAGGTAAAGGAGAGGGTAGAAAACGTGAGATTTATTCAAGTCCCCGGCAACGGGGTTGACAAGAGTCGACTCGCGTAAACACACTCGTTCCTCCTTGTTCTCAGTTGCTGTTTGTTGTGCAGTGGAGTCTCGAGAACGAGGGAGTTGAGCACAGAGGGAAAAGAGAACGAGAATTTTCCGAGGGTACATCAGGGGTTGAAGGGGGTGGATGTTTCGCTAGAGGGTTGGCTCAATCGAGGGATGAAAATAGTAGTTTCACGCTAGTTTCCACGCTGAAAATGGTGGGGTAAATCTGCTGAACGCCGTGTGGGCGCGGCGCAACGGCTAGGCTACGCCCATGAACAACAACGAGAACCAATGATGAGACGATTCAACGCCCAACGGGATGTCTCGGTGAGCTGCAGAAATTCCCGGTATTGGATGAACGCCGAGCGAACCCACCCACTGGCTGAAAAGTGGGGGCAGCTTTTGGTTCACGATTCACTCGCTAGAGGGTCATTCGGACGAGGCGAGTTGGAAGCCCCTGAAGTGGTGTGGGTAGAGTCGAGTCAGTCGTAGTCTGGAGAGCCCTGAGACAGGGACAGGGGACGGATCGTACGTACGAAACACGACGACGGGCAATAAGCCTCTCTCCGCTCGCTGTGTAACCAAATTTTTCCGTTCGCGTGTATATACGAACAACAACAACAAACAACGACGAAACAAAAACTCGCTAAAGAAAACGTGTGATAACCCGGTGCATCGTTCGACCCTTATTATTATTTATGTATATACATATATGTTTTTATCTTGAAAAATAAAACGCACGCATCGTCGATCGCCGTTTAATAGTTTTTCCCGCGAGTCTCGGTGGTGCGTAAGAATCGTTACGGGATAATGTTGTTATTTTAACGATCGCAGTGTCATCAAGGCCCACCTTGTGTCGTGAACAAGCTCGTGAATCAGCTGGAGTGGTGATTCGTCGATCGAGAATAATCGTAAAAAGGGGGCGAAAAACTCGGCGGGGGTGAGGAAGAAAGCAACAGGGGCAAGACATGCGGTCGAGACGGATCGGCGGATGCATCGAAGGAAGTTCGAGAAGAAGGATGCCCTGATGACAGTCCTGTGGGCTCGGGTAAACAAGTCACGCAACGGATCTCCTCGGAGTCCGCTTCTTACGAAATTTTTTTTTTTTTCCGGGGGTACGAGGGCGCTCCCCTCGTCGAACCGACGGCATCGTCTCGATTTTCCGTCCAAAAGAGAGAGAGAGAAGGAGAGACTCTAGTGAATCTACGTAGTGTCCAGTGCGCGTACGTGCTTAGTGCTTGCTATTTAGTGTCCCCTTATTATCCACCTACCCCCCTCCAGCGGCAACCCTCTAGATCATCGTCGTTACGCGCGAGGGGGACTTGATTATTAATTAAGCCGAGGAACACGCCCGTGATATGTCGGCGTACGCTCAATTCGGATATTCGTATCCGTCGGCCTCGCAGGTAAGCTCTGTCGATCATCGTTTTTTTTACCATCAACCCTCTTCTCCCTCAGCTTCTCAGCGTCTAACCGACCCACTTTTATTCGGGCGACAAAACATCGATCGTACGATTCACGATGTACGATAAAACGTTTTTATTATCACTCAAAGCCGTTGCGATTCGTAGACTTTAAATTATACGAATTAACGTGTATCGATAGCGTTGCACGAGGCGCACCTGCTCTTTGGCGGAACGCAGAGCGACGGCCGTCGCTTCACAGAACCGTACGGGCGTTCGCGATGCGCGTATGTATTTCTCAATACGTCGTGTGAAAGTAGCTCTATGCTTCGAGGTGGACGGACAAGGTCCATTTTTCAAGCCTACGGGAATCCTACGAATCCTCTACGTATAACGAGTGCATACATTCTCCTTGCCTAGCTTCGGGTAATGCCCCATCCCTTTTCCCGCTTCCATGACGTACCGATATATATATATATATACGTATAGATATATACGTACACAGGGTACACATGTATATATATATATTTATATAGCAATATAGTATTAGAAGTCGTTTTAGCGGGTATAAGATCGAGCTCGCGACCGCATTGCTGGTGTCGCAGACTGGCCTGTTACCCAATCGTGCCGCACGCGTTACTCAACCGAAACTTTCTTCTCGTGTTCCGCGTCTGGATCCAGGGACAACGCGTGCTCGTACTAATATATCACGATAGATGAAAATGTCGCTTGGTGAGAAAAGTGATTATACGCGGGAAGGGACAGGAGGGGAGTAGGAGGCGTGGGGTTGAAAACACGCTCCGGGGTATATTTCGTCGATGAGATCTATACGGCGGTATACTTTCCTTCCCCCACCCTCTCCCTGTTCATTAATATCTGTCCCGAACTATCCGGATCTTGATAATTTTGTTTCTAAATGGTGAAAAAAGTGTCGCTGTTTATGGATGAAGGAGACACATGTTTCACTTGTTGACAATAATTGACGGGGCACTGCGAATTGAAATTTATGGTTCTTATAGATATTTTTTGTTTTTTTCTTCAAACCGTGTTTTTTTTTTACCGCGTCAACGATTGTCGGAAATATCGTCGTGGGAAATAATTCCACGTACGCCAATGATAAATTATAAATTAGTCAAACATCAACGTGGTAGATTTAACGAATCCGTGTTCCACTCTTATCGCGCTAATAACCGAGGTACATTAACCTTACGACAGGTTCGTTTATCGAATAAAATCGACATTATTCCTGGATCGTGTCGCCAACTTTAATCCGCGACGACCTTTTACTCGTTGTTTTATGTATATAGATATACGCGCATATATCCATACGTACATACATATATACATAGGTCATTGAAAAATAGCCTCTCCACGTCCAGCGTTATGAAATTCAATTGTCTTTTCATGAATCGCATTACGATGCTTTCGAGGCTTTCCAACAAATGACACGGCTATTTGTGTATCGCGAACATTGTTTCGTACCCCGCACGTGCACGCGCGCACGAAGTAGGCAAGGGGTATTGGAAATGGTCATGTACATAGCGACGTGTAGTTTTCATACGCGTTCGCTTTGCGTATATTGAGAAATATAGAATCGTTGGTGCGTATAGGAGGAAACGGGACGGGGCTTTTATCCGAATCGAGGCGTGAAAAGCTGTCACCTCTCTCTCTCTCCCTCTCTCTTTCTTGTTCTCTTTCGCTCTTTCCCTCCCTCACTGTGTTTTTGTTCGTTTGAGGGCGCGAGCTCTCGGCAAAGTATCGGTATAATTGACGAAACGAATTCACGCCTGTTCTGCGATCGTTATGTTATACCGATATATATGTATATATATATATATGCCTACATATAGACATATATATAAATATGGTATATGTATATAACAGAGCACATCGCAGAGCTCACCTCGCCGTCACCTCTCGTGGCGCGTATATGCCCTTCTCGCACAGCCGGAAAACCGGTTGTTCTCCACAGGTGCACCCGCTTCTTCCACGCACTCTTTGGCTTCACACTCGGCGCGTAAAATCGGCCGAAAGAGAACCACTCGAATACCTAACTCGACTCGTGCCAAAAGTACTTTGTTTACACGATAAATAATAAATAATATTAAATACGCCTATACCTATATACATAATCGCATATTTGCATATGGAACGTATCGACGTTAATAGCGTCGTTCGTTATAGTTGACTATTAACGAATTTTCCGTGCTCGGTTAAAAATGTAACGCAAAAATCGTCGCGTACGATCATTCGCGCATATCATCGTCGACGTCTCGTGTTATCCGACTTGCAACGTGTTTATTGAGCATTTGAGACGGTACGGCGACGTCGTCTTCGTCGACGACGACGACGAGGACGAGGAGGCGTGTGTCTGCGAAGAATTCGACGGGAATTGCGCACGTAGAGAGAAAGAGATAGAGAGGTTTAGTAGCTGATGCTGGGTAAGGGTGAGGCAGCGTAAAAATACACCGAGTTTATACCGCTCTCGTTCTTACGCTCCGCTACTCGCCTCTTCTTCCTCCTTCTCTTAAACGTCGAGTTACTGCCAATTTAAGCGGCTCCTTAACGCCTCGAATAGACGGAGCGCAACGTCGACGTGTCGACGCTCTCCGTCTCTGTCCTGTCCACGTGTTTGACAGTGAAATTACAACGGGCGATTTAGTGTCGAGGAATATTCGACTTCGTAAAAAAAAAAAAGACACAGGGTTGGGTCTATGTGCGTTTACAGTGTTCGTAACGTTGGGGATGAGAAATGGCACTTTCTATAACGAGGGTGTAAAATGAAGAATGTTGGTAGAGCCGGAATGTCGATCGCGAATTATTTCACAGGTGTCGCGAAATCGTCGAAAGGCTTTAACGCGATATTTAATGGGACAGACGGTGCCTAATATGTGCATCGTCCAATTTCGTTCGATCGAGCGTCCGATTGCTTTGTTTTATAATTAGATCGCGTTGGCCCTGTCCGATTCTCTCTTCTTCTCGCTCGCTCTCGTCGCCCCGATGCAGAAATCGGGTTAAATATAAAGTGTGGGACGAGCAGGCATATAGCGCCGTCGAACCAACGTTATAACACCTGTACGGGAACCTCGATTTTCGTAAATTGCTCCGGGATCCGATTATAGCGAAAGATAACTTCGAACTATCGAGCGAAGTGTCGGCGAACGAGCGACGACTATCGATCGGGAAAATTAGTTGCGAAATCGAAACTCCTCGAAACTGAATAAAATTGATTAAATTTTTATATAAGATTATATAAAAACTAATGCGATTCGTTATAAATAATTTGCAATTTCTTCCAATTATTTAATTGGGCTATATAAATATTGTAATGCAATCTTACTGATATTTGTGTAATTTTTCTTTGTAACACATTTTCTTCGATTTACACGAAATCTAAGACGGGATTTACATTAATCAGACAACCAAACTAGATAATTTATACAGATTTAATTAACCCTATTACGGATAATTAAAAATTAATTTTGCATCTAATATATTTACTACGATCTTAATAAATGTTGATTAAAAAGAAAGACGATTATTTTTTCTTGCTGCAATTACCAGCTACACGTATGATCGTGTGATTAAATGGTCGAGAATAAAATTGGAATAAAATTAATAGCGAATAAAGAATTAGAACGTGGGCGTTGATGGGAAGATGTTAATCGGTAACGTTAAGGCGAACCACGCCATCTCGTTGTTTCAGTTGTTGGTGAGCGGTGGACAACCGACGACGGCAACGTCACCGGCAATGTCGTCGGGTGGTGGATTGAGTCCCGGTGCCCTCTCGCCGTCATCGACGGCGACGACAACGACGACGGGCGGGGGTGCGGGTGGTGCTGGGGCGGGTACAGGAACAACGGGAGCTTCCGGTGGTGCGAGTACACCGGTAGGTAGCAGCGCAGGTCCGGGAACGGCCTGTTGCGAGAATGGGAGACCTATGATGACCGATCCTGTGACCGGTCAGACCGTGTGTTCGTGCCAGTACGACAGCGCGGCGAGATTGGCCCTCGGTGCTTATCCGAGGCTCGCACCCACCGCGACATCGTACTCGTCTTATCCGACACCAACACCGTCAGCCACTGATCAAACACCTTATCCGAGCATCGGCATGGACAGTTCGGCATTTTACTCGCCTCTGGTAAGCTTTCTTAATACTTATTATTCTCTTTTACTTTTCGATAAATCGAAGGAAAAAAAATGTCCGGGTCCATTTTATTGTCCGTGACGAGATCCACGCGTTACAGAGGTCAGTCATCGACGACACGTATCGATAAGAACTCGTCGACCATGTGGTAGTACTTCGTTTCGTGACAAACTCTTATCTCAGGCTCGCTCTTCAGTGTTTTATAGAATAAAAAAACAAGACGATCAAGCCACTAGTTGTTTTTTATGAGACAGAAGTGACATTATTATGTTGCCAGTAATATTTGTAAAGGGTCGGAAAGGTTTGTGTTTTTGTTTATTCGAGGATTTATTTATTAGCATTTTCTATCGGGAATCATGACTCTCGAGTTGAATATTTCTTGTGCCGACAGATTATTCCGAGTGCACGAGATGCACTCTCACCCCGTGATCCGAAAAGTTCGACGACGGTAGGTTTTTTTGCGTCCGGGGTTGCCCAAGTACGTTTACGAGCTTCCACCGCCAGGAGCAGCACGTGCTGGAGACGTGAGTCTCTCGTCGCTCCGACTACTTCTCTCATTCTTTCTCTCTCGCACCCTCGTCCCTTTCGACGAGCGTTATAAGAACGTAATAAGAACCGGATTAGCATTGAATGAAATGGGCGGCGCGCGGAGGCAATAAGGGCAATAAGCGCGAGCGGTGTGCGCGCTCCATGGGAGCCACCACAGTCCTCTTATAGCATAGTAGCTTTTATATACAGATATACGAATACGCGTATGCCACGACGTGCACGGTGGTCCCCAGACTCGAAGGAATATATCCACCCTCCGTGTCTTTCTTCTCCTCTCTCTCTCTCTCTCTCTCTCTGTCTCGTTCTACAACTATTCGAGCATCCCTGTAGCTCGATCCACCCGACTCTCACTGCATATAAATGCAAGCACTATTCTTTAATAACGTGTACCCTACAAAAAAAGGAATGTCAATGCACTCGAAACTCGCAATATTTTCTCGCTACATGAAATTTCTTGTCTCGATGGATGACTATTCGCTAACATATTGTAATTTCACTCGATGGATGACTATTCGCTATTGTAATTTCACTCGAGGGATGACTATTCGCTATTGTAATTTCAATAGCGAATAGTCATCGAGTGAGAAGTAATACAATAAATATTATCACGAAACAACGATTATCGCAAACTACCCTTAATCGCATAAACAAGAAGTAGGTAATTAAATTCATTTGCAAACTTATTCACTCGTATAAAATCCTCGTGTTGACATCCCACTTTTGCACGTTGATCCCACGATCCGTAAACTCTGACATTTTTGACACACGATTTACACGTATGAGAGAAAAGCTTCGAATTTGTATAACAAGAAAAGCAAAAGGAAGGAAAAAAAAGAACAAGAGTCTGTCGAAAGACTTTTCGCAACTCGTGGTATCGTCGTAAGGTCGGACCTTGCATGCGTCCCGTGACTACGGCTTCATCCGCGTTATCGCGTTCACCCTTACGTTCCTTAATTCAATTATTACGAGGGAATACGACGGGAGAGAGAGAGAGAGAGAGAGAGAGAGAGAGAGAGAGAGAGAGAGAGAGAGAGCGAGTGAGATAGAAATAAAAACGAGCTCGTGCTGACTCGAGTGAGCTTCACGGTGTTTCTATCCTCGGTGTACGACAATGCCCGAGGCGTAACGTTGCTAGTAGCTGCAAGCAGCAGCTGCAGTAAGTACAGATCGTGGAGAGTAATACGCTCGCGACTCGCTCATCCATGCTTCGCTCGATTATCTCTACGTGTGCAACATACTGTACGGATCATAATTGCGGATTGCCGGTGCTACGCTTCGTGTATACACACAAAATCGTACCGATATACGTGTCCGTGCATTCACGCATACCGGTCAACCTGACCGCCACGCCGTGACAATAATCGAGCACCAACCGGACCACCCGTGGTCCAACTCAGCCTCGTAAAGATGCCTAGAGGATCGTAGCAAGGACTCTGGGAGGTCCCTGTAGTAAACCTATATATATATCTATATACACACATCTATATACATATTTGTATATATGTGTCGCATATTACAACGTATGTGGCACAGTACGGCCGAGAAGCCCACGGGAATATCGCATAGCGTATAATACAGTACCCGGAAGAACTAACAGTTCATGCTCGTTCGACGCACCTACGCTCAGGCGCGACAACCACGGAGTTTCGTTCACGGAAAAAGAGAGAGGATAAATTGGAATGCCGCGTGGACCACCCCTTTGTACGTTTCTCCATGTGTGTAAGTTCGTGAATGTGTAGCAGAGGTGGCTTGTGCTCAGAGAGGACGAAAAGCTGAGAGAAAGAGCGAAGAGAGAGAGAGAGAGTGGAGAGAAGAAATGAAGAATTATAACGCGCGCGACGGCTCGAGGTGTAACACGAAACGCGCTGGCGCCATGGACCGCGAGGGCTCTCCTAAGCCCGGCCTAATAATATCCCATTGTGCTACCATTAGCTACCTAATATACTTGCGCGTCCGTGGCTTTTTGAGTCTGCCGGTGCCGCCGCGAAAAGCCACCCCCTCCTTGACTCTCTGTCTCCCCCGTTTTGACGTATTACACGTAGAGCATTTATAAGTAGGCTCCTCGACTTTTAGGAAGTTGAGGGTTACGTTCGACTTGGCGAATTTTAATTATTTGTTAAGTTACCGATTTAATTGACAGATTGTTAAATCAATTGGATCATAGTTCATTAATTTATCGTATTTTCTATCCCACGGTTTTATTTTGAATTCGCAATTTCGAATTCCAGAAAACATGAAAATTGGAAAATATTATTCTTCGTTTATATTTGTCGGAATCTTTGTAAAGGAAACAAAAAATAACGATGACGAAGTACGCGAAAGGCGTAACTAATGGAATACGGAGAAGGAGAGACGAGGCAATAAAAAAAAGTAGAAATCAATGTTGAAACGTATTACAGGGAAATCCGTACGGACTGAAGGACGCAACGGGAATGGGAATGACGGCAGACATGGGCAGTGCTTGGGGCACCGCGGCACTTCAGCCAGCGGCGACCGGATACTACCCTTACGATCCAACCCTCGCAGCCTATGGGTATGTCGATTTTTATGTACAATGCCAACGTTCTCTTTTTGTTTTTTATTTTTCACTGCGGTACAAGCTCCGTCGCATAAAGAGAGAAGCACGTACACGTGTTATCACTCTTGTCGCATCGAGATCTGTTATCGACACCGGGAGAGCGAGAGACACGAGTAATAACGTAATAAAGAATAAGAGTCTTATATACGAGAACGACATTAGGATTATATGGACAAAAAGCGAGACTTAATCTCCGTCAGGGGGCTACTCGTCTTTCGTCCCTTTTATTTTTAAAGCCCGTTTCACGTGAAACTGGAGAAGGAGCGAACCAGCGCTATATAGCGCACGGTAGTCTGCCATAATCTTTTTTTTTTTTAACTTTTTTCTCGTTTAAAACGTCTCGGACTTTTTTAAATAAACCAATTTCGTATTTCCCAGATATGGCTACCACGTCGATAAAGTTTCGTGAATTATGTCGAGCGTATTGAACGACGATGAACCCGAAATAAACAATATTTTTTATATCAGATTCTCGATCGTTCGAGAACGATCGTTATCTCATCGAATCCGTAATTCCATTGGAAAGAAATATAAATATAAGAATAACAAAAGTTCACCAATATTCATTTAAAAACGAACATTTACATAATTGTTATCGAATCTTGGAATTATCGCTGTCGTTACGTTGAATACGAAACGTCCTCGGGCGATCGCCGTGTCTTACAATCAACACGAAAATAATGAGTGCCGAAGTACTACGTTAAACCTTTATCTTATCTACGTAGTCACTGCGACAAGAGCTCGTCGACGGGAAGGCAGAGACTATATTTATTTTTTTATTTTTCTTTATTTTATTTCTTCTTTCACCTCACAACCAGAAACTGGAATATCGTCATCGTCACAGAAAAAAAAATACTCTTTAACGCGAATATATATCTGCGCGGACACGAGGACCTGAATATTCGAGTTGCGAGCGACAAGCGGGCTATTCCGTACGACGGTACTTTTTGGATGAGAATCGACGTTGCTCTTTCTTTCTCACTCTCTCTCTCTCTCTTTATCGCGTAGAGAAAGAGGAAGAGAGAGAGAGAGAGAGAGAGTGAGAAGAGGGGGTTTGCTCTAAAGGGGATTTGGGAAGACTCGCGTAACGAGATTCCTCGTGTCTCGTTCAACGCCGTCCGCGGATCTCACGCGGGCTGATACTCTTCCCTCTCTTCTCGGATCTCCACCCTCCCTTCCTCCGAAATCATGGCCATATAGCCACGGAGAATCCGAGAAGAGCCTCAAGGATTCCTCGAATCGGTGCCTCCCTTCGATCTCGCTTCGAGAGCTCTTTGCTACATCCGCCTCTCATCCTTACCTTCTTCATTCTCTCTTTCTCTCCCTCTCTCTCTCTCGCACAGTTCGTACACTACAGCCTCGACGAGATTCCCCTGTGAATTCGGAGGCGCACGCTCCAGCTTTTCTCTCATCTTCGCTCGAGTGAAAAAGAATCTCCGCGGGTCTATCGTCCAAATCCTCTCACTCTGTATCGCCAACCTAAGGCTAAACGCTTACGATAATGGTCCACTTGAAAATAGTTATTCTCATGTACTTCTATCTTATTATATTATTTTTAAGAAATATTAAACGTATCATTAAAAATAATAACAAATTATTTTTTCAAACAAACTAAAATATAATTTTCTCGTAATCGATCCCCGGATGTAATTGAATAATTCCAACAGGCTGATTATCCCGATCGTTTAATGAGAAAAGTAATTCGATAAAATAGAACGTTGATCCTCCCATCGGTCTTTTTTTATATTTTAAATCGAGCGACGAGCATATCCGTACACCTTGGGAATTCTGCCAATAATTGGTGCCTGACATAATGCAAGAACCGTAACTCCCGTTTCGTATCGATACCTCCCTTTCTACGTATACCACGTACCTACTGCATGTGCAATGTTACGTGTACATAGCTCCCATGTATACACACACATATGTATGTGTATATACATGTATACACACCTGAACATATATATACTGTTCAGTAAGGATCGTTCGTACGTACGAGGACGATGCAGAACGGGTCTGCGTAGGTACGTACAAAATGGCTGTAGGCAACCGACGGGGGGGCCCGAGTGGGCGTACATAATGGAGGCTTCGCCGGTTCGCGCTCTAGCTAGTTTGGCATCGGTATATATGGGAGAGGAGACGAGAACGAGAGAGCGCAGCGACAGTGGAGCAGAGAGTGCTTTCGCTATATATGTATACGTGAGCACACATAGAGACACGTATCTATACATATATCTCCCTGTGCGCTACACCGCACGTACCGGTATCCTCAACACACCACCAGTATCTATATCCAGAGTCACACACAGGGAGTGAGAGCGAGTGAGCGAGTTTATTGATTGGCTTCCTCCCGGGGTTCACCCCGCTCTCGTCGTCTCGCTCACCTCCCTTCATCCTCCTCCTCGCCACCTTTCGCTCCCTGTTCGCCAGGCCACCCGCGCTTCATCTCCACCCTTACTCTGTACTCTCTCTCTCTCTCTCTCTCTCTCTCTCTCTCTCTCACGTTGGCTCTTGCAAAACCCTCTTCGTACTCTCCGACTGTGTGCCAGTCGTGAGCTTTCATCCTCTACTAGGTATAGCCTTCTCTCCACCCCTTCTCTCTCACTCTCTCACTCCTTCCCTATGTACACACACGAGCCAAGAGCGAGCGCACCTCCTCGTACTCACGCCCAGCGAACCGTCGAGAGGCGACCCACAGCACACACGGTACAACCCAGAGTCCCACAGGTGCTTGCTTTACTTAGCAAGCGTGTCGTGTCCTCCAATACAGAGACATGCACACACATGCATGACGTACATCTGCTCTCTTTTGCATGTGTTTGCATGTGTGCAATACACTCCTGTTCACGTGTTAGGCAAGCTTCCAGCATCATCTTCAACTCATACGATCTCCTGGCGTATATTTACATATATGTATATATATGTATATATGGAGAGTTTCATGAATGCGAGGGTGAGCAGGTTACACACAAACGTTGCTCCCCGACTAACCATCGTTGGTACAATACGTAGGCTTTTTGACTGTATATATCGTACGATATACATAGACATATGTATGAGAAAGGGTAGGCATTGTTTATCGTGGCCCGGAATCCACCCTCGCGAGCCTCTCGACTCTTGCTGCGCTCCAGCGAGACCTTCGCCAAAGCCGCTATTAATTTACTTGCTTAATAATACCTACTCTCACCCCTACGCTCTCGTACAGAGAGTCTCGTTCGCTCTCCTGGCCAGCATCCCTTACTGGCCTATGCCTGGACTGCTTTGTGTATAAACTTCACTACCTATGTCTTCTCTCTCCGTCTCTTGCTTTCTGTGTGCCTATGTGTGCGAGGGTTGTCTCTTTGCCCGTCGGACGAGCTATCGCACGGCCATTCAGTGCAGTTCAGCGCGAGCCAAGAGTGACAAAGGAGAGTGAGAGGCGAAAATGGTCAGCCAGACTCTCACCCTTATGTACGTAGTTAGTACCTCTGTACCCGCTATAATACCCCTAGCAGCATCCCCCTCGCGAGAAACCAACGAAGCGTCATTGTTTCTCTCGTCCTCGTGCAATTCATCTGTGGAATCCCACTTGGTACAACGTGAGAGCGAGAGAGACAACTTGGAGATTCGGAGCCTCTCGCGTTGTATAGAATGTGTATTCGCGAGTTTGGCTCGAACCTTTCAATAGCCAAATGACGATCTTTTTAACCCTTCGTTCTCTCGCTTCCTCCCTCGTTCGAGAAGTGCTTCGACTTTTTACCAGCCGCGTGTTATAGTGAGATTACACCGAATAAGTTGATTGCAATTATTCCCAATCGCTAGTTGGTTAATTTTATCGATTACAAAATTCATAATCCAAAGAAAATATTCAAATTACAAATGATCGAACAAATTTTAATCGAAGTCGTTGGAAAATACAGAATTGCAATTATTGGATAAGAAATCGCGATTAATTATTGATATAATTATTTCACTTATATTCCCTATAAATATCCTCCTGGGTTACAACCCTTTTTTTTTATCTCGCGATAAGGAACCCTCTTCGTACGAGCCTGAGGGCGAACGAGGAAGCCTCATTGTTTCTGTTTGTCGAGCGATATATTCATTCGGGTAACGTCGAAGCCCGTTTCGAGATCGCTCGAGATTCATCGTAGTAATACAGTTTACTCGAGCCCGATGTTGGCCATTGAAATAGTTCTCGGTCGGTGTGGGGCTTGTGTGTGGCCAAACTACAGGAATATAAGCTACAGGGGTTTGGGGCTGTATAACGTATGTGAAAGAGGGAAAATCGCGTGGCTCTTTGCCATAGAGGAAGTCACCCTCGTGCAATCGAGGCTATCGCTGCACGCTCGAGTTGTTTCCGGTGTGCGGCCGGAGCTTTCTTTCTCTCTCTCTCTCTCCCCCACTGCCGCATATTCGGTTCACTGTGTAGCCCCGGTGAGCGGATATTTCGGAGGCGTGCCTTTGCAACACTCAGGCTATTCGATAAAAGGTCTCGTTCCATCCATCCTCTCGCTATTTCCCCCCCGAGGGTAAAGAGAAAAGCCAGTATCGCGCGTGTGCTCCTTCGACGTGTGTGTGTGTGCCTGCGTGTGTTTGGTTGGAAGCCCGCGCGAGCGTATATCGGTCCTCGCGTTCGAGCACCCTCGTCTATGCTCATCTCCTTCCAGGCCTTTTTTTATTTCACTTTTTTCCTCGCTCATTCTACTCTCCTTCGCATCAGTCTCCGGCCAGCTTTTTCACCCCTCGTGCAGCCTACACGGATCTCCAGCTCCGTACCGTCGAATCTCGGCTCTATGTTGATCCTCGAGTTGAGTTACTCGCAAAAACCCCTCTCGAACTATGTCGTCTATGTTCGTTTCGTCCCTGTGGAAAGTCTAGTGGCACTTGCGGACGAGCACCGGAAATCCTCCGGAGACACGCCGAGCATAAGTTTTATAACGGCTAATTCGACTATAACGTATCTTTTTCTTTCAAATACTAAAAAAAAAGCAATGAAATAATTTTCACGCTAGTTCGTCCATCAAAGAAATTTGATGGAAACTGTAAAGAATGTTTCAAAAATTTCAAGAATTCTCAACACCCATATAAAAAATGCTTGGACAATTTTAACATAAAAATATTGTAGATTTCCTGCTACCTTCGAACAATTCATTTCATGCTTTACGTGCATACCAACCTTGCGAATATCAAGGAAAAAATAATAATATATTTCGACTGCCAAGCCGCACAATCGTTGACTACTATTAACCCGTGTACCTCTCATTCCACACATCCGGGCGAATAGGTATTACATCAAATGAAACAACGGTATGCCGTTGTAGGATGCAGAGTAGACAAGTGAGTACCTACAGAGGGAATAGAGGAAAGGAGAGAGAGGGAGAGAGTGAAAAGGAGATAGAGACGGAGGGGTCCGGAACCCTGATGTGTCTAGCCCTAGACAGAGCGTATAACGTTTACTCGACATGTAGCAAGCTCGGTGGTTACTATTGCACGAGGCTCCGCCTCTCTAGCAACAATACAACATATATATATTCATTGCATCGTATCATATAGTAGAGTGGCTATATATGTGCTATAGATATAGTGAGAGAATGACTATGTAGGCTTTGGTCGTGGCCTGGGAGGCTGCGTAATTACGTCGGTTCTGCCAATATTGGTTAACCTTTCGAGCGGTTGACGCCACCATATGCAAAGCCCCTAATGAGTCGGTCGAGTGCAGAGTGCTGCTCTCCCTCTGACCCCTCTCTGTCTCTCTCTCCCTCTCACTCTCTTTCCGTCTCTTCTTGCGCTATTACGATCCTCCCGAGTTGCGACTACAAGAGGCGAGAGATACTCCTATATCGTTATTGCCTCCTCCACCTACCAACTATTTCCCTCGTCCTCCATTCTCTCCCTCGTAGCGAACACGAGATATACCCTCGCTGCGACGACGATTTTCCCATTTTGTTCTCCCTCTTTATTTTCAATTTTTAAAGCCTCCTCCGCCATATGCATTCGCATATTCGCATAAGTGCGCAATAGCCGAGTCGTTTCTACCCCTCGCTGTTGTTCGGTCAATTTTCCCAGCCAATATCGCTCATTAAACTCGAACGGAGGAGAATTTTTTTGCGATTAAAATTCAACGTGTGCGAGAGGGAGAAAGACGGGCATGGGCGAACCGGTAATATTTATCGTTGGCGATTCTCACGAGTGGGTGGACGAGCTGTAAAATCGTGAGTTTTAGTGGTAATATAATCGTTGGAGAAGCTTGAAAAGAATCGAGAAGGAATGCTGGGTTGTCCGGTGAGAGAGAACCTGGCGTGCGATCGATGAGGGACCTCTTCTCGCCGATGACGCGCTCCCCTAAGGTCTCCTTGCACTTTCTTGTCATTCTTTTTGCCTCTCTCTTGGTTTCCTTTTTTTTGCCCCTTCTCATCTCGTCGTCGTCTTTCCGTCGAGCAAGACGACGACGTCGACGAACCAAACGCGGTTTTATACTATCGGAAAGAGGAATAGGAACTCTCGGTAGGGAAGAGGGTTGAGGAGAGGGAGTCGAATTCTACGCTCGCTGATGGCAGCAGAACGTCTCGTTGCTCGTGCGGTTCCGGCACTCTGGTAAAACCGCCGCGCCTTTCCCTTGTCCGGAGGGAGTTTAATAGAGGGTGAAAAGAGAGCCCACCCGCTTTCTTCTTCGTAGCATTGAACCAGAAGGATATCCCCTTGGCTAGGCGCCCCGCGATTTTTTTCGCCTCTTTTTTCTTCTTCTTCTTCCTCCTCCTCGTCTTCGTTTCTCTTTTGTCTCTCTCCCGACTTCGGTGCCGACCCTCTCGTCGATCGGTAAGTTCGTCCAGTCATTGGGCAATCTCGCGCGAACACAGGACGATATAGTAAGGGGGTTGGAGACACACGGCTTAATTCTTCTGTTTGCCCCGACGGAAGTGGCCAACTAATCGTTCTCTCGTCTCCGCGACAATTCGATTTATACGTCGTTTCGCCGTTCGTTGGGCAAATGGCTTTAACCACTAACCACCCTTCGCTGCCTCGTGTCTCCACCCTACATTTTCCTACTTCCGTCTTTTCTCTCTTTCTCTGGCTCTCTCTCTCTCTCTCTCTCCTTCTTCTTCTTCTTCTTCTTCTTCTTTCCATCGCGAGGACGATTTACCGTTACACCGCAAAAGCCAACTTCCGGTGCTCGTTCGTCCGTGTCAACTCTTAAATTTGTCGTATGTGCCGAGACTATCGGATTTTATATCCATCTTTCATCGAGGAGGAGAACGTCGAGAGCGCTCTCGACGGTCAAGTAGTACAATCGAGCACTCGGTAGTGATAGAGAGTTTGCGTGTTGTGTGTAAGCATGCGGACTATACTTCGGCTGGTGAATAGTGAATGCTGTGGTCATAATACAGAGGGAACGCTCTTCGTGGTATTAGTGGCGACGTCGACGTCGACGACGACGACGTCGTTGGCGGAAAGGGGGATCGATCGAATCGCCATTACGTCGAGAGTGAACGCGGCGGATGGCGGCAGGAGAGACATATATACATACTAGGTTTACTATATAGTTCGTAGCTCGATGGAATCACGCCGCCACTGTGTGGGGTGGTTTATTCCCGTATATATTTGCCGTCGGCGTATTAACCCTCGCCGAGTTTCTACTCTGGTGTTCGCCCCCGGTACGCGAGGGTGACCCTGAGAGGGTGAGACGTTGCTGAGAGTGAAGCAGAGTGCATGCGGAGAGCCCCGTAGCTCTTTCGAGTACATATAGATACGTATACATATATATGTATAGAACAGAGGGGATGAAACGTGTGGTGTTTAGGTATGAGGGCGTGTTCGTCCGGGTAACGCGCTACGCGCACGCATCGACGACTCCCTCTTACCAGAGAGAGAGAGACAGAGATAGAAGGTTCTCTCTTCGTCCTCGTCATACAGGACTCTTGGAAATCCGTTGAGAATACATCCCAGCGGGAAAACTCTCACGGCTTGACGAGAGGGATAAATCATGGTCGAAATGACTCGCAAAGTGCCAATGGATATATATTCCCGCATGATACTCCGAGCGTGATACGCCACTATGGACCTACTTATATACCGATAAAATAAGGGTGGGATTTTTTTTCGGGATCAGTCTGTTGACCACCTGCGACGAAAATGACTTTGTTCGATTTATATCGAGTTTAGATGAATAAATTGACGGCGATCTAAGTGTAAATGAGAATTCAGTTGATCCTCCAATATTTATTAATTAATTAAGTCGTATCAGAATATCGCGTTCGATACTTGTAATATTCGAAAGATATTTAAAAAAAAAACGTATTGTTTTTTTCTAGATATGGCGCGGGTTACGATCTCGCGGCGAGACGAAAAAACGCCACGAGAGAATCAACGGCGACGCTGAAAGCGTGGCTGAACGAACACAAGAAGAATCCATATCCAACGAAGGGTGAGAAAATCATGCTCGCCATTATTACGAAAATGACGCTCACTCAGGTATCGACGTGGTTCGCGAATGCGCGAAGACGTCTCAAGAAAGAAAACAAAATGACGTGGGAGCCTAAGAATAAGACGGACGATGACGATGACGCTGTGCTGACGGACTCCGAGGACAATAAGGACAAGGATGATATTTCGGCTGATAGAGGAAGCGACAGAGTGGGTGACGACCCGAGACGAAATATCGACGACAACGGTGAGTTACGATTCTTTTTTTCCATTAACCTCAAACCCATCCCTCATAAATGATATTCGCAATTCGAACAAATGTAAAAACGTTCTAAATTTCTTCACGAGGACAGTGTAAACAAATTTGTAAGAGTCTGAACACGCCCGGCTTTTTCTACTCCGCAACGATCGAGCGCGTTTCTCAATTAGGGAAGCTCTCACCGAAAATTCCCGTTCGCGAATCGCAATCGTAAGGGTGAGGTGGGGGTTTCGGCAATGGAGGCCTCGTTCGAACGGGCGTATCGGCACTATATCGCGGAGGTGGACGCATAATGCTTCACATGTGGGTAAACACAGTGACGGGTTGTGGGTTGCGCGGTCCCAGAGAGAGAGATTAATGGGCTTCGGGTTTGGGATATTGCCGGGACCTGGGGTTGCCCTGCGGCCGGTGGCTGGCACATATAGCGCGCAAAGTGGAAGCGGACGGCAAACGCAGAGAGGAGACGGACAGACGTGCGCGTTCGCTCCGGTGCGAACTGTTCGCATCGAGAGAGACAGACGGAGAAGGGTGGTATATGCGCTGTATATATCGAAACGCTACGTTCTAGCTCTCTCGGCATTGGCTGTGTGGTCGACTGCGCGCGTTTCTGCTTATAGAGCGCACCAACACACGTGCCCAATCACATTTACGTATTACATACCTATATATATATACACAGGTACGTCGCGATATTCATGGACTCGACATCGTTGCTCGCAGTGCGTACGTGTGCACACCCTCTCGTGCGACTGTACAGGAGAATCTCGTGCCGGAGGCGAGAGGGTGCGGCCGTATGGTCCGAGTATTCCCATCCGCACTGCCAACGGCGAGCACATATACATACTCGGTCCAAACGGCTTTCATATTACGTATATATGTACTATGGTACATATGTGTATGTATAAAGTGGACGGATGTACACTGGCACATGCAAGCGTTATATACAAAGTATATGGTATACGGTACTATGTACCGTACGTACACAGATACTCTCGACGGTGCGGTTCGAGGTACGGTGATGTATCGGCGCCCGCGGCGAGACGAATGGTGCGTCCGCAGAGCGAACGAGAAGACCACGTATATATATCTATATATTAAATCTATGTATATATATATATATATATATATAGATTTCTATACTCCGAAGCGTTTCTCTCGGGCCGGTTGTTCCTACCGGCAACCATTACCCTGCTGCTGCACACCGCACATATTCGCCAATATCGACTCGCTCTCGTGCTCCTATACCACAACGATGTCCCGAACCTTCCATACGCGTACAAATATACGGGGGCGGGTATTTCACGCATACGAAACACAAGGATTAATTAAAAATTCTAATACGATTACCCGCGATCGTTTTTAATTGAGAAATATCTCTGTTGAAATCGTTTGTGGTTTTTACGCCACGTTCGATGGGTACGAAGATTACGCGATTAAGCGCTGATAAAAGTTGGGGGGGTCAAAAGTTAAAGGGCCACTTGTGGGACTCGGCACAGACGTAGAGAAGCGAGAGAGACTCGAATGGTGGGTAAGGGTATAACAGTATCTGTTTAGTTGGGACATAAGGTTCTCGTTTATAAGAGCCGAGAGGGGGATGATGCGTGCCCGCGAGCGGCAACCCCATAAGTATCTCTCGAAACGATGCGTTTTCTATCTTTCTCCTCTGCGTTGTGCCGCTCCACTTCAAAAAGTATCTCTGTCTTACTCTCTCTCTCTCTCTCTCTCGTTTTCTCGCGCTCGCCAACTACCCCTGCTTGGGAATTATCGCTTGACGACCCATCAAGTAAACCCTCGGCCGACTCATTCGAACCTCTTAATGAAATTCTCACCCCTGACTGACTGGCTGGCTGACTGGCTCTACCATGGAGTTATACCGAAGCAGCCTTTTCGTGTCTCCGGAGTGTTGCGGTAGTGCGAGAGAAACGTCGACGAAAAGTAGAGTGAGATTGTATGCGCGAGAAAGGGAGAACACACCCCGGGAAGAGAGTATCCACCGTGTCTGTACGTGTGTTTGTCCGTGTTCGTAAAAACCGACAGGGAACTAGAGTAGGTTACAGTGTATATGTATATACATATAAGTGTAAGAGAGAAAGAGATATTTCTCGCCACGGAAACCCCTGGGGGATCCGAAATCTCTCGCGCCCCAAAGTGGTTGCAGCCTTCGCACCCTCGTTTTTTCACAGCATCCCCTACGGCTTATATGTATATGCCAGTATATATACATACATATATATATATATTTTCTTTTTTAACGCGTATAGACGACATAGAGGGTGCGAAGAGAGAAGACTCACTTTCTCCGGTAGCTTTTCTCGCGTATAGAGCGCAGAAAGCGGACGCCTTTCAGAAACCCAGAGGGGTAGAAAATCGCCAGAGGAGTGTGGGAGGGGTGGTGTTCACCCCGCGGCGTTTCTCCCCCGCAATGACACGCATCGTGCATCTCACTTTCACACCAGGGACTATAAACCATTAACGGGCAATATTGCCACGCGGTGCCACGGGAGAGCTTCTCCCCTACGGAGCGTTGAACCCACCCTAAAACACACGCACACAGAAACGCACACGCGTACTGCCGCACTCGTATTTTTGGCCAATAATTAACGAGCCGGGGGTTGAATTGACTTGCGGACGTCACTAGTCATCCCCTAAAAATCACCCCTGTCAGAGTTCAGACTCTTCGCGCCCGAGATGTGTCTCAACTTCGCGGTCGGATATTTTATCTCCATCAATCGGATTACGACTCGTACCACGAGTTATGTCCTTGAGCATCGACGGGGAGACACGTGTAATTTCCCCGTATTAATTCCAGAACCCATGAGGCACGTGAAGGCCGAACATCTTCAGCACGACAAGGACCTCGAGGATGAGGATGACCTTGACCTCGAAGACGACCCCCGACGCCCCGAGCTCTCGTTTCATCACACGATGCAGCAACAGCAACAACAACAACAGCTGCATCATCATCATCATCACCAAGCGTACGAGGACCATTTGAAAGACGAAGGGGTCAAGTCCGAGTGCGCCGGTGCTGGTGGTGTACCCATACCGGCTACGAAGCCAAAAATCTGGTCGCTCGCCGATACGGCCGCTTGCAAGACACCACCGCCACCTACACATCCCCATTATCATCCGTACCAATTGCATCAGCATCATCAGCACCACGGCTTGCCCCAACACCAGCAACACCATCAGCATCATCAGTTGCAACATCAGCATCAGCATCCCCATCAGCACCATCACCATCAGCAACACCAACAACAGCAGCAACAACAGCACCAGCACCATCTAACGGCCCAGAGTCATCATCAGTCGCAGCAACCCTGGCTCGGTACGAGCGGGGGTGCCGGATTGAACTCTTTCGCCCTACCTTCCGCTGCCTCGATGAGCCCGTCGGCCGCTGCGACCGCTCCGTACTCGAGCGCTGCCACGAGATACGGTGGCTTCTTGAGCTCATCCTCCGGTGGTCAACTTCACTACAACGCTAACTCGTCGTCCGGCTCATCCTCGAGCGCATCATCGTCGGCTGCCGCGGGGTTTCCCGAGGTTGGGACGGATACGCCGCCCCAGACACCTCCGAACATGAAAGTCGCAACGCCGAACGGAGTGATCCAGGGACCTCCGGGGGCTTATTGCCCTGGTGGCGCAGCAACCACCGCTTCCAGTAGCAGCGTTACCGCCGCCCATTATCCGGGTGGACACGCAGCCGCTTCCTCCGCCGGCTATCTCTCCTCGAGTTCCGGCTCTGCGAGCAGCGTTTCGTCATTCACGTCGCGGCTACAAACCTCACCGCACAAGGACTTTTCCACCCTCAATCAAAATTCCGTACTGCATCAACAAAGCTCTGCCAATCTACCTGCTAACGAGTCTACGACGGCGTTCAAACCTTTCTACAAGGGGTGAGTCCATTTTATCACTGCTTTTGTGTTACATTATACGTGTGTTATAGTAATAAAAATATATTCAGTTAATTCGAACCACGCTCGATAAACTCTGGTTTAAAAGAAGTTCGTTAAACCCGATACTCGATTTAAAGTGATAATAATAATCGTTCAAACTGGTAGAATGAGAAAATGAGAAATTTCGTGTCATCCGTAGAAGTGTATCTGTACGTTGAAACTTCCGATAAATGCGTAATATTTCTCTCAATTATTCTCGTGTCCAGTGAATAAAACGCTCGTTCATAATTCACCGATTGTTCCAAATCCCGATTCATTCCACATCCGCCCATAAATCCTCGCGACGTCCAAGCAAAAATAGAAATTAAAAAAAAGAACCTCAAATTATTTCGATATCGTGTCCGTCTCGTTACAGGTCGCAGCCCATGACCAGCGGTTTCGTTTCACCGGTCTAGATCGACCTCGCATTCCCTACGGGCACTGTCGGTCAACCACGATCTTCAACGTTCTCAACAGGTGAGCTCATTCTTATTAAATCCATCCTCTCAATGGTTTTCTTCGTAACATTGTATCACGTACAGGAGAACTTCCCGGAGTCCGTTGACCAAAGAGACAAAACTGGATAATTTGCATCAATGTCGGTCATTCATAATAGATAATAACGGAGTGGCGAAGCGATTGGCTTTCCTTGTTCTCTCTCTCTCTCCGTTTCTCTTCGTCGAGGGTTTCACGCTCAAATAATAATGTACATGTTCGCTCTCATCGTCGCGTGTAAATGTAAGTTCACTAGCATATGCGGGTTATTCGGCGTTGATACTGCCCGAGAGGAGAGAGAGCGAGAGTAACCACGGACTTGCGGATAGAGAAAGAGAAAGACCGAGATAGACAGAGAGAGAGAGAGAGAGAATCCTGACTATCGCCACCTCCTTGACAGTGACAAATGGACATAGATTTCAATCGGTGAATGGAATCACCGCCCGTTGCCTCGCTCCGGTCTCTCTGCTCCATCCCGTGCCCGTCGCGAGAGTTTCACTCGCTCGCTAGGAGACCTCTCACGAGAGCACTATGCTCTCTCTGTCGCAACAGCTCGGCCTCAGCGTCGCTTAATGTCGCGTTAGTGTCCAAATGTCGGTTTGACCACTCACGTCTACCTCTCTCTCGCTCTCCCTCTCTTTAGCCAAGAGTCGTTAGTCGCCAAGAGATTCGAGACTCACCGGCTACTATCCTCTCCGGCGTATTAAAACGAGAAACGAAATATTTTCCAAATGTCCCCGGTCTTCTCGATCCACGTTCGAGAGAAATTATCAAGACGGAAAGAGAATGAGTTCTTTGAATGGGCATCTTCATACATATAGACATGCGCGACTTAAATATAAATATACGTAAACAGGTGTATGTGTGTGTGTGTGTGTGTGTGTGTGTGTGTGTGTGTGTGTGTGTGTGTGTGTGTGTGTGTGTGTGTGTGTGTGTGTGTGTGTGTGTGTGTGTGTGTGTGTGTGTGTGTGTGTGTGTGTGTGTGTGTGTGTGTGTGTGTGTGTGTGTGTGTGTGTGTGTGTGTGTGTGTGTGTGTAGTAATGGCAGCAACAACAGCGGCAGGTATCTGATTCCTCGCTGCAGAGGGTGCGGTGATGCGCACAGAGAAGAAACAGAGAAGAGGGTATAAAAGGAGGGAGAAAGGCTTTTGGAAAAAAAAACGTAGAAAATGAAATTGGTGGCACAAGAGGGCGCTCGTTCCCTTTCTGCGTCTGTGTGTGCGTGTGTGACTCTGTATACAGTCGAATGAAAAAGAAAAAGAGAATGTCGTTGAGGGACTGGAGAGAAGGGAGAATGAGCCAAGTGTGGCGGTCAAGTGTGTCTCTATGTGTCGGTGTGTGCGTGTGTATATAGTTTGGCCACGGTGGCCGCTCGACGTCGAGACATCTTTTCGAGAGCGGGGTGTTAGCGGGATGCCCTTATCTGGTGGCGATCTGATCCTAATTTATAGCCGCGTCCCAAATAAACTAGTTTTCGCTGTCGTCACCTCGGCTCTCGAACGATCGCGCCTTTAGCCCTCCTCTTTCTTCTTCTTCTTCTTCTTCTTATTCTTATTCCTCGATCCTCTCTTCTTCTCTCCTTCACGTCTCTCGTCTCACCTCTCGCCTCGCGACGTGTTTCGTTCACGTATCCAACCGGAAAGCTGCGCACCATCAACTTGTACAGCTACACATACACACACACACACACACACACACATGTATATATGTATACATATATTTATTTTCGCGACAGACGAAGAGGAAGATTTCCAACATGCTTCCTTCGTTGTCGACTCTGTCTCGATCTTGGCTCTCTTTTCACTCGCACGACCTTGCCTTCAACCCCGGCCACTCACCAGCCGCTTATTATTATAATACGAATAGTGACCGCTACATCGACCCGTGGAGACTTCTACGATCGCCAACAGAGCAAACGAGAGAAAGAGAGAGAACCATCGGTCTCTTGATGTTCACGCGTCTCTCTTCGATCTCACCTGGTCAAGATCTAAAAAGATGGCAACAGCTACGAACTCACCCGCGATATATCCTCGAGGATTTTGGAATCACGAAGCGTCGGAAGCTGATGCAGCAACGAAGCACGCGCGTATTCGAAAATTCGACGCAACGGGTAGCCATCCTCCTCCCGTTCTCTCCCTTTCTCTCCCTCCTCGTTGTGAAAAAAGCGAGTCTCGTCGCCGTGGTAATTGCCAATTAGCGCGGGGGATATTTAATTGCCATTTAGAATGGGTGGTTTTTTCAGACGCGTTCCACCGTACGTGTCGTCCTCCATCCCCCATCTCCCCCCAACTCCCCCTCAGGGTGGGACCGCGATATATATAAAAGTCGGGCGCGAGAGGTCGCGTTAACGGAACGGGCCCCGAGTCGCGCGATCGGTACGGTCTCGCGGGATGAAAACAGCGGCAGTTGGTAGTTAGCAGTTAGCATCAGTTAGGATCTCTCGCGAAACGGTGCCGAGAGATATCCCCTGTTCTGTTCTGCTGCGAAAGAAGCCTCTCTCGCCTTCGCGACCTCGAATCTCACCTACCCCCGGGCATATTTACACGATCTCATCGGATATCTGCATAAAATTTCGTCCTTTGGCGCGCTACCTCGCTCGCTCTCTCGCTCGTTCGTGGGTCCTTTCTCACCCGGCTGTGCATAACGGCCTTAGCACGCCTGGATTCCAACCGCGGGAAAGAGACACTCTCGTTCTCTCTTTCTCTCTCTCTCTCTCTACGTGCTGCGGTGTGTCCTCCTTAATAAATCCTCATGCGTTCCCTTCTCTACCGTCCCGGTGGCTGGTATACGCCGCGCGCGTTCTTTTCTCGCCTTTGGACCATTCTGCATCCCGCGGGTTTTGGGGCAAGGAGCTATCCCGGAACGCGAATCTTTCTTTCTCTTTCTCTCGCTATCTCTCTCACTCGCTTCCTCTTTTCTTTGTCCTGCTGCGCCGATTTTGCGACTCGGCCTAGTGTCGTCGCTTGTCCTATATATAGAACACCCTAAGGGGAGCGGTAACAGTAGAAAATTCTTCGCTCGCACCTCTTCTCGCCTACTGGTATTCCTCCTCTCTCACCAACCGTCGGGCTCTTTCTTTCGCTCGATCTGTTCTCACGGCGCGAAGTGCCCATCGTGAAATCTCTCGTCGCGGTGTTTATAGGCGAGGACGCTTTGCCGACGATTTGTTCAACTCGCGGACAGAGCGACGCGTCGGTCGCGAAATAAAGGATCGTGGATGGGCAGAACGCGGATATATCCATGGGGCGGTATAACGCACTCTTGCGTTTTCGGGAAATACGGAGAGTCGGAGAGAGAGAGAGAAAGAGAGAGAGATCAACAAGTGGTGGTGAGCGTGATTCCCGCATATCGACTGCGTCGTCGTCAACGCGAGGCTCGTAACGAATTTTCGGCCGAACCTTTCGTTCATACGACTTTCAATATTCCTCCCATGCAAATTTTCGATCTCTGGTTACAAATTTATATCATCGCACTGAGAATAAGAGTGAAGAAAATATCAATTATCCGGCATAACCGCTTTTGAAAAAAAAAAAAATAACTAACATAGATCAGTTGTCGATCGCTGGAAAGATAATCGTCGTGTTTGTTCCGATCAAAAGGGAACAAGCGGTTCTATCTCCGTCTCGTTCTATCGGCAAAGTAAGCAAAGAGGGCTCGGTATATACGCGGTGCATATCGATGCGCGCCTGTCCGTCGCCGATACGCTGTAATTACAGGCTGCCGCGAGTGAACTTGCGCGGCGCGCGGGCGTGCTTACTCGCGCCGCGTAAACATCGCGAAAGTGTACCGTGCGTATCTGTTTTGCGCGTGTGGGGCAGGGGGAGGGGGCAAAAAACATAAGTGCTCTAGTAACAAGAGCTGTTACAAGTTTGAAACGCGCGGATGTGTATGGCAAACTACTACACCGAGGGAGAGAGAGAGAGGGAAGAGGACGAGGAGAGAGGGAGAATGCTACAGTGAGCGTGTGTTGACAGCGCTATGTGCGAGTAAACGTCGAGTGCCGCTACAAAGTTGAAGGCGCATATTAAAGAGGGCTCGAGGATAACCGGTCTCGTTTGAAACACAATATACGTATGCGCGCCATACCCGCGAGTTTTCTACGCGTATTTTTTTCCGTATTCTCGAGCAAAACACTATACGATCGTGGCCTATCATTTCGAACGTCGCGTGTACTTAACGAAAGAACTTTGCCCACTAGGGAACGGGGATGGGCGTAATTAGTGTAATGAAAACGAAACACAAAATTACTTACGATTTTACATAACAAAAAATTATTCTTTTACGACGAATGTTAATTTACTTTTTTTTTTTGTAGTTTTCCTCAAAGAATGGAACTTTAATTGTAATTCTGTAGTATTTTAATTCATGCTCGTCCTTGAATTCTAATGGATTTGTGTCTTTGTCTCTCGTTGCAGATTGAAAATAGACAGAAAAAGGTAGTGAGAGAGGGAGAGAAAGGAAAGAAGACGCGTAGCGCGACGAGGATCTTCGAGGAGTCGCCATGATGAACGGAAATGCCTGCCGCGGTGCACCATTGATACGTGAACATTCTCCAGGATCGAGTACAGCGCTCGACCGCGCATGGCTGATGGACCGAGAGAAGAAAGAGAAGAAGAAGAAGACGACGGAAGGAGAAGTGGAAGGAAGGAGGGGAGGGGGGAGGAATGGTTTATACGGATAGATGAGAATCGCGAAGTTGAAGACTCGAATCTACCGCCGAAGTGTGCGCGTCGAGTAAGAGAGCCGAGGCCTGAGAGATCCATAAATCGTGCGATGAGCCTATTTGCCGAAGGGAAGAGAGAGGGAGTGAGAGATCTTCCACTTGGAACCGGAAGTGTCGGAGTGTGACGAAGAGCGAGAGGGTGAGGAGAGGATCAGAGACGGAGAGTAAGCCTGAATTAGGGGTAAGCCGGAGGAACACGCGTGTGTACCTGGGAGTGTGAGAAATATACATATATACAAAAATGTATATTTTCATACTCGCGAAAAGGGATGATTTTTCGTTGACTCGAAAAGTCGAGAATGTCACGAAATAATCGGGAAGAAAAAATGGCAGGCGAAATGATTGATTGAAACGCGGCTGGAGCCTAAATATAAAATTCGATAAAAATTGGAAATGGCGTATCCTCGTTCGATTCAATCTCGATAAATATTTTTTATCTTCGTGGCCCATTTTTTGTTCATCGATTCTCTACGGTGAGGACGAACAATCGACGGGCACACACGAGGTGTGCAGCGGTGAACAACGATATTGCTTCTCGCGACGAAAATTGATAAAAAAAAAAACAGCAACAACAAACAGGGGGCATTTCGATCGGGCTTGAAGAGCCACCGGGCAATGTGCAAATAATGTGTAAACGCTGTCGACGTCGCGACGGGACAAGGTACCGACCTCGTCGGCGAGCCAAGTCGACGGTTGTGAAAGGACTCTTATCATACTAGAAACGACAGTATAGAACTAATAGACGTAAATAATACGATTAAGTTAAGCGCGCGAATTTAAAGAAAAAAAGAACAGAAATTATTAAGAAACGAGAAATAAAAGAGGGGAAGAACATTTTTGCGTCGACTCAGCGGTCGTCTTCTACCTGTTGAAACGAATGAAAAGAAAGAACAAAATCATTTTAAAACAAAACAAAAACCTCCGTTTTATTGAAAATAATAAGAAGACAAAATAATCGAGGGAGTTACGATCATTATTCACGCGATCGATCGAGAGCATTCATCATTCGTAATTCATCGTTTATCTCTCACATTGGTACACTATGTATACTATAAAATTGATTAAAATGACGAAAAATGGAAAAAAAAGAAGAGGTATATCTTTAGCCCGATGATAGCCCATAGTCCTTAAGGCTCTCTCACTCTCTCTCTCTCTCTTTCTCCTCTCTCTCTCTCTCTCTCTCTCTCTCTCTCTCTCTCTCTCTCTCTCTCTCTCTCTCTCTCTCTCTCTCTCTCTCTCTCTCTATCTCTCTCTAATTCTATCTCTATCTCACTCACTCTCCACGTTCCGTGAGTACAACGAGGCCGTTTTATCATCGGCGCGCTCATTTTGCCTCCATCGCACACGCTGACACATTATAGCATGATAAGTATTATAAAAAAAAATATACGAAGAAAACAACAATAAGAAGTATATTGATTGTACATATTTCGGCGAGAGTGGGAGAGTGCGTGATTCGGGAGTGGGGGAAAGTCGAAATTCAACGAGCCTTTCGAACGGTATCAGGGACACGTTTCCCAGCCGACGGCTCTCATCGCGAATGTCGAAACAAAGCAAAAAATTGATTCTTCAAATTTGATAGAATTTTACTTGACTCGAATTTCTCGAAATGAAATTTCGATTTTTATCTCGTGAGAAAAGGATCGATCGAGACTGCCGCGACTATTATCAGTAGCATCGGGAATTACGAAAAAAAAGAAATAAATAAACAAATAAAACAAACAAGAAATTATAAAAAAATTTGTTTTTTCCTTGCTGTTTTCTTCTCTTTAACCGTTCATCGTGATAGTTAAAATCGAGCGGCGAACTGTAACGCGTTGCGAGCTCCGTCCTCGCACGGTGCTCGAGATTGTTGATATTTTTTTATATGTAATTGTAACATCGGATAAATGAATGAATAAATAAATCTAAAAAATATATATATAAACGTAGCGTAGCGTAGGAATAATTAATAACAGAACAAAAAAGAATGAGAAACGAACGAGGAAAAATGGGACAAGCGTCGAATATGCCCGTCCCTCCCCGTTGGTACGCGAGTCGCGAGCGAGTAAAAAAAACAAACGAAAAGAATAGAAAATTGTACATTGTTTCGTGCGAGAAAGAACAAAAAATGAGACAAAATGGCAGTGAGTAAATTGCGAAGAACGAAAAAAAAGGCGAGGAATAACAACAACAAAAAAAAGCGCGAAATCCATTAATTTATATCTGTGATAAAGTGAGAACGAGGAAGAATGTGTCGGAGGGTGCCGCGGTGCTCGTCCCCTCCTTATATCCCCCTCCCCCAGCCCTCTTTCCCGCCTCCTCCTCCTCAGCCCCAACCGTGCGTTTTACTCATAATATAATTATTACATGCGCAAGAACTCGCGAGTGTATCATATAAATGCGTATGTACATGAATATATTCGATTAATCGTTTTTCTGTATATAATTGGATAAGTGGCGATGCGCAACTTAGAGGGAGAGGGAGAGAGAAAAAAAAGAGAGAGAGAGAGAGAGAGAGAGAGAGACAGTAAAAGAGAATGCGTTCAAAGTACTCGTGGCTGGGCGGAGAGGGACTTGTGCGCGTCTTGAGATAATATTATAATTACTACGTATACTACACATTGTGGACCTTGCCGCGAGCTACTACCTACATATATTTACTGCTGCAACTATTAGTCGTGTGGATATTGCCTGTAGTGCATCACGCATCGATTCCGAGATACCCCGAAACGCGAAAGACAGAGTGTACGTGTATGCGTGTGCGTGCGAAGAGATGAGAGAGAGAGAGGGAGAGAGAGAGAGAGAGGGAAATATCTGGCTGCTCTTCGTTCTGCCCTAAAATATCGATACCATTGTAAATTCATTAATTGTACATAATTTTCAATGTGAATATAGATGAACATAAATAGATATATATATATAAAAAAATATATATATATATATATAAATATACATATGCATATAGATATATAAACACATACATAAATACATATGCGCGCGCGCAAACACACATACACACACACACACACAATACACGCAGACATATAAATATCTATTAACATTATTATTATTATTATTATTATATTATTATATTATCATCATGAACAATATCACGATATTATTATAATTATTATTATTATTATTATTATTGTCTACTACGATTATAAATTCATATTATATTAAAAATGAGAGTATTACGTTGTAAAACGCGAGTTGATTTTTCATCGAACCTCGTTTCGTTTTCTTTTTTTTCTCTCGTCGTTATTCTTTATTCTTATTTAATTTGATTTCCGTTGCGATTTTCGAAGCGAAGTCTTTTGTACATCGGCCGGACGTATGGGGAAACGGAAAGAGCGTATATATCAGAATAAGAGTGTGGCAATGACGGGGGTGTGTCTCAAAAAGAAAAAAAAAGAACAAAAAGTAAGATATATATGACGGAAGGGATGAAAAAAAAGTAAGGAGGGGTGTGCGTGTGTGTAACGGAGAGATGCGTGTGAGGGATTGCCGGAGTAAAATTTTTTGACGTCGGCTTCGTACAGAGCGTTGGGATTACCCTAGTTTACGAGAGAAGTAACCCTGGAGAGTCCTTTACAATTCAAACGTATATTATACCTATAACGCTCCTGTGTCTTTCGATCGTAGTGTGCGCTGTATTACAGAACGAACAGAGATAAAAGAACAAAAAAAAAAGAGAAAGAACGATTCGCCTTGCGGAATTTGAGATCTGTTGCTGATACAAAAACGAGCGAGATACAAAGAAATAAGAAGAGAGCGGAGAAGGACGAGAGCAATGAGATTATCCGGTCGAGAGACTAGAAAAAACTTTTACAGTCGATCCTTATTTTGTTTTATGCCCCGGCATTAAAATCAATTGCGGCACATTTTATAGATTAGAATGTCTATATATAGAACGTAAATTCGTACTCATCTCGTATGTTCGCTCTCGGAACACGCCACCGGTGGTTGCCAGCTGAAAAAGAGCCATGCCGAGACATACGTACCCGTATACACGTGTATGCGCGAAATTCACCCCAGCCCCCTTCTCTTCCTACTCCTCGCACCACCCTTGGCACTTTTATATCGCACGATCCTAAAGTCCTAACAACTATAAATTGGCCAACAAAAAAGTGAGTGTCCCGGAGGCCAACAGCAAGAAACAACGCGCAACACAAACTACATATGGTACATAAATACCTATATATATATAATACACTATGCAGGTAAAAGAGATCGAGAGGTCTCGCGGGGCGGCGGACATAACGCGGCTATAAAGTCATAAGACACATCGAGTCTTCCCTCGTCCCTCTTTCTCGCGATTCTTTCAACGCCCTCAATTTCACTATACTATACAATTTCACTATATATATATATATGAGTGCGAGTGCGTATATACATATATACACGCTTGCAATAAAGTGTATTTTGGACCCAGAGGCCGTGCCCTCGATCAGCTTGCCCTTCTCGCTCTTTCCCTCTCTCTCTCTCTCTCTCACCCTCGCAGATGTGAGAGACACACAAACTCGAGTTTACAAGACTCCATAGAGCGTATAACAACGAGCTTATATCATTTTCCACGAGAGAAATACGAGGGTATGTATACTACACGTCCGACGATGCATTAATGCATCACGAATCCGTGGCGGTTTGCATGCACGTGAATATGTTTCGCCTCTCTCATATATATACATACATACATACGTATACATATATAGGTAGGTATATATGTATACACGTATAAGCCAAGGGCTTTTTGCCACCGCTCCTGGGCGAATAATCCCAGCGAAGCATCGTCTCTCCTTTACCCCTATATCTATATAACCATCGTAAGGATTATGTGGGTCAGATATATACCGAATGCAGGTACGTACGAGCCAGCTGATTCGAATTGAGAATATGACAAGAAAACGAGACTGGAGATATAACCAAAGGTACGAAAAAACAGGGAGTCTCCACAGTCGGACAAGAGAGTACGAGCTTATATACACGCTTGTCGCAGCATTCATAAAATGTGTTTTACTCCCTATAAATTGATAGCCGCTTTGGTGTGATGTACGATCCCGAGGATTAAGGGGGTACGACGAGAAAAGGAGAAAGAGAGAGAGAAAGAGAGATCGTTCGGGCACACCGCACGCTGAGCCGAGAGACGTACGTCTCGCGCCGTAGGTGTTTCCCTTCGAGCTTTATATATATATATATTTAATGTTTGTGTATATGCATATATTTGTGCATGTGTATATAAAGATATATATTATATTATGGGGGATGGGCATCGTTGGGAAGAGAACGAGCTAAGCCATAATGCACGACTCGCGCAAGCGCCTTGCCTATGTGATATAATTTGCCGTTGTTGATTGAAATTTATTGAATTCTGCCTTAATTAAAATTTCAATAATTCAATTGATATTTAAAGAATATCCTTCTCGATTTAAATCTGTTCCTTTTAATTAGCATTATTCGACGATTGACAAAAGCGAGCGAGCTCGTCCACGTATAGAAAATAGCTACGTTTATCACAATTTTTTGCACGTTGAAGAGTGATTGAAATAACGATGAAATTTGTTTTTTCGTTTTTTTTTTTTTTTTGGGGTGATCACATTACCGATAACACATAACACGTGTTACGATCGTACGAAAACGATTCATCGATCGCCAAGATTGCACAACATTTTATGTTAATGCATCACGAAGTGAGAGACACACATTTGGAATATTAATCGAGAGTCGGAGACTCGATGGTATTATATCAAACAGAAATATCAGGTAAGAACCTCGTTCGCGGTTTATCTCCCTCTCTCTTACACAAACAAACTCTTTCCGTCTGTCTCGCTCGCTTGCGTTATATTCATTATCATAATAACTTTTTCACTATTTCATGACTTTTATCGCGATATCGTTGTACGAATGCTTCGTGTCATACCGGTGAACTTTACGAGCCCGTTACGGGCAATAAATTTCGAATCGTTCGTATACGCGTTAGTTCTGTTGTTTTTTTTTTGTTTTCCTTTTCATTGATTTTATCACGTTGCATTTTATCATCGATACGCAATGGCTATAAGCTAACAATAAACGCGAGGCGAAACAGAAGAAAGAGAAGGACCAAATCCCAGCGTACGATTTATAGTTTTTCATTTTCAATTTCTCTCTCGGCGTAACGAAAGAAGAAAAAAAAATATGATCGTCTTCTTGCTCACCCCGTTATTCACCCCGTGACATGGAAATAATAGCAACAAAACGTCAAACACAGAAAACACACGCGCACACAAGCGGACAATAATAATAACGTAGGAAAGAAAAAGAAGAGGAAGGAATATAATAATATTGATAACCTCACGGTGGCGGCCCTTGGGAGAGGCATTATCATAAATTTGAATGACCGCCCGCGCGCGCGCGCACGAGCGCGAGACTGCGCCAAGAGCGCGCCCCCCCGCCCCGTGACACATTTCACCCCCTTCTTATTTCCCCCTTTATGGCTTACTTTATGGCGAGGACTCAATTTGGAGCCAGGAAAGAGCTCGGGCGCGCGCAGTTGGTATTCCGGCTGACTAATAATATAGCCACGAGAGAGAGAGAGAGAGAGAGAGAACGCGCGCGAGTCGAGCACACCGGGTGATGCATCGTCCGCGTGCGCGGGTACATCCTCAAAAAAAAAAAAAAACAAAACGAAAAAGAAAATAAAAACTGAAAAATACAAATAAAGATACAAAACTGGAAAAATAATATTCTTTTGAAAGCGAAAGATGGACCGTTCGGCCCGAGGAAGTGTCTCCGGTTCCTTCGCGGCTTAAAAACTTGTCTCTCCGGCTAGAAACAAAATCTCTATCACGATTTATTTCGTACACTCGATCTCTCGCGTTTTTCTCATCGTGTTACTCGCTTGCCTCGAGTCAAATAATAATCCGAATCAGGGAGAGTGAATGAGAGAGAGGGAGGGAGAGAGAGAGAGTGAGAGAGAGGGGGAAAGAGGAAAATAATCTGGAGTACAAAATGGTGCGTTCTGATAAGTCTTGGGGCAATGGTATGGGAATGGATATGTAACTTTATATACACATATATACATATATATACATATATACATATATATATATAAGTATAATACTTATCGGGCAGTAAAGATGTTTACAGCAGCGGTCTGGCCGGGGTCCCGTCGTCGCTATCACAATCGCCCACCCAAAAGAACGAGCTACTCTAATTGATTTGTGGCTGTGGCCCCGGCGCTATCGCCTCCCCCTCGTAACTTAAATTAAATTACACGAGCAATCGTCTCTCTTTCACTCTCTCTCTCTCTCTCTCTCTCTATCTATCTCTCTCACTCTCAAAGTTCGCCGGTACACTGATCTTCGAAGACGACGCAGCCGTTCTTCTGTTCTTTCAACCCGCTTTTACCATGAGAATATCTCGCTGGCTTCTTTCTCTTTATTCCAAAACCCCCCTCAACATCCCTCTTCAACTTTTCTATATCTCACCCCTTCTGCTTTCGCACGCGCGTCTCATACAGGAACCAAAGAGAGCATTATTCCAACTGTCGATGGCGGTGTTCGTACATATATATGTATGATCACCACGTCGCTTGGATCCGATCACAGCGAACAAGGAGAACTGAGTCACTGGCTATGTGCGTTTTACCAAAAGTTACCCGAGAGGGAGACCTCTCGTGTCAAGCTCTTATCTTATCGAAGACGAAACTCCTCGCTCAAACTCTCTCGCGTTCTTTTCCACGTCTCATGCTTCCTCGAACAATGTCGCCTTTTTTTCTCCCGTTTCATTACTCTCCTCGTCTCGATTATCCGAGGGTCCGGTTTATTTTTTATTAAAAAATTAATTATCGTCATCGCGTCGATTTAACATTTGATTAGTACAATTCGACAGTGTTCTTTGTCTTCAATATTTTCGTCTTATTTTACGATAGAATTATTGAATTTTTCGATGACGAGGGTGACCGACGCGGAAGCAACGTTCGGGAATAACTTTTCTTTTTTTTTTCTTGATACGACGCTTACGACATTGTCCCGCGATAACGTATTTCCAGGTTCGGTGTATTTGTAACTTGTAAATCGTTACCCTTTGTGGCTATAAGGGAATGATAAGGGTAGTAGCCCGGAGCACGAATGCGAGTTATTTCCAGGGAACATTACGGATAACGATAACCCACTCTCTCTCTCTCTCTCTCGTTCTCTCACTCACACACGCGTGTTTCCTTCATTCTTCTCATAGAAGCTAGCCGACGTGTAGAAAAGCGGGGGCTCACTCACGCGCGTGTTTCCAGGCGAAACCGTGAGACTGGTATTTCGTCGAGAGTCGAGCGGTCTTTGTCTTTGGCGTTCATTCACGCGGTTCTCGATCCTTCCCATTGATGCGACTCCTCTCCGGGTTCTCTCGTGACCGAAGGACCAAGTGACCAAAAAGAGATGAAAAAGAAAAAGTATGCAGCAGTCCGGATGGCGTAACGAAGCCCGCTCGTCGCTTCTCGAACGGTCAACCGGACCAGGCAAGGCTCCTGCTGCTGTCTCACCCGCGCATAAATACTCCCTTCCGAATGGGTCCCGTGAGAGAGCTCTCGGTCAAAAAGTTAGATCCTTGATCCTGCCGTGGACCGGACAAGAGCTGACTCTCATCTCGCTACGACGTGCTACGGATCGGATGCTACCTATATATATATATATAGTGCTTCTCCGAAGGAGAGATTCTTCTGAATGAACAAGAGGACCACTTTGAGAGAGCTTAAGAAAATATGGTACCCTACCTGTAAGACTCGTTATACGTATATCGATACATGTATATATATTCTGTCTGACATTTGGATTTATAAAAATGAAAGTAAGAGATGGAATATTAATTTAATTAGCTGATTCATTAAAGATTACGAGGAAACAAATTTGTTAGTCATTTACAGATTAACTGTAATTTCCGGTATAACGTTGGACCGACTAATTTCCGGGGTAATGCGTTGAGCGATCAACGAACGGTTGGTAGAAAGACAAAATTCGTCGAATCAATCTCGACGAGAGGACGTAACGCGTCGTTATGCGAGAGAGGCACGATCGAGCTTATTGCGCTTACGGCTCTGATGTGTCACACGTGAATCGGGCCCCTCGCACGTACGCTCGTTGCCTCATTGACGGACAGGAGCCTCGATTTATCACCGACACTCTCGTGCGTCTGTTTATCGTTCGCGTCCCGTACAGATATGCGAAAGAGAGACAGAGAGAGATACGCATCATTATTTCAAACTAATCTAAAACCGATGGTGATTAGTGAAGGCGACCATATCGCGTCACCTGGTCTCTCTTCATCTCTCTCTCTCTATCTGTCCTCCTCCCTCTCTCGTTTATATCGAAAACGCGTATAATGGAACGACGGGGGGAGAGGGGGGGGATGTCGCGAGGATGTTGGTCAACGAAGCGACCCGTCTGTGTCTACGATCATCGATCATCGCGAGCTTACGGTTAGAGTACAACGCAGGCTGATACCTACAGGGGACTCACCTGGAAGATAAAGAACGTCGAATCCTTTCGTATATAATACGATAAACAAGTTCCTAAAAGAGATCCGATAATTATGATAATTATTATTAGATTGTGATTTTAATTACCGTAATTAATTTAAATTTGATCGATGACGATCGAATCGATTAAAAGACGGAATCGATATATTCGAGCGATATAAAACCTCTTTCCATTACTTCGCTCGAGAATGATTTCTCGATTATCTCGAAGCTCGATTCTTTCTATCGTGATATCGAGAAATTCCGTAAAAAATGGATTCTCACGATTATGTCGCGAATTCGCGACCGTGCACTTTTCGCACTCGGGCGACGTTGTGGTAGAAATTCGTCGTGCCAAAATACGATATTTCACGGGATACTGTCTCGTACCTAAGAAGCCTGTAATATACGCCCTGTGATTTGTAGCTAGGACCTTAAGGAGGCAGAAAGAGACTCGTTTTCTCTTCGTCTTTCTCTCTGTCTTCGTATTCGTGTGCGTATGTGCGTGTGCCTGGACGAGAACCGACTCTTCGCTTGAAATATATCACCGGATGCGAGCGAATGTCCGGTCAAGCAACGCGCGGCAGCCGCGGAGTCCTATCTCTCTCTCTCTCTCTCTCTCTCGCTCACACACATACACATGAAAACACTCTTTCTCGTCCTTGCGCGAGAGACCGCCGCCGTCGTCGTGTCACCAACGCCGACGCCACTCTCTTCTCGTTTCGAGATCCCTTATACCTATGCGTCTCCTCTCCTCTCCCTCACCGAAAAACACACCTTTCCCGCTGGAATCTCGAAGATATCTCCGAAGGCTCTTTTGTCCCTCACTGCCTCACCCTCGGGGTGGCTTCTCTCCATTCTTGAACAACTCGACGACACGAACTCGTATCTCTCTCTCTCTCTCTCTCTCTCTCCCATTCTCTCCATCGTCACAGGCGTTAAAACTATACTGGACGCAGCGTGGAACCATCGTTCGAACTTGTTCTAATATCTTTTAAAGTAAATGCTGATCGTGTAAAGAAAAATGAACGAGAGACCAATTCAAAAGGGCAATGTCTCGCTAATACCTGATGAAAATGACAGAGATATTTTTCGTGTACATGACAAGTGTTTGTGTGCGCGTGTGTGATAATTCGCGGTGGTCTCCTCCATGGTAAGATCGTACGGTAGTATGGAGGTAGAGGGGGTGCAATTTATTAGCCATTATCCGAGACAATGCGGCTACCTGCTGGACGCGCCTGACTTCTATACATATAGCTTGAATCTCGCGATAGCACACAGTGCCTACACATTTGAACTTACACAGTCACACGCACACGTACCTATATATGTATATAAACAGAAAATACCCGGGTTATAGGGTTGACGCGGAGAAGAACGACCAAAAGGTCCTGGAGAGGCGTAAGCGTGCGTGAGAAAGAGCGAGAGGCTCGAGGGAGTCGCGAAAAAGGGGAGGAGGGGGTGGTATGCGAAGGCGCGAACGGCGCGAAGACGAAAAGGGACAAGTGAAATTGTGCGCTAAGCGATCGCGGTGAGCGGCGTCTCGTTGTACGGATATAAGCAGTCGCCAGAAGAGCTATAAGCTTCGCGACCGGAGTTGGTGGCGAGGATGGACGTAGAAGCGGCGTCTTCTGCCTCGTCTTCAACAACGCTGCGCGGGATTTTACTCGTATATATGCGTATAAAGGGACGAACGTGTGAGTGTATACAGGCATGCACCGGTTCGCGCATGGTTCTCTTCCTTCCTCCTCGACGCCGACGAGAAGGAAAGGAGAATCTTTTTCGACCTCTCTTTCTGTTGCTCGCGATCGCGCACCGGGAGGAAAGGGAGGGAGGGGGCGAGAGAAGAGAAGGCCATGAACGGTGCCCACGGACGCAAGTCGAAGAAAAAGTCGCCTAATTGATGCTTCGTCTTTGTTTTGGTTAATTCCAACATGGTTCGGCCATTAAAACGTCCCGCAGTATCGGCAAGCCCGATCTCCGGTGCGAGATAAATGATGACACCCGCTACGATGGTACCATACTTACCAGGCACACCAGCGCCATCGGACGACCTGTATGTACCACACTAACTTCTTACACATGTGTATATATATGTGTGTACACACACGCACAGGTATGTGTTTCTATGTAGTAGTCCCAAAGCCGGCGAGCTTGCTCTTTTGGCCGTTGATGCACCGATGCAACAACATTGAACGGACGGAATTGTATATAGCCGTATATTATCAAAGAGCCCGATATATACGTATAGAAAAGAAAAAAAAAGTAAACTGCCAGTGTTGGAACGAGGGGACTCCCAAAATTGTCATTTAATTAGAAATAATCGAAACCTACCATTTGAAATAATCGTAGCGATGAAAAATAATCGTGAAATTACGGAGAATTTTTTGAAATTTATATTAGAATGAATTTTTCGTTTTCGATTGAATTTTTTGTATTTTGTCAATTAAAAATTTGCAATCGTTATTTATCGCGTATGAGAAAGTTTACCTATGTTACCAGCAGTTACGCACGTGAAAACATGAATTTTGTTTTGGATCGAAAAATTTACAAGTTTCGCGGGTGAGTCGTTTGAAGATACAGTGTGGCATTAACGACACGGGGCAATCGGCATTAAAACACTGAGGTATTAATGTAAACACGCGTATAATACCGATAGCGATAGCCCCGAGCGGGTGAAAATCTGGTTACCGCATCGACTTTAACACGAGTCAAGGCGCGCCACGTGTGTAGAAAAACGAGAGAGGTATGCCCATAAGGTATAATATGAAATCGCTATCAGAAACGTATTGACCATTATAAACCCATTGCACGTCGGAGATATCGCTCGTTGAATACGATTAGAGGTAACTATAATACTCATGCGCGGTGCGAGACTTCCCTCTTATTCCATATCGAGATGAGATGAAAGGATTGATTGGCGAACACCTTCGAGCAACGAACACCCCGTTCGCGAGACAAAAGAGAACACACAGAAGCGCGATACGAGAGCAGAAGTATCTGTTCGTACGAAGAAGGGAGGAAAGAGAGCGTTTAATTAAATTAACGCTTTAGCGAGATTAACGAAGGTGTGCGAGTAGGGGTTAAGAGGGGCGGGGGGGGGGGGGTGCAAGATCTTAGATGCATAATGAGCAGTCGGTGGAGAGATGTGACCTCAGGTGGCCCGCTCATGCGATCGGTTGCGGCCTCTTTTTGGGTGGTCCGCGAGGCCGCCACCACGACTTCGACACACTCTTGTTTCTCCCTCTCGCTCTCTCATACACACACATATACACACATACACACACACACTCGCTCTCGTTCTATCTTGAGTTCTGTTTCACCGTGTCGCTTTTGCTGCTGCTCCATTCGCCTCGTTACCGGCACCACTGCGAGAGAGAGAGAGAGAGAGGACCTGGCGACACATTTTATTGCCAGTTTTTGTCCCGACGATTATTTAGCGGTTTACGAGACTCGAGAGAGGTCTCTCTCTCTCTCCGTCTCGCGTATTTTGCCCTCGAACGAGGCTTTTTTATAAGAGCGATCGCTCACTACCGAGATACTTCTAAACTATTATAGCACGTTCTAAAAGTTAAACTATGGTAGAGTTATATCTATATATCAAGGAGGACGAAAAATTCTCAAACGAACTCGGGCTATATAAAGTTCCCGTTTCGCTCAATCCTACGAGAATACGTCACGGGCGCGTTACTCGCTAATCTTGGCGGGATACGTATGTTCGCACGATGTATATATAGCTCGCAGATTGGATCCTTATAATCGAGAAAGACAGGATGCCATGAAATTCTCCCGGCGTGTTATTCCCGCGGTTAGGGGGATATCACCAAAGATGGCAAGAGAGGATAAAGCTCGCGAGATCCTCGATGACGATAACACGCTTGCCAGCGGTCAAACGCGCCTTTCTCTCTCTCCCTCTCTCTCTCTCTCTCTCTCTCTCTCACTCTTTCTCGAGCTCTTTCGTCCCGAGTAATTAAATTAAAACCAATTTTATTGGCTTTTGGGTCTCGCGATCGCCTGTTATCCTCCATTCGGACCACCGCCGCACCTTTTAATGTGCCCCTTTATGTCCTCAAACAAATTCTCCTTCGGGCCATCACGCAGTTCAGCGATCATCGCCGTAAGTCAGTTTGTCGTGCTCTTTGACATTTTATCGTGATCGTTTGCACCGATATTACAAGCCACGAGTAATTTTTACATGTGCGTGCATGCGTTTATTTATCGGACGTGTGCAATAAATTTATGCGTAGGAAAAACCACGAAAAACAAATCTTTTTGTTTCTCTATGTATTACTCAAGTTTCGATCGATTCAGCGATTAATCGATTAAATCGAATTGATCGATTAATTGATTTTAACGGATTTTTTTTCTTAAATCGCAAAATCTGTAAAATGCTTTTAAAACATGACGTGTCATGTGATCTCTCATCGATATCGTTCCTCGAACAAGGAAAAGAACGTAAGATAATAACGAAGATAAGACTGTCGATTCGTCAGAGTGTACGACGATGCGCGCGTATCCTTCTTGAATCTCTCATGCGTCCATCGATTATCGATACATTACGTATGCAGCGAGCTTGACGTTGAGTCAGGTGGGTTTGCTTCCAAGTATAAACGGCGTTACCGCATAACAATAATACACGGCGGTGTTCTGCCCACGTATCGACGAGACTCAATCTTTCTCTCTTTCTCGTGATACAACGCCTTGTCCAAGTTCTAGCCACCCGCGAGAAGAGCCCAACCGGCACGTGGCACACAATGCGCACGTGTGTCGCGAGTCATCCTGTCACGTACGAATTACGAGACGAACGACGCGTCATTGTTATAATTTTTTTAATCGATTTCTTCCAACGTCAAAATTCAATGTTATTGCCACGACAATTTTTTTTTTTTTCGATAGATTATCAATATTTAGAGAAAAATCACGTCCTTTCCTCGATCTTTCTGTTTCGCGGGTAGCAAAAATCGTAATCCAATACGAAAGAGTCGCGAACGCATTTTTATTGTCGGTCGAAAGTTGCCACGTAGGAAGGATGCCCCCTGATTCATTCAGTCCCTTTTTATCTCGGAATTCGTCCCGGAAAGGACGCTTGTTTTCTCGGAAGGCATAAGGGGTCCGGTCCCGGGATGAGCGGTCCATACGAACGGTGAAGGAACACCGGACTGACCGAGCGAGAGAGAAAGAAAGAGAGAGAGAGAGAGAAAGAGAGAGAGCTGATAGTACTCCGCTGTGCTCTTCGTGGTCTCATGGTGTGTGCTCTCGTACGCTTCTCCCCCCTGCCCTCCTCCTACTCTCGCGTCTCTCGTCCTCTCCCTCGCTCCTCCGATCTTTTACAACGCTCGTTCTCGCGTAGACGTGCATCAATGGGACCTTCCATTCAGTCCTTCTTTCGGTCCGATCCTATCTGGGTCCTCCCTCTCTCTTTCTCCCCTTCCAAGTCCACGGTACATCCATCTTGCCTGTCCCTAATTATTTTTCAAGATGCTGCAGCTCTTCTCTCTCCTTCACCCCCTCCCCCCATGCGCTCTGTCTCTCTCTCGCTCTCTCGTTCTCCGTCACCGATCGCGCCCTGTAGGCCACGTGCTCGATGGCCTTCTCTCAACGGCGAGATCGGGTATTACCTACTACGAGACTTTTCTCTCCGTTACATGGTACACACTGATATCTCAGAACGTCCGTGTAGAGGAGTTTTACTGCCGCGGCTCTAACGAGACAACGTCGCTCTCCACAATTTATGTATCCTCCTATTCATTGTCCATTCACAGAATCGTTCATTCATAGAGAAAACGTGTTTTTCTCCTTTTTTTATACGACATTAACTCCTCACTTTTGTGAGAAAGAAAAATCATTAACCGATAGTCGCGAAGGAATCGACCTATGAAAAACAAAAACAGAAATGTTTGGAAGAAATTGACTGAAAATTTGAGAATCGTCGTTACGATTTGGAAAACGTAATCATCGATGCAAACATCTCGTCGTTCATGTAAAAATTAGAAAGCGATGGATTTTTACGTGGGTGAATATCGTTGGAGACTCGCCGGGGGTAGTTTTCCGTATCAAAGAAGTACGACGATGCGAGCGATGTGTATAGCGCGATGTCTGACATATTTGTTGGTCACACTGGCTCCGGCTCGTAGTAAATAAAATATATACGCGCGAGAAGATACCTAGAGACGGGGATTATAGCCCGAGGAGGCATGCAGTGGAGACGAACGAACGGGGGGAGGGTGTATCGAGGAGGATGCACAGCGAGAGATACGCACCGGCCTATGGACAATACGTATGGTACATAGGTAGAACGTGCAGGACGATGAGCGAAGATACGAGCGGGAGAGAGACGGGACTAGTGAAAGAGAGAAAAAGAAGAGCGAATCTTGGCGGGGGGTGGTGACAGCGGGCAAGGACCGCGGGGGGTCAGACTCGAAGGTAACGTGGAATTTAAGCACGAATGGCCACGCAACAGCGCCGAGCCGTCACTTCGAGGGAACCTGAGCATCCATTACCTCCTCTGGTGCACTCTCTTGCCAACCTTATACACCACCAACCATTCATACAACGAACGAACGAGAGAAACTACCATCACCATCATCCGTTCGCGCAACGGTCCCCGGCACTCTCGTATCTTATATTAATATATTATTTACCTCACCACCGTGGCTATAACTCGAGGGAGCTGCATCCACACACACGCACACACATACACACACATACTCACCCGCACACACACATACACACACACACACGCACGCACAAATATATATATATATATATATATATATATATATATATATATATATATATATATATATATATATATATATATATATATATATATGGACTGCTTGCCGCCGGATAAGAATGGCCTCGTGTCACATACCTATCATTGTTTCCATTACTCAGACCGCAGCATGCACGCGCGCGTTGAGAGCCTCTCTCTCTCTCTGTCTCTTTCTCTTTCTCTCATACACACAGTATCGCTGCACGCGCACGACGCAAGATGATATTGCCTACGATATGATATTTTATTTTCAAACTTTTATGGATGCCATATCACAATGGGAAGAAAAATGAAGGTTATGTAAAACTATTGGTTGAGGAGAAATTAATCGATGCGATAATATTTTTATAATTACGTTTTTCTGTGTAAGCCTTCAGAGAACGGTTTTTGCTCGGTATATTTTCGTCGTCGAATCATAACCAGTTAGACTTTGTTAAAATTGCGACGACTCCGTCGACGTGCTTCGCTCAGTCTTTTTAAATGCTAAAAATGCGTGTGGTGCTTTACTTTGGATTATTCTTCCTCCAATGTCTGGTTGGAATCAACGCGGATCCTGACTTTTCTTGCATAGTACGATATACATGTGATCGCGTTATTTGTAAAAAAAAAAAGAAAAAAAATTGATAGATAAACATAGACTAATGTGCTTTTTTTCATTATACACCAGCCGAACGTCGTTTGGACGGGTCCGCAACAATGTCAGGAACGAGGCTTCCCCGCAATGTGTAAAGTGAGTCGTTCTTCTCTTTCATTGCTTAGCAGTTGGTAATGTCTGTTTATTGTTTCGACACTGAATATTTTATACGAATATCGTCGTTTTTTTAGCCGAGTCCCGTTTTGAACGCGATTCATAAAACTATGTGCATACAGTTGCCCTGTGCCTTCCGTACTGCCCATGGATATGTAGCTGTATGGACTGGCAGACCTGCCACCGGGACTCCATGCGGTACCGAACGGGTAAATACGTTATGCTATTTAACCCTTTTGCTCAATGTATCAAACAAATTTACGGCAAATGTAAATAATGTGTGAAAACAAATTCGAGCCCACACACACACAAATGTACAAGCGCGTAAACGTACACTACCGGCGAAAAGTTTCCGGACAAAAGTTGAAAACAGTGCCGGAACGTTTTTTATGCCATTTCATCGGTAGTTGGCCTAGACCAATTTAACCAACGCCATTTTAAAGAGAAGGGATTTCCCTTCATTTTGGCAATTTAAAAAAAATTTGACGATTTTTTTTGCAATTGCCACCCAGTTTTGAAAACGACAATTTTTGGTCGTTTTTTTGTTCTTTTGCAAGTGGACCCCCGTTGCAGTGAAAATTTGTTTAACGAATTTCTTTCGCCATACTCATAAAGGGGGAAGTCTAACCTTCAAGTTAATTTTTTAGAAAATTGTCTACGATTTTTTTTGTTCACAGTTATGTCGTTTTTTGAAAAAAAAGAATAGACAATTTGAAAATTGCTCCATAATACGAAAACGATGAGGTTTACAACAAAACCTCAAGATGGCAAACAATTGTATTACTTTTGCCTGAGTTCAGGAGAATTTTTTCAGATTTTTTTTCGACATTTTGTTTCCATCTATTTCCGGTCAGCTCGATTGATCTGAATACCATGAAAATAATAGAATTAAATTTTTTACTTACGTCGAAGAAACCTCCGAAGAGAACAAAGTTTAATATGTAAGTGAACAATTTTATTCTATTATTTTCATGGTATTCAGATCAATCGAGCTGACCGGAAACAGGTAGAAAACAAATTTTGCCATCTTGAGGTTTTATTGTAAACCTCATTGTTTTCTATGGAGCAATTTTCAATTTGTCTATTTTTTTTTCAAAAAACGACATATCTTTGAAAGAAAAAATCGTAGACAATTTTCTAAAAAATGAACTTGAAGCTTAGACTTTCCCCTTTATAAGTATGTTGAAAGAACTTCGTTAAAAAAAATTTTTACTGCAAAGGCGGTCCACTTGTAAAAAAAAAAATCGACCAAAAATTGTCCTTTTCAAAACTGGGTGCCAAATGTAAAAAAAAAATCATCAATTTTTTTTTAAAATGCCAAAATGAAGGGAAATCCCTGTTCTTCAAAATGGCGTTGGTTAAATTGGCCTAAGCCAACTACGGGTGAAACAGCATAAAAAAATGTTCCGGCACTGTTTTCAACTTTTGTCCGGAAACTTTCCGCCGGTAGTATATGTTCACAAAAACGATAGATATACGCCTTAAAAATGCGAGGAAACAAAAAATATGGAAGACATCGAAACATATCCAATGTATACTTTTTTTAGGTTTGTCATAAAGGACAGTGCATCAAGATACCATGGAACAAGTTCATTGAAATTAGGGGTTCTCCACAAATCGTTGAATGTCGAGTGTACATGACGCAATAAGCCATGCGCATTTCTTTAAAAAATAAATAATCAAATGTGCTTTAAAAATTCTGTTTTTTTTTTCATTTCGTTAAACGAGTGAGGAACGATATTCTATTTTCAAACTTTTATGGATGAGATAACCACCACACCAGCAAGAAAAATTAAGTGTAAACCTACTGATTCGCGTGAAACTTATCGCTGCAATAAAAGATTTACAAACACGCTTTTTTTGTCACGTTATATATAACAGTTCTTGCTTGGCATAATGTTTTCATCGAATTCTTTCCTTCGAGACTTGTTTAAACTTGGCGACGACTCCATCGATGAGAACTGCCCAACTAAAAAATTTCAAAATGCTGTTCGTCGCGAAGCCTAACTTTTTCTGAATTGTAAGATACACGTGTGTTCACGTTATTCGTTAATATAAAACTGGCAGAAAAATATCCTTTATTTGTATTACACAATAGCCGGGCGAGGTTCGGACTATTTTGCAACAATGTCAGGACCGATATTATGCCGAAGATTGTATGGTAAGTCGTATTTCTTGTTCATCGCTTATTGTTTACGCGTGTTCCCTTCAAGATCTCCATATTTTATACGAATTTTGTTATTCTTTGAGGGAAACTTCCGGGATGAGAGTATTCATCGAAAATATGTGTCCATTTACTCTGCGCTAAGCCTAAGGACTATAATTACGAGATGGTGCTAACTAACCAACCTAATGAGAGGACTCACTTTTATCTCTATCTCAGATCAGATTTATCTCTTTTGATCGATGTACCAAACGAATTTGTGGTAAACATGGATGGGAAATAATGTCATCAATAATGTAATCGATGAAAACAAACGCACATGCACCCACACCTAAAAGCAAACAACGAAAAGAACAAAACTAATATATATACACAGTAAAAACGCAAGCGGACAAAAAATGTGGAAATACTCGAAACATATCCAACATATTATAAATTTCTCTAGGTTTCCTTATAATAGACAATGTGTCGCGATTCCAAGGTTAAAAAAGGCGAAGTACTACGGACGTCATGATATTTTTCCATAGAAAGACTTTATTTTTAACATCGCTGAAATTAATAACGTTATCAAGCCCCATAATTGTCCACGGATTAATTCGTCTAAGTGTAATCAATGCAGATTTTTTCGAAAAGTAAATAATAAATAAAATAAAAATAAAACATCTTCTCTTCTTGTATCTCGTACATTTCTTAAATCGTTTCCTCCGATCGTCACAAAAATGAAAAATCGCTGCAAGGGAAAGCGAACCTTCGGATCTATTATTTGAAGTGACCAATAGCGAATTGCTTTGTCGAATCGACGAAGACGAGGAACAACGAGGGTATTGTCTCGCTCGCAGTTATACGAACGAAGCCACTATCTATAGAGTTATAGTCGCGATTATACGTATGTCACGGGTAGACGTACTACCGTTGAAGGCCAAAAGAGTAAGAGAAAGAGCGAAAGAGAAGGAAGAAGGAAGTCTCGCTCGCATCGCCTGTGGAGTTTATGGTTTAGGTAGATGCAACGAGGCAGCAAGCCTGTACACACCAGATCTCATGCCATGGCGTATTCATTTCCATGCCAACCTCGTAAAGCCGACTTAATTTAATGTAGCGGCTGGACGAAGAGAGAACGAGAAAGGGAGAGAGAGAGAGAGAGAGAAAGGGAAGAGCAACGTCGTATAACGTGTACTATAAGGGTATACATAAACCACCCTCTTTATAAAATCATATCGCAAGAGAGAAACGCGCTCCGAACTCTGCTGCGATAATCTGCAAACATGCGAATAACGCCTCGCACATCGTTGACCACGATATGTGACCGTAAGCTTTGGCTACAATTATTATAAGCATTTATATCAAACTGGTCGAAAAGTAATCGCGTTGCTTTTTTTTCTAACGAACAAACATACGCGATCGTCTGTTAGAAATACAATTACTTTCTCGCCAATACGATTAATTCGTTCGAGAGTATCTCATTTATATATCTATAGATTGTTAGAAATAGTAATAGAGAATGGAGAGTCTCGGAAAGCGAGAGATTGGGTACGTAAATCCACGGGGGTCCCGCAGGGAGAGTTCTCGTGTTATGCTTTTTCCTGTGGCAAACTCCTACGCCCTATAGAACCAAGCCTTCGAGAGAAAGCCTCCTCTTCTCTACTCTCACACCCTAATGTCTAACGAATGGCCAACGATAAATTCATAAGCCGGCGAAAACATGCCCGCGAGAACACGCTGAAATCCGCTGTGTGTTTGACCCCGTATTGTTCCCAGTCCCGAGCTTTCGATGTCGCAAATATCATTGAGGTACGACGCTACCCTGATTTCGTCGAATTGTAAGGGTGGCTTGAAAACCGAACTTAACACTTTTATTTTGTAATAATTTGTTTTTCCATTGAGTTATTTGTTAAAATTTTATAGGAAAAATTAGAGATTCTTCTTTTCTTTTTTGTTCATCCGGTGTTCGAGTCTGGTTCGTAAGCAACTGTGCCTTCCATTTCGTTATGTTCATAGAGCCAAACTTTGAGCTGAAAATGGTCGCATCGTGCGCGCCGTGCTGAATACATATTTTGCTGAAGAAAAGCAGCGAGGGTGTACGAGGAAGTCAGGTAATAGGAGAAGACTTCGCAAACGCGCTAGAGACGAGCGGGCCAACTTGGTTATTTAACTTTACCGCGATGCGGTGTGCGCGCCGGGCATACAGGCTCGAGAGAGAGAGAGGGAGATAGAGCGCACTTTGTGTACTTTGGGTCGAGGGAAAACTTTTACAGTTTGCTCGTATTAAGACGAGCAAGGGAGAATGCCGCAACGTGGTAAAAGTCGAGAATCTTCACCGCGAATATACCGGAGAGGATAAACAATACGGGGATACGGCGTAAGACTCTATGTACGAAAAGATAGAGAAAGAGAGAGAGAGAGAGAGAGAGAGGGCAGTACGCGACACGGAATGAAATTTTCGAAACATCTGCCTTCAAACCGTGACTTAAAAAGTTTACACAAAACTAGACACATAAATCAATACCCGAGCACAATTTTCCAATAAACGACGCATTAATTATTCAACCAAGATTGCAAAATAAATTTCTAATTGCAAAAAATCAATACCCGAGCTTAATTTTCCAATAAACGACGCATTAATTATTCAACCCTTATATAACAATTGCAAAATAAATTTACATTTTTTTATAACATTTAATAATTAATTTTTGTTGAAATACGTCGATTTTCGTTGTTAACGAATAGAACATTCTACGTATATTTTCCATCGTTTTTACGAAAACAATATGCCGAGCTTCGGTTACGACAGGCTATTTTTGTAGTTTACTACTTTTACTTCGCGGGCATAAAATTTCCATGCGTACCAAGACCTGTATGAAACGTATAATGTGGCTCGAGCGCTCGGTAAAATTTCAAAAGCAACGATAGAAAGAATGGATAGATTTACCGATGTACGTAGCACACGGAGGATCGTGTATATATAAATATATATGTATATAAGAAAAACTCCCCACACGCTTCTGTGAAAAGTTCGACGCCATAGCTCATGCAAACTGTACATATAGAAAAAGGCTTTTTCGTGAACGGGCTAGAATAAACGCGTCTATATATCGTACGAGTAGAGCGCATACATTGTGTATGCATGTAAGTACGAAGTTTGGTACGTTGGAAGTTTCAAAGCGACCGTAGGGATTCCCGACACCGATTTCAGCATAAGCGGCAAATCTTAACCCGATCCTTCAGCGAAAACTCTTGAAAAACTATCCACGATTCATTCCTTCCTATTACCGTACAATCAAACAAAAAAACGAAATAAAATAAATAAATAAGCAATTTAGTCGTTTCAATCTTGGAGAATTATATTTTCCCGATCCCCTATTCTTATATTAGTGTCGCCATTAGCCACGAGCGAGAGAGTCGTAGAAAGACTCTCTCCCGTTCGGTGATAATGAGATTTCCTTCGTCGTCTCAGCGAGACGCTTTATTACCGGTGTTATGACCGGACGAAGGGCGAATTAAGAGCAAGTGAGAGAAAATGGAAAAAGCAATCGGAGAAAAGCCACGAAGCTCGATCGGATGCTGGAGTGAACTCGTCACGCGGGATTATCACCCGTGGCAATTGGTGGTGACTGTGTACGTTGGAAAGGGGATGGTCTATGTTCCGGACGCGTACGTTGTCAGCTTCGTTAGTGGGATTAGACACGGGCGTCGCGGTGGCTAGTCCGACTCGTACAGTCCGTTACTACCGCGGGCTAGTTCTACTACAGCTACGTTGTATACGCTTTCGTCTATTTCGTTGCTCTCTTGCTCCATACACACTTACACATCTTCGTTCGCGTTCTGCAATAGTGCGACTTACTCGGCCTATCGTACGACCGTGTACTCCTCTTCGTACGTACGTATATACGCGCTGGCGAGTCTCGTTACGACGAATTATCGATCTCACGTTTCTCCTCGGTCAAGCGGGTAGCGAGAAACACGACGGGGTTGGTACAACGTTCGTTAGGAAGCAACAACGTTACGTAACGTGAAAGATCGAACGACGAGCCCCGGTAAGGGAGGACGAGAAGGAGCGAAGGTTCCGAGTTGGCAAGAGTCGTGGAGCAACAGCGGTGAGTTCGCCGTATAAACGCGCGCACGTATGTACGAGGTGTAATCTAAAGTCAAGGGGCGAAGGGAGATGGACTATACGGAGGGTATTGCCAGGGACAAAGAGAGAGAAAGAGAGAGAGAGAGAGAGAGAGAGAGAGATACGTTTATTTCGTGCTCTGAGACCGCGTCCCCTAAGAGCACCGTGCCAGAAGTGTACATCAGGACAGAAAAAACTGAGCCGTAATAGCTAAGATAAAGAATACCAAATGAATAATAAGAGTAAATTAATAATAACAATAAAAAGTACTCTAATACTAGTAATAACTAATAATAATAGTAATAATAGTAACAATAGGCGAGAAAGTAATAATAAATAATAAATAAATAATAAATAAGTAAATAATAAATAATAAATAATAAATAATAAGTAATAAAATGATAAATAATAAGTAAATAGGGACTTGAAAGAGGCCGAGCCCGACCCATTCAGCCAGTCACTGCCGCGTGCCTCGCGCCAGTATCAGAGCTCGAAAGGCTCCCTTGAAGCCGCCTATCGATACTTGACGCTTCAGGGTATCAGGCAGCGCGTTCCAGAGGATGCTTGCCGTCACCGCGAAAGAGCCTCTGTATTTCTCCGTGCGAAAGGCCGGAACAAGGCAGTCCGCCGTCGAGTGCTGCCGCCGCGTGTCGTGGTTCCCCGTTGGCACCGGTTGCGTAATGCGCTGGAGCAAGTAGCTGGGCTCGCCACGCATTCGGCAGCCAAACACGAACGACCCCAGCAAGTACTCCCTCCGATCCGCGATCTTCAGCCACCCCAACCGCTGGAAATAAGGTGTGACATGCGCATCCCTGCGCACATCGAAGATGAATCGCACTCCACGATTTAGTGCCCGTTGCATCCTTAGGTCCAGCTCGATCGAGATGTCCGTGAACAGAAGACAGCAGTAGTCTAGCTGCGGCAGCACCAGTGACCTAACCAACGTGGTTCTGACGTCACGTGGCAATCGCCTGCGACACGTCTTAAGCCGGTGAACAATTTGATTCGCCTTGCGCGTGGCTCGCGTGACCTGTTCCCGCCAACTCAGGGTGCTGGTCACCGTGACTCCTAGCCAGGAGACGGATGTGGATAGCGGGACGATGGCTTCCCGAACCTGAATTTGCGGAAGTGTGGCCGCGCACAGCGTATTTAGATAGCGCGCTGTTCCAACCGCAATAGCCGTGGTCTTAGAGGAATTAAGGCGCAGCCCACACCCGTCCACCCAAGCGCATATCGCTAGGATATCGCTATTTATTTTGGCGATGCAGTCACCGACTTCAGAGGGACGGCCCGACAGATATATTTGCAAATCGTCCGCGTAGAAGCTATACTTGCAATGAGACAGCACTCCGGAAAAGTCGCTGATGAAGATGGAGAACAACAGAGGACCTAGCACGGACCCCTGCGGAACACCTGACCGCAGCGGCCTCCACGATGACTGTCTCCCCTCCCGGTCGCAGACTGCCTGGGTGCGCCCTACGAGGTATGCGGAAAACCACCTCACTGCACGGTCGGAGAAATTCAGCGCAACAAGCTTATTAAGCAGTAGGTCGTGTCGAACGCAATCGAACGCCTTCGAGAGGTCAAACAGGACAACGACCGTTACCATGCGCTTGTCGATCGCTAGCCGGGCATCGTCAATAATTCGGAGCAGTGCCGACTGCGTGCTATGGTGGGCACGGAAAGCCGACTGGTAGGGGTCTCGTAGGCCACTTGCATCCATATACATGGAGATTTGTTTTGCAACAACGCGCTCAAGCACCTTCGACAATACGCAGAGCAGCGAGATGGGCCGAAAGTCGGAAACGGCGCGCGGTGTCTTGACCTTGGGTATCGGGCAGACGTAGGCTTTTTTCCATACCGCTGGATATGACGAGTTGTCCAACGAGAAGTTGAAAAGGTGGAGGATATTTTCCTCCACGGCCGGCAGCGCGAGCCGAAGCATCCTGAGCGATATGCCGTCACAACCTGCCACGTTTGACGATGCCATACGCAACGCCGAGTGGAGTGCAGTGCGTGTTACAGGTCTAAAAGAGAAGGCCGCCTCTCTGTCCAGAGTGGGAGTCGGACCAGGCTCTAGCGGCGTGGATGCACTTCCCGCCGACAGAAACTGGAGATTCAGCTCCTCCAGGGAAAAAGCTGGCGCGAGTTGCGACTTCGTCGTTGGTACAAGGCCCAGCTCGCGTAGTCTTGTCCAGGTTTTCGATGCGTTGTTCGTTTCAGCTTCAAAGCAGGTCCGGTAATAGTTATCACGCGCCGACGATAACGCCTCCTTAACTAGGTTTCGGAGAACAACGAACCTCTCCCGTAGGTGCTGCGGCCAAATTTTCCGCTTATCGCAAGCCTGTCGAAGCCGATCCCTCCGCCGAATCAGTTCACGCAACTCCGCAGTTATCCACGGCGCAGGTAGCCGCTTAATGACGACCCGCTTGACCGGAGCAAGTTTGTCGAACTCGCCCAGGATAGCAGCGCCGAGGTAGCCTGCCTTATCATCCACGGATTCCGTTTCGTAGAATCGGTCCCAATTTACGGCCGCCAGGTCGCTGCAAAGCGACTCCTCATTTACGTTGCTTAGGCTTCGACAAGTGAAAGACGCAGGTACTCTCCTGGGCACAAGAACGTCGTACGTAATATGAATTAAGTCATGCGCGGAGAGAAACGGCACCGGGTACTGGCCAACATCGCAGATTTTCGTCATGCAGTCTACAATGCAGAGATCCAGCCGCGTACTTGAGGTTGCGGTATGGTGCGTCGATCGGTGGGGTGCTAGGTGCAGTCCATTTGACAGAATAAAGGCTCGCAGATGGACTGTATCAAAGGTGGTAGCGTCCATGTCTGCATTGAAATCCCCGAAGATGACCGCGTGCCGATAATCCGGGAGAATTTCCGTAAAGCGGTCCTCAAATACCGTTAGGTGGCCAACTTTTGGCGGTCGGTAGACTACTGCGACGAGGATCTTCGACGCATTTGCCGCCGTTATCTCGACAATCATATGTTCGGGCATATGGCACCATAATTCTGGGGACGTGGAGATCACCGCCGCTCGCAGGCTGCGATGCACGTAAAGACCCACGCCGCCACCCTGTTTCCCGATCCTATCCCGTCGTAACAGATAGTAGTCCGGCAGCGCAATCATGCCGTCGAGGATCTCCGGTTTGAGCCACGTCTCCGTGACACAGATGACGTGATACGATGCCGAAGTGAAGTGCATGCGGAACTCATCAATGTGCGGCAGCAGCGATTGACAGTTAACGTGGCACATAGAGAGACGCTGTTTCGGGCGGGAGTTACGAGAACTAGCCATAGTTGATGAGTTTCGCTTTGGCCTCGATCCTCCGTCGAAGTATAGGACACCGCACCTCATCCAGAGCCGAGTGCACCCGGTCTGCAAGCTGCGCCGCAGCGCAGTTATGGCACGCGGGAGGCGCATCGGCAGCCGGGCAGTCCCTCGTCTCATGTCCCCCAGCACATTTTCCACAATGCACCTCCTTGGCGCAATCGCCCGCCATATGGCCGAAATTGAGGCATCTGAAGCATTGCAGTACCTTGATGTGGTCCGCAATCCTCGTCGAGTTCCACCCCAAGGACACTTCGGGCATGTCCAAAAGCCGTTTGCGGATGGCCGCCGTCGTCTCGATGACGCAACGAGTAAAGCGCCGCCCGCGCGCCGGGTACAAATAAACGACCTTGACGTCCGCAGCCCGGGCGCCCAGCAGATTAATGTCCGTCAGGTTTGTCAAAATAGCCTCTTTGGTCATGTCGGCCGGTACATCCCTAAGGATGAGTCGCGGGTTCAGCCGGATGTCGTCCTTCACGACCAGTCCCGCCTCCCGAAGCGTGCCAAGCTCCTTCAGTTTCTCCAAGTCCCCCATGCTGGCCTGCAGCCGAACGCCATTATTCCTAACCGACGATACGCGCGATATCTTGATCCCCAGCGCCGCCGGATTTACAGATCCGGTTAACGCGCGCTTCGTCGCTTCGACACTATTAAGCCTTGCCGCCTCAGACGCTTTGGGCTCAATGATTACCCGGTTTGATGTTTTCGGGATCGCAAGAGGGGCTCTGCGGGCCAGGTGGACTCTATCGCTCCGACCAGCAGCAGCAGACGCGTACGTTGAGCATCCAGGTTGACTGCGCGTCGCCTCCGCACTCCCTGGCCCCGCGATATTGGCGTTGGCCTTGAAGAGTGCCTCGCACGTCGAGATCGTCTGAAGTTTGGTGTATACCTGCACGTACGCCGTCGCCATCGCGTGGAAGGCATCGTGGTAGTGGTTTAACGCCTCGTCGACCCGTTTACGATTGTCAATCGACACCCTATTTGACAAAAGCACTGCCGTAATTACCGCCTTAGAATCAGATAGTGAGTTCAGGATCGCCGGCAGGTCCTCCGGCCGATAGGGAGAGAGAGAGAGAGAGAGAGAGAAGTGTTTGTTCACCGGTCATGATTCAACGATCGTCCTGATCGATTCGTACCGCCGCGAGATAAAAATATAAAAAAATAAACGCGCATACACCGAACGGTTTACCGGTGCGGTTCGGCCTGCTCGCCGACAGATGGCAGCACGTGACGGTGTCGCAGCGCGGGATTATTTTTATTTTCCGGTAAATTAAAAGTGCGCTCGAGAGAGGGTTTTTCTCGCGATGGTAAAGGGGCTGGACGAACGAGGACGAGGTGGAGCTACGGAACGAGAGAGAAAGAGGCGCGACTAGCGAGAGGACTGAGAAGTACGAGGAGAGGGGAAGTCAAAGGGTGAAATCAAAGAACGACAAACCAAGTATCTCTTCGCTTGGCTTTGATTCAATTTCTTGCTCTCTTTCTCTCTCGCTCTATCCTTTTCTCTCTCGGTAGAGAAAACGACGAGAAGAGGCGTTCGGAGGGTGGGAGTATCTCTCTTTCTCTCTCTCTCTCTCTCTCTTTTTTTCGTAGTTGCTTATGGTGGGGATGTTTCGTCGGCCCTCTAATGATTACGTGGAAATAATGAAGCATGACGTGAATATATACACAGATATAAAGAATATAAGCGTGTGTATCCGTGTATAAACCCGGGTTTGGTATCGCGAAAAGGGGGCGTTACCGAGTCGTCGAGGCAACGCCGCTTTGTATCAAGCGTATAATAATAAGGATGGAGACCGCGGTCGAGGAGATTTTCTATACGAAGGTGGTTACTAATGAGGCTGCAGCTCTCTTCGCGGTCGAACGAGAGACCTCAGGTAAAAGACTCGAGAAAGCAATACACGCGGTAGAGAACGAGAAGAGAGAGAGAGAGAGAGTAACCTTCCTCCTCTTCCCCGTCCTCTTTCCAGGTGGAGACGGGAGGCTGCTCTGGACCCAAGATGATCGGCTTGGATTGGTCGCTGTTCCCGAGGTAGAAACATCGCGGTTGGACGAGAACATCGCCGCGGTACGGTCCGATTCTGAATCTCTCTCTCTCTCTCTCTCTCTCTCTCTCTCTCTCTCTCTCTCTCTCTCTCTCTCTCTCTCTCTCTCCCTCTCTCACTATCTCTTTCCCTCTCTTTCTCTCTTTATCTCTCTCGCTTCGAAACGTCCGACAAGGCGCCACCGCGCCAGGCGTTAGGTGAAAAAATAAGCAAAAAAAATATCTGGAGAAACGAGAGAGAGAGAGAAAGGCGTGGAGAAGAGACAAGAGCGAGGGAGATAAATTTATTATTGACGATGCAAACAGCGAGTTTATAAGCTGGAATGGGCACTGCCCGTTTCATCGTTGTACAAGCGGCTGAAGGGATACCCGTGTAATTGGTTTTAATGAGATTTGTCACCGTTCTTTCCGAGGAAAAATAAAATCGCGATAATTGCGGATGATATTTTATCGTATATTATTTGCATCAACGCGAATACAAAATACCGATAAATATTTTTAACGCGAAGGAAAATATGAATATTGTTATAAGAAATGAGAAAAATTTTCGTATAATACGAGAATTAATTCGACTTCGCTCAATCTGTCAATTTCGGAAAATGGAGCTTCGATCGTTGTTTTTCTTTTTTCGTATGGATGAAGATATTCATCCGGATCATGTAGTTATAGCTTGAAATAGAATCGATCACGGTGGCAAAGTGGCAATCTGGTGAATGCAAACATAACATGCCCTGTCATTGTATCGACGTACTTGGGTTCGTGACGAATGAAATCGTTCGAAAATCGTCAAAGCGACGAGAGACAAAAAACACCTGTCTCTCGATATCATATAAACGCTCTCTGTAACGAAACGAATGATGGATCGTGCGATTTGTCAGCCGGGCTCGCGCGACGAGGCACCTCGATCTCCGAAAATGTTGAACGATTTTTATTTTATCATTCCGTTCCTTTCTTTCTCCCGGCTTTTTCGTCTTTTGTATTTTCAATCGGGCGCAAATGCGGCGGCATTGACAAAGGATTTCGACGTCATAGATAAAAAGAAGGCGTTTGCCCATTCGTGCTGTACGTGCGCGGCTTATTTTCTCGGCTTCGTTCAATCGAGAGACTCTCGTGCCTTTTTTATTTTTCGTCTCTCCAAAAGCAAGAAATCTTACGCTTCGCTTAATTAATGAATGCCGCCGCGGGTAAGGGCGAGACGCGGGTCTCTCGGCACGGACTTCTTCAATCTCGTCGTGGTCACTGTCTTCTCGCGCCGCTCATCCTCCCTCCCGGGCTTTTCCCTTTCTTTTTATACGCTTCATTCTTTATCTATCCATCTGTCCTGAGGTGTAGCGATATCTTCGATCTATCTTTGAAAAAATCTCAAAGAACCGTCGTGCTCTATCTCCGTCTTACATTTGAATGCCCGTCTCGTATTTTTCCAAAGATCGAGCACGGGACACGCGAAGAGAGAGAACCCTTTGACGGTTGGGAGAACACATATCGAGCATAACTGTCCGACAGATCGAGGGTCGGACATTCGACGCGATCGAGAACAAGTAATTAATCTTTACGTCATTTTCACATTAATAAAGAAAAAATTACGATTTTATCAGTTAAAAACATTTTGCACTAATCTATCGGATATTCAGTAATTTCACGTCGAAGTTCGTTAAGAAACAAAAGAACAAAAACAAATCGTAGAAATCGAATCAATAATTTTTCCCACGACCTTCAATTTACAAAAATTTATCGAGGATCGTCGCGGTCGATAAGTCAATTAAAAATAATGTTTCAAAACATCCAAGACATCAAAAACTCCTGCGCGCACACACGTATACGCGTAGACAATGCGTCTTCGAGAAGGTGGTAAATCAGATATACGATGTTTTCCAATCTCGTTATCATTATCTACGTCGGAAATATATTTAAAAAAAAGGTAAAAAAATGAAAAAAATGCTTTTGAGGGTAAATTGCGCGAGAATCTCGGCTCGTCGTTGGCGATCGCGATATAAGCTCTCGCGCGGGGACCTTCGCGATAATCTCACTAGCGACTAGCCACATGCGCCGCGTGTGTCGGCCGATAAAATCCTGATAGAAGATGAAAAAAGAAAGGAAAAAAAAGCGTTTACGTATGAGAGCCGTTCATATCTCTCGGCACTCTCTCGTGTGTGGTTCGCTCGCCGCCCGTCTCGTTGACAGATCGGTCCGTGTGTATAATGCTCCAAAGCGGCCAAAACTCTTTGAAGATAATCTCGTATCGTTACAAATCGTGTTTGATTTGCGGCAAATACACGTTTCAAGCACTCGCCGAGCGAGAACCGAGAGGACAGATAACGGACAACTGTGGAGGAGTGAGCGGGGAAGGGTGGTGTGAGGGGAGGAAGTGCAGGGTGTATTAGTCGCGCACACGTCCGCCGGGATTGCGGATGGCAGAACTCACGTTCGGAATCGCAGAACGATAGAAAGAGAGCGAGAGAGAGAAAGAAACGCGCTCGACCACCTCGCCCGACAGCAATGTTTTATCTATATAGATACATATATCCGATGATCTGTTATACACAAGAATTGTATATCGCGAAACATCGAGTTGTTGACTCGACCGCGAAATCCTCGACCACGACACACTGTTTTAACTCGTAACTTTCGCGCTGTCTTTAAACATTTCTTTCGATGAGCTTACGATCGCAATTTTCTTGATCGATTATCGTCGATCGCGATCTCATCGATTAATCAAAGACGAAAATAACGACAATGAGAATTAAAAACAAAAATAATCATCGAGTTAAAAATAATGAAAAATTGAAGGTTTTTTTACATCGAGGAAAGATCTAAAACGATTTCTTTAGTACATCGACGCTCGCCTATCTCTATAATAATTACCGGGCGAGTTTATCCTCGTAACGTAATTGATGAGAGGAGAGACGGGTCCTGAAACAAGAGCGAGAGACTCTATTGCCAGGCGGAGGAGGAAGGAGGAAGGAGGCGAAAGGTGGAAACAACACAAGGGAGCCTCTATCAATCCGGTCGGATATTAATCACCGAAGACTCTACCGTCGTTCATTCTCTCGTCCCTCCTGCTTTGCTCCTTAGGTACTTCATGCCCAGCATCCATCCACTTGACGGCGCTTATAAGTAGCTCTAGGAAACTATACGTAGATACTCTCGGGGCTATAATACACGGGGAGCAGATTCGTGCCGGCGCTGCTGCGCATCGACCCTCAGCAGCATATTAGCCTTGATTTATGGACCGGAGCCCCCCTAACGTGCCACGTGTATATATATATATGTATATTTCTCTATCTTTCTCTCGGTATGCCCGAGCTACGAATTTACACGCTGCCTATACCTATAGGTCGCGCGTATGTCTATAAGGGATGTAAGATATGAGCTACCTGTAGTAAGCCTGCTGGGGGGGTTGGAATTTTCATCGATGGACACCGTATTGTTTTCTGTCAGCGTTGATTGACTGGCTCAATACGAAAACGTATCGATAAATGACTTTAAGTGATCGATTTTACACTTGGTAATAATTTTACTTGGATGAAAGGTTGGAGAGAAATCGCATTATTTTTGTCTACGATAATGAACGTTCTTGTTTCTACAAGGTCAATACTTCGCGAAAATAACCCTCGGGGACTGGTTAATCAAGTAGTAAAAGCCGGTACCCACTCGGACCACTTTTAAAACCGAGTTTATCGGTGTTCGTCAAACGTTTAAGATTGCAGTTGAATTTATATCGTGATAAAGAGTTTATAAAGGATGAATAAAAATTCCGTTTTAACATTGAGTCGAGAGATTTGTATTAATTGTAGAAAAATTCTATTTTCGCCATTACACAAGCCGCATTTGGCGAACCGTTCACAAAGATGTGCGCTTTAGCATTCCCGTGTTCTTTTTTATTTTTGTAGATACTCCATCCGTGAATTCGGATGATTTTCTTGCTCGACTTTGAGGTATAAAGGGAAGAAAAGAAAATCTGTGGCGTTACAAAAAGTGGGAACAAGGAAACCAACAACATCGGAGTATTAAAGCACACACGGTAGAGATCGAGATACGGAGGAGAAGAGAGAGAGAGAGAGAGAGAGAAAGATAGAGGGGGTTGAACCATCGTGAAGCACTTTTCAACCCTCGGCCTTGCCACGAGAGGCCGATGTCCTGTAATGTTCTCTCTCTCTCTCCATCTCTCCCTCTCTCCTTCCCTGCCTCGTTCTCTCGTGGGTGGCAAGTGGGTAGTGGCAGAGTGAAAACACACAGTGAATCGACAAAGTGGCGATGGTTGAGGGGAAGGGAGACGCGAAATTCACGCAAGGTGGGGATAACGCGTCCCACCCCTCGAACGAGAATGAAACACGTAGGAGTCCCCACTTTTCTCGCTCCTCCTCGAAGCTGTTCTCTCTGTCCCACGTGCGAATATACCGGGAGAAAGAGAGAATCTGTAAAAGCTTCGATACACTGAGAACGACTTGTGCTGCCACCTGCGCGAAGTCTCCGCGAAATTCGCGAACGAAACTCGCAGGAGCCACGAGAGGATCATTCTTACGAGCGTGTCCGAGGGGAAATGTTGTTTTCGTCTCGAAACGTCTCGTTACGAAATTTACGATTCGACGTTTGTTAGTTAATTCGTTTATTTCTTCTAATAATACGTATCGTGTTTTCTATTTATTTTGAAAATGCGGAAGGAGTCGGACGAGATAACGGAGCGGTAATAAAATTGAATACATTTTTTAAAGTATAAATTCTCTCGGTCTGTTCCGTGTCGAAGCGCTTGCCAAAGAGCGGAGTGCTCGTACCGAACAGCAAGGCTGTAAAGGGTGGGAGAGGTTTGACTTCACTTTATACGAGGGTTTTCCAGGATAGCTCGTTGGAATGTTTTTATGAGATCTATAACTCGAAGAAAGAACCGTGGCGGAGACAAGTGGAGAAAATGCACGTGCGAGTGTGGTTGGCATAAAGCTCTCTCTCTCTCTCTCTCTCTCTTTCTCTCTCTTTTCTCTCTGTCTCTCTTGAGAGAACGAGCTAGCTTTATATGGGTTAGAGAGGAGACACGCGAAGCAATATGCAAACTCTCATTCGCGTCGTTGGGAATGCGTGACTGGCAGGGGAAAATTGCGTACCCGTAATATAACATACATACGTGAGCGTAGAATGTAATGCAGTGGAGTATGTATATCTTGTTCTAACTATCCCCCGGGGCAGGGACGAAACTGCAAATAAGACTTTAGAGACGTTTTATTCCGCCGTCAACGACGCGACCGTGTGTAGGTAAATAACGACAAAAAGAACAGCAAAAAGAAAAAAAACGTTTATATATATATATATTATATATTCCAACCTGAGGTATTGTCGTAGTAAGGAGGGGGTTGAATTCGAAGGGTTTAGCCCGAATATTGTACGTATAACACGTAACACGCACTCACTTGCGCGGCGTTTCCAACGCGGATATATGCGCACGTTATTTCAAACACTCTGAAAAGTCGCGCACTCTCGCGCAGGAACTGGTGTGCAGTACATGTGTAAACAAATACATATTAAAATTCGCATGTGATGGTGAGAGAGGGTTGGGCGTGAGTGCAGAGGGGAAGAGAGCAAGAGAGAGAGAGAGAGAGAGAGCAGTGCGCACGCTGTGTAGACCGCGGTGTTAACAAACGGTACATCAATGTTTCACATCCGAGAGTGTCTCGGTGTGCGTTGCGTAGAGTAACCCTCCCCCCTGCCCCTGCCCCACCCCGTCCAGCCCAACGTCTCCCACGCGACCGTTCCGCAGTGTGTTCCACCGCCGCGAGAGCAAGAGCGCCAAGTAGTACGACTCGAGAAGCTTCGTGAGAAGGAGAGCGTGGACAAGAGCGAGACAGAATCAAAGAGAAATCGTGTGTATGTGTATCTGGATTGTGGCGGTGGTGGAGGTGGTGGAGAGGAGGGATAGCAACGTGATGAGATCGAGTCTCGGACGTTCCGCGAGAGTTAAAAGTGAGGCCTTAACGTTGGGCCGGAAAGAGGGGGAAGGGGAATAAGAGTGAGAGAGAGAGGAGAGGGGAGGAGGGAGCACGAGAAGCGCGGAAAGAGGCGACAGAGACGGACCGGGAGACGCGGTGTGTGCTCCGCACGGCTACACCGTTGAATAAAACGCGCGAGTAAGAGAGTCACCGGCGACAACCGAGCCCAGCACCCTCTTCTCTTTACCGAGGGGTTGATGTGTGCGAGGAGAGCCTGGGTGGTGTTCCAGCACGCGCGCGCTTTCGACTTCACCGCCGTGGCGCGACGAGGTTCGTTGTTAACGCGAGCCAGCCAGAGAGGAGGGAGAGAAAGAGCGAGAGAGATAACGAAGCGTGGTGCCACGAGAGAATATTCGTGTAGTGGTGAGTGTTGACGGGGCGGAGCGAGACTCGTCCGCGCCCACGGAAGAGGGGAAAAAAGCGCGGCCCCCGCGAGAATCACTCGCGGAGACGAGTGGTGGGGGTATATGAGAAAGAATCGTGGAAGGGGAAAGTTCGACGATTTATACACGATCCTTTTCCCCCTCCACTCCACCATCACTTTAGCCAACAGCTGCCCCCACCCCGACGACCCCACGGCGCATCGTGTTCCGCGATCTGCTCTGTCTCGAGCAAATATCCTCTCCCACTCCGGAAAATTGCAACCGAGTGGCTTTGCCCATGGCTCTTGCGTACTTACACCACGATACACCTTATCGTATGTGTGACGAACTACTTTGTCGCTACGTATGCGGGAGTCTGTACGACGTATGACGCGTGACGATTTATCAGGATTGAATAAAAACTGCGAAGTGGAAAAAGGGGATGTATCGTGCTCGAATCTTGCTACCCCCTCGTTGTATTTAAAAGTAAACGAAGGAACTTAAGAGGCGATTTAAGAAGCACGTAACGGAAAGCAGATCTTGGATCGAATCGAATCAAACAAGAACGAGAACGTGTCGGAGAAATAAATCGAAGAAACATTCCCCGTGCGTCCGACGTCACGTTCGTACCATAAACGACGGTGACGGGAAATGACGAGCAAGGGGAAGCAACGAACACGGTGGAGAAGGAGAGGAACGAGATGGAAAGAAACACGAAGAAAGTGTGGTGAGCGCGGGTGGGAGATGCACGCGAGAGGGTTGCAAGGGGTGGGTGAGAAGGAGAAAGATCGTTCCGAGAAGCGGAAGGATGTGTCGATGGACGAGAAATCGCGACGTGAGAAGAGGAGAAGGAAGAAGAAAGGTATGAGAAAGGAGCTGGGGGAGTGGATCGAGTGAGGCTGTACAAGCTATAGAACTCGGGAGAATGGGGTGGTCCGAGAGTTTGCGAGAGAAGGGTATATGTGTATATGGTATAACCGAACAAACTACCGGTAGAAGAAGTCAGCGTCAAGTAAGCAGCGCCACCGAAGCTAAACTTCGGGATCTATCGAACTAAAATTGTCGTGTAGTTGCCCCCTCCTGTTCGACCCTGCTCCTACTGTTCCACCACCCTCAACCCAGTGGGCTCTCGACGTCATCGTCGTCGACGTCGTGTGTTGGACTATACGCAGGTACAGTTGTGTTCCTGTGTTCTCCCGCTACTCGAAAAGTACTACACACGCACACGTATACCTAGGGGGTGCGAGAGAAAGAGAGAAAGAGAGGGTCGTCAGAGGGAATCTTTCTCCCCACTATCCGGGAAAACCAGAGAAGCGAGAACGAAGAGGGAAGAAAGCGAGAACAGAGGGGTATGTGTTGTCGTGCGCGCGCGGGCGCACGTGTGTACGTGTATATAGTAAAGGGGAAGGTAGCTGACTCGACAAGAGATGCAAAAGGAGAGAAAGATAGAGCGAGAGAGCGAGGGGTTGGAAGAGAAAGACGAGTGAACCCGTGGGAGAAGGAGGATAGATCTGCGGGTTATACAGCCCATGGGGCCATAGCGTTACTACCAACACAAGGGGGGAGTTAGGGATGATTCCGCGAGGGTGCGCTACATATAAGAGCGAAAGAGAGAAGGAGAATATAAGCAACGAGCCGCGGATATAGGAGGCAAAGGAGGAGGAGTAGTAGTAACGGGAGGTGGAGAAAGTCGAGTCGGAGCTGGCGCTGGTGGCCCCCTACGGGCCCTCAGCTTCACCATATTTTATTGTCGCGTTTGCCAACGCTAACCGCCGGGCGTATAGCAGTCGTCCGTGGGCCACACGATCTACGAGGTCCGACGCCAAGCACGGGAGAGCTCGCTCCATACCTCCGACAAAACCCACTCGTACACCGGTACCGCGACAACACAGAGGGGAGAAAGCGCGCGAGCGAGATGGCTGTAATACAGGGGGGGAGTGTGAGTGAATGAGTGAGTGAAAGAGAAAGAGAGAGGGAGAGAGAGAGGTAGGTGGGCATCTGGCCTTTTTTCCCCTAACCCGCGACCACCCCCCACCCGTACGTCGAGCAAGTACGACGGCGTGCCGCTTTCTGGACCCTCCCACCGGGGGCAAACCATCTCGCAAAAATCAGCGCGCACACACACGCGCGCCTCATCCCCCCCACTCCACTCTAGCCCCTGTTCCAACCCCACCTGCTCGACGAACGAGAGAAAAAAGAAACCACGGCGACAACTACCTCCACCACTGATCGCACACCGTCGCTACGAAAGTATTTTACCCTCGTACTATATCAGTATCACACACCGATGTCGCGCAAACACGCTCATGATCACCTCGTCCGCCATACATTTCGCGCGATGAGGATTTGCTTGTGTATATATCTTTCGAGCAAATATATGAATGTGTGAGCTATACCATCGAAGAGAGAGGGAGAGAGAGAGAGAAAGTCGTTGCATTGCCCAGGAGACATTGTTCCGTAAGTTCACCACTACCAACAACCCACTAGGCAGCTCCCTACTGCACTCACCATCGCAGCCGCCTCTCTCTCTCTCTCTCTCTCTCTCTCTCTCTCTCTCTCTCGTCAAACTCATACGAATCCAATTTATGTACACACATATATACATATAGGTGGTTCATGTAGTTCACGGAGTACAAACGATACACAGTGCCGCAATCGTGTTGGTGGGATTGGAGTCGAAACGAGGGAGCGGGCTGACACCTCTTCACCGATTGCCGTGTACCCCGCCCAAGCGAAACCCCTTCTCTACCCCCTGTTACGCCCCGACGTCATGCCGTGGAAATCAAAACAAAACAAAAAAGGCAGCAGCCAGAAAAAAGAACGAAACAAAAAAGCAAACCCATAGATACACGGACACACACACACCTACAGACGGAGAGGAGACGAGGAGCCGGCACATCGGTACTGTCGTACGAGTGGGAGCTAGCTGCCACCGCGTTACACGCCACGCCGTGGTCGACCACCCGTTGGTACCTCAGTGCCAGTTTGTAGTTGGCGCCCTCCGGGGGAGTCAACGCGAAACCCCGTCCGATCCGGAAAAGGCCAGCACGCGTACGAACAACGACGATACTTTCCGGAAATTCTACGGTTGGATCTGCACGCATCGCGCGAACTAAATTTAACACGTATACGTTATTCGGAAGGAGGGGTCGGATATCAAACGATGTCGAAGAAACGAGAGGTTTTGTATGAAAAGCTTCGGGTCTTCGTAAGGTCTCCGTACGACGATCGGTAGACGGTGTGAAACGAGATAAAGGTCGTAGGATGGAAGGGGGAAGGAGGAGGTGCGAGTACGTATAGTCTCACCAAGACGATTTAACCGAGGGGGGTCGAGGAGGAGGAGGTAGTGGATAGAGGGAGGAGGTCGAAGAAAAAAAATTGGAGTTGTATTATTTCTTCGGGTGGAAGGAGGATACAGAGAAGCAGAGTTGAACGGCGGGAGGAGCAACGAGGGAGAAGGACACCGAGGAGGAGAAGAGAACAAGACGAAGAAATAAGAAGAGGAAAAGAAACGAACGGTGTGCCTGTCCTCTTTCTCATTCTTCCATCCCTCTCATCGTCTTATCTTCGTCCCACCTACCACTCTCGCGAACGTCTCTCCCTCCTTCGACCGCTCTTTGCCTCGCGCCACTTTCTCTCTTTCCGTCCTTGTTTTCGTCCACGAGGGGGGTGCTCGTAAACGCACACACAGGGGAGTGAACGCACACTCGACCGACAGAGAAAGAGAGAGAGAGAAAGAGAGGGAGAGAGGGAGAAAGAGACGGAGAAGCGAGTGTCGCGCGGGCGTGTGGCCAACAGTGTAGAGTCGCTCCCGCGCTCGCACTCGCGCTCCGTCGCTCCCTCGTCCCCTCTCGCTCTAACTCAATCGTTCTCTCTCTCTCGCTCGATCCCCCTCACACGCAACCGCCGTCGTCTCCTTTCACTGTTTCTCTCGGTGTTTGCGGCAAATTTCTCTCTCGTTCTCCCTCCCTCGGTGCCGGTTGGGCCGTCTCCTTTCCCCTCGTTCCAGCCACTCGCTCTCGCTTTATTCTCGCTTCATATTCTCATCTCTCTCCCGCGCATATACACACTCACACATATACATACACAGTGTGTGTGAGAGAGAGAGAGAGAGAGAGAGCGGACGAGAGCGCTCTACCCCCGGTACGCCCCGTCGCGAAGCCCGACCCCGACCCCGAAGAGCGCCAACACAGAGCGCGACTCCAATGTACACGCCTCTCTCTCTTGCTTACTCACTCCCACTCTTCGTTTCGCTATCTCCGTCTTACTCCCGTGGTGGTTTGCTGGTGGTGCTGCTGCTGCTGCTACTGCCGCTGCCGTTGCTGGTGTGTGCGGCGCGGCGCGTTCGCGTCGGGATTCCGAAACGAAAAGAAACGACGATTCGGAGGATAGTCGCGACCGATCATAGCTGGCGCGTCGATCGGGGATTAACGGGGAGCTGCTGCTGCTGCCGCTGCCGTTGCTGGTGCTCTCGCTGGCTGCTGCTGCTGCTACTGCTGTGCGCGTTACACACCACCCGGGTGTCGCGGATTCTTCTTCCACCGGTTACTCACTACGCTACTTCTTGCTTACTCTTCCGTTGACTACCGGATGACTTCTACCTGGCGAGTCTCGTGTCTTCGTAGTCGTCGCTTGTACGTTAGTGAAAGCGCCGCGGACCTTTCGTGCAGCGTGAGAGACCGCACGGTGGGGAGTGATGCAAGTGGCATAGTTGAACGACGCTTGTGTGATAGTTGTGCGCGACCGGCTTTTTCGATAACCGTGTTCTGCCGATACGATTTATACGTACAATAAATAAAGATATATATATATACATATATATATACACGTATATATATATATACATATATATACACATACACACACACACATATATATCTATATGTATATATATGCAACTATATACGCGACGCCACGACCGAAAGTTTGGTTTTCTGGAATTATAAACGATCGTGCGTGTCTTCCCTCGTTCGATGATTGTGCAATGACGATGTCGTGTAAAAAAATATTACGAGACACGGGGAGAGTGAAAATGTCTAATGTTTGGCGAATCGACCATTCGTAATCGCGTCCCGCTTTCGCAGGAACCGGTGAACCGCGAAACGTCACTAGCACCACCGCTACGACTTCCGGTACTACGAGAGTACTACTACGACCTACTACTACCGCTAGTGTCGAGCCAGTAAACGTCATAGACGTGTGGAGAGAGCGCGGGGGCGGGGGAGTACAACCCTGCCGTATCTACACCCGCGCGTACATTACCCTACGTATCTGTGCACTATCGTTTCAAACTCTGGCTACGTAGGAATAAGCACAGTCGCGATATACACTACGAATTGTGTATTGCGAGTGTCGCCATACGAGAAGGAAGCAAAAGAATAAAACTACAGGCGCGAAAAGAATTTCGTCGTTGGTGGATCGGTCGCGGGAGAGAAGGCAAAACTAGTCGGATACCTCTGTGTCTCTGTGCGTGTTTGTGTGCGTGTGTCTCGGTGCGTGTGTGTATACAACGATAGAGAAATAGAGAGAGAGCGAGAGAGAGAGAAAGAGCACGAATAGTTGGTGTTAAAACGTGATCGAAAGTTTACGACGGAGAAGAACGCGATGGAAATATAGATAATAATACAAGAAAAAGCGGCAAGAATTTAGCTCCGCAGGTGTGCCATAGATTCATCCTAACGGGCTCGAGTTAACTGGCCAGAAAAATCCCCAAAACAAAAAAAAGCAAACATACGCACGTACGAGAAATCAATTGTCGAGTATATTAACGTGATATTACACGAATACGGAACACAAACCGTGTGCGTCGGCGACGCTCCAAGAGCGCCAAGTACGCGTGGATTTTGTGTTAACACGGTGCATTTTTTGTTTTAATAATAAATAAATCAAACAAAAACAAGTGGATTCCCTTAAGATTTTCTTCGTCGATCCAGCTGTGACGTTACGTGCGACGTAAGAAAGAAGGAGACAGAGAGAGAGAGAGAGGAGGGGGGTAGCGAGCATTTTTAAAAAGTGATCACACCAAGGAGACGAGCAAATAAAAAAAGGCACGATGCTCGCGTAGCGGATTCCGATAATCACGGCCCTCAGTGGCCGACACAACATGTCACAGTTCTCTTACAGAGGATCACCGAACTTGCAGGTGAGATACGTTAACAGTCGCCGGGAATCGCTTTAACAACGATACAACTACACGCATATATACACACCCATATATATATATATACACGTTATATACATTCGTCCATGTAAGTGTATGTATATACACGTGTATCCGTGTGTGCATAATACACCTACAAGCGTTATAATATTACGCCACGTTCACCTTGTCTCTTATTATAACACGGGCAAAAGTGGGCCGAGACAGACAAATATATACAACAATAACGCTATTACTGTAAATATATATATGTGATATTGGTGTAGTACGCGTATGCATACACATACGTGGTCGCACGCGCTTGCGCGCGCTTGTCGAACGACTGTACAAACAATCCCAATCGTACGCACAAAGTGCTAATGAGAATTGTGTGACGCGAGTTGGGCGCGCGCGCGCGCGCGGGCGCGCTCGCACGAACGCACGCATACGGTAGTCCGACACAACCAGTATTTTCTCATACGACATAACAGGCCGCGAACAATTTTACAGGCATGTAATTTGCAACAAATGCGCGGTAAGAATTAACCGGGGGACAGTTAAAACAGAAAAAAGAAGAAAAAAAAGAAAAGCGCTCGATAAGAATACACGCTACTGTCATACACCGAGAGTTCTTTTTATTTTTATCCCTCCTCTTGTTCAAACAGTCGCGAGACTTTGCGTTTTTGTTCTCTAACGTGCGTAAATTTTAATATCGCCGTTATGACAAATGGATAATTTGCGTTCAATGCGCAATTTGTATTTCGTGGGATTTCTCTGAAGCTTTTTTCTTTTTTTTGTTTTGTTTTTTTTTCTTGTTGTCGCGCGTTTCGTTTATATCGAACGATCTGATGCAATGTAATACGCATTGTATGCTTTCTTTTTGTATATACATGCGGTACGATAAAAGCGACAGTTCGACGAGAGTGGATTCAGGCGCGCAACTGTCGACACTCGAGAGCTCGCGATGAATACAACCCCGTGCGTTTTACCCATTGGTTATCTCGTTAACGAATGTGTCAAAACCCGTTGTACTCGGAGATCTATATATGTATATATACACAATATATATTCTACATACGTTAATACAACACACAAAAGTAGTTACGGCGATACCTTGCGTGTCTCGTATTTACCTGATCTATTCTACCTACTGGGACAAAACGCCACGCAATAGGCACACGTGTAACTAGCTTTTGCCTAAATATCCTGCATAGATATAAATATACATAGATATCGTACCTACATATGTAAATTAATATTTATATCTATCTATCTATATATATATATATATATATATATATATATATATATATATATATATATCGTGTGTATGCACATACGTTATAGGTACGTGTGTATTTATAGAATTTTATAAACGAATGTGTGTGTGTGTGTGTTTGAATATGCGATTCGCGAGAATCACGAGAACTCGGGCTTACGTGCAATTAATAATGACCAAGAGTCATGTGTGTATGTAGGTAAGAGAGAGGATGGACGAGAGGCTCCGGTTTTAGTCTCCCTATTATTAAATTTTACCAGTTGGACAGAGACTGGAGAGTTTATGAAACGAAGTCGAGCCAGTCGAATAAATCCGTCGAATGATTGAATGTCGAGCTAAGAGTCGTGCTAGCATGAAATTATATTTATATGTGCTACAGTTATGTACGTGTGTGAGTAATCTCATGTGTCAGTCAACCTAATTGCGAGAGATGACTCTTCTCTCATCTCACGTGAAATCTTTGAGCTAACTATATATACGCCGCATCGTCTAACTTGCTTTAAAGGATATTTCGAGAGTATTTCTGCGCTTTCGAAACGTCCAAAAAATTTTAGAAGCGCATATAAAACGTATTAATTATTAATCTCAGGCCGTGCCATAGTTTTGGGATATCTTCGTTGTTGAATTTTTATCACGATTTAACGGTGAAATTAACTCGATTTTGGATGAGGATATAAATAATCGTAATCACGTGACGCGCGATTTTGTGACGGACATCCTCATCGGTGATGCAAGAGAGAATGAATTTTTGAAGAGTGATATAATCGTGCATTTTTGCATATAGAACGATTATAACTCGACAGGGCAAAAAAGAAATCGAGATAACAGTTCGTATAATAATCAGTGGCTAAATTCGCACAAAATTCTGCAAAAACCGGAAAAATTTTTGTCCGTTTTTTTTTCTTTCTTTTCTTTTCTCGACGAGTTACTATTTACGAAATGACGACGAGTGTGCTATAATTTACGTTATTGCCGAAATGGCATTGAGGTCGAATGTAAAAAAAAATTTTTTTTTTTAAATAAAAAAATAATCAAAATTCGCCTACATCGTGCGAATTCCACTGATTCATGCATATATGTATATTTCGAGCATCACGACGCTACCAAGTGGTACATTGAACTGTCTGCCTTAAAGCTCCGTCACCGTCCTGTCGGATTCTATGTAAACTTGCCGGGCCTAGACGTTTGTACTTGCGACGAAGACGCAAGCAAGAGAGAGCGAGAGAGAAAGAGAGAGAGGGAAAGTGAGAGAGTCTCGCGGGACATTCTCAATAAATCATTGGCGTACACCAAAGCTCTCGTGTCTAGTTCTCGTCGTAAGAAAGTCAAATGGGCAAATAGCACACGTACAAAATTCACGTCAGAATTCATTCTCCAGTTGCCAACGAGCGATCTTACACATACATAGATATATTAGGGAAAAAGAAAGAGACAAGAACACTCGACGATGTCCGAATCAGCGAGAAATACGACCTCACCCGCTTCACCCCGAGGCAAAGTGTGTTATTTCGGTTAATCGGAGTTTATCGTCACACCGTGACAATAGGCGTCGAGAGGTTTCATTGACGGAGTTTCGAGAAGAGAAAAATTATGAATGGCGTACTTATTTCACAGTCTCGCGCGTTCGTGTGCGAAGGAAATGTGAATTGTCCGTGACGAGTATACGACATTGTTATAGACGCTTGTAGGGAATGACACACACACATACACACAAACTGACGTTCCTGTACCTATATAAGCCGTGTGTGTCGCAAGAAGTTGGCAGGTTTGTTTCGTCGTGCTATAGTTTTGTACACCTTTACGCTGACTCCGCGAGACTTTGGCGAGTGCGAGGAAACTGTGTGCGAGCTGTGTGTGCAATGCTGACTCAGATCCGCCCTCGAACCGACGAGCTCTTTCTTTCACTTCGTCCCTCTCTTTTTATCCCTCTCTCTCTCTCTCTCACGCTCTCGCAGATTCTTGAAGCGAACGATGCCGGTGTGCAGTCGCATGCATGTGCACCGCGCTCACGAGGACAGCTTCGCGTACTTCTCTCGTGTGACTTTTGCTCAGCGGGAGGTACGGAGGGATGCGAAGCAACGAAACAGACTCTCTCGTGATACACATATAGAGGCGCGCGTAGATTTATACGTACGTACGAGCAAGACGAACGAAGGAACACATTTGTAAAGTCGCTAGCTCGAATGCCGAGTTGGCTCGGTATAGCTTGTTGACAGTCACGTCGACGCCACTTCCGGCACTCCGGTTTCACCCCGCCGCACACTTTGTATCCAACCCAGTAGCAGAGACCAAGGCAGCAGCAACAGCACCATCAGCTTCCAAGCAAAACTATTCGACTCTCTCTCTCTCTCTCTTTCTCTCGTTACGTCCCTCCTCTCGGAGGAATATACTCGCGAGTCTCATTCAACCCGACAGATTAAACAGAAGTCACTCGAGAGTGGGGATGGGGAAGAAACGAATCGCTTATTAGAACGCTTTTGCAATCTTATCGTACGCGGACTGCGAGGTTTCTTTTCAATGGCGCAATTAGCCTCGAGGCACTCAGGTTCGCTTTGCCAGTACCTACTACCGTAACCGCGTGACGCGACGACTCGTCGTTACGCCAATTTTTAATGGTATTTTCCTTTTATTTTGTTCATACGATTTTATTTAATACGATTAAAAATTCCTCGTCGAACAATTTTTTTTAACACAGAAATATAGACAAAAGAGAAGGTACGAAAAGCTTTAAAATTTGTTTCTAAATATCGCGAACGCTATTTGGTGACACGAGGGTTTGTTTGCAAATTCGAAGAATGAGTCTTGCGGAAAGCGTTTGACCGTATAATCGAAGGGTCAAAAAGGGTGTCTTTGAGGTTGGTCGAAAAGTTTGAATTTTGTTCATAAATCATACGTTTACACTTTGACAGTAACCTCCGAACTTATCTCATTGGTAAAACATGAGATTTTCGGGACAAGCCTCTCTCCCTCGTAGATTGCTTACTCTCGGCTAGGTTTATATTGTGTGCACACGTATATGTAAGTCGTGCAAGCTGCTGCTACGATGCAGGGCCCGCGCTTAGGGGTTGTCGGAGAATGGCACTGGACACTCAGGAAAGCCACCATACGTTTCTACGTATATGTGTATATAGACTACGTTAAAGCCGAGACGGAGGGAACACACGAGACCGCGGCGGCGGTGCGGCGTGTGGGAACATAAGTAAGTACCGGTCGATGCCTAAGCACACAGTACGGTCCATCAATCTGGCCAGGAGTCAATATTTATTCGGCCGGGCCTCATTGCAAAGAGGGCATCATCGGTACATAAAGAAAAAGAAATAAAAGGAGAGAGAGAGAGAGCGTGTGTGTGTGCGTGCGTGTGTGCGTTTATGTACCGCGGGGCAGAAGCGCGAGCGGTTCCTTTCACCTTTCTCTCGTACCAGGACACGCGTGACAAATGCTCCGAGCTCAAACATCGATGCATCTGTGTCTACAAGTGATCCTCGGTCTCGAAACCGCCGAAAACTCTCGCAAGGTTTGCCTCGTTCGTGCCATTCGGGACGCAATTATAAATCAATGCTTCGATCCGATCTGCCACAACATACTCGTATAATTTTCGTATAATCCCCGTGGGTATTAAGGCGTGTTGAATCGTTGAAGAATTCTACTCGAAGCTTACATAGCGAGACTTTACGAGAGGGAAAGAATCGACGAGATCCTGAAACGTGATAAAAAAAAAAACGAGCGTATAATTTTCCAGATTTTTCTGTCCTTGTTAAGTAAACAAATTAATCATAAACTATCATTTTTGTTGATACGTTTGTGGATTAAAAAACCTTGGAAAGGGCTGAAGAGGATTGAGGTAATCTGAAAAATAAACGTTTTGCCTTGTAGTTTGTCTAGCATCAAAGAGAATTCCTCGATATTCGAAAACAAGAGGACGCATTGACCATTTCCATCGTCGACGCGCGCGATCTCGGGTGCGAATAGTCGCGTAAAACGCGCCCATAAACAAGAACCAAGGGGTGGTGATGTCGGTGGTGGCTATTCGAGCTATCAGCGAGAACGCGAGATAAATACCGGGCTCGAGAAGTAGGAGGAAGAAGGTAGGAGTAGAAGGAAAAAGGGGTGGGGTGGGGGGGGGGGGGGGGTGGGGGCGAGAGTAGCGGCGGAGCAACATCAGGTTTATACGTTAGGTAAACCGGGAGAGACACTAAGAGGCGAGTATACGTGTGTTCGCCTGGAGGCGCAAGAAGCGCGCGAACATTGTGAAAAACGTGAATATACATACGTGGCGAATGGATAAAAGTCGACACTCGTGTGTGCACCGTTGCTCGTGGCGTGCTCTTCGATCGGCCCGAGGGACGACGACACTAGGCGCGACAGCTGCGGCTCTCGCTTGTGTTATATACCGAGAGACTTTCGTGTAGAGAGAAAGAGAGAGAGAGAGAGAGAGAAGAGAATGTATGCGAGAGAGAAGGAAGATACTCGGTTTCTTCGCGCTGCATGACGATACAGCCAAGAGTCCCAGTAAATGCCAACTACTTGTTCCTCGCTACTTGCGGGGGTAGTCGTGCCTCGTGAGCGCGAGAGAATTCCCGTTTGACCTTGGCCGCTGTCGCGAATTTACGATAATCTTCAACGGGTTCGGAGGCGTCGTGAGATAAGGGTGCCAAGCGAATGGTCGAGTTATCCACCTTGGAGATACAACACCGGTCCATTGGCATATACAGGTTACTACTACGAGGGCGGAACGAGCGAGAGGGAAGACGAGGAAACCATCACAGCTGATCGTTAAGAGGACGACCGTAGCACGATTCGACCTCCTTCCCTCTCTCTCTCTCCCTCTCTTCGCATACTTCGTTTCTTCTTCTCTCCCTCTCTCGCACCGTTATCATTCGCTCGATCCGCGTTACCTTGTCGCCTTACCCAAAGTGCATACGTACGCACACGTTCGTACCAACCGAAATGGTCAGAGACCATTGAACGACTTGCTTCGCGATAAATATCGTTTTAAACACTCGATCCTGTTATGCATTCCGAGTTTTTGATGAGAACTCGCAAACGAGGAATACTCGCGTTTCTTCATAGCTATAGGTATACGTGGTCTGTATATAAATTGATATATTTATTTATTTCGCTCATCGGGGAGTGGAAGCTTTCTTTTTTCTTTATTTTTCGTAGATCGTTATTTTTGCGCAGCTGTCGCAGTTGCAGCGACACTTTGTCGCTAAATAAGTAAATATATATATATATTGTATAAGTAAATATATATATATATATATATATCGATAGGGGCAATTATACGAACCTAGCACATAGTCCAGACGCCCGATCCGTTGCGTCCATATGGACGAGACAACGGATACCGAGGGAGGGAGAAAGAGAGGACGTATCAACTCGCGAGAGAGGCTCCTCGTCGATTCAACTCGTGGCTGTATATACGCGTCGACCGGCATATAGCCGGCAATTAGTACGAAAGCCCGCAGTGAAACAAACGAGCCGATGCGTCGAGACTAATGACTCTATGGCGTATATAAACGTACCGAGATCGACGCAGGAATGTAATCATTCTCTCGCAGTGTTTCATTTTATACGACGTACGTGCGATATGCACCTGGAACTTGATCGTCCTCGATTCGCTACAAATAAACCGACGAGGCATTCCCAAGGGAAACGAATCTAAGAAAAATTGATAAATCGCGATAAATTTCTGAATGAAAAAAACGTTAATTAATTTTTAATAACAATGTTTTCAAATCATTAATCTTACAACGAATTATTTATTTATCGAGAGGTCAAAGGTATAAATAGCCAACCGTAACGTTTTTTTCGTCTCGTCTCGTTCCAACCGAGACAAAATACACCCTCCGAAAATCATCGATGAAAAATGTTACATAGTCGATCCGCGGAGTACGTATTGAAACGTTTTATCGCGATGTCACCCTCTTCCCCCCCCCCCCCCCCCCCCTCCCTCTTGGAAAGCTTGCGTACATTATTTCGTGCATATCTGTATTCGACATTAACGCGTGTACCACGGGGCCAATGGACGACAGTTGGTCCTGTCAATTCAGAGCGGCGACACGCGCATTAACGCGCTTCGTAACCATACACTGACGATACACACAATCTCTCATCCCCTTCCATACTGATCTGTTTCTCTCTATCTCTCTCTCTCTCTCTCTCTCTCTCTCTCATGAGAGAGGGAGGAGAATGGTACGCGTGTGTACACATCGCGAGACCGATTCTCTTGTAACAATGGCAGTTCGCGTTTTCGCCCGGGGAATAGGTAGAGCCGGCTCGCGTATGAATCTGTATCCGACTCTCGTACATACATATAGGTCGATATAAACCCTCCAGGACTGCCAACACACGCGATATATATATACATAGCGCGCACGCGCGTGCGTGTGTATGTGTGTCTAACTACGCTCTCGATGTTTGAATGGGGCAATAGAGGGCTCGAGAGAGAGAGAGATCGAGGGATGGCCGTGGAATAGATGGATGGATAGAAACAAGAATAGACAGAGGGATGGATCGGTGTGGTGGCGATGCGATGGCGAGATGGTTAGAAGCGAGAATGGAGCGAGCGCGCGCGCGCGCTTGGGTTTGTTTAGGCCTTCGTTGCGGCCCCAAAAGGCACTCGAGCCGCTAATCTATTTAGCTGTGGTGTTTGATATGGAATTAATGAGAGCCCTGCCGTGTGGTACGTCCCTATATCGGCTTTACCTTTTTGCTTTTTCCATTTTTTTTTAACGTCGTTGTTGCGAGGAGAAACTCACACCCCGTGCGTTGCGTACGAGGGCAGCGAGAGGGTGAGAAGCTCGAAAGATTTGTCGCTACTGGCTCAAACTGTAAGCAGCTGCTTTTCGATGTTGAAACGACTATATATGTATATACCTCGTGTATATATATATGTATATATAGCTGTCGAAGCTGGGTGTGAACGGTTGCATATTAGAGCGAGTAGAGGAGACAATTGGTGTCTCGTAGAGGCAAAGAAACGAAATCTATTTTGCCGAGTGAAGTATCAAGCTGCCATTTTCTATTTAATTTTCGTTACAAAATATCCCACGATATCTAAATTTCTCTATTGAATTTATCGCTTCAACTGTTATCCCGGTCGATAAATTAATTGATTCAATTAATATCCGAGTCAATCAATCGTACGGCTCTATAGCAGCCATTTAAATCAATCGATTATAATTAATCGATCGATAATTGATATTTCCAAATAGCGAAATAATCGACTCGATAAATAATTCTGATGGTTTTATCTCTGATTACAGTGTCCTGCAGTGACAGTGAGCGGATCGTCGTTGGCCTCGTCGTCACCGTCACCAGCGGCAACGGTACAGTCGTTGCTAAGCGGTAGCGCGAGCGCGAGTGCCGGAAGTGCATCGAGTAGCGGTAGCGCGATACACCAATTGACCGGTGTGCAACAGCAACAATCGGGAAGAATGGCAGTTACGAGCGGGGTAGTAAGACCCGCTCCGGGTAGTCCGACGTCGTCCGTAAGTCCGTCGCAGCCCGGACACGGTGTTACGGCAGCGGCGACATCGTCGGGCGGTGGTCCACCCGGTGGAAGATGCTGCGACACCGGCAGACCCCTGTTCACCGATCCGATAAGCGGTCAGACGGTCTGTTCGTGTCAATACGACATAATCGGCGGTTATCAACGACTCGGAGGACTACCACCGAGCGCATTGTCGATGTACAGCGCGCCATACGCAGCGGCTGCCGCTGCCGCTGCGTCCGAGGGTATCACCGCATATTTTCCGTCCCTCGGGGCTGAACAACCACCTTTCTACACGTCCACGGTAAGAATCACACGGTGATAACGATATTCTCCACGTTATCTATACAAATTTTTATTTCAATCGTAATCATAAAAATAAGAAAAAGTCGACGTTCGTTTCCTTCAAATTCGTTTCAAAGCCGTACGACAATCGTACGATTGTCGAGTATTTCGATAATTTCTCAAAGTATTTATCATCCACTCGGATGGTTCGTAATTTTAACGACTATCCCGAGAAACAATGGAATCGCTCATAGACGGATCATCGCCTGTCGTTCGGCGAGGTCAGGCATTTACGAGGCCGAATTAAAGAGAGAAAGAGAGGATGAAAAAATTAAGTCAAAATATACAGAACCGTTACTCGGCCACACACGAGCTTATCCCAATTATCTGTTCGTAATTAATGTTATCTGTCGTTATTAAGTCTCGATGAAGATTTTTCGCTCCCGTTTTGCCTTGTATTATAATCGCTTCGTCGTGATTTCATCACGTGACGATCGTTCCAAATGGCGAAATTCTGACTGACGGGACAAACGAGAGATTCACTTCGTTTTGACGTATACGTTTATGTTTGGTGAAATGGCGCTTTGTAAAATCAGTGAACAATTCGGCTCGCTAATTGCACGATCGCCGATACAACGATCCGAGTTTCGTGTACACCGAGATATACTTTTAAAGCTCTTAACGCTTTATGCCCCGATGACGTGACCCACGCGGTACGCGGAGCGACGGCGTCGGCAAACCGTGATCGATCGCGTTCTATGCCAGGTGTTCCTTTTCACGCGTATTTTCTGCACAACTTGTACAAAAAAAATCACCTCTGTTCTATTCCTCCAACCGACTAACAACGCACGAAAAAAGTCTCGATGTTTAGTAATTCACTATTGCGCGTGTATGTGCGTGCTTGTACATTAACGAACGATTTTAATAAGCCACGATCCCTATTTTCGTAGTCTCCGATGCGACGGTAAAGAAATCCATCGACCGACGACGTTTATTCTAGTTTTCCAACTCGACGCAGAGTTGAATCGTTCGATTATCCAATGAACACCTTTGAGAATCGAGTAAATTCAATGCTAGTCGATATTCCATTGAGAAACTCACGAAGCGACAATGAATATTTTTCTATGTATAAGCGCTCGAAACAAACGATTTACAAACGGCCTCATTAATTCGTTGAATAAAAAGAAATTCATCGCGAACCTCTTTCGTCTAATGTCTTGTTTTTGTACAAAAATAAGCAACTTCCTCGCCGTGTTCTCGAACCTTTGACATCTTCATTCTGTTATTTTTAATTCTCTAGAAACCCACTTTTTTAATTGAAGATGAAGGAAAATGCAAAAATACGAGACACGTCGTGAAAACCTGAATTATCGAGAAACGATCGAAATAAAAGAAAATAATTTATTTTAGAAAAATTTTATTTTACGAATAAACAATATTAATCGTATTATCGTTGATTTACAGGCAGCGGGACTCGAAGGATTGAAGGACAATCTTGGAGCTGGTGCCGCGGCAGGCTGGCCCTACCCCTCGGTCTATCATCCCTATGACGCGGCATTCGCGAGTTATCCCTTCAATGGGTGAGTTTCTTTATTTAAGTAATCGTTGTAACACGCTAATCACAGGACTGGGGGAGAACTTTTGCATTCGTTTATTAAAAGTCGCGTGCGTCCTTCGCGAATCAACGTCCAATTGCGATATTGAGAAGAGGGAAAAGGAGAAAATGAAGGCAAAAAGGGAATACAAGTCGGTGAATCGATCTGAGTAAAGCATAAGGTTCGCGAGGAAAATCTCTATTCCCAGGAGACTCGTTGAGAGTACTCGCTTGTTATGTATAGAGAGACGCGTGAGTCGCGTCACGAGCCGGACCAGGCGAATCGACGGGCTCGTTACGCTTCCACGGGCTTATCTAACTCTTGAGCTCTTGCGTTATCACGAAACGCGGGTAAAAGGTCACTGCGACGAGAGATCCGAGTCGCAAAGAGCTTCTAGTTCGCGATTGACGGATACAAAAAATATATATATATAGACATATAGAAATATACAGATATATGCAACGTGCTAAATGAATTAATCAATGTGCCAGATTTGTGAAAATCATTGAACGATAATTAATCGTATGATTTCTCTTCGTTCAGAAACGTCGCGTATTCGCTCTCTTGCATCCTTTTGGGACATCTTTTTTGTATTCATACAAATTTTTATATCGTCGAGATTGTTGATTACCACAAAATTTTCATTCGATTTATTTTGCTCGTTCGATTAATTTTTATTATCAAAAATAGTAAAGCAGAAACGTAAGATTTTCCATTCGTCGTAAAATCTGACGTAAATCTCAGCTGACACTCGGTAAGACAAATTAATGATTTATCGCATCGTGCGATAAACAATTGCTGCTATAAAATTGTTTCAGGGTGTAATAAGTAGGGACTTGTGTCAAGTTCCCTGTCGAAACCCAGAGACAGATTTTATAGGCTGAAATTTCCTCCATATGTTCAATTAATTATTTTTTTCTTCTAATCAGTCCGTTTCTCGATATTACAATTTACGAAGTATCTAGCGCCACGCTCTTAGTGTAATACCGGAGTAATGGGAAATCATCATCTCGTCGATACGACGAGTACCGAGAGAAGGAGAGAGAAAGCGCGAAAGCGTAAAAACGTCAAAGATAAAGCCTGACGCGTGACACATAAACATTGTAATAAATTAGCGCCTACTTGACCCGCTGATTCGATACTCGCTCATCCCGCCACCAATCCCCTTACGCTCGTTTCTCGTACCGTCGAAAAACCGAAAAAGTTTGCTCGCGTTACGGCGTTATTGTGTATCTAAAGGAAAAAAAAGGGAAAGAGAGAAAGAGACAAAGAGAGATGGAAAGACCGCACAAGGCGTGTCATATAATTAGACGACGAGCTTGTATCGCAAGCGCTCACGACTGTACGATAAATCAATTGCGAGAAGATTATACGCGAACTGTACGCATTTCTGATAACGCTATATACACATAGCTATGCGTATGAATATTATACGACGAGACTCCAAACAATCTTTCGAGTTGCTCGTTCGCTAAACACGACAATCACGTAACTGCTAATTGTCAAGTAAAAATGTTCGCGTCACGTTTTATTTTGCGTCGGTGACTTTTGCTAATCGCATATAAGGTATGAAAGACGAACGAGACAAGAAAGAGAGAGAGAAGCGGAATTAAAGAAAAGTCATTATTAAAACGTGTGTGTGAGAGAGAGAAAGAGAGAGGGAACGAGAGAGACAGAAAAATATGAGTGGACGAGCAGAGAACACACCTCGTGTGGAATCTTCGTATACGTGACGCACTTCCGGCGCGCGCGCGGGATCGCAGAAGCGACCTCTTTCGTATTCAAGGAAGCGATCGGGTACTACAGCTTGCTTAGCATCCATTTCGCTCCGCGATCGCGGGCTACGCCAGTTTGCATATATAGACGCGTTATAACATCACGCTCGTTGTGTTAGAGTATGTTGTCGCGTTACTTCCTCCCTCTCTCTCTCACCATTTCCAATATATATTTTTTAAACGTCATCGTTGTGTATGTTTCATCCGGTAAGTATCGCCTTCTACCGGTGTACCCGATACGAGACCGGCAGACCTACCGCTAAGAACTTATCGCAACGTCGAATCTCACGTTTTTTTTTCGTTTAAATCATTATTAGTCTCCGGTGTCTGGAACAAAATCTTGGATACTTTATAAAAACATTTTCAAACGTACGAGTCGAAATTATATCGTAATTCTTGTTATCGATTTGAAAAGTTTTTTCAATCTAAATTATGAATTATTTTATTGATAATAGAATTAATAATTGTATAATGCTTGGATCGCTGTCCATAAGATTTTATCAATTTTCCAACGTTATCAAAAACTAAGAAACATACAAAAAAATACATCGATTACAAATGTATTCAAATCAAGTTCGTATTTTCTTCGTGTTTACGATATTCTTTAAACCAGACGGTGACACGATACGCAAATCGATTTCCCACTTCCACTCGAAACGTGCTCGATATATTTGTCGAGAATCATTAGAGGCAAAGTTCACAGTCAACGAGCGTTTCGAGAATGTTTTTTTTTCCAGAATGAATTTTCTCGAGCGATGAATGGAACGGCCTGTATGTCGAAAGAAAGAAAGAAAGAAAGAAAAAAAACGGAGCATCGAACTCATTACGTAAATTTGCGAAGACGAACATTCGCGTACCCGAGGAGCGTTTAATACACACATATGTGCATATAGAAATTCACTTCGACGAGGCGACTTCGCGAATGTGTTTCTTAACCTCGAGGAGCGTGTAATGCGCACGAAACGAAAAAAAAAATAAAGTAAAAGAAAAAAAAAAGACGAGCACCGGTAATATGCAACGTTGGCATGCACGGACGCGAGGTCGGGATCGCGACGGCGGGTCAATGGTCCCGTCTTTCCGGCGGATTGGCCCTGCTTCCGGGGACATATAGGGTAGACAATAAGAAACGAATGCTCGAGACGCGCGCGCACATATACAAAGGCCCGTGAGCTTTATAGTCCTCTCTTTTCTTTCCGACGCGACGAGAAGTCCTACGGATCGACGAGCACGAATATCTATCGACTCGCATATTGGTGGTGTTATTCCTAGCTCATCGTCACCACCTGAGACTCGCACGTACATTGCTTATTGTATCCGTTTCGTCCGTCTGACCGAAAGAGACGAAGAAAAAGAGAATAAGAGAGAGAGAGAGACGACGGAGAACGAACTCTCGTCATACAGCTCGAGGCACATTCGTACAAGGGAGAGAATGTTTAAAATAATATACGAGGTTGGGTCTCGTTTTCTAGGTAGAGAATATCACGACTGCGAGGCGTACGGCTTAATTCCGCTGGGAAATATCGTCAGGCGTTGTTGGAACGTTATCCGTCCTATATTAGTAAAGATACACATATATATATTTATGTATAAGCATGTGTTGTATGTGTGCGTGTGTGTATAGTTGGAAAAGCATCCACGGGATACGTTGACGTACGTGACCCTCGATGGGCAACCCTTGCGGGAAATACCGTATGCATTTTCAGGCTGTGTAACCGACGCACAAAAATCGGGACATCCCTCACGTTAATCGGGTCATTAAACGGCCGTACATCATCGCAAACGAGCGAGAGACGTTTCTCGACGCCCCTTTTCGAACGTTCTCTTCTACCCATCGTTGCATATTATACCTAAATATATATACATTTCTTTTTCTCTCGGATCGTAGACGGTTGAGACTGTCACGCGTGAGAGTTTGGTAGTTATTGAATTTTTTTTGTCACGATGTGCATAAATAAACGAGAGTCGAATAACTTTCCCATTACCCGCGGGTTATTACTCGACACGTAAGTAGTTTCGAAAAATGACGATTGATTGTGAAAGAATTATGAAATTTGATTACCTCGATGCGTCGTAATTTTCATTTAATCGTGCATCGGAGCGAAAATAAATTAACGAATATTAAATTCTCGGAGCTTTATCGCGGTTTGCGCCAATGTTGTCCGTCATTCTTTCCTCGAACGTTTGAATTTCATATAAATTGCAGTTTCCATCGCGAGACTCTCGTTTTCATTGGCGAAAAAAATTTCTACGAGAACGAATCAACGACGAATTTTTATTTCGACTCGCTTGGCTTCTTTTTAAACATGCGTACGACGTGTGACTCGCGTAATAATACGCGCAGTCAACGCGCACAGCGATACGTATCTTTCGTCTCGTTCTAATAATAATATTTCGTTGCTTACTTTTTATACACTTTGTGCTTACACTTATCATATATTAACGTATACAAAGTCTCGAAATCTCGTCGACGGATACGCGCGAGATATTGATACTTTGTACGGTTGTGTTTGTCTTACCGACACCCATGATATTGTATGACAGAATGTTTATTCAACGATGAGTGGTCTCCTCTCCCAACACACAATCCTCCATCTCCACTCAATAACGACGAGTCACGTATCGATCTCGTTCCGTCAATTTAACGCTTCGTTACTATATGCATCGACAGTGTTATACGATATATCTATGTGAGTGTCTGGGTGTATGCGAGCGGGTGTATAAATATATACGTTTGATTTTGAGTATAGAGCTGAAAACAAGCAAAGCGTTAGGAGGCAAAAGGCGAAAGCCCTGAGGGTCCTCGTCTCTCGTTTTCTGGTTCCCTCCATAAGCGACGAAGCAATGATTAACGAGCCCTGAGGACAGCTTCCCGTTGGTTCTCGCTCCTCTCTTCAGGACAGTTTCCTTTTCTCAGCGTAAACGACACATACACACACGCACACTAATAAACACACGAAGAGGCTGACGCGAACGGCAGGGTGGGAAGGGGAGGGGAGAGTGTAATTTGGCCTTAACGACCAGATAACGCTCTCGTTTCGTCCAAATATTTATCAAGGAGATTTTCTATCCGCTTCTCTGTCTCGCTTTCACACGCGTATACACCGACTCTCGACTTTAACAGACGAGAGTCTTCAAGACTAATGCATCGACGTGGCGATCTCACTCACTCTTAACTCCGCGCGAGGTTAAACCTTCCGAGGAAAATCTATGTATCTACAATCTTGATAGGCGTCTCACCGGCTCGTTCCCGGTATAGTTACATCGGGAGAGTGACGGAGCGGTGGGTTAAAGCTAGAAGCCTGTCGCGCGATTTAAACGAGGCGCGAGTAATAATGACTATATACGTATACAACGAGGTAATGGAACAATAAGGAGCAACGAAGCAAAATAAGAATACTAAGATGGCCGTCGTGGGGAGTTAATCAAAATGGCGAGTGAAACTAGATTTCATGATGACGGAGGGAGAAAGGAAAAAGAGAGAACGAGTCAAAGGTAAAACCGTAGGGGGGCAAATGGTGAGAGTAGTAAGGGGCGGAGGGTGTGCCACACGATGGGTTCGGATATCACACAACCCTCGAGAGTCCAACTAAACTGGTAACGAAGGGGCGGAGTCGTATATTTATATATATATATATATATATATATGTGCATGTAAGTGTATACATGTACGTGGAAGTCGTAGAGCACACCTGCCCCGGTGAGAACAACCCTAGCAAGGTTTCTCTCGTGTCGTCGTCGCGCCCTCGACGCCCTCTCGACGTACGAGACAACGCGACTCGTATGTACGGACCGGCAAAACCGTATCGATGAATATAGGGAAGGGTCGAATACGTATCTACTCCATGGATGAGAAATGTTCTCGAATTATCCGAATAATCGGACGAAATTTATGGCTTTTTCTGCAACTCTCGGGTAACGTATGAAAAGTTGCAAAACTGGGTAAGATCAAACATCGAGACTTGTTTCACGGAACGATTCGTGCGGCAATAACGCTTGAGAATTCGCATTCGCCATTTTCGTTACGCTGCAGTCCTCCGCACGCTCCAGCGTCATTGGAGGATCACGGAACGAGCCGGGAGAGGCCGATTAGCAATTGCCATGGAAACAAGCGGCAGTTGATGCGATCGGTTCGTTCGCGCATGAGAGACAAGGGCTGTGCGCGATACCGCTCGTACTTGAGAGGGGTAGTAGTAGAGAGAGGAGCGTGCGCGCGCGAGAGAGACAGAGAGAAGAAGAGGGAGGGAGATCTCGCGTCGCGACGTTGGGGTGTCGTACTACCCTCTCTCGCTCTCACGAGCGTCACATACAGCCCTCGCACAGTCTCCGGGGGTAGGACGAAACGAGAGAAATTCACTCTCCGTTTCGGCTGTATATGTTCGTGTGTGAATAGGAGGCAAAAGAACGAGAGATAGGGAATATAACAGCGCGAGAGCGCGGGTAACAGAAGTACGGGGGAAAGAGAGAAAGAGGTAGAAAGCGACGAAGGAATGGCTGTAGAGTGGCGATGAAGCTTTGATGGTGCTGCTGCTGGTGTTGGTGGTGGAGGTGGTGGTGGTGGTGCGGAGAGAGCCTCAACGATGCTCTCTCACTCTCGCGGTAGGAATTGCCACTGGGAGAAAAGCACCAGCAGTTGCCGCTCCCTCGGGCATCCCGGGGACCTGTTATCATGAGAAACAAGCTTCCACTCTGATTTTTTAATCCGCTGGCCTTCCCGCTACCCACACCCTCCTCGTGGCCCGCCCGTTCCATCGCTGAATTTTAAAATAACTGCAGAACGCCATTTGCTCCTAGCAAACACAGTGTGTGTGTGTGTGTGTGTGTGTGTGTGTATGAAAGAGAGAGAGAGAGAGAGGAAGCAAGAGCGTGGGGGTTAAGCCTCCTGCTTCTCCGCCTCGTCCTCTTTCAGTCACCCAAGCGCCCTCTCTGGCGAACTATTGCACTCTAGGCACCAACGGGCCTGTAGAAGGCTCTTCCTACGTTCTCTTCTATCTTGCTTTTTTCCAACCCCCCCCCCCTGTGTGTGTCTCTCCCGTTTTCATCCTGTCCGTCTCTCGCGTGTCTCTCTATCCGTCCTCTCGAGTTGGGAAATGACCGACCAAAGCTCACGTGCCTACCTATTCGTCTCCTCTGTCCTGGTATACGCTTCTCTCCCTCTATCTCTCTCATCCCTTCACACTTTTACCCTTATCCTCGCATCCTTCTCACTTTTGTACACGTATTTTAAAAATATATATATTTACGCGAGAACTGTTCCGCGGCCCGTCATATGCGATGAAATAAAATAGAGTAGAATAGAATCCGAGATAGAGACGCGTTGGCGCTCTAACTATATTCGCGCGACATGCTGTGTATAGAACGGGCGCCTGATGCCAAATTGAAATGTTTAGCACTCTCGCGCCATCGTTTCAACTGCTGCCGCGCTCTCTGCTGCTGTGATCTCGAATATATGCGCGAAAAGCTTCTACCGATGATGCACAATCCACGCGAGGGATGAGGGAGGAGGAGCCGGGGAGTGAGAGCAAAGAGCGAGAGACAGGCGCGACACTGGAGAGAAGAGGATGTATAACCTTCCCTCCAGCCCCATCTCCCTCGACGCAGTCCCGCGGGCATATCATCGGCGTTGGACCCTCCCGCATCTCTCTGGCGTATCTTCTACACCCCGTCCTCTCCACACTCGGACGAGCTTTATTCCCTTCCACCCATACAGTATTCCGCGATAAGTGACAGTTTTATTAATTTCCCATCTCTCGCGCACCCGTGGCCTTCCGATCACGTCACTCTCGAGACCTTCGCACGCAACTACATCACTCGAGTTATATTCTCTACGAGGCTATATGTATATATAAGGTCTTTGATGGTTCGTGACAATAAATACCAGAGGACGCTGACGTCTGTCGGGCAGAAACTTCGATTCCATGATAAATAATCGAAAATGATTTTAGAAAAACAATAAGTTCTTCTAGAATTTGACAATAATATGTTTTGTTAAGGGGATATAATTGTTGGTTGAGAATTTCTTGGAATAAAACCCTCAATTGGGTTTTTTTTATAACGACAAAAACAAATAATTGATTTTCCTCGAGGAGCTGAAGAGTAATTCCATTGACATGAAAAATTGTAGGAGAAATAATTGTAATTATTTTTAGACGACAGAAAGATCCATTACTTTTCCTTACGGATATACGAAAAGAGAAAACAATCGGTTGAACAGTCTTTTTAAAATCGTACCGTCTCCTCGGGATTGTCCATCTTCGTGGGGGAGGGGTTGTCACCCCTCGTCTTTTCTTTTCTTCGTTTTTGTTCCAACGTTTTTTTAACGACGTTTTTCATCCCTCCCCGCGTTCTCCGCACTTCGCCACGGTGTCGTCGTCTAACCGGCGTTGGGAAATTTAATTTCGATCCCGTCGATTCAGCAGTTATACCGAAGTTTAATCTTTGATAAGGGTTAGTCTTTTAGTAATGGGATCCCGGAGGGTCGCTCGGCCGGATTCGACTCTCATCCCTCTCCACTCCTCCACCTTGCTCACCCTTCCGCGATCGCGACTCTCGCTCACTCGGGAGAGTTTCTCTCGTTCGCTCGGTGAAGCTTCCTTCTGCGACTATAGTTATACGAACACTCGAGAATCTCTGGCCAGCGGGGATGGGCTAAGGCCCCTCGTTTGGAAGAGAAAAAAAACGAACAAGGAAAAAAATCGAGGGAGGAAGAAGAAGCTTAAGCCGTTAGATAGAGATCTTCGAGCTGGGCTCCTCGCAGATTGAAAGTATCGGGGTGGGAAGCATCTCTTGGTTTTCCTTCGTGGCCGATCTTCCGACCATACTCTTTTTGCACTTTTCTCTCTCTCTCTCTCTCTCTCTCTCTCTCTCTCTCTCTCTCTCTCTCTCTCTCTCTCTCTCTCTCTCTCTCTGTCTCATACATAGACACATTGTATCTGCAAAACGGGCGTATAAAGAGCGTGCCGGCCAAGGCCGATTGGATAAGTTTTTTTCCTTCCGTCCGATCTTCCGCGATATCCCTTTGCCCTGCTTCGTCTTCGTTGAACCTATCCCCCTCTATCCGTGTGTTATCATCCTTCGAAAAAATCGCGTCTCCGATAGTCGAAACATCCCTCCTTCCTCGATAATCGAACGTTACGCCACGAATTCCGTCTCGATTTCTCAAACGACGTTCTTTGATTCGTTCTGTTGCAGCTACGGTATGGATCTCAACGGCGCGAGACGAAAAAATGCAACGCGGGAGACAACGAGTACGCTTAAGGCTTGGCTGAACGAGCACAAGAAAAATCCTTATCCCACCAAGGGTGAGAAAATAATGCTCGCAATAATAACGAAAATGACGTTGACGCAAGTATCGACGTGGTTCGCGAACGCGCGAAGGAGATTGAAGAAGGAGAACAAGATGACGTGGGAGCCGCGAAATCGCGTCGAGGACGAGGATAACAATAACGACGACGATGATAGCGGGAGAAAGAGCGTCGACGATAAGGATCGATTAGGTGAGTCTCTCTACCGAAACGTTATTCGCTTTTGTCGACGCGAATCGTCGTCGTGATACGTCACGAAAGATCGACGAAGAAACGAGATCGATATTTTGAAAAAAAAAAGAAAAGATTATGCCTTCGCGCGGTTCGATCGCGCTCGAACTGGATTATCTCATTTAATCGGGTCTTTATCCCTCGATCCTCTCTTCTTCTGTTTTTTCTCATGTTGCCTTGCCGTCACGACGAAGACTCGAAAGATTCGGGAACCGGTTCGAGCGAGGACGGCGAACGACCGGGACATCGTTTGGACTTGTTACATGCGAGCGGCGGGGTGACCTGCGCGCTGCAGGGTAGAACGGAGAGCGAATGGAGCGAGTCCCGAGCCGATAGCGGTCCGGATAGCCCGGAGTGTCTCTACGATCAGCGAGAGCCCCGTCATCCTTTGCATCTACAGCACCAGTCCCATCCTCATCATCATCATCATCACTCGCAGCATCATCAGCAGCATCCGGCTTATCTCGGTGCCGGGGGTCATGCGCGTTTGCTGAGACACCCTTCGCCGGATGGAAACTCGCCACACGGTACGATTGGTCCGGTCCTTGGTGTAACGAGTCATCATTTGACAACGAGCGGCGCAAGTGCCTCGACGACGGGTAATCCCGGAGTTCAACCAGCGAAACCCCGTATCTGGTCACTGGCGGATATGGCGAGCAAAGACGGTGAGCACCACACGACGAACGTTGCCGCCCTCGGTGGCTTCTCCTCCGTTTACGCGAACGCCGGTGGTGGTGGCAAGATCGTGAGCCCGCTCGCGAGTAGATTGCAACCCCATCATCCCTTACACCCAGCGATGCACACGGGCACACAATTCGTACGTCCGCATCCGGATTTTTATCGTAATTTTTACGGTGCCTCGCATCTCGGCGCTGGCGCCGATATGTCGTTGCTCGAGACGTACTCGAGAACGTTGGGTGGTCTTGGCGGTGTGATAGCACCTACCGGGGCTGGAGCACCTGGTATACTTTCATCCAGCACCGTAGCGTCCTCGGTAGCGGCCGCGGCCGCTGCTGCAGCCGCAGCGGCTACTTCCGTCGTTGGTGGTGCATCCTCGAGTTCCTCGTCGTCGAACGCCTCGTTGACTACGTGCAACGCGAAAGCTTTCGCGATCAACGGCAACGCCGCTCTCAACAATGCAAACGCGACATCCGGTCCTGGCGGGGGTGTACTACTTACCACCGTTTCGTCGGGTGTCTCACCGTCGAGCTCGTCGACTGCATCTTCCGGAGCCTCGGAACAATCGCCCCATCCAGCGAACAATCATCCACCGTCGGAGCTCAAATCTCCAGGACGAGTGTGATTTCGTGATAGCCGATAGTAAAAACAAATGAAGAAGACGGAAAACAAGAAGGAAAAGAATAATAATAACAAAACAAACGAAAAATATTCGACATATTTGACCCTTGGGTTCAAAGAAAATCGAAAAAAGAATGAACGAGAGATAAATAGAGGGAGATAGAGAGAATACAAATGGAACCTCTCTCATCGTGGATATTTCGGGATTCCCCCATTTCACGAGTGATGGCCGGGGAGGGAAGCCTCTCGTCGCTGACAATAACAGACTACAAATCTTGTAATTAGTGTACAGTTCGTAAACAACAAAAAAAAAGAAAAAAAAAAAGAAATTCCTTTTTCCCTTCGAAACACCCGATTGAAATCCATCCGCGAAAAAAAATGACCTCTAGCCTCTCTACCTCTTTCGCGGCCGGTCTATCCCACCCTCATCCTCATTTCCGCAATTCCAAACGCCCGCAAAATCCGTAGGTGCGCAGATATCACACACTTATACACACCCACCCACACATAGACACACCCACATATATATATATATACAGAAACACACACACATCCACACAAACACACGCACACAGGAGACAACCATAGTCCATATAAATATCGAACGCGTCTCGCGCGATTGATACGATATAGGTGATACCTATATATAATGTATATGCTGATGTACGTGTACATATACGTGTGTGTATAGTACGATACATTTAATGCCGATGACTATATATACTATGTATATATGCACGTATATGCACATCGATATTATACAGATAGCGTTTTATTATTATTATTATTATTATTGTCATTATGATGATGATTATTATTATATTATTTATGCGTTTGTAAATAGTAGTCGAAGGCTGCCTGTGAGAGTCATGCCTCATTCTCCCTCCCCAGCCCCTGCTAAAATTCCCACCCACCCCCTTCCCATACCCCCTACCACCCCGTGTATGTATTGTATGTAGAGTAGGTACATGATTATTATACCACCTGAATTATAATTCGTGCTAATAATGCAAGACGGTAATGATGATGATGATGATGATAATGATAATGATTATATTACTATATAAAACGAAAAGAAAAATAAAATAATGAAAAAGAAAAAAAAATGAAAAAGAAAAACACGCCGATGACAACGACGACAACCACTGTGACGACCATTAATTATTATTAATATTATTATTATTATTATTATTATTATATTATTAACGATTATTATTGTTATTGGAATGTTTAACGTGCTATCGATTGTATTCGGACAGGATGTAGTTGGATCGGTAGGGGTAATGGCTCGTTAGATTCGTCGGACTTGTTCCGTTCGTCGTTACGAGAATTTTCTTTTTGTTCGAGAAAACAAATATAAAGAACGCAAACAAAAAGAAAACGAAAAAAAGAAGACGAAGGAGGCAAGTTATCATCGTTGAGAATAAAGAAGAAAAAAATGAAGCAAGAGCGTTAAAAAATCGTCCGACGGAATATGATTGAAAGTTAGGCCCAATTTTGAAACCACGGGCGCGTCATTTGGGGCCTTCGCGTCAACTTTTCAAGAAAATCGTTAAAGCAACGAAAAAAAAATTTGAAAAAAACGAAAAACAAAAAAAGAAAACAAGTATTGTCTACATATCACGCGCGCTCTTCTTCTCGAATTCATACGTCACGACGGCGACGACGAAGACGACGACGACGATGACGATACGTCGAATCGCAACTGAACGCCCATCACCTCTTAGTCATTCGTATCCAAATTTGGTACGTCGGAGGCGTGTCCCAATACCACATTGGTATACGACGGGACATTATTGCTGCGTGTCCTTTCGCAATGAAACAAATATACTTGCGAACAAAAATACACACATACACATTCATACATACACTCGCTCACACATACACACACACACACCCAGACACACGTGAAACATTATGAAAAATGAAATGAAATGAAAAAAAAAACAAAATCTCGATATTTATTTTCCCTCGAACAAAATTTTCCTTCCCCCAACGTTCCCTGTCGGTCGAAGTTTTAAGAAACATCGTCGAGAAATTGGGCACGAGACAACGGAGTGGGAGAGAATTCTCATCGGGGTAAAACGATCGAAGGGTTGATAATTGAGAGGGCTCGATCGACTGGAACTTGACGGAGTTTGTGCAGGAAGATTGGTAGAAAGGAGAGATCATGCACGAAAGCGGATGAGACTTTTGGCTCGAATCGAAGATGCTCTCTTCTTCGCAGGAACGTATCTTTATTTTCTCCATGTCGTTGTTCGTCGTCGTTGCGAGATGGGCCCTCGCGTCCACATGCGACCCAATGGATGAATATGAAACGTGCCTTCTTGGAATCACCGGCATTATAGTCTCTCTCTCTCTCTCTTTCTCTCTCGCACGCGCTCTCTCTCTCTCTCTCTCTCTCTCTCTTACTCATCTCTGAGCTCCCCCTAGCGAGCGGATGTGTACTTATAAAAATGCAAAGCGACCGACTTCTGGGTGGTTGCGGGACAAGCCTGGTTATTAGTAAACATTTAAATCGACAATCGGCCTCGTCGAGCTATACATATATACGAAACTGTTGCACTGCCTTATTTCTCTCTCTTTCTTTCTCTGTCTCTCTCTCTCTCTCTCCGTCTCGCTCTTTCTCTATCATCTCTCTTTATTCACGATACATCGTTGCATCTCCGTTTCTCGTGTGCGTTTCTTCCCGGGGACGGAATACTTCGTGGTTCGCTCTACAGCGTTGCGAAAGCCCCGAGCCGGGCTTGTTCGCTCGCTAGGCCTCGGCGAAGACTGCACGAGTGGAAACAAGAAATCAAGCCGTTGGACCACCCGCCGCGGCCTTGGGAATCACAACCCGGGTAGCCCAGGCTTTATCCCAAGGAGGTCCTTTCCGTCTTCATGAATCAAGCTACTCTCCTGAATCGGCATAAACCTTCAAAGCAAAAGCCGGATCTTGAGGAATTATGCGTTCCGCGAGAGAGGGAGAGCGGAGACATCGCCCTCTCTCGGCTCTCTTTTGCGGCGAGAGATGTCTATATGCGTTTTGGGACCCGACGAGCCACGGTCGAACGAAATATCGCGCGAGTTTTATGCGTATCGAAAGGAACGAGAGCAAAACCGGACGACGCGAATCGAGCACGCTGATCACGTAATCGGGCGAGTATATAGACCTAAGGAAAATTAGCTGGGGAGGAGAGGGTGAAAAAATCCTTCATTAAGACCCATTATCGACTTTTAACGCCATGACCCCGATATTAATTAAATTTCGCGATCCATTTTTATAAAAATTAACGGGTTTTGTATTTTTTTTTTATTACACTCGCGGCAACGCACGGAAAGGGGTGAAGGATCTTTAGTTCGAGATCGTAAAATCGTACTTTGCTCGCAATAAAAGTTGAGCAAAAAAATAACATCGCGGCAGGCTTAGGAGGAAAAGTTTTGCCTCGTAAATACTAAATATACGAGCTATATTTATGTTTTATACGTATAACCAGCAACGGAAAGCTACGTTTTCCATGATATTATCGCGCCTTCCAACGCGGGATATATAAACTTTCGGGCGACTCGTCACTTTGATTCGGCTAGCGAGCGAAGAAAAGAGGAAAACTGATCTTTCATTTTTAACGCGTCGAGCTAATTAACGGCCAAACTCGACCAAGGAAAGCTCTTATCCGCCGCATAGACGAGATGAGATAATTCAATTTTTCTTTTAATGTGCCCGCGTCTTCGTTTGTTCGTTCGAACTTACGACGAGAAGAGACGGTGAAATATATATTTTTTTTCAACGCGATATTGTCGTAAAATCGCTCGTTATTGCCGTTTCATCTATTTCCGTTTCGCTGATTTATACTTCATTAAGATTTATCCCGATCGCTACTGAGACCACGAGTACGTGTCCCGCTCGCCACAAGTCGTGAAAGGAATCCAATTTCATTTTTTAATTATGCAAATACAACCAGACACGGATCAGTAATTGTGCTAATTACTTAAACAAAAAATTATTTTTCCTTTCATCGATTCCTACAGCTTTAAATCTCTAAGTAATTACAATAATTGAGAATTAACTTTCATTTTAACATTTTTCTTCTCAACGACAATTTATTTGCGTTTAAATGGAAATCGTCCGAAAAAATTAATTTTCGATTGCGAACGTTACACTTGATATTTCTACGTTCTTTATTTGATTATTTAACTAGAAAAAAAAATTTATAACGATATTTCTATGACTACGAGATGTTTTTTTGTCATACCCCCCTCCCCCGTCAACCCGTTCCCCGATGCGTTTCAACACTGAATACAACTTGTCCGAGCATTACGGCGACCGTACGTACACGTATGAATCGTATGGTTTGGGTATAGAAGAGACGTCTAACACACACGAACGCGCGTGTTCCTCACCGCGTGAAAGCGTTGAATAATGAGCGTTACCCCGTGGCCGTTGTGTCGGGTGGTATATAACCGCGCGCGCGTTAGTCCAACGATGACGACAAGTTTCACACAGACGAGGAACGAACGTACACGGAGGTAATACACGTCGAGGATGGAGTTTGTGCCGTATGAAAAATTAACGAGCCCGCTTTTTGACGTTGCGTCAAACTTTCTTTGTACGGCTAAGTGATAGATTGTCTCGGTGTTGGCCGACGTACGAAGAGAACAGGAGAGACGGATAGACAAAAAGAGATGGAAAACACGCGACAATCTCGCCTCTCCGCGAGAGCAAGACCTCACACGTTATTTCGCGCGCTACGATTTCTCACGTGTGAGTTCCCAACAGCGAATAAACAAAGAATTCAATGGATTTGGAAAAAATAAAAAAAAAAGAAAATAGAAACAAATCGTCGTACGCAAAATAGTACACGGGATGAGAAATTTGTACGAGACGAAAAAAGAAAACGATTCGGACAAAGGACGAAGACGCGCATCGAATTTCGTGGGAGAAAAATTCTAGTCGCGGATGCAGCCGAACAAAAAATTGGACGAAAAAAAAAACATTTTTTTATTACGAATAATTATTTAATTATTTAATAAATTAATTCGATTAATTTAACCTTTATAATATTATCGCCGTTTGATTAGTTCCATCAATTGATTAATATATTTCACTAATTTTTATGAATAGACAAAAAAAATCGATCGATTAATAAAACTTAATATCTCAAAAAATATCAATTTTTGGCAAATTGGCCGTCTCGAATCGTAAAAATCGCGATAATTCGCGACACAATTCCACCGTTCGTTGAATCGGGATATCCCTAACGTACAAACTACTAACATATACACGAGTCGGTAAAGAGCCTACCGAACACGTGCTATAGGGAATGGAGCGAGACTCGGGGAGAAAGCAAACGCGACTAGTATATTCGCGGAGTCCGATATTTCATTCGGCGCACACGCGGGGAGTGGACTGGCGGTGTGGGGGTCGAGGGGCTTCAAGAGATATGCCGAGCAAAGCGCAATTCTCAAAGACACATCAAAGGCGGAGTGGCCGCAGTCTCGTTGCCCGTTCTGCCGGATATCCGTTCGGCCTTCGTAGTGCGAGTTCGCGGTGACGACGCAAGACTAGGCTGAATTACAACGAAGAAGCTACGAAACTGGCGAGGAGGAACCCGAGCGAGAAAGAGGAAGAGAAAGAAGTGCATATATATATATATATATATATATATATATATACATAAATGAATATAGATATAGATACGTGTGTGAGTGAATACACGTTGGGACGACTCGGGCACAAATTCGTTGTGCAAGCTCGGCTTGTCGGCTGGCAAGTACGACATAAGTCACCTACTAAATTAGTGGGGAAAGAGCTGGTGCATAATTCACCGGGGGTTAATTGGCGAGCGTTTTCACGCCAGGCGCGTCTGTCAAAGCACGCACGCGCGACTCTCTCGCTCGCTCGCTTCCTCTCTCTCTCTCTCTCTCTCTCTCTCTCTCTCTCTTTCTCTATGGTTTGTTATATACGTATTGCTCTCAGCAACTCGCTACTACCATACTCGACAACACAAGAAAAAAGGAAGCACCCACCGGTATATATATATACGTATATTTGTTTATGTATGTATGTGTGGGTATGTGAGGGAGAACGGAGATAATGTTGGATATATTACTATATAGAACCTAACCAAGAGTCTTGTTGGCTACATACCAACGGCGCACACCCGCATTCACCGCACCCATCACCACGCCGACCACGGGTGCATCTCTCGTTCCACCCGCTCCGATGCACCCTCAAGCCTAACGGGAATATGTATGTATATAGACGAGCTGCAGTTGCGCGCAAAGGCTCGTGTTCGTATGTGTCAGGAGGATACAGATCGTGGTATATTAATAAATTGTCATCGTTGGATTTACAATGATACGCGTAATAATGACAAGTGTGCGATTTTCTTCTCGTACCAATTAAATAGTGAAGTTAATTTGCGTGGGAGGAAATACTGACTCATTAACCAAACATAACAATGGAATATTCCCAAGTGTTCGATAATTTTGTCAGTAGTGACGTCAATTGTAATTTACTGTTTAAAGGATGATACTCTTTCAAACGTGTCTCGTATTTTTTAATTTGACACAGATAGTAGGGAATGAAATCGGTGCTGGATATTTGATTATGTTACGTTGTAATATGGCACATGTATACAATTGGTCACAAAAATATTATACGTAAATACAAGGAATTACGGTGTCAATTTGTCTGCAATGTAATATCTATAATGCATGTAAGCTTTAACTCGTGTAAAAGTTTTTCATATTGAACTTGGTATTTTTGAATAATGTTTCATATGTTAAAACATTCCCTAGTAAATGCCCTCGGCGATAAAGTAAAATGCATAAAAATGCATGTGCTAAAAGTTGGATTATAAACGAACCAGATGGAGAGACAGAGTACGCCTATAATACATAGGTACCTACTAGCGATATCCGGTATGCGTTGCAATACTGTTTTTGTGTCATAATTAATTTTACAGCCAATGTCGATGAAACAATTTTGGTTTCCAGTCTTGCTTCTCATTGCTCGTCCATTTTTGAAGCTCGTAATATCTTTTTCTTTTTTATCGAGCTGTAGAGATCTACCGATCGCTTTTCGTTGTAGTTTCATGATTAATTTGATCTTTTCTGTCAAATGAATTATGCAATTACAACGAATATATATATATATATACTTAAATGTAACTTTTTGTCCCGTATGCGTTCATTCTTTTATACACAAATCTCCGCATATATTTTTCATGCATGATGGCAGTTTTTTGTACTCAACCGAATTGACAGACAGATTGGATATCTGGCAAAGTTCCTACGATGGCGACAGCCGCAGCATCTCGCGATGATATTCTTGCGTCTTGACATCTTAATATCTTGCGACGGAATGGAAAGCTACAACTCTACGACGCACAAATCCCTCGCGGAAATCACGTCTATACAATAGTTTCTAATTCGTATTTAAACGCGCTCTCCTATACCTTCGTGCATAACGCTCAAGTTTTCCAAAATACAGCTGCCTGAGGATGTTGGAAAAGTGTACGAAAAAAAACCGTTGCTGTCGAGCATAGTGACATAGACGACGGTGTCATCGGCCGCGATGCAATCGTCCGCGGTATCGTGTCACACGAGCTCATTCGCGAGAGTCCCATGATCTCCCCCTGCAGTTCCACTAACTGGATAAAAAGTCATCGATCATTGTGAAGTTGTTAGCTCGCGTCTCGTCCATGATCTCATTTAGTCGCCAGAAAATATCCACCGTAGCTTTTTAAGAAGAACGAACCAGGAACATTAACGCGAGCGTACCACATGGGTAGCGATATAATGAAAGGAGCTGTAAACGACCTTAGGCTCGTCTGACGCGTTGGCATTACCCGAAACAATAACCGCGGTCTCATCCACCGACGACTATATCCACCGCGACTTCAAAGACAATGCAAAAGAACAAGATCCGCGCGCGGATCCACAAATTTGGTCAAGTTATAATGTACAATTATGACCGTAGAACTCGAATTATTTAACAACGATATCCTTTTCAAAATTCCATACATCACTAACCTATTTTCATCCATCGAATGTAAACAAGGCGCAGAGAACCAAAGCCCGCCACGACCCGGCGAACGAGAACGGAAATGCATTTTTTTCATCAAAAAATAATTATAAAGTGGACATCTTGCAATTTAATTAAAATTTAAGTAAATATTCAGATTTTCGGTATTATCGTCGTCAATGTCATACGGAATTATGAGGATCAAGCTCTGAGCTTGAATGTAGCAAATGAAATCAGACCCGTCTTATCAATGCCTGATCGAGCGCTCGATTATATTATACGTTCGCCAAATCTGGCAGTGTTTTATTAATGCGCGATCCGGGGTTGATCATGCTGGAATTCGACAAAACCAGTCCCACCGAATCGTGCACTAATTGTATCAGCGATTCTGCTGCCTCACGAGTTGCGTGTGTTTCGACTTGTTCCGGGAAGCAGCGCCGAGAGCGACGATTCTCAATTCAACAATCCGCAAAACTCGTACCCGGGCGAGATCGTCGTATGCTTTCGCCTCCGCTATTCGCGCCCAACCTTTGTTCCCCGCTTTGCGCCACCCTGTTTCTTTGATTTATTAGGAAGTCCCTCGGAGACGAAGAAGACGAAACGCATCGATTCTTCGAGCCATTCGGTATATCGCATATATATAGCAATTCCGTCTGCACCGGTGGATAAAAAAATGTATTTAATTAAATGTTGCGACGATTCGATGAGTCCCCGGGGGTGATGGCGAGGCGAACGGTCCGATCGAACTTTCTCTTTCTTCCTTCATTCATTTTCTCTCATCTTCTCTCTCTCCCACTCTCTACTATTCGCTGGACCGCGAACAAAAACTCTCGGGGGCCCGGAGTCATCTCTCTCTTTCTCGGTTGCCCAACGGGGAGTTCTCGACCCCGTGAGTCCGTTCCCCGTGGCTTATTCCGCGCGTCTGGACGATGAGAAGCGAAAGCGCCCGGGCGAATGCATCTCCTCTCCATCGAGGCCCATGACGACTCAATCAACGACCAGCTCTCCTTCTCTCTCTCTTTCTCTCTCACTTTGAAAAAGTCCGGAGCTTCCATGTTTCGCGGCAGGTTTCCTGGCATATATCGTATATTTATTTTTCTAAAAATTAACAAAACAGTATTAAAAAATCTCTGATCTCGAGACGTCAAACATTTTTCTTCAAATCAGCCTGTAATGATTATTCAAGTGGAGAGCATCCGTCGGAACACATCGTCGGTTTGCAATCATCGCGGAAAACGTTCTTGGACTCGTTCTCGTTCCCAAGAGCCTTTAAACTTTTAGCCAAATTGCCCGTTCGAAATTACACGGATATACATATACGCATATCTTTCTCGGAGAGTCATATACCATAAATAAATGAGCTTTATTATGAGAGGATCGAGACACTCGAGTTGCGAGCGTCACAAGTCACAACAGTCCCGAAACGAGAGAAGATACGGAGGAAGAGAGAAAGAGAGAGAGAGAGAAAACGACGTCTCCTCTCCTGAGTGTGGATTTATGATATTTCCCTAACGTCGTTGAGTTTAAACCCCCGTGCGAGGCGCTCCGGCAAGCCAAGAGAGAATCTCTTTGATGTGCGTGTATATATCCGGGTGTACGAGGGTAATAATCACAAACTCCGTCTTTCCTCTCGCCTCCTTCCTCACCGCGAAATGGCATTAAACTAATCGTCACCTTCTTTTGAACGCGTCACTGAGTCTTCCATGATATTTTCTGGATGGAATTTTTCAGCGATCGGTGGCAATGCGGGTCGGTCCTGCGATCAGACGGAGGGAGGAGGAGTGAAAAATAAACGATACTCCGAGTTAAACGCACAAAGACGTGACTTGTTCAAGATTCTCGTAAATCAACTCAAGTGCTCGTAAGATTAGCTTATCCTCGATGAGAATATTTTTTCTTGGAAACGTTGTATTGATTTTTTGTTTTATTATTCTCGTTCGAACGAATTCTCGAATCCGCTATTTCGAAATTTTTCCAATTTTGACAATGCTACACACCACGTTTGCATGTCCGTATGAACGAATAATATAATATCGAGTTAGCTAATTGACGTGTAGAAAATCTCGCGGGATAAATTGAAGTAAAAAGAAAAAAAGAGGAATGAAAAATGAATTTAGGTCGGTGCAGATGTCATTCGGCGCTACCGATTTCTACGTTTTCCGTATCTCCCCGAGGGGAGACGATTAATTATAAATAATTAGTGGCGATTCGTTAAATTATAAGTGGTATGGGGCCGGACGGTCGTTAAGGATCTTTCGTAGATAGGAAAAGGGAATTGAAGACGAAGAGACGAAGGCACCGAGAGAAGCGCGAGGGAAGGTCGAGGGATATCACGACTATACGTACACGAAGTTGGAGGCGCGAGAAGGAGGAAGCGACGCGTCAGCAAGATCGTTACGATGACGGATCCCGAGAGCGAGAACGGGAGGTCTTTTGCCAGAGACCGGAAGTCGTAGTGGCGGCGCGAGCGAGGCACGGAAAAACCCTCGGGCTCTCATACACTCCCGAGAAGTTCCTCGCGAGAAGGGAGCAACAAGAATGCAAGAGAAAGAGAGAGGAAGAGAGAAAGAGCGGCGGCAAGAGAGGGATAGAAAGATCGTTCTCCCTTCGGTTTTACTAACGAAAGCCTTAAATTCTACGATCCAAGGGAGCATTTTTACTTCGAGAATTTCTCAACGCCGGAAAGTAACGATCGTTATCGCGTCGAAGATCGAGAAGGCATTCCACATTATTCTCGTTCATTCATCGACTCGCCAGCTTTTCTACCCTTATCCAGTCTCATTCCTCCACCCCCCCCCCCGACTCCTTTTATCGTCGACTCTCGATTCGTGAAAAATTCGTATAACAGGAACTCCGTTGTATCGACAAAAAATGTATACAAAATTTGTCTAATCACACGAGGCACGTAAATGCATAAGACACATCTCGCATCGCTCTCTCTCTCTCTCTCCTCCAGAAGTCAGAGTGGCAGAGAACAGAGAATTTCATCGCGAAGACTCGGGTTGTCTTTCTCTCCGACGCGAGCCTCTGTTAGTTTCGTTCGATCATTCATCATCCCAGGCACGGCACTTTCGCGTGGCGTTATGTTTTATGCTGCCTCTCTTCGTGTACGTCGTCGCTTCTACACACCGTTTTCTATGTATACCCTTGAACCGTCCACGCACTATCGCCCGTAGGTTCCTCCAACCTCTGGAACATACCATACTATTTATAAACCGCGCTTTTCAGCCTTCATTATTCTTTTCCTTTCTTCGACTTAATAATAACGCTTCGACGCTTATCACGAAACTCGAAAGGTGGTAAAGCGTGAAATTTTCGACCAGAGAACGACCAGTGTCTCTTGCAAACCGGACCCGAAAATAACGCGAGGGAGACGATGTTGCGATGGTCCCTACTCTCTCTCTCTCTCTCTCGCTCTCTTTCTCATAATCCAAAGCTATTCGTCGACTTAACTCGAGTTTTACGAACAGGCTTTAGCTAAGACAATGGCCGTGGCAATGGCGGGAGGTTGGCAAACGCCGAGGATGGTTTACGTTATTTAACACCGCACACGTACAACCTCGACAACAGTGGCGCACTCTACGGGGCCCTGGGTGAGCGTTAATTAGGCGACGCTCATATGCTAATACCGCGGGGCCTCTAAGCTCAGCTTATTCGCATAGTAGATACTATGAGCAACGCGCGTACAAGTGTAACCATAGAGCTCTTGGCTTTCCTCTCTCTCTCTCTCTCTCGCTCTCTCCCTCTGTACACGCTTGGTAATATACTACACCGAACCTTATACAGAGATATAGGAAGCTACAATGTACACTGCGTCGGTGCGACGCGGCTAATTCTCGTTCAATTAGCATCACAAATTTCATACAAATGACGTTAATTAACGCTTCAGACTCGCAACAAAGCGAGAATTAATTTTCAAGCAGGTGCAAACCTGTGAGATTCACATCGCATCTGAATCGAAGCAGCCGCCCGATATGCTCCCGTGAATTTCACACTCGTCGAAACAACAAAAACACTCGAGTTTTGCGATTTATCGCAGTATCGTTTTTCATAAACTGCGAGCGATTATAAAGAACGCTTTAAAATGGGATCAGAAAAAAGTGAATGAATCGTCCGACTGGACGCAATACTTCGTTACGTTTTATTCGAAATATTGATACGAATCTAGGACTTAATTTTCACATATAAAACTCGAGATTATAATCAACGATGGACAATGAGAGTCGCGCGACGATTTCGACAAATTTTGCGTTTTTCAAGGAATGGACGCTTCGCGTTTCGAACGTAGGGCACGTTAGTCCTGAATTTCCTAAGCCCCTCCGTTTCACAATACTCCTTCCTCGGATATGCCGCGCAACATTGGCAAGGCTAACCGGCGAAACTACCCTAGCCTGGCCATTCCCGGGCTATTTGTCTCTGCGACGGTTTCCTACCCGCAGAAATATCTTCTCTCACCTGAGCCCGAAAACTTTTCGCCTCTCGCGAACCCTACAGACTCACGACACACACACACACACACAAATACGCAAATCCTACAAAATACACGCAAAGCTTCGAAAAGTCAAAGTTTCTTTAGCCGTAGAATCGAAGGAGTCCCCTGAAGCTGCATCGGCGTGTATACATGCTCACGCACATATATATACCTCGTGTAACGCGCTTCTTGGCTTGTGCTCAGTGTGTAACCCTATAGTGCCGCGAACTGCTAGCGAGTAAGACAAAGAAAGACAGAGATAAAGTAAGAAACAGAAAGAAAAAAAGGAAGAGAGAGAGAGAGAGAGAGAGAGGGAGAGAGAGACCAGAAGGAGTGTTGTGCGATCGGGAGAGGAGCGGTACCCTTTGAAGGGAACAAGCCGTGCCGTACGACGCGGCAACGAACGACGAGAGGACGAGGACGACGACGACGACCAAGTGGCCCGTGGTCCATCCAACGGTGGGGACAGGCTACAAGTATCTCGAATACCTCCGGACGATACCTCTCTGGGCCCCCCGAGGCTGATAGCTCTTCTCTACGAGAAACTCCGAGCAGCTCTTTGTCGCGGCAACCAACGACTACTATTTATATACTATATACATGTACACACACATACTCAAACATACACACGCTCACACACGCATATATATATAATATAGTAACCATTTTATACATATATGTATATAGCGTCGACCTATGGGTAATCCTACACCGCCGCCGTTGCTGTCGTCGCGTTATCCACTACCAATGTATCTTCATACTATGCACGAAAGACATTAAAGCATATATATACATATATATATGTGAGAGTGAATATATACGCGTAAGGTCAGCTCGTCCGTCGTTCTCCCGTCCGTCCGGGGCGACGATTAAAAGTTGATGCATTGGCGCATCGACGACAACGACATCTATACGAGTCCTCGTGATCGGTGGCGAGCGGGGATCTGGGCAGGGGGAAGTTAAGGGGGGGGGGGGAGTGGCAACACACAGTCGCTACGAGTTTTCTATGGGCCTTGTGGGCTCTGCAACGGTACGGGCCCTCAACGGAGCGATAACGAGCCCGCCACTGTGTTCCATGTGTTGCAAGTATATGTATGTGTATTTATATATTTATGTATGTGTATATAGTAAACGTTTGAACGTATCGGAGACTCGGAGACTCCCTGAGAGCGTCTCCGAGCGTACACCGGATGTGACACGATTATCCTCGAGCGATACACCGGCCGATCGTTAGGGAGATGTCCAAGCGTGACTAGCGCGTTCGTGGAATAAAACGAAACGAGGGGTGGGGGGGGGGGGGGGGGTGGATTGAAAGACGGCAGTGCGGAGCAAACTTATATAGCTTGTAATACCCGATGTATTTTTGTTTGTTTCAAAGCTTTATCAATTTCCATTTATCGCACACTTCTGGCGATTCCGTTCAATCGATTCCACTAAACAGTCCCGGGGGTGTTGGTTACTCCGACCGGAAATACCATCTCGTGTCTGCTGTCGGGCGCGCTGACTCGACATTGCGCCGTACATTGTGTTCGTGTTTTCATAATAACGAAACGGAAGGAGAACGTTGCAATTTTTATCACTCGATACAACGAGAGATCGAAGCAGGAGGATTTATTCTTGCGAAAGAGATAGGAATGTTATACTTCCAAAGAGAGAGGGAAAGAGAGAGAGAGAGCATTTTTTTCTCCTTCGTATTTTCTTTTATTTCTATTTTTGTTTATTTATTTTTTGTTCTCGCGATATAAGTTCACGGAGAATTTAAAGACTCTCTCTCCTACCTCTCGTCATTATTTATAATTTTCCGCTTCTTCGAATGGCTGGCGCTCTCTCTCGCTCGCCCTCTTGTATTTCCTTCCTTAAGAGAATAGAAACGAATCTTTTCTTCGTCTCGGTGATTCTCGTATAAACGTATCTATATATATATTTAGGAAAACTGTGCCCTTCGTATTATACACATCGAGATGCGAGAGACGAGGAGAAAGAGAGGGGAAAAAAGCGAAAAATCTTCGTATTTTCAGAAACGTGAAAAACACTTGAAAACTCGCGGTTAATGTACGAATGAATGTGTGAAGCGACCAATCGAGATCGTATGTGTTGTCCTATGTCGTATTTCTATATATGTTTGCCTGTGTGTGTGTGTGTATGGCTGTTGTATTGTCTATGTAAAAGACGAAATAAAAGAAGAGAAGCTCGTTCGCCCCCGCATTCGAAGAGGCGTCGTCTTCGAGAGATGCTCGGCTCGATAATACCCCGAGAGACAATGACCGAGCGCCATCGTTACTCGTATAACTTTTGCTGCGACTGCGAAAACGCGCGCATCCAACGAGGTTCGCACTTTTTTCTTATTCTTCGTTCTTCTTTCTTTTTCGCGCCTTTTTTTAGGACGAATACGCATTCGCAGCGGAAGGAGAGATAGTAATGCCCGTTCGGTCGACGAGCGTTGATACGAGGTCTTCGCGTTTTGCGACTCGTTCGAATCGATCAATCGACCCGATTATTTGTACACTTAATTAAAGTCCACGCGGAGTGGATAACAATGAGTCCCAAGCTGATTAGGAAAATTATTTCACGCCTGAAAAAATTTAATTCGCAAGAATCGAATCGATTGATCGCATCGATCGTTAAATTTCTATCGATCGCGATGAAACGAAACAAAAAGAACAGCAGAGAAAGCTCGGAAATTTTTCTAAATATTCGGAAATGAAATTTCGCGGTTTAGCAAACGAGAAGAAAGATTCGAGAAGCTCCCACTCGAGACGCAGTGAAGAATTACGAAGGACGGGAGGATAGAGTAGCGTTGGACGAACCGTATCGCTGATGGATTTACGGACAATGAGTTTCGTTTCCCGATCGGGGCACGTTTTATTAGCTCAAAGATTTTTTTTCCTCGATCGGGTAGATGCGACAGGGTGATTAAGTCTCTCGAGGATCCTAAGGGGCCTTGCACGCGCGCGACTCAGAGCGAGAGAGAGAGAGAGAGAGAGAGAGAGAGAAAGTTGAGGAGAAAACAAGAAGAGAGAAAGAGAGATGCACACGTTGTGGCCTCTTCGTGGCTGTTGATGCTGTGTACGTTGCTGCCGGATAACGAGAGCATGGCAAGGAGAGTCTTACACGTCTGTTCGCCGAGCGACGGAGCTCGTTAGCCAACCTACGCGGTTCGTTCATGCCGTTCACGCGAGCCTCGCGTCTCGCGGTTACCCCCGCACCTTTCAACCTCGCTCTCTCCCTCTCTCCCTCTCTCTCTCTCTCTCTCGCTCTTCACCACCTATTGGAACCTTCAGCACCTTCTTTTCGCGTCCTTGCTTCCTTGTTCTCGCTGCGTTGCCTCTCCTTTCCCTCGAACACGCGCGAACGTCCGTCAATCGAACGCGAACGAAAAGGCTAAAGAAACAAATAAATAAATGCGTGAAAAATTAAATCCACAAATAATCAGTTTTGAATTACGTGCGTGCGTGTACCGAGAGATTCACAAATGTGGACGCAGACATTTTATGTAAAACGCACGTACCGTGCTTTTAATATTGCCACACAGCGAACGTTTAATATATTCGCGGAAGTAAACCACGCCGATTTTGACGCATCGGAAAACGAACAATAATAACACATATTATTGTTTCCAATCGTGAAAATTAATATCGGAAAGGCATCTGATTGCGTCGCGATCATTAATAATCGTTGCGAATTCATTCAAACGTTTGTGTATTTTTTATCAAGCGAAATCTGCTGTTGCGTGCGACGATCGATTCGATAAACGATTTTTATGTTTGAATTAAAATCGCACATTGAGCTACAAATGTGATCGGCGGCGGGCATTTTTTAAACAACAAGACGAGGCAAATTGACAAATAAATCGGAGATATAAATATTTCGTTGACGAAAATCGGCACGCATCCATCGACGATCGTTTCTTTTCGCAACAGGAAAATGTCTTCGTTATAACATTTTTAAAAATAATTATTCATTATACAACTCTTCAATCTTATACGTTCATAATTCTTACATTTGTAAATACAAAAAATCCAAAACAATATTCGTTTAATTATTTAACTTGGCCACTAAGTGCGTTTTTTTCCAATAGATACCGTAATATTATATTATAATATAATATAGTTTAAAGAAATAATAATAATAAGGGGAAAAGAACGAAACTCTGCTTATCGCGAAATTAAAAAATAGTCAATTATTCGACGACGTGGCAGGAACGTCGGGTGAGAAAAAAGAGGAGGGAAAGTGGTATTTTACCGCAGATCGTAAGATAGGGGTCTACGTTGAAGAAGAAGAAGCGAGATGGTCGGAGAACGCGCGTGGGCGATTCTCCTACGGTGTTATAGAGGAGGAAACGCTGTTAAGGGCGTTTGGTGCGCTCTGTCAGAAGCAGCAAAGTATACAATGTATACGTACACGTGTACATAGATAGATAGATATATATATATAAATGCGCAAAGAGACGCGAAGGAAATGTCGCGAAGATCGCGAGGAGAAACGTTTCAGGGCTACCCGCGAGAGGTAGATTTTATTTAAATAAAACCGGCGTAAACCCGGCCGATATTACCGTTCGAGTTTATGCATTCAAGTATAACACGAGCCATTTCGCGACTTAATGACGGGACGTAAAACATTCGGTCTTGATTAAACGAGATACACAAGGGGGACTGCTCGAGGGGGTTGAAGGGGGAGGCTTTGAGAGGAGGTTGTTGGTATTATACGCGACGCGTGGAAGGAAAGTGTCGTTTTCATTCTCCGATCGAGGAAGCTGACTCTATCGTAACTCGATATAACGGACTGTTCTGGTTGCTCTTGAAAATAGAGATCCATAAACAATTTAGAGTCCCTCTCACTCGCTCCCTTTCTTTTTCTCGTCGCGCGAACACACCTGTCCGTCGCAACTTCGTACTAGCCGCGGCGATATAAATTATTATGTTCGGTTCGAAGACTCTTCCGTCAGTGAGAAAGGGGAAAACGATTGGGACCTTCGTTGATTAAGTATGAGGCGGTTCCCGACAACTTTTAACGTCGTTTATCACACGACGCGAGAGGACCTCTCTCTCACCTTCTCTCAACACTCTCACGCGATCACGCGAAATGTATATACGCGCTTGTACGCGCGTGAGAAAGACGAATAGTTCGCGGGAAGAATCTTATTATTTTATTCCGTCGCGAAGATCCTCGCGATTTCGCGGAGTAACTGTTTTTTTTTTGTTATTGCTATTTTTTCTCTCTTTCTGAGTATTAATTTTTCCAAGTTACAAATAAACGTTTCTAATAATGAAATCGATCTCAAGTAGACAATCAATATTGCGATAATTTGCAAAATTATTTAAATAATTGACAACGGCGCTGTTTGAAAATAAATGTGTAACAACGACTCGAGCAATGTTTGTAAAAAAAATTGTAAATATTAACGATATCAACATTTTTCTAAAATAATTAAACAACTGTAATAACTAAATTAAATTAACTTACGAAACGATCGTTAATTTCTACGTTTTAATCGTTATAAAAAAAAATCATTAAAAAGACAAGATTTGCGATTCTCTAAAAATAGTGGAAGGTCGTATCTGTCGCTTGATTGATTCCAAAGCGATTTCGAAGGAACAAAGAAACTCGGGGCGGATGATCGTCGAAATTCCACGGATTCTTAAAGGTGATGAGGTTCTCTGTGTGTGTCTGTATACATATATGAAATTTCGCGATAGTAATAGTCAAGCGAGAAAGCAGTGAGAGCATGGCTGCTGCTTTATGTCCATACGTATAGATATATATACGTATATGCAAGTTGGTTGAATCGCGAGAGAGGCGAGAGAAGCGTGGGCGGCCCCCCAGCATCCGGCCTAAACCGAGATAATATAACGCGCCCGTTGCCTCGGCTGCCGGCATCGCTTCGCGTCCTCGGACATTTGCACCATCATTAAAATTCGCGATAGCCGATCGAACAGCAACGGTGACATCAGCCCTCGTTCGCGCGATCCAACTAAACGAAGCACGGAACGTTCAGTCGTGTAAAACCTGCTGCCCCCGTTCCCCCTCGCATCCCTCTCCCATGACTAGCCATTCGCAATTTCCTTTCCCCCCTCGGGCTATCTTTCGGCCGTAGAATCACCGAGACGCACGAAACTCCACGATCTCAACCCCCATACGTCCCCCTCGTGCGTAAGTTTGTGTCGTCGATTATGAGCGCCACTTCCAGAAATCAACCACAAAAGGTCTTTTCAACGCCTCGCTCGATTCTAATGATCGCAAACTTACGACTACTTCGTTAAATCACGAACGCGTTTTTTCTTTCGATTTTTTTTATTACGTTTCTTCGATCGAAATAATCGAGTAATTTATCAATCTTTCGATATTATTTCGTATCGATACGATTGTTTTCGTTACTTTCATTAATTCTTAATCGATATAAGTTTATTTCAATTAATCTCTGTTCATAATTATTGACATTGATTCGAGGCTTGCTAAAAAATGGACGAATCTCTGTATAAAAATATTTGTTTTTTTTTCGCGATAAAACAAATTTTTGTTACGTTTATCAATTTCCGAGGATTTATTTTGTTTCCTGCTAGTTAGCGCGTATTATTAATTCACGAAGTTTTTATTACGAGATGGGCCGATCTGAACGGGAGATAAGTTCTGTTCATATGCAATTGTTATACAAAAAAGCGGCTAGGATGGAAATTCAACGTACGTTCTTTCCGGCAACGCTCTCACGAGTATCCACCTACATACGCGTAAGCACAGACGCACACACGCAGAAACACTGTAAAAGATTTCATCGCGATGATGACGACGACAATGACCCTTCGATCGCGCGTCACGGCAAAATCGTTTCCCGCCTGACGGGGCGTCACGAGGCCGTGACGCCTTTCATTATAACAGCTATTATCGCTAATTGTTTTCGCGAGGGAACAATGCCCTCCCGTATTAACGAGGGCAGAAATCTCAAGAGCTCATCGTCGGTTCAAACTTCTCATGTGCATATCGCGCTCCTCCAAGGTTTTCGAATCGCTCGAAAAATCATTCTATCGAAAAATCAATTCACCGACGCGAATGTCCCGTTAAATTATACGAAAAATTCATTTCTCATCGTAACGCAACGAAACCGAAGCTACGAAAACAATAATTAAATTTCAAAATCGCGATGGTAATAATTACGCTGTATTATAACGAACAATTATTGTTATTCGATTCAAAATAACAGAAAGTAAAAGTGTTGAAAAAATTCCAATCACCCTTTCTCGAATTTCAATTCGCGAATTTTATATCCCAGGCTCGTTCGTCGACTACCGAGAACCCTCGCGAATTCACGAGAGATTCTAACATCCATTAGCTCGTGGTGAGAAGATGATAAAAAAAAAGTAAGAAAAAAAATACACGTGTTAAAAAATCAAGTAGTTTATCCAAAAGGAGAGAGGGAGGGAGGAGAGGGAGATGCTACGTTCAAGCGGCATTCGCAATCGAGTGAGTCTCATCGCGGACATTTTATGTTGATTCGTGGGAGACGAGAGAAGAGCTGATCGGTGGGCAATAACGGTAGCAAAAAATGTAAATGTTGATCGTCCGGATGGAAGAAAAGAGGCTCGATAGCGGGACGAACAGCAAGAGAGAAAGAGAGAAGCAGAATCTTCTTCTCTCTCTCTCTCACTTCCCCTCAGCTTCTCAGGCGTTCGAGCCATTAACGAATTCCTAGAGCAACGAGTTATGGGCGAAAGGATTCCGTTTCGATTCAACAAATAAAATAAATAAATAAATATCTATATAAAGATATATGGTTCCTTCGAGGAGAGAGGGTATAGATATATGAGACGCGAGACGGGGGTGTTACAAATCCAGCAAAACTTGCACGCGACACTCGCTGAATAATTCAGTCGAGGCTTCGAGAAATTCTCTCGTGCTCGCGAGAAAGGGCAAGGCAGGGAACGGGCTAAGGGGGGAAGTAAATCGGTGGAAGCTGAGAAGCTTGATTGCAACTCTCGTTCCGAGAGACGGCAAATCGAGGACGAATTCTCAGCATGCGAAGCTATATATATATATATAATTATACGCCTTTAGTAAAGTGCGTGAGAGAAGTGTGTTTTCAGCTTCGTCGCAAAGATTCTCGACACAACTACTTCTCTCTATGTCGTGGTGTTCACATATACATTTTACCTGTGTATGTTTGAGAGCGCGGTCATCCGTATAAGGATATACCAGGACGATGTTAGGATCTGTTTATGCACCAAGCCCGACACGCCCGACAAATATTTAGCTTCGCCATATTTCTTCGGGTTTTCTATTTCGCTTATACACAGAGAAAACGAGACAGTAGAGGGGACACGGGGGTGTGGTGAAGGGTCAGGGAGTAGGGACGACGACGTTGACGTTGTCGGTAATTCCCGGACGGAGGGATTATCCGAAAGTGCGAAAAAGACACGTTTCTAAGTCGCCGGAAAAACTTAAGATGAAGAGGAGACAGAGAGGAAGCATGATGAAGCAGAACCAGAGAGGTAAACAGTTTGGCGTGCGCTTCTTCCAGACGACTTTATATACCGCAAAACGTTATTGTATCGCGAGAGGAGCTTAAAGAGAGCTATTTCCTGTTATAAGGATTGTCGAAACGTCTCTCAGTCCCCGTAGAACTCGCATAAAACGACGCGAACGGTTGTCGAGTCAGGTCAAAAATCACGAAACGTTAAATTTTGCGATAGCCCCTCGCGCGGTCGACAAACGCTTGACGCGACGAAAACGTAAGGCGAGAGCGCGTGAACAAAAAGAAGAGACGGATAAGAAAAATGAAACTATTTCCGGCCTTGAACGACCGGGAGTTGGGAGTTAAAAAAAAGAATTTTCGTTCTTTTTCATCGACGTTGACGTTACAAAAAATTTATAATTCCTGATAACGCGGCAAGATTCTTGGGATTAATTCGTCAATGAACGTTCGAAGACGAATATACATATCTATATATAAAAGTAACCGCGTCAGCGTTATGAGAAAAAATATTTTCTGCGTGAAGAAGTTCAATTAGAGTTCAAAACAAAAAATTAAACGACGTTGCGTCTGAAGTAATTGTACAGTGGATAGTGCAGTTAAAAAAGTGCTACGATTCCGGGAATAAAAAAGACAGTGGCGCGTCAGCAGAAGAATGAAAAAAAAAAGACGTAGGTACTTCCGGTGGAAAAAAGTGTCGTAATTAGTGTAAAAATGTATGCGCTAGGTGCGTAAAAAAAGAATTAAACTTATTCGACTTTGAAATTCGACAATTATTCTAATTAATCCCTCGCGGAAACGATCATCAAGATTTGATATAAAAATTGAACAATCGGACTAAAAATCATATTTTTGTTTTGCTTCTTTTGGGTACAATCCCGTTAATTTACGAACATATAAATATCTTGTGGTCTCCGTAGGATTGTACCGGGGGGATCCCCGTCCGCCCCATCGTACGATCAATCCTCCATTTCCTCGTAGACGAAACTCGTACTTCCGGCCCCTGCAATTTTCCATCCGACCGCTCTCTTTTTTTCTATCTCTGTCTTTTCAACATATATACATATATATACGTATTATCGTCGCTTTTCTCACAAGAGCGTGTCTGTGATTTGGCGAGAGTGCCGTCGTCACCCCCGGGTGCTCGGGCGCACACGACCAAAGCGTTTGGCCACTGCGCGGTCAGAGAGAAAGAAGAGCGAGAAAGAGAGAGATGGATAGAGGGAGGAAGAGAATGAGAGAGAGGAGCTGGCTCTCGCATGCCGCTCGTTAATCTTTTTTACGACAGGAGCCTGGAAGAAGAAGTCCAGCAGGGGTGACGAAGGAGGTGTCCCGTTCTAATAAATAATTTCTCGCGTAGTCCCTGTAGATCTGGCGATGATAACCGGCTAAAATACGCCGAGGATTCGCGAGAACCACGACCATGAAGTCCTTGCTCGTCGACCTACGATATATAAGTGTAAACCGAACATAAAAGTGTGCGACGACGCGGAGGCACCAATACAATGTTCGGCTTTCCCTTTCGCATACGACTCGCGATCTCCTCGTCGGGTGCGGTAAGCAAGAGGTTTGAGGGACCACCACCCGGCAGAGAAAGTATGCAAGCGAGGGACACAAGCGTCATGAAACGAGAGATAAAAAATCGTCGAGGAAACGTACCTATTGTACTTAAATTCTTTTTTTTCGAGTCGCATCGAGCCATTGGCCCATTTACTTTTGACATTACGAAAAACATTTCAACCCCTTCGTCGCGTGTCTTTTTCGAGATCATAAATTATGTGAGATATTCGCGACACTTTCGCCCTGGGTATAGATCGCCAAGTATCGGAGAAATGTAAATTTGGCTTTTGTGTTACCTATATTCTTTTAAAATTAATTTTGAGAACAATCTTTCTTGTCATTTTGAGGTTCTTGTTCTCGTGACCAATTGATTTAAAAAATGCTTTTAAAGTATCTTTTCTACGCACAACAATTTTATCAGGAACTTAAAATTACAATTTTCCTGTTAATCGCGAATATCCTACGAATTTATAGTTGAATTCAAATTATTTCTCAAGCTGGCAAATCTCCAAGTATGCAAATATATTTGTAATGAAGTAATTTATCTACTTCAACTGTTACCAATTACGACACATTATATAGAAAATTTTCTTGCAACAATCACGAACAAACTTTGAACAACCAAAATCCGAAATAAACCTAAAACAACCCTAAAAAAACGACCTAGTTTCCAAACTTTTGTTCCCCGTTTCCACATGTTCATACGAAAAAATATATACATTGTCTATATAAACGAACGAGAGTCGGTGGGCATGGTTAATAGTGGCGATGTCGAGACCAAGGAAACGAAAAGAGAGGGTGGTCGTCATTTGGTATAGCTAAGAAGAAGCAGAAGGTAGAACGACGATACAACGACATACTAGAAACGCGCGCGTGTGTGTGTGTGCGCGCAACTATCGCGCTTCGCGGTGCATCGTTTCACCTCGTCCAGCTGAGGGAAGAAACGAGGAGGAGAAACCACGGGGAGGATGAGAGGTTGACGGACTGGGGGGTAGAGGGTGAGGATGAGGAGGTTTCGTGCTCGTACTTCTCCACCAGAGTGTTGGCCTCGGTTAGGTCTCCCCAGTCCCCTCCCTCTTCCTCGTTCTCTCGATCCTCCCGCCACCCTCTCTTGGTTGGTGCTATAAGAGCGCAATTAAAATGCCGAGCTAGCGCCACTCAACGCGGCCAACCGCCGATAAATAAACTCAACTGGCAGTGTTGAGGGAGAGGGGGAGGGGGCGTTGGAAAAGGCCTTCCTCTCTTCGCAGTGAGAGAAACGAATAAGTGTGCGGTCGACCAGGCGACGCAGACTCCAAAGTCTACTACCACTATACTATAATAGATGTATATGTATATATATATACACAATATATTGTAGAACGTGCACCAGGGAGAGACCAGAAGCAAACGCCGCGGCACGTACACTTCTCCCTCTCTCTTTCTCTCGCGTATCTGCGAGCAACTGCGTTCTGCCTGTGGCGCTCACAATAAAAAGGTGGAGACGCCGCCATGCCGCTCTCTTCGTGTGTACCCTCATACTCTCAATCTCCTACCTACGAGAAGAGAGAGTCGACTACTCTCTTTTCGCTCTCTCCCTTTTGCTGTCCTCCAGGCACAACTCTCTACGTAAACCCTCCCTCGTCCTCAACCCTCTCCCCCAAACCCCCTTCAACACTGGACTATATATTACGAGTGCTCCTCTCTCTCTCTCTCTTCGTCTCTCCCTCTCACTCTCTCTCTTTCTCTCTGTTCGTAGCGTCCCTCTCGCCGACGCTTTGCTAATGCCGAGAGAAAAGGGAAGAACAAAAAAAACCGTTGCGAAAAAAGAACGGTGAGGAAAAAAGAATGTTTTGGTATAAAGTATAGCCGCGGATCTAATTGCTGGAATTATTGTAGTCTGCGGGAGAGCGGAAGGCGTGAGAAAATAGGGGTTGCGCCAGAAATTCAATTGGCAGGTTTTTTTTTTTGGTGTTCGAAGTTCTGTTGATAATGTGAGAATTTTTGTGTCGCTGTTATTTCTTTACAGTGGTAAGCGAAATTTTATCGGATTTTTCCAAGATGTGTAATAGAGAGAGGGAGAGTGAGAGAGAGAGAGAGAGAGAGAGAGAGAGAGAGGGAGAGAGAGAGAGAGAGAGAGAGAGAGAGAGAGAAAGGGGGTGAGAATTTTTGTTTGTTGAGAAAAAGATGGAAAGTTTATGGACGATTGTTTCGACGAGAATGCTACTGACTTTGCAAATATATATATGTATATGTTATTATGCTGACCAGTGGCCGGTGACCCGGGACGAAGCGCGAGAAAGAAGGAACATGGCCCACCAAGAGCGGGGACACTCTCACCCTCGACATGCCCGAGGAGACAGAGAAACGGAAACGCCTGGCGGATCGTGAACCAGAAGAGAGAGAGAGAGAGAGAGAGAAGGAAAGAGTCGAGAGAGGGCGACGAGATATTTACGAGGCAATAATTTAACCGCCACTTAGCCAGCTATTAATTTCGGAAATTGCTGAGAAAGGAGGATATTAGAGGGTGCGTCTCGGTTTATACAGCAATGCCACGTCGCAGATTATACCGGACGGTCAGAGAACACTGGCGCATGGTGCGTGAATTGTCACGTGCTTAAATACAACTTTAACAGGGAGAGAATAAAAATATTCGGGAGTCAAGTTCAACCCGGACGTCGTGTGTGAGCTTATAAACAGTTGTAACTGACTTTGAAAGACGGTTGCAAAAATCTTCCATTTGATAAAATATTAACGCCTATAGAAACAATAATTTGTAAAGACGAAAGAAAAGAACACGCGAACCCGGATTATCGACGGGGGTGGAAAAATTAATTATGGTTCGAGGTGTTAACAAGAACTCAAGTTCGGGCTAATCAAAACAAACTATTGAGAAACAATTATACATTTGTTTAAGAATTTTAAACGAAAACATATAAATTATTAAACCGATTGTTATTCATTAATCTATCATGGGTAATTATCACCGAACTGATAGTTAAATACAAACAAAAATTGAACTAAAAACCTAAAAATTCGACCAGTTCCGCAATGTCATTTTTCTAAAATCCAAAGTCGAAAAAACGTGCCAGAGTTACAACCGCGGAATGATTGCATTCCCATTCCACATAAAAGTACAATCCCGGTCGACTTTACAATGCCCGAGAGAAAATCCGCTAGCAAAGTGGATCGAGCGCAGAATGGCACGAAAGAAGAAAAAAAAAACGGAAAGAAGTAGAGAGTCATGGCGACATAATCCTACAGATTGATTGGAGTGTGGATAGCCCTGTTTGTTAGATGGGTTCCAATTATATCCTAGTATTTGCGGAGCACTCCCTCTCGGCAGAATGGTTTCATATCGGTCGCGACGCGGTTACGCCGTCACCCAGCCTGGTCTATACGCTCCGGGACAGAACCGAGAGGCATTTGCTTTCTCTCTTTCTATCCTACGTGGCTGTCCGATATGCGATATTAATACGACTGACCCCCCTGAACTCTCTCCTCTACCCTCTTGCCCTGTGCGTTTCACCCTTCGTCCGGACGTGTATGCCTATAGGGTACGTGCGGTTTTCTACACTCCAATATATATTTATATACATACATATCTACATCTATGTGTAACTACCATAAGGCGAGATCGCCATGTGTGTACAAGAGAGAGAGAAGGAGAGAATATTTTCACGATGGCTTGGTGGCGTGTATATATGCGGCCGCACCCGCCACCGATCCTACTATCATTCGCGCGACCCTTTTATAACGATATACACAGTTATATACGTACATTCGCGACATTCGAACGTTTCTACTACTCGTATATACGTGCGATACGTCAGATATACTAATATGTACGGCGAATCTCGGAATAAAAAGGACGAGATAAAATAGAGTTAACTCACTAACCATCTATACATACATACATAAACACACACATACGTATACATATATATATATATATATATATATATATAGCGTGTGACCGTATACGATTCGTTTCTTCGATAAACTAGAGCTATGGCTACTATGCAGAGTTGTACAGTGAAAACGAGCAACAGCAGTGTTGACAACCCCCGATGTTGGGGGCTATCACCCGGGGGCCCGGGGCACAGAATTTCCGAGATATTATCGAGTATACTCGACGACGAATGCCGCCGTCGCCGCCGCCGCCACCGCCACAGGGGTCTTTTCTCCACTGAACCGTTCCGCGGTATCCTTTAAACTCTCGTAACTTCTTTTTATCCTTCTCTGGATTTTTTTTTTTGGTTTTCTTTTTATTTCGTTTGTACATTTTTTTAAATCCTTTTCGTTTTATAAGAATAATGCTAATGCACCGAAATAGAAACGTCCCGTACGGATTTTGCTCGGTCGTGCCGGAATAAGCGGCAATATTCTGACGGTGTATCGGAGTGTGTGTGTGTTTGTGTGTGCGCGAAAGCTAGAGATCTTTGATGTTGAAGGTTCAAACGCGAGTTCGGGTCATTCGAGGGGTCGTAGATACAAGTCACCTATGCTCGAGCAATTTTACATGTGTGTATGCGTATCCGTGTGTGTGTGTGTGTATATGTAATATATGTCTTTCTCTTTCTACGAATGTATTTATAAAATGTATAGTACCCGTCGCGATTGCCTCGACGAGTATCGTTTCGCGATCGCGTATGTGTGTCTCGAATGGTCTCGAAGGAAAGATAGCAAGAGCCTCTCGCCCGCTCCGTTCAGGGGCCACGAGCAATATCGTATGGTTTCCGTTCGTGCTCCACGCTGATTCAACGATTAGAGCCACGGAGATGGCTGTATAGGTTTCTGTGTAAGCGCAAAGCCCGTATAACAGTGAGACGCAGTCGGCGAAAATCCAATAAAAAGAAAGGAAAAGAAAAGAGAAAACAGAGATGTAAAAGAAAAAAAAATAGAGAGAGAAAAGACGGAATCCGCGCGGTCGACGCGGCCACCTCGCGATTGCCCGCGATAGTTGCATACTTCTGTGACCGAAGGTTTCTCTCTCCCTCTCCCACTCTACTATTTCGTCCTTCTTGACCGAAGATGAAGAAGCTACGGGTTTTTGACCACTATAGAGCGAGAGTCCTGTGTTCCGCACGAGAATTCAGCACAGAATTCGTGAGGGCGAGCTTCCCCAACGAGGGACTCCCCGGGTGGATTAAGTAATGCCGCGTGTCCGTATTTTGTTGGTGTGCGGATCCTGGCAGGCCAGAACGGTATGTCACTATCCACCGAGAGAAAGAGAGTTCCCACGTCGATGAGGTATGAGGGCTCTTCGTCGGACGATATATATGGCGTTTGGTGACTTGTCCCGAGGATTATCAGGGCTGGACGAGCGATATCTCATATCGAGAGGTGAGACCTCGACATCCTCGATATGCCACGAATGAGCTCCGGAACGCTGGACACGCTAGAACTTCCCATTCTAATATATATGTCTCTGTGTTAGTCATAGAGCTTTCATTTCATCTCTGACGGCTGAACCAAGCTATAAATACATCTATCTGCAATATTTCCATGCACTCGTATACACCCTGTCTATACTCAATGATATCTTTTTTACAAACTGGACATCGAGGCAATGAGTACAGCCTGATCGTACGACCGTACGATAAATTAAATCGTCGAATGTAATCGACGGTAGACTGAAAGCTCGTAGTTTGGTAATTCACAAGATTCGCTTCTAAATTAAGTTCTAAATGACCTTAAACTATATTCAAAGCGCTCCATGCTATTTTAACCAATTGCGCAATAGATCTAGTTGATTAATTCGACCAGAATTGTAAAAATATTTATACTATAATACTCCTACCTAATTTATTTTCCCAAGTTTCGATAAAAAATGTGTTTTTTATGTGACAAGTGACTACGTTACGTGACAAGTGCCTGAGCCAAGCTATAAATACATCTATCTGCAATATTTTCATGCACCCGTATACACCCTGTCTATACTCAATAATATCTTTTTTACAAACTGGACATCGAGGCAATGAGTACAGCCTGATCGTATAATGATAAATTAAATCGTCGAATATAATTGATGGTAGACTGAAAGCTCGTAGTTTGGTAATTCACAAGATTCGCTTCTAAATTAAGTTCTAAATGACCTTAAACTACATTCAAAGCGCTCCATGCTATTTTAACCAATTGCGCAATAGATCTAGTTGATTAATTCGATCAGAATTGTAAAAATATTTATACTATAATACTTCTAACTAATTTATTTTCCCAAGTTTCGATAAAAAATGTGTTCCCAAGTGACTACGTTAATTCATTGTCACGTATTATCCTCGCTACGACTGTACAGTATTACTTCGAATTAGGCTTAATCGGCGATGCGAAAAGGGGGTTTGAAATATGATCGTGAGCGAGTCGTGTCGTCGGTTAGTTTTTGGGGTACGGGCAAATTCGTGTCTGAGGGGGCAAATCGTTGTGTCGGAGAGGCACGCGCGCGCCACTGGCAAAAAGCCCAACAATAAAACACAGTGTCCCGTGAATAATCATACGAACGTTATGGCAAAGCCCTCTTTTGGCCCTGGCTCGTAGCGAGGAGCACAAAGCCGTTGTATTAAGGGCACGCGGCGTTCGCGTTGAAAAACCTACTCGCGAGGCCGTCTCGCACTGTTCCTCGTAACGGAGCACGCGTGCCACTCATTAAGCCTATACACCAAGATGCGATACGCGTTACGATATCCCTCCCACAATCTAGTTGTACGCGTTGTACTCGACGTATACGCTCTTCAATTCACGATTTGATACATTTTTACAACGTGCCACTCCGAAGCGTTTCAATGATGAAATCGATAAGCGAATGGAATATTTTCGTTCAAGAGACGACACGAGTTATTAATATAAACGGGCGCAAATATTCTGATGACCAAAAATACAGAAGCAATGAGTTGTGTATGAACATATTCTATCAATGAATATCTACATTTTATTGAGAAGTTTGCGATAATGAAATACGAAGCGCAATTCGCTTGTCAAATTTATCGCAAATTTATCTTACGTTTTTAGAATTGGTACCTTGTCCGTACCTCACACGTTTTTGTCTTAATTATTTCCTTCAACGATCTGCAACGGTTGAAAAAATGATTATTTAAAACTAGATTTCTATATCAATAATGATCAGCGCGGACGATAGAATAATCGTCGAAATAAAGCGAACGATTGACGGCACCTTTGTACAATAATATTTATATCGTTGACACAAAGTTGGATGGACTGGTACTAATTGGTAAAGTTAAGAATTAACTAGATTCGGGAGTATGTATATAAATTTATGTATGTTTCTAGAGATCGTTTAATTTGGCTTGCAACATTAAGCGTTCGCATAACTGCTGATATTACTATCGTATTCTAAGCTGTGTGAATTATGAAATTTAAGCGCTGCCAGCAGGCGTTCTGCAACACCGCTTCCTGTTTCCTGGCACTGGCCTAACAGTGTACGTACAAGTTTTCGTTTCCGGCCAAACTATCTCCCTTGTCCCCGTAACACCTCCCTTGACGAGCGTAACTCGATGCGTTCACCTTACATCGACATACCACGAGTTATGAGTGCTTGTCAGCGAATTTGCGGTGTGAAACTGCCTAGTGAACCTCCCGAACACTCGTCCCTAGTGCAGATTATTGGATTGTCCGGACGATGTCATCCGTCCACTTTCACTGCTGCCTATGTCGTTGAGTATTAAGATTCTCTACTGCATGTAAAAATTGCATTTTATTAGCATTCAATTTAAGAAAGTATGGCTACGTTGCATTTTGTCCACATTAACATTAAGTCGTTAAACAAGTTTTTCAAGTATTGATCAAGCAATGTATAATAATCCTAAAAAACAATAGTTCAATAACCTTGCCTCATTAATTTGAAAAAAATTGTCAAGATGTTTCAGTTTTAAGTTATCTCAAGTTCTCTAGTTACTTCGGCACTAAGCTGTTTTATAATTTTTAAGATATGTTGAAGCTCTGTATAAAAATAGAGCGAAAGAAATATTTATCAAGGATGATTCGTTAATTCGCTAAAAATGTATAACACTCCATTGCTTGAAATCGCTTACAATAAATTTCAATAAACGAAATCACTTAGAGAGAAGTATACGAAAAAATTTTATGGAAATACATTTATATTTATAAACTGTGTACACCTAGATATAGAATTTCTTGTTTTGCATGTATTGCACAAGAAAATCGTATGTTGAAAGAGAAAGGGAGAAGATTCCATAACGGTAAACTAATAGAAAATATAATACTGCGACAAATAGTCGTGACAAAATTTATTGTTACGTCTCGCGGCATGCGATCGCAGTAAACTCGTATGAGTTGCCAAAATATTCGATGGCACATCAATGCGCGTAACTGGTTGCGGCGATTATCTTGTTATTAGCAAAACAAATTTTTCCGCAAAACCGCGGGTATCGCCCTTATTCTTTCCAACAACTGTAATTCTCCGTGCGACTTTTTTACCTTTTCTAATCATCTCAATTATATAATTGAAACTCTTCTGCTCAACTGCCTACATACTTTTTCATAGTGACAATTTTTCTATTTTAACATAATAATTTTCTGCGCGAGTGGTCACATGTGTTAGACAGAAGTCTACGATATCATCAACGATTTAATCAACCCAAAAAAGGTAAGCTAATCATTAATTTCCTCGATCTTACCCAAATACAGTAAGTTTTTAGTATTTAATCCGTACACATTTTCTATTTTCACAGATTGAATTGTTCATCATCAAATCAGAACATTCTACAAGTAAATGTTCATAATATGTTCATGGTAAATCGTCAATTTTCCGGATGCACCATCAATGATTTCCAGGGCTCATGATTTACTTCCAAAGAAGAGTAAGCACAGATCCTCGGTTTGGTATGTCAATTCTTATAACAACATTTTTATTATCAATATTATTGTTCCGATGAAGCAGTTTTTATTACGTATCGTTATCCAGTACATGCGATCAACAATTGGCTATCATTACTTTTTACTACGCCGCTTAAAATATTGTCGAACATACATGACAATATTGCCAAAAATAATAACATTGAAAAAAAAGTGAACATTTTGAATTACTATTATCAAAACCGATTTTGTTAAAGATTATAAAAACATGCAATATAAACTCAATACAAATATTATTCGATGGAAACAGCCGCTGGTTCAAAGTTGCAAAAGTGTGTCAACGTTGTTTCGCAGTTTCGAAACTACAGGCGATAAATACCCTGACAATCTTATAGTTACGACAAATATACAGTTGGTATAAAATCAACGATGGAACGATTTGCTGTTAGCACATTTCGTGGCGAACTCTCGAGTTTACCCCTAGGCCTTGTTGGGAAGAGAACGATTCGACCCAAAAGCGTCAGGTCGTTGTTAAGGGGGTGCGGCAACTAACGGGGGCGGTTCGTGCTCCGTTATATCCGTGCGTTGATGCGCCAGTGCGTATTTTGGACGTCTCTCGATTTTCTCACTCGCTCTTCCCTCTTTTTCCTCTGTCTCTCTCGACTGAGCGCGGATCAGCCGGGATTAGAGGCTCGGCTGGTCCGACGACGACTACGGCCAAACTCCTCTCGATTCCACCGCCTGTAAAACTGGCCCGTCCTGATGAATGCGGATTAACCGTTGGAGAAAGAGAGAGAGTGAGAGAGAACTGCTCGACTCTCCTCGCTGCCCCAAACTCTTTTCACGCAGTTGAGACCGAACAAAAAATTCAAAGCTTTCATTTCCCACTTCGAGCTTTCACAAAAATTCGCAAATTACGCCGTAAAATAATGCTCTCCGCGTATTATCTGTGAGATTATTTTTATATACGTCCAAACATACGATTTCGCATATTTTCTTCCTTTGCTTTGTTTTCGAAAAGACAAAAACAATTTTTTATCCCTGAAACTCATTCACATTCATGCGATAAGAGTGAGAATATTTTGAATAGTAGTCGGTCTACATTGGACTTGTTTTGCAATCTTGCAACTGTTTCTTTCCTGCAATAATTACAATTTTTTAAATTACAGATTTCAGAGGATTTTACGAGCGAGTCCAAAAACAACCATCGGGTTTTCTGAAACGAACGATGTACCACGAGACGAGAGAGAAAGCTAGTCTTTATGTATTAGCTCCAAGAGTGAGGACCACGTACCGAGTCTGTAATTGTTTGGCAAGTTTTGCCACCAGTTCCCTCGGTGACACCCGGGAAAAGAGAGAGAGCGAGAAAGAGAGAGGATTGGAGGGATGTTCAAGAAGCTTTGCAAAGGCACGAGACATAGCAGCAGTTTGGTATAGAAAGTCGTAGGATAGAACGAGAGAAGAGCGTCAGTCAGACTTTTCAAACGGGGGCGGTACGAGGATAAGACGAGAGAGCTTTGTCTCCGTGGGGTAAACATGCGGGGGCGAGGCGGTCTCGATGCCACGAGAGAAAGAGAAAGACCGGGTGAGAGAGAGAGAGAGAGAGAGAGAATCTCGCCGCATGCTCAGACCAACTATACACAACTACGAGATTCTCACCGAAGAAACTTTTCCGCACCTCTATATAAGGACTGTACAGAAAATATATATATCATTGCGATCGGTACCCGGAGAGATAGAGAAAGAGGGCCCAGGAGTCAGCGTTGGCTTTCCAAACACGGAGCTCCGGCGTACAACCCGTCCCCGAGATTTATTTAATTCGGCGTTACTCACTGTTTATTCATGAGATATAACGCGAAGTAAGTTCTCGAAATCAAAAGCATCACAGTCCGATCCCACTCGAGCGCAAAATGCTAAAGCATCCTTCAAAAATACTTTTATCAATCGTTTCATGACAGAATCCCCAAATGAATTAATCTTTCTCCACACAATCCCACAAAAGCATGAAAGAATTATATTTTCAATACTCTAATGCAATAATCCCACGACAAAAGTTGTCGAACGCCACTAAAATTTATTTAATCGCCCTTAGAGTTATCTCTCTCTCTCTCTCTCTCTCTCAAAACTTTCTCAGAAACTGAATTAAAATTTCGGTAATATGCGGAAAAACGATGTTATTACCCCCCAAGTACGTCGAGCGGATCGGAAGAAAATATGAGTATTTGCTGGTTGAAACTGAAAGCGGACGAGTACACTCAATATAGGAAGTAGAGAAAGATATACATATATATATGTGTGTATACAACGAAGAGATGGAGAGAAAAAGTGAGTATGGCAAGAGTCACAGGGGTGGTTGAAAATGCAGAGGGAAAGGAGTACGCCGAGTGCAGGGAAGCTACAAGGAGCCCGGGAGCACGAAATGAAAGCCTCAATATCGGTGATTGCTGGCGGCGCAAGACGCTCCGGCCACGAGAATTGCCGAGCCGGAAGGAGATCGTTCTTTCTCCCTCTCTTACACTCAGATTCTCTATACCCACCGAGTGGCTGCCTCTCAATGTTGACTCTCCTCACCGCGGGCTCAGAACTTTTATGGAGATGCATCCTAATATATCCGCGGTGCTTGCTAGCGCTTGTGTTTGACGAGCGTACTTCGACCAAGTATATTATCTATCCGAGGAGAAAGAGAAAGAGAAAGATAAAGAGAGTATCATGTATATATATATATACATATACATACCTCTAACTTGAATCTCTATTGCCCCGCCATTGCCGCCAAGTCTCTTCCTCTCTCTCTCTCGCTCTCCTTTCTCCATCCTTCTCAAGAATCACTCGAATGCGATTTCCGTCGAGGATGGAGTAGCTTCCCTCCTGGAACGGGGAATGAATTATTCGCCGGCGTCGAGAGATCACGAATCGTATACGTCGGTCGGGTCGAACGGGCGCGGCATCCGTTTCGCTCTATACTATTATATATACTTTACTTTTTCCCATCGGTGTGTCCGCGCGTGAGTCCGTATGCGCGCGAGCTATAAAGCCAACAGTTTTCCAATCTCCACTCGTGGAGAAAAACGCTCGCGACCCTCTTTTTTCCCCCTTTTTTTTCTCTTTTTTACTCTATCAAATAGAGAGTAACAAATATTCGACGTTTCGCGTCAAAGAATATCCTCGAAGTTCTCAATTATTGCGATCACGCTGATTCGACGCGACTCCCATACGAACGAACGGGCAACGGCAAATTAATGAGAGGTTTATAATGACATCGCCGTGGGTATTGCGCGCGATCGCCCACCCCCTCGCTTTTAGTAAAAACAATTACCGGAAAAAAAGGAACGTACCGACGCAAATGGTTTGAATTCTATTTTACGTTTTTCTCCTATTTTTTTTTTTTAATTTTGTTTTTTTTTGCTTTCTTTCTTTTTTTGCCAGTTTCCCTTCCAGCGCACGATTCTTCTCTTCGTTTCCCGATAAATAGCCTTAATTAGGACAGTGGAGGGGGATCGGAGACTCGTTGGATTCGTTTAATGGATCGTGAAGCTGAGCACGAATGGACACTCTGGCGGGCGAGGATCGACAGTTTTCTCGTTGCTTTTTCCGATTGCGATAAAGGGATAAAGAGAGGAAAAAAGAGAACCGAGAGAGAGGGAGAGAGAATGAAAGAAAAACTACTCCGCGACTCTGCACGCGTTTCATCTCGTAACTCATTTCGACCCTGCAATATCATTGAGATATCTTTCTTTATCTCGAGAGAGAGAGCTCTTCGCGTATCTCGTGATTTATGCCTTCATTTATATATCCGTGTGTATGAGTGCGTGTGTGTTTTTTTCAAGAAGCGCAGAAAACCATTTTCCAGTTATTTTTTTGTTCGTCTCTCGTCCGCGGAAAATCTTCTTTCTCGGATGTAAATCCAGTACCTTTTTCCCGTATATAAGATACGCGTATAGTTTAAGAATGGACCACGACCGGTGTGATACCTCTCCTTCTTTCCCGATGCTTTCGCGAACTTTGAACATTCGTTTCTCGGCGATCTTCGCAGCGTTTCTCGCTTCTCGGATCTTCTTCCGCGCAATCCAATGGATGTACACGCGCACACACATATAGAGACACAGACACAAATGTTTGTATACAGATATATCGAAAGAGAGAATCGGGCTCTGTGGGGATTTATGCGGCATCGAGACGAGTGGCGCCAGTCCCCGTATAGCTAGAGTTCTTTGCCATGCTGCAATAACTCGCATTGTATACGTTCAAACGTAGGAATCTAACCCGGCGGGCCCGCGGGTCACGGCAGAGAGACACGACAAAGGAAACAACGCACTGGGATACCGCTCTCTTTCTCTCTCCCTCTCTCTCTCTTTCTCTCCTTTCTTTCCGTCTCTCCTCCCTCGTTTTGTGGGACCCCGGTTAGCAAAGCCAGGGGAGAAGAGCCTGGACGATAGTCCCGCCGACTCGACGACAACGACAACGACGATTCGCGAAAGCTCAAACCCATATTATAACCCAGAGAAGCGAGCTTCCACTCCTATAGAGCTTCTGGGCCTTGTATAGTTTTCGCGTTAGTAGCGAAAAAGATTGGTGAATATCCCGGTGACTCTTCTCTCTTGTGGCCTGGCCAGGATGGACGGTGGCCGAGACTCGAATGTGGCTCGTGCTCTTGAGCGGTCCTGTGTCTCACGAGGTCCTTTCTGCATCTCGCGGCTCGTACCCACCGACGAACACGAAAGAACAACGGTCTTGCTGGTGGGCCTCGTGTCTTCTTCCCTCTTATTCTTCGCCGCCGACGATTCTCTCCTCGAACCCGTACATTGGTGAACGTTCAAGCTCCAGTCTCTCTTTTCTCTCTTCCTCGTTAGTTCTTTCTTCTCCTCTTTCGATGGAGGGAAACTAGGAGCTCCTAGTCCTGAAGAAGAAAATAAGATTCCGTGCGACAATGATCGACAGGACATTTAGCCCAAATTATAAATTTCCATTTGTCGAGGAAGTATCAGTTTTGTATTTTACTAATCGACGAAACATTTTGAGAACGAAGTCCTAGAGAATCGTCCAATTCCGTTGTATCCGTTGAAACATCGTCGGACGTGGATGTAGACTACGCTCGCGATGAGTTTACAAACTAACTGGTCCCTTTCCTGTTCTCCGATCTAGCGAGACTTGTAATTCCATCTTGTAGAAATAAATACGACTCAGCATCGTTTCGATCAAAAGTATTCCCTCGTTCCTTCCAACAAACGTCAAAAATCTTAGAAACGAAGATTCGGCCGAATCGCTTCTTCGCAAGCTTCTGACTTATATGGGGTTTACGTATCCTCGCGGTTGATCCACGCGTGATAGGCATCGGCCATTGTATCTTTCCCTCTCTTTCCTGGTCTTCATTCATACACGTATAAATGATTCGTAGCGCGGGAGAGTGAGTTGGACAAAAAAGAAAGGGTAGGAAGAAGAAGCGTCGAATACAAGAACGAGCAACAATGTGGATTCGTGAAGCCCACGGTGCGATTTGGGCAAAGGATATCCTCGGTAGGGATATGAAGATCGGTAAGCAGGAGTAAGAGAGAAAGAAAGTGAGTCATGGGCGTGGGAATGGTATATAGGATTGCAAGCATTGTGTTATGATAATTCCGGTAGCTGAAGATCACGAAGGTGGTAAGATGGGCGAGAGAGAAAAGCCATAAGGGTTTTTTCTCTTTCTTTTTTCCTTCACTCGGGTTGAAATCCTAGAGGTGGCCGTCGAGAAAGTCAGCTCGTAGTACGTTTCATCTGCTCTCGCCGTGGTCAGAGGGAACGTTCGGGTGGTCCAGCGTGCACGCAGGGCACACGCAGCAGCATCACCGGAGATAGAAACGAGAGAAAGAAAAAGATAGCACGAGAATCAACGGTAGCTCCCTAAGCTAAGCTTAAGCATGCTTTATCTGACACATCATCTGGCTTTCGTTCTCTTCGCGCCAGAGCCTTCTTCTCACTCGCTTCTTTCTTTTCCATCTTTCGTTTTTTGTTGTATTTTATTTTGCGTCATCCTCTCTCTCCCTCTTTCTCTCACCTCTGGCACTACTCCTACCCTCTCTCGCAACAGGACCTCGCAACAATCAGATCCCAGCGCACGGGGGTCTCGGACCGAGTTTACGCCTGTATGATATTATAAATAGCCACGGGAGAAGGTTGACGCCAGCGTGAATCGCTCGATTAATGGACCCTCGATCGCAGATTCTGTAAAAAGAAAGGATGAATTACCGGCGAAGGAACGGAATTATGAGTAAATGAGTTATAACGTCACCTGAAGAATATTCACCTCGTTTTTTTTCCAGATCGACAAAAGTCCATTGATCGCAGCCCAGAACTTTGTCCTAATCGTTGCTGGTCGATATAGGCGGAGTAATTTCCCGAGCTGTCGTTACCTCGATGGTCCAGATCTTGGAATCTGCTTGGAGAAGACAATAGATGGAAGAATCGACTCGTGATAAAAAAAAAAATTAACCAGGACATTAACGATAGAATGTTCAACGGTTTTCATAAGTCATCGACAAACGCCGACTGATCCGAATCCAGAAGTTTATTCTCGTCATAATAATAATAATAATCATGATCGTTGTCATCACAAAGTGATTTCCTGGCTCACGTAGGGCACTCCGAGAATCTCACACTGATCTTGATTTACGCGACTGTACTATTCTATATAGAATACAACATTCATCCTATATGGGTAATCTCTCCGCCATGGACGATATGGGGTGGAATTTCACGTCGCGTAACGCTCCTCTCTTTCTCTCTCTCTCTCTCTCTCCACCCTCGCGAATCCGCTCCTTTATCCGCTTTATTCCGAGTTTCCCACCAACGGAGCGTTGTTGTAGGACCGAATCCTAGGCAATATTATACATGTTCATCGCAGCGTTATATATAATAAACGCGGAGTGAGAATCGACGCGAAAAGCCCAGAGACGCATCGTGCCAGCAACGAAATCTGTCTTTCTCTCACATGATACAGACGTGGATTTCTAAGCGCGTGAACACACGCACGCGCATACAAACGTGATTTCCGAGTATAATACGCGCTCATATCTCAGGATTATGAGGCTGCAGCTGAGCGAAGGGGGAATTTTCGGGCGGACCGCAGCATGCAAGAGAACTTCTCTCGTGTTGTGACGATTCGTGGTACGGTAGAACCCGCGTTGCGACGAAAAATCATAACTTTATTCCAGTGAACTTTCGGGGATAATCGTTGGTTAAATCGCAAGAAGCGTTGGATCGAATTTTTGGCACGTTGGAAGAGCTTGTGTTAGAATGCCTCGAGGTGGAAACTCGATGCATTTTAGTCCGAGACGCCCGGACGTTGGAATCTCGGTATGCCAACTATGAGGGGTCGTGGAATTCCATATCTAAGACTTGGATACTCGCACGTATATATACATGCGTGTGATAACACAATGGAGGACGAGTTATTGGCACGAGATTAAAATTGTCCGACCATAATGATATTCCATATTAACGTTCTCCCGTTCATTTATAAATAAATAAATGACAAAAAATATAATATAGTGAAAACTCTTGGGATGACTAAATGAACCATCGTCCATAGAAATCTATGAGTTCGCCTGGGAATTTGAGAAACTCATTAAAAAAAAGCCTAAAGACAGGAAGAAAGCACGTGTAAAAACTCGAAAGAGTTTACATTGTGAATAATGAATAATTAATTTAACGTCGTTACTTGGACAAAGAAACAAATTTAAAAAAAAACATACTTTAAGAAAACTAGGTGATAAAACAGAACACCGAAAAGTCGATAAACGACTAAATCCTTTTTTCGTTCATTCGACCAGAGAGAAAAGCCCCCTCGAATGTACAAAAGTACACGATATTCCGTTGTATTGTTACGTCAGACAGGAAAAAAGAATGAGAGAGAATAATTTCGATGGGGTGGAAAGTGAGTGTCCGGAATAGCCGGCAATCGTAATAGTTAATAGAAAGCGAGAGAGAGAAGGAAAGGACTCGATGGTGGAGAGACGGTCAGACGCGTATTCTGTTTGTCGAGCTCGTTCGTTCGGCCACACGGCTATCAGGAAATTACCACTCGAAGCCGGTCCCTGTGCCACGCGGAGACCTCGTCGAAGGGTCTACTTGGCGAGTTTAATTAACTCCGGGAGTTCCTCCCCACCGTTGGACTTCTTGTTTTTCGTCAATATTTTTCCTAGAAGGAGCTTGGAAAAACTCCGAAACGGTCCAGAGAATTGTTCCCCCACCGTTTCATCCTCGACGTACACAAACACTTCTCTCGTCGATCCGTGTGTCTCGTCCGATACCTACATGCAACGTATGACAGAAGTTCCTGCATCACAATATGAAAAATCGTCTGGAAATCCCTTCGGGGACAATTTCTATCGTTCTGCAAAAGGGAGAAAAATCATCTGGAAAAAAGACAGAACTGTTAGAACGTCGCATCATCTTTTTCCTCGACTTTTACAACGTTTCTCACTTTTTATCAATCTCCGTTTCAAATTGAGGAAATCCTAGATGCGAAAATGCTACAAAACTTCCCCGAACTACTCTCTGTAGCAATTGATAAATATTTCTCATTTTCCTTTCTCCAATTGACATTTCGTTGTCAAGAATCTCATCTTAAGATTTTCACGAACCAATCTCGAATGAACAAACAGCCTAGCTTTAATCCTCTTCGAAAAATTTGAGGATTTCGTTCACCTTTACATTGGAATAATTTATCGCGAATTATTCAAAATTTTGAATATTCTCCCATCCATATGCAATAAGGAGTGCCATTGGAAAATCCAGGCTCGGAAAAGGTAAATGCTATCGTTACATCAGACCTCGTTCATCCTTCGGTAAGATCCAATGTCAGTGTTCACGACATCACCGGATGTAACGCTCAAAATTTTCCAACGAGCTATGTGCTGATGGTAAATACACATTGTGAAACACGCGTCGCTTTGAATAATAAATCAATTTCGGGGTACAAAGACGAGGCATGATTATGTATAGGGTATAGTGGTCGTAGCCCACAGGCCACGAGACGCTGGTCTCGCACACCCTCTCACTACTCCTTCGGGGTCGTTCTCCAAGTGTCGTAGCTATCATCGAAGCACACCATTACACCGTAGCTTTGCTTATACGCGAAGCTAGTTTCGAGTGTCAGGACTAGAATGGTCTAGGTCTAGCTACACATATACATATAGGTATAAAGCTCTTTGATGTGTATCGAGTCGTTGATGTCCCCGTGTCGTGAACTGAACCTCGGTCCCTCGGCTACATAGGTATACAACCAAAGTGCCCATATAAGTCCAACTCTGACCGAGTCCAAACTTTGAGCATTTCGAGGGCAAACAGGCGTTACGAGGGTGCTTTTCCGAAACGGCATTGGGACGATCATACGCCGTGAATTACGTCGATATAGTTATAGTAGATGGGAGGTTCCTCAGTATGCCCCTCGCCTTATATTGAAACTACTTCCGCCTACCAAAATCCCTCTCTCATTCTCCGTTGCCTGGCTGTAATATTGCGAGTATTCCCGATCCCAAATAAAGCGCCGTTCTCTCGCGTTCTCGTCGAGCGAGAATCTCATTAACATGCATGAGGCCTCTCTCGCGCGTCATTGTTTTATCCCTCCCCTGTCTGTATATAGTACATACCAAACCTCCCCCTCCCTCCCAGCCCCAACCCTTAAAATCTGAGCGCATGAAGTGTACGTTGACGAAAATCGCCATTCGATCACGTTCGTTGTGCCTACGATGCAAATTTAATGTTGAATATCGATGAGAGAGAGGGCGATGGAGGGTGTGCTGGTGTGTGGGCGTCGAGTCTGTCGTTTCTCGTCGATAATCTCCTCCGGCTATACATCCAACGTTAACGGTCACCTGCAACAACAGTAACAACTATAATTTTGTCCTGCGTGTGTCTAAAAATGTGTGTATAACACTATGACAGAACGGAAGGGTGCTTTTGGTCGCAAGGGCTGTTTTAATATATCGCCTGGATTCTATTTCCTAAAATTCAACGTTTAGTCTAGCGTGTTCGCCACTGAGTCGAAGGGGAATTCTCTTTACACACACACACACACAAATATCGGTTGTCGAACCGATTCTCGATAATACAGTCGTTATAAAATGATGGCTCCCTCGCGACCGTGGGGTTCACGCGCTGCTTTTCCTCTCCTGTATGCCGAGAGATCGAACCGAATCTCTCCCACACATACTCGCCCCACACACACACACACTATCCTTTTTGCAGACTATCCGAGAGTCTCTACGTCCCAAGCCCATGAATACTAAGGAGTTTATAAAAATGTTGATTTAGCACCTTTGCCAACTTATATTACTCCCCGGATCGCAAACTCTCAATCTCACTTTTTTCTCTCTCACCCCTAGCCTGAAATCTTCACCCTCTTGGTCGCCATCCTGTTTCTTGCACAGGACGGGATATTTTAGCATTTTCTTTTTCTATCGATTTCATACGCGTAAGGATAATGTTTGATTGTACGAGGTAAATGGAAAAGTGAATAATTGAATGAAAATGATATATCGTATGGTCAAATGGATTTCGTGTCGTCTTCCGTTCTCTCGACCCACGGTAAGTTATATTGTGAAATCAGATAAGACGCCATGTTGAAGCACTTTCGTGTCATCCCAGTTAGCCAATGGGAAGCGGCAAGGGAAGCCTCTTTCGTACCCGCTTAAAACGAGGGACGTGAAGCAGAGAGCAAGAGAGAGAGAGAGAGGATGGAGAATGAGTTTTAAACTCGCCCCGTGGACTGATCCGCTGTAATTAGCGTCGGTGATCAGTGGCGCGGCTAACCCGTTCGTAAGGATGCCCCTCAAATCAGAAACAAAGGCGGACCCACTCGAACGAGCGAACCAGCCGACCCGATCTACCTATTCCTCCCTTTTCGCCCCTTTCTTCGACAGTCGTCTCTCCCTCTCTCTTTCTATCTCGCTCTTCCTTTCCTTCTTGCCTCTCATCTCTTCTCTTCTTCTTCACCCTGTGCGTCTTCTTCTTCGCATCGGCTGGGCTCTTGCATGTCTCGAGGGCTTCTCTCAGTCGAGCCTCACCAACGATTATAGGCTGCATAGATATAACCACCGGGGAATCGATACCCGCCCGCACGATTTAATCTCTTTAATCGGTAATTATCCCTCCTCTCCCTCTCACTTTCCTCTTTCTCTCGCTCTTCGTCACCGCGGGAGCGAGCCCAACCGCTCCTCTCCAAAGACATCAAATTGGGTTATAGGCCACTGGCTCTCTTGCCTTCGATTTTGTCTATCTTTCCGCAATCTCGTTCCAGCCTGGAGACCTCAATTTTTACCCCGAAGAAGCTTATAAAAAGAAGTAACTATTTCAAAATAACGCGTCCGATAAAAAAAAGAAACTTTATCGAATTACGTTGATAATTTTAAAAAAATCAAGTTTCCAATTCAATATTTGTGCGTTAATAAATTTTACAAAGAAAGAGACCTAGAATTGAAGCAAGAAAAAAGAAACGAATTGTGAGCGTGTGTAAACAAGTAAATGAGTCGATGTAAATGTCCTCGTAGGAGATACGACGACGACGACGACGAAAATTGAGTCAGCACCAGAAAAGAATGATGAATAGCGAGCGAACGAGAAAATAGTTCTTCGTGGGTCCCGGATGGCTGCTCTTTCGTTGCCATACATTCCATTTCTCTATTGCCCATACACACTCTCTGCGGGTAAATCTCATAGAAAACGCGTGTACGGATCACGTCGCGCTATACATATGCGTATCTTTGTATATACGACATATACATATATAGATACGAAGGGGACAACTACGACGCGTTAGTCCGAGGGGATACATACAGATGTTATACAAAAGAACGGGGCCCGAGCCACACACACGACTTGATATAATGGAGAGAATCCGACCGGGACCGGGAAGGGAGAGGAGTGGAAAAAAAAATACGTGAACGCTAAGTAGCAATCCCACAGGATCCTTGGACAATGACGCCCCTTTGGTATATTTTGACTTTTTGACAGATGGGATAGTCCGTACGAGCGGGCGGTCCTGCTCTGGCATGCTTACCTCCAAACACTATTTCGAAACTCTCAGGACCATCACGTACCTTTCGTATATGGTTCGTGCACACACCTTGCTCATTCGTTCCAAAATCCCGGAAGCGAAGAATCTGTTCCTTCCAGCTAAGCTCGTTCACGCTGGTATCTTTATATGCGAGAATAGAGAATCTTCTTTATTGTCCTTTCTGGGTGACAATCCATTCGAGAGAGACCTGTACTCGAGCCATTCGTTCCAGGCCACACCGATGTCCAGGCGAGAGTTTAAGGGCAATTGGACAATTACAGTAGTTGAAAAATTATTGCAGGTACTAAAAAACTTTGTCGGAATTGAAGCGTAAATAGACACGATGTTGGGTATGCAGGGTTCAACGTGTGCTCTGCGACTCCAACGTCCAACAAATTCCCCTAGTTCTTGTTACTAGGTGTAACTGGACTAACCTAAACTAGAGCAACTCAGAAGCAGCCCTGATTACTCTAGTTTAGCCACGTTGCATTACATTCCGTTAGTGATTCCGTACGAGCGGGCGGTCCTGCTCTAGCTTGCTTATCTCCAAACACTATTTCGAGACTCTCAGGACCATCACGTACCTTTCGTATATGGTCCATGCACACACCTTGCTCATTCGTTCCAAAATCCCGGAAGCGAAGAATCTGTTCCTTCCAGCTAAGCTCGTTCACGCTGGTATCTTTATATGCGAGAATAGAGAATCTTCTTTATTGTCCTTTCTGGGTGACAATCCATTCGAGAGAGACCTGTACTCGAGCCATTCGTTCCAGGCCAAACCGATGTCCAGGCGAGAGTTTAAGGGCAATTGGACAATTACAGTAGTTGAAAAATTATTGCAGGTACTAAAAAACTTTGTCGGAATTGAAGCGTAAATAGACACGATGTTGGCTATGCAGGGTTCAACGTGTGCCCTGCGATTCCAACGTCCAACAAATTCTCCTAGTTCTTGTTACTAGGTGTAACTGGACTAACTTAAACTAGAGCAACTCAGAGGCAACCCTGATTACTTTAGTTTAGCCACGTTGCATTACATTCAGTTAGTGATTCGAGGATGCCTGGAGGTGTGCACAGTGAGAAGTTTCGTGTAAAATTGTTTCCTCCTTGTATACAAATACATGAGCGTGAATACACCACAGGTAGATCGAAACTACGGGTTGTCCAAAGCCTCAAATACGTACCCAAACAGTAATGATGACTCTCTTTTCACGGTGATTCTCGTCCCATTTCTTTCTAATAAACTTCTCCATTCATCCCAGTGTGACTCTTGGGCTCGGTTACTTCGCCATGCAGACTCGACCGTTGAATGACCGAGCAAGCAAGAGATACGAACGGAATAAGCGACAAAGAGACAGAGAGAGAGTGAATGCAGTGTGTAGTGTGTGGCAGAACCGCTAGATCGTTCTGTCTACCCTGTTTACCGCATATCCTCGAGCTTCCTATACTGACCACCCCGAGCGCGATGATTTATGTGACTCGCGCTGCGAGCCGATTCTTTCTCTCTGGCAGAAATATTTCGTGTCCAAGCTTGTGTGCGTACGTGTGGAATTGTCCTCGGAACACAGAGGACCGAGCGAGGTTATACCAAACATTTTCATTCCGAGGAATGAAAAAAAAGAGATAAAAAGGAGAAAAAAGTGCACCACACGCCGCGCTTAAACGTCGCATAATGGAAGCAACGAATGGGAAAAGTGAAACGTCATGTGAATGTTACTCTCTTGTGCAATACACGAGTAACTGATGTGTTTCCTGTGGGTATGTGTGCGCCGGGCACAGGCTGTATATATTTCTCGCAACTCGGACCACCTGCTCGTCCACCTCGCTTACCTTTTTGACATCTCATTTCCTATTCATCCGGCATGGATCTCTCTCTCTTGTACGTATATTTTGGCGTGAAACAAATTTGTAACTTTGCAACGTGACGTATAGCGAGGTTGTCCAGGGGAAGAGCGGGGAGATGTCCGTCCCTAACGATGCAAAATATTTTAGTTTATCCAAAGTCTAGCCTAAATGTATCTTGGCACGATGAACTTTGTGCCAAAAAAAAGAGTATTTGCTGGAAATTTGACTGCACTACTTTATTAAAACAAAAATCTGTTGCTGAAGGACACAGAATTATTGAAAGAACGCTCTGGTGCACCAAAGATGTTTGAAGACGAAGAACTGGAGGCACATCTCATGAAGACTCGTGTCGGACGCTGGCTGAAATAGCAGAATCATCATGAGTTCATCACGGAACAGTTTCGAAACGTTTGACAAGGTTTTTTTTTATTAATTATTTTAAATAACGCATTCATTATCGCGAAGCTACAGCCTTTCCAACAGCAGTTCCTTAACTACAATATCGCCGCTTAAAGGTGGGTGGTATTTTCTTATTGCTAAAAATCGTTCGGCAAACCATGAGGACGCATTTTTCATTCTTTTGAATGGTTTGTCGAACGTTATTCGTGTCTCGCAGGCCACGTTCGGTTGTGCACAGTACCGAGCTACATATAACTCCGCGTGGGATCGAAAATATAGTGGCGTACGTACAACAGGCTACCCCGAGGCATAGAAACGTCAATCAAACGGGCGCTCACGAGATCCTTTCATGACAATTCTTAAGTTTCCCTCTCCAACGCATTCGACCCCATCGCTCGGTCGAATAGTGAAATCATCTCAAAGTGGTGTGCGTCACGAGTGTTATCCTTACGCGTGGTATGTACGACTCTCTGACAAATCCAGAATTCCTGAGAACAACTATGAGAACGAAGGCAACCTCGTGTTCTCGACAAACGTTGCGGTTTGTCGCCCGGAAAACGCACCCGGTACATTTGTTTACACAGCTATGTAGCAACGATAATTTAGTAGCGTTTAAGCGAAATACACGATGTCGACTTGGAAACATAGAAACGTTGTTGGAATTGATACTTCGGCTTAATAAGCTTGTAAAATATTGTTTTTGCAAAGTCGTGAGCCAAACAAATTATTTACATCGTATTATTTAAGTTACCTTCGTAACTATTTACAAGTACATTACAGTATGTAACAACCAGGAAACTTAATCGCCATCGATATTAAGGTGTCCTAAAAACCTTCGCAAAACTATCAAAAGGCGATGTGTCCAATGAAAATTTTGGACCATTTGATTTACCACCGGCGCCACCGATGAAGCCAAGCTAAGGTCACGCTTCGTCCATTACCCTCGGCTCGTTTACAAAAAGGAATCCACCGTAAAATACGAAATCGCTCGTTGGAGCGAGCCGCGCGTAATATAGCGAGGTGAACGAGACGGAGAAAGCGAGCTGCGGGGTCATACGCTTGATTATCGCGTTGAAAAGGTCGAAAAAGAATGCGCGAACGAGGGATAGGGAGAGAGAGAGAGAGAGAGAGAGAGCGGAGAGGAGTATGACGGACGGACGGACGGATGAACGAAACGAACGAACGGATCGACGGGTGCACGGACGCCGGGATTTTGACTTTGCATGAATGCGCAGATGCGGGTGCAACAGCTTGCGTAACGCGCTCGCCAAAGAGCAAAAGGGAGCCTTCACAGGCATATTGCCTCCTGTCAATCACAACGGGCCACTCGTCCTCCTCCCTCTCTCATCCCTCTCGCTCTCTCTCTCTCTCTCTTTCGAAACCTCTATATCTGTATACTCGTCTGTCTATATCCTCGACTCGTTGAGGGTTGTATATATTCGCGGGCTTTTTCTCTCTCTCTCTCTCTTTCTCTCTGTCTCTCGCGATCGGTTGGCAGACTCGCAAACTGCTCCACGAATAACGCGCTTTACTATACACACACATACACACATAGAGGAAAAAATACGCGCGAGCTTCTTGACGTGTCAACAAACGGTCCAATAGACGCGAATCATTATTGCTGTGCTGTTCTCGTCCGCGTATACGGGACACGGGACCGTTTTTTATGAATTTTTAGGCATTCCCCTTGGTAAAAAACATTCCGCGGTCTATCATCGAATATCGCATGGGAAAGGCACATACGTTATTGGAACAACCGTTGACTCAATGAAATTCGATACACGTCGATGATTCTTAAGTGACAGATTTATTATCGTTTCGTGGCTTTGGAGAAGACAAAAAAAAACGAAAATGTTCGATGCATCGAGGGATCTCGATATAATCGAGAGCGTTATTTTTACGATGTCGATTGGCTCGTCAATTAGCGACATCGAACGTCTGTTTTCAATCGCGTTTTTGTTCGTTATTATCGTCACGAGTAGCCTTGAATTCGATTTTTTAACCCCCGGAATAGACAGGAAGGTGTTTAACTTGAATCCATTTGTCATCGAAACGTTGTTTCGCGTCGAATTACCTTTTCCATTTGCTCATTTTTATTTTTTTTATTTTTTTAGGATATTTTAGTAACAACGTACATCGTCCAGAAATATAGTTTTTTCCACCAGGTCGTAAAAATTGTTACCGTTTGGCGAACGAAAAAAAAAAGGAAAAGGGCCTATAGAACGTCCGGGCTGCATAATATATCAGGATGTGCGGGGTACGCATTGCGGTGCGACAAAGGACGAGCTATATAGAGTTGGCTCTCGCTCGGGAGAGAAAGCTCTTCGGGTCTTACATATCGCGGCGCGATAGTCGTTTGTTTCGTCGAAGCGCGCGCGAGAGAGCGTTTAGCCAATTGGTGCAACAAAGGGAGGGGGTCCTCTTTCTCTCGTACTCTCACTCTCTTTCTCTCTCACCGAAGCGTTCGGTCGGGTTGAACGTCGGGCGCGCCGGTCGAGAGAACGGGCGAGGGGTTGTTTGTAGCCAGAGTAATGGCCGCCTGCGGGCTCTCGCTCGCGCTCCCTCCAGGAACGAACGCTCTCTCGTGCGGTGTGGCAGCGTCGGTGGATTCCGCCCCTCCCATTCAACGAGCATAGAGTAGAAAACCCGAGGGGGTTATATAGGATGGAGAAGCCCCGACGAGCACCGATACACCTTCTCCTCTACGTTTTAGGGGAAAGATGTCATCGTTGGACCACTTAATCAACAATATCAACCGAACGCTAGGAATTATTACCCTGAGAACTTTGTAAGATGAATCACTCCAATCTTTATTTAAATATAAACATCCTGGTTGCATAAATTATTAAATGAATTTTTTATAAATTAAATTGTTTCATTTTCAACAATTTCCTTTTCTCCAATTTTTTTCAAGTTGAATTATTGGAAATACAAACCTGGTTCCTGTCCTCATATTCGAATCCGTCGATTCTTGACCTCCATTACTTCCAACACCCCCAGAATTTGACTCCTGCTCGATGAAATCTTGAAATTACGAGAAGAAATTGAAACGAAGAGGAATACAAGGGTGGTCCATTCGTTTAGACCGGTCCGATCGTTCGGTCCTTCCCCTTTATATATACATAAACATATCTATCTATCTATCCGTACAGTACGTTGGAGCATTTCGCACGTACGATGCACACGGAAGCAATACGGGGCTAGATATGGGCGGGTAAATCCGAGCAGGGAAAGCAGAGCGTGGCGCGTTCGAGAATCGGGGATTTATTCGGAAACTATTGCACGCCCGGGCCGCGACTGAGAGAGGGCCGCCCGCGCCGCGAGACGCGAGAGGGTGGGGTATATATACCCCTCGTACCACCACCATCACCACCACAACGACGGCGACGTCGACGACGACGACCACCACAGATTCGAACCCGAATCTATATGGACGGTACCGGGGTGCATATACGTTGTACGGGGCTATCGTGAGCACGGTGCTCGACTAAATGCCGCCCACGCCCGCGTATATCTACCGCACCGGCTCGGTGTACTACCGAGCGAGCGAGCGAGAGAGAGAGAGAGAGTGAGTTCGCCCCGAAGCTTTCGTTGTGCCTCTCAAACCCTCCTCTATCCCATACCTACTTCGCGAAAACAGCTCGAAAATGCTCGAACGTAATATATCGTAGGTAGAGAATGTGTAGGACTCCGGGAGCTTCCCTGCGGATTTAAATCCCCTCTCTCCCTCACACACACACACACACACACACATATACGTACATACGGGAACCAAAAGCGGATGTATCGTTATATATCGTTGGTATGCTACGGATATATTTATACATACGTGCGCACGAAACGATGGACGAATATTCCGGTACGAACGTGACATCGATGGACACCTCGAGAAAATATTATCTCGTCTTTGCTCTTGGATGAATATCGTTCGCGACGCTCGATGGGCGAAACGACGGTTTGTATATTTTTTTTATCACGACCCTCCAGGTGTTGATCGCGCTTTTGAGATATTATATTTATACGTGTGTATTTCAGATCCGCGATGTCGAGAGCAGAGGGTCTATCCTCGCGCTAGTTTCGCGTCACACCGCAAGGACAGAGAAAGAGAGAGAGAGAGAGAGAGAGAGGCTCGTGGTACCGTATTTATCCGTTTTCTGGTGTGGGTCGCGGTTGTGCGCGAACACAGCAGCGACTGGTGCGGGTTGGAGGGACGCCCGCGAGGGAGCCAACAGCCGTAAACCTGCCAGCGCAAAGTATTGCATAAATAAGTGCGGTGGCGAAATATTCATGGCTGCGCCACACCACCTACACCCTTTCTCTCTCTCCCTCTCTCTGCGTACCTCACTTTCGGCGTGGCGTAAGCAGCGCCAACGGCGGTGGCGTCTCTCACCGCTGTTCCGTCGACGTGCCACGTGAGTGAGGTGGCTCTGTGGTCGTCGTGCCGATGTGACGACGTCGACGACAACGACGACGACGACGACGACGACGATATGAGGGAAGCAACACCGAAAGCTGGATATTCGTTCTCCCTTCTACCTCTTCCCTCCGAGGTTGGAAAACGTCGATCTATTCATGAGGACCTCTATCAGTTCTCTGTGCTATCCCGATAAATTTGAGAGTCCCACGACCCCTCGAACCTATCCATCCCTTTTACCGACTATATTACGAACACACGTGGCGCGTATAGAACCGAAGAATCGTGAAAGCACTTGGTACGAGAAAAATCGGCCGGTCCCTAAAAGTATGAGCAAGTACGAACTCGATTCCAAACTGATTCTCGAGGGATCGACGATGCTGGAAATAACGTTTATGGTCTTATATACGTTTGGTGAAATATCGATAAAAAAAATGTCGGAAGATTCACGAGGCAGTTTTTATAATTTTCGGTTTTATTCGGAGGGCATTATTCTAGATTTATCGTCCGACGATTTCACACGGCCTCAACTTCCGGTCGTCTTGCTCCTCCAACCACCAAGTAGCTCGGCTATGAAACCTCCAGTTCGTTGAACACACGCTTCGTGTATCGCGGTACTTCCATCGCTATCAACTTTGTACACCATACGGTGTGGAGGAACGAGGAGGGGTGCTAGGGAGCCGTAGGAAGAGATGAGGCTTAACAGTACGTACGTACCTACCCGGCGATATATCAAGGTGTATATAACACCGAGCGCGCGTTAGCCATGTTAGAATGGAGGAGGAGAGATCGTAAGCTCCTCCCGCCGGATTGTCACGCGCTTGTATAACCGTCCTGGGTCGAAGAAACGAGCGCGGGGCCTACTACCGTGGAAAGGGGCTCGCAGCGGTGAAAGAGAAGTTGCGCGCAAAGTCGGCGTGGATGAGAAAGAAGAGGGAAGAAGGAGTAACGGTGGACGAGGAGAAAGAAAGATGGAAGAAGAAGGAAAAGAAGAGGAGGAAGAAGAAAGACGAAGAAGAAGGGTGATTAATCTTGCGGTCTTCCACGTCTCTCCAGGGCGAGGACGCGCGAGCTCGCGCGTTATTGATGGAGACTTCTTTGAAAGCTCCGTCTTCGGCTTAAGGCTTCCCATACTAAACTATATACCGCGGGAAGAGTACAAGATCCAGCGTGGTCCTCACTTCGCCGGAGCAGACTCGTCGCGTTTTAGCCTCTTCTACGCTTTCTCTCCTTCTCTCTCTCTCTTTCTCTCTTTCTCTCACACACACACACACAAACATACATACTGTGTAACTCCTTTTGCCACTGTCACGCTCTCATCGGTGGCATCGCCTTTTGAAGCGCGAGGCGTCGCGATTCTCGCGAACGGTTTTGCCGTATAAGAAGGAAGGGAGGCAAGGGAAGGCAGAATAATAACGCGCGGCTACCGTGTCCGATGTACGGATGCTGGATGCTGTCCATACACTGTCATCGACATCAACGAGGATGAGTGTCCTCTCTCTCTCTCTTCCACTCCCTCTCTCTCTTCGCTCAAACCTTTCTTGTCCTCGTATAGCCTCGCGAAAAGAGAACGAGAGAGAGAGAAAGAGCGAGGTCGACAAGACCGCACCACCCGCTTCTCGTTTCTCTTCATCCGCAGCTGGTAAGCCCGAAAAGACGACGAACAGAGGAGGACGGAGAGAGAAAGAGCGAAAGGACAGTAAAAAAAAGACAACCGCCGTGGGAGGGTTGAGCGAGTTGCTCACGTTTTTATATCTCCGCACCCCATTAATATCCGTTGTTGCGACGCCTCCTTGCAATTTGTCAACATCTCATATATATATATATACATATACCTATTTAATTTCGTTTTCACCCTTCTTTCGAGACGAACCCGGGTTCTCCGGGTCATGATGCTGTTATAGTGCGTTACATTTCGCGGGGGAGGAAGAGAGCCAAATGGAATGTTCAACGGTCTGTGTTACTCCAGGATCGTACGATTTCGATTTTTCGTGTTTTTCTAAATAATTTTATATCAAATCCGATCAAAAATTGATTTTTTTTAAGAACTATTCTATTTTTACAAATGTCAGGATTAGGGATGAAAGGAGAACGGTCGGACAACGTTGGGGTAGTTAATACCACAGATATGCACGTGGCACGATCGTGGAAGAGAGAAATTGAGTGATAGACGAGATCCACGCGCCTTCGCTTCGTTCCACCTTTTCATTTTCGTTCGAACGGAGAAAATGGATATTAATAGCCCGAGGTCAATTTTGAGCGGTCACTCGACAAACCACAGCGGGCTTCTGGCCTCTTCTCCGCGTGGTCAGTGTTTATCTGGACGTTAAAGAGGTTCTGGTCGGGTCTTTCGCCTTCTCGGCAGGTTCCATTGTTGTCTCAATCAATCGGTCGTGGTTTACAGTATGAATGCAAACCCCTAATTGATTATCTCATCAATCATCTCTACGGCGTTTCGTCCTTTCCATTGCTTCTGGTCATTTTTTCGTATCCCGCTGACAGGGGCATCGTGATGATCTTATGAAAAGATTTACCACGTTGATTAGTTTGTTATGATAATTCAATTACATTCGGTTGGCTACAAAGTCATTCCTTTGAAACGCTCGTGAGTTAATTATCGTAATACCCACGATACTCTCAAATATATATTTATTTATTTATTTTTATATAATATTATATAGATAATTATACAATTTCACATAATTTATACGATTTGAATAATCATTATTGTGTAATAATATTAACATCGCCTCTAATTGCCCCGCCCAGTGCTGCCGCTGGGCGGTCGCCGTCGCTTCTAATTTCAAAGACTCTCACCGCCGCGCCGTGGCGTTTGGCGGAGACACGCAGAACTTCGCAAATCAGGCTCGTTCGTACACTTGCACTTTTATACATTTCGAACTGAGAATTGCCCAGAAATACGTTGGAAAATGGATCTTCATAAAGGTAGAGACCGGACGATGTTACTTTTCTAATAATCTTAGCAATATAAAAGTATTAACACTGTGTCCGAAATGTTCAGACCAAATGTTAGGTTATCCCTCGTTGCGACAACCACCATCTCCACCTCGTTGGAACAAAGTTTCATCGAACGTTCGGAACAGATTTCATCTCGACCAAAGCCTCGATAATCGAAACAGCAATCCCACAATTATTTTCCCCTGTGGTCGATTGTCCATCGAGTTATACAGTCCAGACTCGTACGTTCGAGGGTGGAAAGTCGTTTATTCTCCCGTTTGGACAATCTTCAATTGCCATCATTGCTGGAGCGTCGCTTCGTTCTCCGTATCCGGATAAAGTCGGAATCAGGATAACGAAGTTTATTACGAGATCCTAAAGCGGAGACAGAACTGTCAGGGTGTCTGTTTCGTCCAACTCGAAGAAAGCCGAGTCGTTTGGTCGCCATTGACACGGGTCAGCGGTCGCAGATGGCCAGAAATTACTCTCGGCGATGGAGCGACAATTACATTTGAGCTTTCACGCGTATTGGAACACCTAACCTGCATCTCCATTTTATCTTGGAAAAGCGTACGGATCTTTTCCATACTTCGATTAATGTTCGAGAGAAACATCCCACCAATAACAATTTTGATGACCTACGCATGCGCTCGACCAAATGCTTTGATTATTTAAAAAAAAACGTGTGTAATCTTTAAAACTAGCGTGTCTCTCTACAAACCGGTACAATCCAACTTGTTATTCTCAACGTTCCTCGAAACAGTCTTACCATGCAAAATTGCTCTCTGGCAATCGTTTCGACGTTATACGACTATAATAAACCCAATAAAATTAAATCGTCCGTTTATACGTATTTAGAGTAGGCCGAGAGTGGTTTGATTTGACGAAAGCGAATTGGTCTCGTTGGCGAAACGTGCCACTGCCAGTTACTAATCGGGCAAAATACACCATTGGTGTACGCCGGGATAACCCGGAGGCTCGTGTGGCGGTAGTTATTCGCTGTTGTAACAATAGCAAAGCGTGCCACGCGAAGCGTATACAGCTAAGGAGAATGAGGAAACGGAGAAGGCTGAGGGTGTTTGCAAGGGTGCCCGTTGTATGAATGAAATTATTCGCTTCTGGGAATACCGAGTCTGGCTGCGACGCTGTTGGCAACCCCGGCCTACCTCTCCCGCGCCCTCCGAGGTGTTGATTGCGAACTGCATGCGCGGCAGCTGTGTTTTATGCTCGTTTCTACCCTTTCTCTCTCTCTCTTCTTCGGCACGATCGCGCGGTTGTCGCTTACGCCCTTTCTCTTCGTCTTTAACCTCACTCCAGTCTTTCTCTCCCTCTCTCCTTATTGTATTATCGGCGTGTTAGAATGAGAATGATAAACGCCTATGCAATATCCGACGCAAAGTGAGACAACACTTGGCCCCGCCGCGATTGTAAAATATTAGGGTCGATTCGATTCGATGAATTTCCGAGCAAAATCGCGAATTTATTTGATCGATGTTTTTATACTTGCGACTGACGATAATTAAATTCCCGTTAAATTAAATAAAAATTGATTTGAAAATTTATCGATAAAAATAGAAAATAACAAAGTTCAATCTGAATAAAGCTTTCATTTACGACGGATCGATTTTATCTCGGACGAAAATCGCATCAAGAGGGTTAAAATACTGTTATTCTATTAAGCGGTAGGGAAATATAACGACAGATGTTGCCACTCTGTAGCAACATATATGCGATTGGTTATGTACCATTTTATTAGTACGAAATAGTTAAAGAGGGGGGACAAGTTTTGCGGCTGCAGTTTCACGTCGCAACGGACCCGACCGTTCATCCATTCGCGCGAGTCATTGTGTCTCTTTGGCCATCGTGCGCAGGGCACAACGAGGAAGGAAAAAAGGCAAAAGTCACTCTTATTTATGGCTATATTAATCCTTAAATGGTATCTAATGTCACACCAGCCTGGCTGAGAGAGATCTGTCCGATTGGATGGCAGGAAGGGAGATATAAAGATAGAAAGCGAGAGAGAGAGAGAGTGAGAGAAAACAGAGAATGGACGAGTTTCGTGTGTATGGCAACCAGGAGTTTTGCCATTGTCGTAGGTTATTCATACGTGTGTTTTTGTTGCTGAGGTGCCGGCCGTTCGCTCAGCGTGTTCTCTCTCTCTCTCTCTCTCTCTTTCTCGTCCTTTATCGTTTTCTATCTTCCTCTCTCTATCTTTCTCTATCTCTCGTCGTAGCCACGTACAAACGACGGTGTCGAGTTACCGGATGGTACGCCGCGGGGTGTCCGTGACTTATACCCTCCGAGAGTTAGAACCACCGGCAACCCCCTCACTTCACCTCGTCCTGTCTCCGTCTCTCTCTCTCTCTCTCTCTCGTGTTCTCCTGCTTTACCCCCGTTGCGACTTCTTCCCACTCTCCGCGAGAGGTCCTCGCGTATATGTCATATATATACATATATCTGTGTATATATATATTTCCAACCCGCTGTGCCGAGACCAAGATGTTTTACCAAACATTTGTATCGTGTTCTACACACGCAGTACGAGATCGACACGCACGATTCAACGAAATGACATTTTTTTCTTTTTTCCCCCTGGTTATTCATTTTCTCAAAATAGAAAAACGAAAATAGAATTTCGTAAAATTATACTTTTATTAAGAGCTGAATCTCCACTTGTCACGCGATAAACAAATCGCGACACTTCGAATCGCAAAATATTTTCTTTCATTCGGAGACTTTATTTATTTACATTAATTAAATATCGTTTAATTAAAAATGTCGATGAATGACAAAAATCCAAATGAGACGTAGTGTTTTTGCAATGTTTTTAAAATCTATTTTGTACGATATATATAAAATATTGATTAATCGAAGATAATTTGTCAAAGTCGAATGAATTTTGGAACAGCAGTGTGTCTATTGTACTAACTCGATCGCTTAGTCAAGGATAATCACGACAAACCGTATACATTACGCCTCGTACGTATACGTACGAACTACTCGGTCTTGTTTGAGCCAATAGATCGTAGGTGTCACGAGTCGCTGTCAAAGCAACGGTAGGTACAATACTTCCACCATAAAATCATCCGGAGTATTAGAATGAAATACAGTCCCTCGCGTATTATAACATCGGTATAAAAACCCGAATGAGAAATTCCGGGTGGCGGGCGCGCACAGCGGTGGTAGATTTTCGTCGTTATTGAGGTGTCAGAGCTCGGTAGCAACAACGTGTGAACCGACCGAGATGGAGCCGCGCGCGCGCGAGAGAGAGCCTAACGCGTTGCTCGCGTCCTAATGAATGGCCATTCTCCCTTTTCTTTCTTTTTTCATCTCTCTCTCTCTCTCTTTCTCTTCTTCCCTCTAACCTATGAAAAATTATTGTTGTAACGCGCCACGGTCGTATCTCTCTCCGACACACGGAAGAGTCAAAAACCGACCAGGTTGTCTTACTATAATACGCGAACGGACCTACCGCCGCGTGTGGCGATGCGTCCCGCAGCGAAGCCAGCTGTGTGTCCCGATGCGCTCCCTCGCTCGTTTATATCCCCGAAAGCTTCTTCTCCACGATGCTTTTTCTCATCTGTGGTCTCGCGAAGAGAACGAACCGAGAGCAAGACATCAGCAAGGCTTCGGGTGTTTCGCCACTTTTCACCCCCTCATCTCCCTTCGTACATCCCGCCCGCCCCTCTCTATCCTCGTATTTATCTTCACAAAAAGTGTACCACGTCGATCTCCGACTCGAGTGAGGAAGTGAATGTACGTACATAATAGCATATATATATATATATACCTATATATCTTAGTGGGATAGAATCGATAATAAAGGATAGACAGAAAGAGTGAGAGAGAGAGAGAGAGAAGGGTGAATTCTCCAACGGATGTGGCCAGCATACATCAGTCTTGATTAGAGGAGCTGACTCGGGTCGAATTAAAAGTAATGATTTGTTGAAATATTTCGGGACCTCTCGCCCCCTTCCCCTCATCCGTGCAATTCCCTACCCCTAACGTATCAAGCATGGTAGCGTTTTCATCCCCCTCCTATCCCCCCACCCAGGGGAACGTTGCCCCATTACCGGAGTTAATGCAACTCATCTGTTAGCAGAACTCCTCTATCCTGCACTCGCGAATATCCTACGTATACTTTGTAGATGTGTAGATATGTTTGTTTCTATATATACATATACCTTGGTTATATAAATGAATTCATCGGATCTACTCGAAGCCTGGCAGATATCAGATATTATCTCGTCTACTCCTCGAAGATTTACTCTTACGCACGAGACGAGGCTCGAGAAAACGCTAAATTGGTTGATTCTTTGTCTCTTTCAGCCTTCCTCTTTTCCTCTCTTTCTCTCTCGCTCTCGCTCTCTCCCTCTCGTGCGCAACGATATCTTCGTCGATCCGGAAAGCTGGAAAATCGAGTGAGACAAAGACCCGGAGGTATGGAAAACGAAATGGTAAAGTGCGAGAGAGAGAAGGACAGAGAGATGGAGAGATCGAGAGAAATCTTCTACCTCGATTCGCGGCGCAAATCGTGTATACGAATGCTCCGTAATCAAATAAAGGGGGAACAATGTTGGCAGAAGTACAGAGGCGAAGAGCGAGTGAACGAGGAGGAGAGAGCGAGAGAAAGAGGATGAAAACGGAAGCCAGCTCAGCAACGCGATCGCGATCCCGATCCCGCCCGTTCCTTGTCTCGGACACACCCACACCGTAACCTACGGAGCGAGAAGTTCCTTTCTCTCTCTCTCTCTCTTTCTCTCTCTCTCTCTCTTTTTCTCTCCCTCTCTCCCTCTCTCTCCCACTCTCTCTGTGTATGTTATTCAGGTACTATATATGTATCTACATATATTTTAGGTTTGCCAATGTGTAATACCCCCCGCCCCCACCCACCCTCGATCCCTCCTGCGTGCCCTTCCGTTCGCGGTTTTTCTCACATTCCCAGCAAACTCGCTCTCTCCCTTTCCTCGTTCTTCCCCCCTCCCTCTTTACGATTTTTACTATGTTATCCGAGCAAACGGTACTCGATACGCGTATTTACTCCCAGCGATATCAAGATGTCAGTTACACAGCCACGAAATTTTTATTCGAAATTTACGAATTTCTTTTTTAACTCGCTATATCTTGGCGATAAATTCAAAACCATAGTTTATTTTAATACGAATTAAGAGTGTAGATCGACATGGGGGTAGAACGATTTTCTTTTTGCTGCGAAAACTAGCCAGAAAGAGAAAAAAAAACATTTTTTCTCATATTTCTGTACAAAAGGTGCGAGACACCCCGAGGTGCTGATTTCCGTTAAAAATTGTTAGGATACATCCCCCGCCGTTACAATGGTGTGATCGAGATCGCAAATGGGACAGTTTAGAGATCAGAAAGAGAGAAATAGAAAGAGAATGAGTGAGCGATGCGACTGTTACGGGAGACAGAAAGATGAAAGCATATAGGTTGGGCGAGAGCCAGAGGGTCACGAATATCTATCGAGGGGTCTTCCCAAGACGTATGCGGTTTAATATTGTCCGAGAAAGCAACGAGGAAGAAAAGGTCACTGTCGCAACTCGGACTCTTCGGGTCTCGGGAGGGATGGAAGGAGCGGACGCGTACGTGTCTCTCCCGATGTCCTCCGTGAGAGAAAACATATATATATACGTCTACGTATGGACATAAGTATATGTATAGGGGTTGATGGGGGATGGCTTGGTTACACCAAGGGACCTTCCTGCATGTGTATGTGTATGTGTGAGAGAGAAAGAGAGAGAGCGAGACGAAGGACCTCTCGTGGCCCTAGTTCCACTCAGCACTCCTCTAGTTGACAAATGTCGCGCGCATCCCTTGGGTTTGCCCATACAGATATATCTATATAGCGTTACCTATCCCGTCCGGTCACGTTACGTATACAGCAGCGAACCCAGCCACCACACACTGGATTCCGGGCATCATCCCCCTAAGTCTCCGTGGACACTCGGACGAACGTAGCTGGATGTACGCGAAATGGCGTGGCAATCCATCTCAGGCCGTGAGACGAGTGTGTCACATCTTGTAAAAATACAAAGAAAAAGAAGGAAAATAAAAATTGCCATTTTCCCACGCGCCGATGGTAACAAAAATATTCTTTCCTTTTAATTAAATAAATTATTCATTCGATGTGTTAATAAATTATTAATTTATTAGCGAAAAGGTAGACGCTGTTAATTAAAGATACAATTAATTTTCCATTTGAACGAAGGATTAATTTTATTGTTTATTTTTCGACAACATATCTCGTTTCTAAAATTGATTTTTGTTCTGTAACAATACGAAATGAGTTTTGTTATCGCTAGATACAAGTTTTATAGATTGATTCGAGAGGCACGAGCGAGAATCATGACGAGAGCGAGATATGCGAGGAGGGGTGAGAGTTGATAGGAAGTTAACCCCGTGTGGTCGAAGGCGCGAGAGCACCGAGAATCCTAGAAGCAAGAGAAAACGAGCAAACTCGGGCCGTGCGGAGCACTCGTGAGAGAAGTCGGCGAGTTTACAGCCCGTGTCGGTGGCGTGCCGGGGTGAGTTGCGATAAAAAGAAAAAAAAAAGGAAAAAGAAAACTGTTTTTCTCTCTCGCCGTAGGAGCCGCCCACGAGATAATAAAAGTGTGAATAAGTGCCGAAGAGTGGCGTAGTGTGTAAGGAAAGCTTGCCGGAGAGAGAATTTCTCTCACTGGCCGGTAACACAAGCGGAGCAGGGGTTGGGGTGGGGGGTCGAGACGAAAATGTGAAAAGGAGGAAATAGAGTGAGTCGTAGGGTTCCGAAACGATGTCGAAAAGGGAGCGAGACAGAGAGAGAAAGAGAGACCAACGACCGGATCTCTGAAATATTCTTCATCCCCTCTGCCCCTCTACCCTCATGAATCTATAGTTCTCCATATATACGCCACGCTGACTCAATGGCAATATCCTTATTGATTTAAACCGGCCAAGAGAACATCCGACAGCCCATATTCTCGTTCACCCTTATAAATTCATCGATTTGCTGTTGAGGATTTCTTTTTATATCGGTCCTGATAAACATCGTCTCAAACTGTCCTTGTTTTTACTCGTATTAATGAACATCCCGCGATGTTCTTGAAATAAACAATTAATTTTAATTTTTTTATTTCCTTGGCTAAGAAATCATTCCCATTTTTGATAGATGGACTAATATTATATGAAAATCTATCGTGAGAGCAACGTAGTTGGATTTTTACCAATGGAATAGACAACAAATTTATATTTTATTTCAAGGATTGACATACTCATTGATCTGTTAGAAAGCCAATTACTTTTTGGTCAGCGTGGTGAATATATATATATTCAAATATGTATTCACAATATACATATATATGTACATAATTATAATACTATTCGTCTACACGTGACGTGTACGAAGTTTCGAATTGCCAGGATTGCAACTGGGCGTGTCTCCCATCTGGCGACTCTCGTCGACTATTAATTAATCGACGCACAGCCGAGGCTAACTGCGAGTTAATAAGCAAATTGGGTATACGTAGCAATAAAGTTAGCGCTCGAAGAGCCGTGAGAGAGCGAGCGAGGCGCGAGATTCGTGACTGAGAGGCTCGCAGCTTGGCGTAGCTCTCTCGCGCCCTTATAACGTCGGGCATAGCGAGGGAGTTTAACACCCTCGACGATCGCGGGGGCCACAGATGCGCGGCTTGCCATTCTCCCGAGCGACCACCCCAACTTCCATATCCCGACACAGGAGACTCTCTTTCCATGGTGTCGCTTTCTCGCGGAATATACACCGTACGATTTTCTCTCTCTTCCTCTCTCTTAGGATGCCCCCCTCCTCCTCCTCCTCCTCCGCAACCTCTTGTGTTAGCTCGCTCTCCTCTCTTTCCTATCCGCAATTCAATGTCATTGCGATCGTTGCGGAACGAGAGGAGTAGCGGGGTGTGAGAGAGAGAGACCTCGTTGAAATTGTTCCTTATACCAATGCGGTATTAAACGCGCCAGCTTCGACTCGAGGCCCTTACTTTACCTCGATAAATTTATTCCATCTTAGGACGCTGGTAACGTTCTATATCGTTTTCTTTAGATCGCCTCTATGCACAATTTATACAATTGTATCGCTACAAGTATCACATTTCCGTATAAATATTACAGTTTACAAAACGAAAAATCCCAAAACCATGAATTTCATAAATTTACATAAAAACATTTTTACTTTAGAAAAATTTCAATCGTTAAATCGTCAATACGAAAAATAAGTTATAAAACATACAAATAAACCTTTCACATCGCTACACAAAACGGAATTAAAAGAATGTTGTTTTTTTTTTCATTACAAACGTCACTAACAGTACATACATCTCGTATACAAGATCGTATTATACAAAAGACGAAAGAGGGTTGGGTTTGGTATAGTTAGCAATAGGCTCAAAGGAGTGCTGTGGATAACGACTATAACGATATAATACTCGATGCAAATCCTTTAATATCCGTTGATGAAGCTTCCACGACGCGCCCCTTTGCCACCCTCTGCACCCCCACCCTCGTCCCATCCGATGCTCTCTTGCTGCAAGAGCGGGGTGAGCGTAAGCTTGACGACTCCCTCGAGTATACATCGGAGTATATATACCTCGGGGATGCTGCATATACGTCTATTATACGTATATATATACATATATATTAACGATAATACACGTGTCTATAGATATATGACAAAACTGGGCGCAGCTTCGTAGCTCTCCTCTACGTGCCAGTTCCATCCGCAGTGGCTCCTTGCGAATTCAGTGCAGTTGACACTCTGAGAAATGACGTGCTTCATTATTATAATATTGTCGAGCTGCGCCAACTATTAGGTTTGGCCATGGCCGTATTCTATAGTGTAAAGTGTACGGCATATATAATATGACAAACCTCCCCTCCCTCCTCCTTCTTCGTCTCGGCGAGAGAACCACGTGGGGATATGTGCGCCATGGTGTTTCTTCGTACGTTCGTTTTTTTTTTCAACGCCACGTTATATCTATATATGTATATCTAATGTGTCTTCTCCGAGGGTTTCGTCCCATATATTCATGCGCACGCTTCGTTCCCATTTGTCCCAGACAATAGACATATCGTTCTCTCGATGATCGAGTGACACTCGCACCGGACGAGTCACAAACACCGAGAAAAATGAATTTATCTCGTTCAAGGGCGAAGATCGTTTTGAACCGAAGGGAACAAATATTGTCTCGATGATTTGGATGAAAAATTGTTGAAATTTTGGTGATAATCGAATTTATCGAACGTCGATTCAATTTTTTGAATTTTTTATTTGGCTATTACTGTAACGTATAAATTTGATTTTTGATGGATTATTCGCTCGAACGATTTATCATTACTCCAAAAATTATAAATTTGTAGAGAACGAGATAATTATGTTTAAACGACTGCATGTTAAAATCGACCGAATTTATCGAATATCGACTAAATATTATAGTAATCAATTTATCGAATTATTAATTATCGTAACGGATTTATATGTCGCTTATTTATTCGCGGAATTTATCGTTAATCTAAAAATTATAATTTTTTAGGGTACGAGAGAATTATGTTGAACCTGTCGAGGGAGGATATCGTTATAGTCTCGTGCGACAGTGAAGGAGTCAAAACCAGTTGGATAAGAGCGTTCGTGGCTTTTCGCGGCATGTAGAAGCATCAGAGAGAACGACTCCACGGTGGATCGCGGCGAGGTCGAACAAAATTTCGTTGCTCCATGCTTCCCTCTCTGCCTGGGGCTCAACGCGTCATTATATTAACGAGAGACCATCATTCGCACGTGCCATTATTTACACGCAGCAGTGGTGTCAAATACGAGAAATCCTTCGACGCGTTACTGCCCCGACACACGTTATACTGCTTCTCTGTTGTCTCTGGTGTGTACCATAGACAACCAACCCCCTTTCACCCCCAACCCCTAATCTCGCTCTGTATACCTATATACATGTATATGGTTATCCCCCTGACCGTTTGCCCTCGCACATCGATGACGTCCAGCATCCAAGATAGACCTTGTCGAAACGTCGAGAGGTCGTCCGTTCGGCCAGATATCTGGCTATCAAAGCTCCTCGTACGAGGGTAACGTATACCAGCAGGGTAACCAAGGAGAGGGTAGTTTGAACGAGATCCGCGTGTGTTACCCCCTTGCGAACACGCTAACGCGATATTCTCCTACCTTACAATGTTTCGTACGATATTTCACGTTATGCTATATTGTTGAAAAAAATTGATAAGAATCGAAAATTTTAGGGTTAAATGTTCAGAAAATTACAACATTTTTGTAAATATTTTTGAAAATAACTTTTAGCTTGTAAAGGTTTTGTTTTTAGAGTTTTGTATTGGGTATGGTCTGAAATATTGATGATTTATGAGAAATTGAAAGAAAATCATGAACGATCATTATTATAGTTATAGGGTGAGGGATGAGGGATGAAATAGTGGTTATATACCACTATTTCATCCATATTTCGTACTGAAGTTAAGCAGCACATTTTCCACGATTCGAGGCAAGGCCGAAAGCCTCTAGCTTGTATATACGTATAGTTTTTACTTCCGACTACCTCTCACACTCCCCTCTTGCTTTTCTCCCTATCTCTCGCTCGCTCTCTCTCTCTCTCTCTCTCTCTCGTAAAGCTTAAATAAAGATAACCGTGGCTTAGGGTTGATATCGTGCCGAGGGGGACGTTACGGCTGGTTGAGTCAACGAAATCAATTTATTCTCCCCTCTGCGCTCACTGTAAGCGCGCCCGGCAACACCCTCTTCCTCTTCAACCCCCTCCTTTACCCTCTTTTCTCAACACCATTTCTCCGCGAGTTCCCGTTAGCTTTCCCGGTTTCACGTTCACGAGAGCCGCAACGAGAATAGTGTGTAGTACCGCCTCGCTATCGTTGCTTTACGAAAGCAAGGAACGTCTCGAACCAGGACGCGCAATCGAGGCTCACCAAAACCAACCCCCCCGTCGTCCTGATGTCCCAAAAAGACTCGATGGCAGACTATCACGGCCTCACCCTCCTACTCTCGTAAGACGCTTCTTTTTTTTTCACCTCATCATCGTACCACTCAAGTAGAGTGGTGCGTAAAAAAATATGGGGGTGTCGATGATCGCTCAAAATAATTATAATAAAAATACAACAAATTTCGATGTATCGTCCATAAAACTGTTCGTTTCTGATAATTTATGTTCTTATCTTTTAAGTAAAAAAGAGACATTAATAGCGATTCTTATCGAAAAGTTAATTTTTCATATTTCTGATTCGTCGATTTTTTTCGTATAATAAATTACGACTAGGAAAGGAATAGGAAAATAATTACAATTTTTCATACTTCAGTATTATTCTACATTTCGTATCATTCTTCCAGACCGGATTTCATGCCCTCCGTCCTCCTTGAAAGAAGCTAGACGAAATAAAACATCCGAAAGAAGGGATCGTAGTAATCTGGACCCAGCTATATCATCCATGGTGAGAGAGTGAGTGAGAAGTAGAGGAGGGTAGCGAGCCAAGTCAATATGCGAGCGCCTCGGTAGAATGGACGGCGGTCAATCCGATTTCGCGGACCCTCTCGTCGAAAGACGTTTTCTCACCAGCGTCAAATATGTTATTGGATCCTGGTGGACGATATGCCGATATCTCCCAAGAAAGGAGGAGAAAAGCTCTCCCGTAGCGTAGGTGACTCCTAAAAAGTAAAATTTTTAAATTTCAAAAAATTTTAAACCAACAATCTTGCCACTCCCACTATAACTAATGCGATAATATAATGTTCCCTGCAGTCTCGTGTAGTTTACTCTAGGTCGTGGATGAAACGTGAAAGGGAGGAAGTGGGAGATTTTCGTAGTTGGAGCGCATCCGGCGTTTCACCTTCTTAATTCAGGGTAGAGGCGATAAAAATGACAGTGCCACTGCTCGCTTGGGCTGACTTATATCTTTCATACATATATAGATATAGTCACATATACGTAAATATATATAGAGCAAAGAGCGAGCAACGGCATTGGATGTACAAGCCTGGTGGGCCAGGTCTGACAAAAAATAAGAATGGAATAAATAATAGCTGGCCCCCCGAGCTCATTCAAAAGGATAACAAATGCGTGTCTGCATAGAGGTTAAAGAAGGAGAGTAAGAGAGAGAGAGAGAGATATGGAGAAGCCCTCCGGAGGCTGACAATGGGGTGGAGACTCGCTTACACGTACCCGCGGAGAATCAACGAAAACCCTGAGGAAGAGAAAGAGGGCGCCAGTCTCGAGCAGTCAGTGGCAGGCATTTGTACACACACACATATATATACGCGTATCACATCCTCATTATTCGCTTTCTCCACTCTCAACTCCACCTTATCATTACCGCGGTCTTTCAATCCTTGAAAAAAAAAGAACAGGAAAATATTAAAATTCACCCCGGGGCAAAATCTTTCAATTTTCACGCCACTTTTTCCCATCCCTCGTAGATCAAAAATTTGTAATTTTTGTTTTCCTTTTTCCTCGTAAAATTCAATCCCATTGCCATAGGCGAGAATGTTACCTATGTTAGCACGCTAAATACACGACGGTCGAAATGTTGAAATGCGTGTCGAAACGGAGATCCGCGCGTATTCGTTAATCCGACAGCGGGGATAACAATGCCAACGAGATGACACTCTCGAGCTGGCGAGGCCCGTTTGGCTCCGGCTGCACCTATACGTATAACCGCAACCCGGAGATATAGGATTCTTGTTCGCTATGCGTGTATGAGCGAGAGATTGAGAGAGAGAGAGAGAGAGAGAAAGAAAATCCTCCCTCCCCATCTCATCCCCCTGCACACCGATGAGGTCTCGCGCTACTATTTCGACTTGTGCATTCTATTGAGAGAAGCTGTAAAGCGACTAAATCCGCGTCACCGAGCGGGAATAGTGCTTATAGCGAGGCTCTATAGTACAACGGAGAGATGCATGAAGAACGTTCAAGGGAGAAGAGTGCCAGAGGAGAAGGGAGGGGTTACTAAGGTGGCTGCTGGCTGCTGTTCCTGTACCGTTTTGGGTCCTGCCAGAGAACCCTCGCGGAGCTCACACAATACAGTAGCAGCAGCAGGAACATCGCAGACCGTCAGCATTGTGCGACCCTAATCGGATTAGAGCATGCACTAAAAAGAGCAAACGCCCAAATCGCATTTATATTAGCTACGTGAATGAGTCGTAAATATTTATGTTTCAGAACGCGTACATATATATGTATATTGTTATATGTATGCGTATACGTATATAACACTGGGCAAGTGGCAGGCTAATCGGTTCACGCGGATGTTGTCACAATCGGATTTCGAAGAAGGACCATACAGGCGTCTTGTATATTCTCCACTCTTCGACCGCAGCTTCCAAATCTCTAGCTATACAATACAATATGCGTGTATATGTAAGATTTGTGTACACGGAACGAAACGAGACTCGAGTAATATGGATATTGTGCTTGTTATCGGTAGCGATATGTATATAAAGTTGGAGGGCTGTATCGTTAGTTCGCCGGAAAGTCTCGATTATGTTGCGCCATCTGATGGCAACGGGCGTATACTAAGCATTAATGAACAGTTAAAAAAAGTTACGATTTTTCATCGTTTTTGAAATTGGAATTGGTCGCGATTAGAGCGAAGTTAATTCGTTAATTGGAAAAATTCAGAGGGCGCGAGTTTAATCGTACGACGAACCCTTTCGTTGATAATTCACGGATTAGAAATTACCATTGGTAACGTTAATTAACACTGATTCGAGGATTTTCACGGAATGATTTTTCCTTTTTTTCCTCCTTTTTCTTTCCACCCTGTGTAATTACGTGGGATAGTTCCCGCAAGCCTGACCATCGAGCTGGCACAACCCCTCGGTTCGCTCTTTGCGAATCGAGAGACTCTTTCATTCCCCCTAGCGCGGTAAAGATCGCGACTCCCGAAGTACTTAACGAAAAGAAAAACGTACTATTATGTAAAAAGGAGGGTGGGGTGGGGCTGGTTTCAGGGAACGGCAAAAGAGGGTGTAGTATCAAAGTCGTCCTCGTCGTCGTCGTCGTCGTTGCGGGGGAGATTGGCAAAAGTGTGCAAAGTATCGTCGAGCCTAATTATTCGGCATCGACGAGAGAGAGTCTTTAGTTCGAGCAGCGACCGGAGAGAGATGAGGGATGGAGAGAGGTCGATGAGAAGGGGTGAGTTTTCACTGGGCCGGGGATTTGGGCATCAATCACACCAGCGTCCTCGTGTCACAGAGTTAGAGAGAGAGAGGGATGGAGGAGGAGGATGAACGACGGAAAATCTGTAGACCTCTCGGTCATTTGGGGATGAAACGCCAATGTGGACAAAAGTTTGTCGGCTATCGACGTACGGATAGGAGAAGGAGGAAGAGGGAGGGGGTTGCAGCCACCACCGCGGATATCCTCGCGAAGAGTCGTCGCATAGCCCCGGCACCGCGGCTGCAAATGAGTTTATAAAGGCAATATCTCAGCGAGCGAGTCGACCCCTCGCCCTCTCCACCCCTTACCCTTCCTTGACTCTTCAACTCAGTTCCTCCCGCGCTTGCTCTCCATCCGAAGCAGACTGTCTATATATATATACATATACATATAACTATACCGAAGGTTATAAACGACGGTCGAGGAGAAGCGACGACGAGAAGGGTGGGAGAGGGTTGGAGTGAACGGGCGAGAGGTATAACTCCGGGAGCGACATCGCCGCCACAGCCGCTAATAATAAAGTTTCCTTCGGTGATTCGACAACGCGTAGACAGATTTAAAAATTTCCCGTCACAAGGTGCTCTCCCGATTTGCCGGAGCTCTCTTCGCCCAACCCCTCCATCCAACCCCCGTCTCCCCGTCCCGCGTCGATTCACCGCGCTTCGCGCGTTCTCAACCCCCGAACCCCTTTTCCGCACGGCGATCGAACATCCCCGAGCCAACGGCAACCCCTTTTTCCATAGCTCGAAGCAGTAGACCGTTCCTCTCGCCCCTTGTGAACTCGTCTTTTTCAACCCCCTCGCTACCCTCTCTCCTTTCTTCTTCTTCTTCTTATTCTTCTGCTTCTTCTTCTTCTTCTTAAATCCGACACCCCTTCTCGTCCTTGCCGCTTTCACCGACCGAGGGAAAAATTAATAAAGTTGAGGAACAAAGTAAGTTGCTGGCTGGGGCGTAATGCTATGGCAGTGCCTTCGCGAGGAGTGGTGGACGTGGAGGACGAAGAGTGGTTGGGGGTTTAGGGGAGGTGGGGTGGGAAAGGAGCGAACGAAAGCCTTTCGGAACAGGGTGGACTTTATTATAACGGAGTGTCGAGTCTTTTATGCTCTCCCGCCTTTTCCTTCTCGTCGCCATCCTCGCCTTACACCCACGCTCATACTTATGTATATAGCTGTGCATGTTGGTGTGTGTCACACCATCTCACCTCGTACTCTCTTTCTTATACACACCTCTCTCGCTTTCTCGGTTCACACAACACGTAGCATCAGCAGCAGGAGCCTTGTTACAGTGACTACTGGTTTTGCTCGCCCGGGTCTCTCTCCCTCTCTCTCTCTCTCTCTCTCTTTCGCTCTCCCTCTTTCTCGCTACTCCTTTAACTATAGCAATTCTCGTTTCTCGCCCAGTTTCTTACAGCGTCGCTGATTTTTCTCGATTTTTTTTCTTCTTCTCTCCTCTCGTCTCGTCGTCTCGCGATTCTCTTTTTTCTCTCACATTTTTGCACGACTCCCCGCGGGATTAAGGGAGAAGCTCGCCTCGGTAAGAAAACCGAGCTGACGAACTGTTTTGCAAATGAAGATTCGCGACGCTGTCGTTCGCGGGAAAAAAAGTGTACAGTGAAAAAACAAAAGACAAAGACATTGAAAAACCGTGAATAAATCGGTATTTACATTGGTTTTGACAGAACGGTAATGAATTAAAAACGTCTGTCGTAATTTTCTTGATACAATTTCAAGCTTTAAACGTTCGTTGTCACTTTGTCCGTAAATAATCGCGATTTTTGTATTTCCATTCACTGCCGATAATCGCCAATGCCTTCAAAAATGCAGTTGGTTAAGACCGCTCGGGAGAGAGTGAAAAAGACAGAGAGAGAGAGAGAGAAAGACAGAGAGAGCCTTTTGGCAACGAATGAAAAATCGTTGCCTCTGCATTCTCTCTCTCTCTCTCTCTCTCTCTCTCTCTCTCTCTCACACTCTCTCACTCTCTCTGATACGCGAAAAATCGTCGAAGCACACAAACACGTTTGAAACGTCGAACGTCGATCTCGCATTCGTGGCTCCATCGGGGCGAGTGTGGCCGTGTACTATATAGTAGCGAATTCTCGCCGGTGGTGGGCGGCATATAGGTAGGTAGACGAACTGTTTGCCGGTTAGGTTGGACCAGAGAGCGAGAGAAAGAGAGAGGAACGGAGGACGAGGAGGAGGAGGAGGAGGAGGAGGATGCCGCGATGGATCGGCGTCCATCACCGACGCACCAGCAGCAGCAGCAGCAGCAGCAGCAGCATCAGGGACAGTCTGTGCGCCCGCACCGGTGATGGACAGCGGCGCCAATTTGACGCTTCGAGGCTTCGGCCACGCGAGACTCTTTTTTTTTCTCTCTTCTCCATCTCTCTCCCTCACTCTCTTCGCACACATCGTTGATGCCGCTGGTGCAGCAGCCGCCGGTTGCCCGCTCCGGCGCTCCCGGCACCTCCTCCCTCTCTTCCTCTCACGGCATGAAACACCACGCCGCGCACCGTCAGACCTCCGCCTCATCCTCCTTTCTCTCGCAAACCTCCCGATCACCCCCTTTATTTCACTCTCGCAGTTTAGCAGCTCTGGCGCGCTTCGGTGTGGAATGGGGCGGGGGCGCCGGGCAATGCTTTTGCTACATTGTACACATACACACACGCACACCTTCCTATATCCATATATATGTATATACGTATGCGTTTGTACGTGTGTGTACAATGCCGTCGCATTGGCGGGGAACCCCGTGAGAGCCGCTGAATATTGCATCGCGCATTTAAAAGGCCCCCAAACGATGAGGAGCACGAGGGGTGAGGAGAGCAGGAGGATCAAGCGGCGCATCAGAGAGCATCGAGAGATCGCCGCGACAAACGGTCGGGAGGAACACAGAGAGTAAGAGAGAGAAAAAGGGTGTGTGACGCCAGGCAGCACCGAATCTCGCCACATTCAGCCTCTCCTCGTCCCTCGTCTCTTGCACGTACGAGGGAACACATACGGATACATAAATACTATCCTACTTCTCCCTCTCCCTCTCTCTCACTCTTGGTTCCTCATCCTCCGAATCCCAATCTGGTGCATATCACACGTCGGTCAAACGCCGGCGCTCACTCTGCACCTCCAATGAAATCGTCGCTATGTACGTTTCATATATATATGTGCGTTTTAGGGGGTGGCGTGGGATGAGTTTCGACGAGATTGGACCAAAGTAGGCAGTGACCAACCCAACCCGTATTTCTCTCTCCCTCTATCTCCCGTTCACTCTCTCACTCACTTTTCGTTTCTCTCGTTCTCTTCCATCCTTTCTGATCCTTTTCCCTGCTTGATGGTATATCCACAACCTCTATTTCGCCACTCCGCGTAACTACTCGCGAATTATTTATCCGAGGTGACGATCTACCTCTCTTCCTCTTTCTCTCTCTTTCTCTCTCACTCGCTCGCTTTTTCTCCCTTATCGCTGGAACGTTTCGCGTTTCGAGGCGTAACTCTCTTTCCCTATTAGCATCGCCCCTTCGTACAGCGATGCAACTATACATATATATATAGTTACATGAAAATGTGTAGATATATTTATAGATCGAGTCTGCCACGTGCTAATACACTGTGTGTGTGTGTGCGTCGCACTTTCGGCTTGTCGGTGAAAAAAACCTCCCGGATGAGACAGCTCTCTTCCACGAGATTAGAATAAAACGCGAGAGACCGTGGAACGTAATGCGACATAATGAGCATTTGGAAAACGATTGATCGCATACCTGCGTTCGAGGAAGTTCCTCGTGTGTGAAATTTCGAAGGAATCTTTTAATCGCAGATATTTTCGTCAAATATACAAAATTTTCGTATTTTTACGTGCTAAAATGTAGGCTGTACACTTTATTTCTGTCATCGCGATCGCGGTTATATCAAACTGTTAAAATGTCATTCTTATTTCACGATACGAACGATCCTATTTTAAATACGAAATAAAAAAAGACTCCTCTCTCAATTTCCGGTTGAACGATCGTTCCACGACGATAATAGATCCTCCAAAAATCGACAGATTTTTGTGTATAATTGATCAAGGAGGGAGGCTTAACGAAGTTCGATTCTTAATTCAGCGAAAATTTCTTTCGAACGGACCGGTTTCCTGAAAATATTCAATTCCTTTTTGTAAAATACGCTTCGTCATGTTCTCCTCTCAATCTGTGCGAAAAAATAAGTCGAAGCGTTAAAAATTCCTCAATTTTTCCTGTTTAGCACGAAAAATATACGTTATAAGGACCAAAGATATAACACGATATTAATGGCACGGGGGGGTCGCGAAAGTTGATTCAATAAGTCCTGCACGTAGCGTCGATCGAGAGAGGAATACACGGACACGTACCAACATAAGCAAACGTATATAAGGCCACTTTTTGGCACTGGTATCAGTCTGGTCGTTTCGTGCACGAATGTGTGGAGGACAAGGAGGAGATGGCCGGGAGTAGGGGAGGAGGTCTATATCGGAATGCGGATAGCGTTCCGTCTCGTGCCTAATGAAGTCATCAGGCTCGCGCGTGCTACCGCCGACTTCTGATTAGATTCTGCATTTGTAGCCGTCCTTAACGTCCCTCGTTGATCCTCCATCCTCGCCCTCTCTCTCTCTCTTTCTCTCTTCCTCTCTCTCTCTCTTTCTCTCACGTGTATGTACCACGGATAAACATCGGCAAACTATTATTAGCCCCCGACCTCCGTGAGCAACTTCGAGTCAATTTTATCGCACGAGTTATTGGTCCTCTCTGTAATGTTGCTCGTACGTGTTGCAAGCATTAAGAGTTTTTGCGCGCGTGGTTCGAGTTACCGATGTCTACCTCGTGAACTTATTATTATTCTATCGTACTCGTTTACGAAAAGCGTCCTGGAATTATAAGTTATTCGCGTACGTGTATATAAATTTGTTTCGTCGTACGAAACTCGTATTTTTCCAATCGCGAGGCTTTATTTACCTCTCCGAGCTCGTTACTATTACAAATACGTATAAAGGAAGTAATGCGAGCGAAAATGTAAGTTTGATAATGGACGCGATCCGCAATGTACACGATGTAGAAAGTTCGCTCGTGAGAACACCCGTTGCGCACTCTTCTCGTCTTCGCGACGATAAAACGGGGTGTAACGAGTCGAGAACAGTGACGACGTGTTAAAACACGCGTCCGAGAAACATTGTTCTAATATACAAATTACAATAATTTCCGTCGAGAGGAAAAAGGAAAAAAAAATTTGTCTTATCAAAATAAAAATTTTGTTTCTCTCGTTGTGTCCTCGATTACGTTATTGTCGGTGAGATAAACCTCGGGTACAAGGGTGACTCGTTTTATCGATAAAAACGAATAGATCGTAGCTTCATAAAAAAAAATGTTATTTTTCAATCAAACGATGTAAAGTTTTCATTGTGTAATAATCTCGGACGACCCTAATGCCAGATGTACGCGATTGTAATAAACGATTTCCTAGCGTCGTAAGGAGATTGTATAAGCAATCTACGGTGTATGATATTCCGTTTGTCGAAATTGACACCCTGTCGAGCGGGGGTAACGCCTTCATTTATTACAGTCGTAAGATCTCTCAATGCACCGCGACATTGTGCCGGGGCAAACGAGAAACGCCGCAACCTCAACTTCGAATCTTTCTTTTCTCCTTTTTTTTTCTTCGTTTTTTTTACGATTTGTTTACAGCACTTCTTCGCCTCTCGGGCTATTATGCCTCTCAACGACTCTGGGTCGTTTCTCGCCCGCGAGAACGCCTTTTAATCCTATACTTTGAGCGAGAGAGAGAGAAAGAAAGAAAGAGCGAGGAAGAATGAGACTCGACGCCTTTCTCGAGTGTTCCACAGAGCCCGTTGCCTCCTCCACTTCTCTTACAATATTATGTGTTTTGACACGATGAAACGCTCTTTCTTCTCCCAACAAAAGCCGAAGCGGCCCCTTCAATCGCAATAAAAAAAAATCTTTCTTCCCCCTCCCCTCCACAAACAATATAACCAAGAAAGAATGAAGAAAAACAAAAACGGTCAAGGTCAAATATGAATACCGTTACAGTTTTCCGCCTTATCAAAAATGTAATCATCCTCAAAAATTGTTAATTCGACGCTCGAGGCGAGAGATAAAGCGAGAATTCGTTTTAATTGAAAAAAACATATTTCCAAAAAAAAAAAAAAGGAAAATAACAAGCGGTCAGTCGAGTTCGTGAAAGCGAAGTTCCATTTACAAGAAAATTGTCCCTGTTTCGTGAGGGATTAGGCGACGTACAGTCGAGCGGTGAAGCGGACCGGCAGAACTTCGAAGTCGCGATGAACGACTAGAGATAACGTGGTGGAGGAAAATGAAAGAAAAAAAAAAAACAAAAAATAAAACGGAAAAAGTTAGGAGACACGGAAGGATCGCGCGTGACAGAGGGTCGGAGCGAGAGATATAGTTCTTTTTTCTCTTTTTCTTTGTCTTTTTGTCTTTCTTCCTTTCTTTTTGGTGAAATTGCAACGGGTCAAAGTACGAGGACGAGAACGTTTACCGCACGAAAACGCAACCGTGACGAGTGCCGGACAAGCAGATTGCAGAATTTGCTGGCGTATATACGACAGTGGCACCAACGAGAACAGAGGGTGGGGGAGGAAGAGACCGACGGCCCTTCGTACGCTGTCGAACGACCCCCCGCTTGGAAAAGCTTTTAGTCCGTTCCAGCTTTCTGTCTCTCTCGACCGGGAGGAACCCGAGGTCATTCGTCACAGACAGAGCCCCACACCCCTGTAATAGACACTTTTGCATTATGCACCCCGACTACAAAATTTTCGGGATGTTCGAGCTCGTTAAAAAAGAAAGAAAATTAAAACACAAAAAAAATGATAAGAAAATTCATAATGATAATAAAAAAATTAACGTTGCTGTATTATTTAATAATTAACAATTTCTAGATAAATATTAGAAAAGAAAATGATAAATTTCGATCACGTTTGAATTAAAATCTCAATCCTAATTTTAAGAAATTGAAACTTTGGGAAAATCAATATCCCGCCTCGATCTATCGATAGATCATCCCATGAGACAAATCGTGACGCATCGAGTCCCTAAAATGAAGGAACGACTGAACAATTTGTGAAAAAACGAGAAAAAAAGAAAGCACGAATTAGTGGAGAAGATAAGTGTGGATGAGGCGCAGGTAAGTAAGAAGCCTCGGAGCTACCGAAAGTTTTTCTTTGTTTTCTTTTTTCTCACAAAGCGGTCCGGCTTTGTGAGAGAATGAATAATCGTTTGATCGTAGCGTCATATATGGCGAGCGAGAATGAAAGAGAGAAAGAGGGGAAAAAAAAGTGTAGGCACGGTTTCATGGTAGACTGAGCTCTCTCGCGAGGATTCGGAACTCGCCGCGTGTGTTTTAACGGGCATGGTATAGTAAGTTCGTGGGCGAGAGACGAGAAGAGAGAGCAAGTGAGAGAGAGAGAGAGAGAGAGAGAAAGCGTGTGGACGCTTGGCCGGCTCGTTAGGCTCGAAATAGATCGCGCGCTACTAATTCAGGCTGACATAATTGGGGGTGTTTGTTACCTGCACACACCCTCGTACGGGGGAATACGCGTACAAGATCGTATAACGAACGAAGAACACGGAAAACCTCTTGGAGCGATCCTAGGGGTCGATAGGCGATGCTATCATCGACCGACAGCTTGTACTCCGTCCCAGACTCTTCTGCTCTTTATTTTTTTGTTATTCCTGTCTTTTTTTTTTCATTTTCTTCTTTCAAAAAATGTTTTTTTCTCCTTTCGTTCTCTCCAATTCTTTTTCTACTCCTCTTCCTCGTTCTATCGGTCGTATTCCACTTCTTCAGTTTTCGACCCGTTCTCGCAGATCGTCGTGATTCCCTCGTCGTCGCTTAGCCCTCGTTCGTGTCGTGTTCTATATGTGTAAGTATATATAGGCACCAGGCGTCCCCGGAGAGGTCCGAGATCTCGCCGGGGAACCGACAGGCTCTCCGGTGTACCCTCTGGTGGCCCCTTTACTCTCTCACTTTCCTCTCTTTATTCCTCCTCTTGCTTTCATTCCAGTTTGTCAACGACCACGATGACGCCAATCAACGTTTCCCCGATCTCTTCCAATCGACGTCAACTCTATTTACATAATATTTTTTCTCCAATTTACATTTTTTTAATGCGGCTAATGCAAGTATTCAGAAATATTCGAGATTTATCATTTTTGTTTCCTTACAAAATTAAAATGCATCGTTTCTCGTTCGAAAAGTGTATTCTCGTCCCGATGAGGGAAAAGAAACGAATACGAGAAAGTAACGAACGACCAATATGCAAAAAAATTCTTCTCTACATTATTCCTGGCAACCCTCTCACCCTCCCTCCCTTTCTCACTCCCCCTCCCTCCCTCTCGCTATATTTCCGCGAGAATTTTATTCAGGACATTGGCATCGCCACGCTAAACACGACGAGACACCGGGAATAACCGTCGGGACGGTATTTATAAGCAACAAATGACAAAGGTGACAAGGCGAGAAAACTGTCCGACGTGTATACGGTACGAATTTATGTTTCACCGTCAAACGAATAGCTCGCGTATTTCTCCCGCGACCGTTCCCGTCTTCTTCTCGCGAGTTGTACGTGTGCGCATGAGTGAGTTTCTCAAAATATCTACTTGCCTGTCTCTCAGGCCGACTTCAATATGTATATATATATATATTCATTTACTCGTGTACGGTACGACGACTCGCAACGTTTTATATACTAACAGTTATGCTGTTACACGAGATCTTCTCATCTCGTGTCGAGGATTGCTTATTTTGTGCTAACACCCGAAATTTCTCTCTCAACGACCGCTTACCGTGGAGACTCGGGCGAGAAGAGCGCATATCGTCCCGCGGAAAACGGAATAATTCTATGGCTCGTATATACGGGAGAGGGCAACATCAAAAGGGTCCTATTAGGCAAAAGTATTGTAACACTTTGTCCTGGTACAGTAACAATTTCTCGTTACAGAATATAATTATAGTTAGAATAATTTAAATAATAATTTTTTTATCCATAATTTATTGTTAAATTTACAAAGACAATTACATTTTGAGTAAAATCGACGAAATTTTTACAACATTCTTGCTAAGTTATAATAAATCCCTAAGCAATAAAAAAAAAATTGTGATCGTAAATATGACGTGGGAAAATCTATCGAGCCCATCGTCATCCCTGAGAGACGTACAAAGACCAAAATCTCGAGTTTTCTGAAAATCGGAAAGAAATTTAAACCACAGCTAGACTCGTCGTTGTCGCCGTAAAAAAAAAACGAAGTGTGACGTTGCACTCGAGGAGGTCGGAGCACGACGAAACTCTCTCGTACATAATCTCGAGGAATAAAAGGAGAGGTTGCGAGCGAGCTTTCTTAGCTCATGTAAATCTCGAGCAGTCCCGAGTGAGCACAGTTTTCTTTTATTTATCGCTCGGATAAACTGCTGAGGCTGTTAAATGTGTCGGTTTAACATAAACATCGATAAGTCGGTGGGGTGAAACGAAAAAGCGACGCTAACCAGACACCGATCTCTCTCCCTCTCTCTCTCCCTCTCTCAAACACACACAGGCGTATAATATAACGATCTGGACCGCTAGCGCGAGGCTGTTAGCAGAGAGACAAGTACTTGTCCGCATGCGCTCACGACTTCAACTCTCTCTTTCGTGTATTACCACTTCTCTTTTATCCCAGCTGCGCCTTTATTTCACGCTCTTAAAACTACTCGTGCCGTATAACACTAAACATATACATATTACACATATAAAACATATTAACACAAACATATAAATACAGACAATTTGATATAATAGAGCAAGAAGAATAAATTCGGTTACCGTTAATATTATTTAGTTACACACTAAATCACGTATAACAGGGAGAGAATCGTTGTATTAAAACAGAAATCGGAGTAGGGCTCGCACCAGCGCCAACGAGCCGTGCAACCCCTGTACTATACTTATACCTACATATATATATATATATACATGATCCACCACATACCGAAATGACCATGGCCCTTTATCGATACGTTCGCTTGCATTATACCCGGAAATACATTGCGCCGGGGCAGCCATTATTTATGCCGGTTTGCAAGAAGGGTGGGGATCCTATATCGCCAATGAGTAGCTCCTATATCGACGTATATGTATACACGTGGTTAATGCGTGCAGTGCACAACCTGAAAGCAATGTGGTTCATACTCACGTATATATACATATACATTTATTTATTTTGTGTCACCGTACGTGTATGTAACGGAGAGAGAATAAAGCAAGTATGTGACCACGTGGGTGATTCGGGTGTATGTGCAATTCGATTATCGGTACCGCAATCGTCGAATGATTATCAGCAATTGGCGGCGAGACCATAAATTAGCAGAAACGCTCGACGAAAACCTCTCTCTCTCTCTCTCGCTCTCTGTCGAATCGAACGATGAAACTTCGGTGTACGCTTTGCTACACGTTTTTCGAACATGTTATCGTGAAATAATACATAACATGTTATCTATATGTAATAATGTAGTATGATGTATAAAGAATGTATTTGTATAAATGTATGAAAGTGTACATAATTTTGTCAGAAGTCGTAATGTTGCGAGCCATTATTATTTTTGTATTATTGTCGAAACGTACACATGGGATGTTGGAATTAAAAGTAGGGGTGTAATTGTCATTGGGGTGACGATAAAACGTGTAAAGGATTGAAATTATTTAATTTTTACTATTTATGGAAAGTTTATTGGTGATAAAGTTTTATTAATTAGGCGCGGTTTTGTTATATCGAGGGTTATTTATCTTTGTGAGAATTGGGAGTATTAATAAGGATAGCGTAAGGGCGAGTGATAAGAGGCTGGAGCGAGAGGTGGAATTGTATAGATGGCGCTGTAGGGTGGCCAACCCCCTCGGATGAGATTCCGTAATGTGCACCGTTCGGCAAAGTAGTACGGTCGATCCGTATTCCATACATGATTCGCATAGAACGAGTCATCACGATCTCTCAGTAGAGGCCAATTGATTGGGATATATAACAGCGTCTCATCTCGCTCTTGAATCCCAATTAGGAAACTCTCGGCTCTCATCTTCTCTTACCCTCTTCCACTTGGTCCACGCGCCTCGCTTCGGAATTCACGAATTATTTCTTCGCTCCGCGATTGTTTTCTTTACTCTTTTGTTTTTTTTATTACGATTTTGTATCAAGAAACGAGAAAAAAATGCATTTTAATCGTAAAATTGAATTCGATCGAAAAACTTTAATCAAAAATATTTGAAAAGAGAAAAAAGATATTAATTAGAAATTAATATTCAAAATGTGGTACAACCGTTTCTATAACGGAAGAAAACTTGGAATTTATTTTTAACCCAAGTTTTTCTAGCAGGTGATACCGTTCGTATCTTCGATTATCTTAGCTTTATGTTTTATACAAAACGTGTATTCTCTTGTTTTTAATACAGCCAGTAATTCTTTGTAAGATTGTTCCATCGTACGATTGCGAGTGCCGTCGATGATGGAGACTCTAGCAAGGGGGTAGGAGAGTGGTGTTTCGAGAAGAGCGAGAAGATAGCGAGAATGGGAAAGGAGGAGGTTCGAAGACAGGGAGGGTAGTAGGGGGGGGGGGGGGGGGATTGGTTTGGTCGCCGTCTTCTTCGTCCCTTGGCTTTTCGCTGGCGGCGCGACATCCACGCCCGACTCCTCGCTCGTAAGCACCCTAAACAAAGGGATATTGAGAGACTCCCAAGAGCGGGTAAAGGCACATAGAGAGAACGCGAGGGGACAAGAGAGAGAGCGAGAGTTCTGGCATCTTAGATGGCGGAGCGAGCGGGGGATGGCGATGGTGGTGGTGGTTTGAAGATGGTGGTAGAGGAGGATGAAGGGCGGAGGGGTTTTCGCCGCCACAATGGTACGTCGCCGGGAATCCGAGGGGTTTATTAAAGCCGTGGTTGGCGATACAGCTCACGTTCTCCCTCCTCGCTTTCCTCTCGAGTGCCTTGGCCCTACTCGCCACCCCCGTAGCATCGCGGGGGCGCGTCGTCGTCGTCGTTCTCGTTGGCGACCAAGACGACATAGCGAAGAAGCTCTCTCTCTCTCTCTCTCTCTCTCTCTCTCTCTCTCTCTCTCTCTCTCTCTCTCTCTCTCTTTCTGCCTCTTTCTCTCTCTTTGGATCTCTCTCGGCTAGTCGCTATACTAGCTGCTATACACCGGACCCCGACCAACTACGACGACCATTCTCGCACGCAAAAGCCCCGAGTCAAAGCCGCGGAAAAGCTCTCCAGTAGGTAATGCAGGCACGAGGCTACAAACTCCAACTAACTCTCTCTACCTCTCTCTTTCTCTTTCGCCTTTATTACTCCAAATCGTTTTTTTCTTGCAGAGTGTACAAAAATTTGTTTCTTAGTTCTCTCGAATGAATTAGAATTTTGTATATGAACGATCGAGTATAAATTGTCTATTTTACGTAAGGTTTTCTTTAGGCAAGGTTAAAAACGTTTTTACAAATTTAGGAAAAATCGTTCATTGTCATAAAATGGCGAACCGATTCCCCAATAAAATAATGAATTTGTCACATAAATCATAAGAATGAAATTCTACGAGAAATATTCACAATTAATTAACATTACCAAAATTAATATGAATTAATTGTTAAAATTTGATTCTAACTTTTTTTTAAACACAATTTTCTCTCAATTTCAATAATTCACGAAACATCCAATCATTTCCACGAAGTTCCCACGTCTAACGTGCTCTTCGCGAGCCTCTCCACCGACATTTTTACAAATTTAGGAAGAATAGTTCATCATCATAAAAAGTCGAACCGATTCCCCAATAAAATAATGAATCCGTCAGAAAAATTATAAGAATCAAATCCTCCCAGAAATATTTACAATGAATTCATATTACCAAAATCAATCTTATGAATTAACTGTCAAAATTTGTTTCAAACTTTTTCTAAACACAATCTTCCCTCAATTTCAAAAATTCCCAAAACATTCAACTATCTCACCGACGTTTCCACGTCTAACGTGTTCTTCGCGAGTCTCCCGACGGAGTCTGCCAAAGTAGGTACGCGAATGACGAGAGGAATCTGTGTGTCGCATGTACATAGAGGCCCTAGGCGTTAGCGTCGTCGAACAAGCTGATATTATACGCTTTTGGTGTGCAGCTAGTAGAAGTGGTGAAGGTGGAGAGGAATCCGGAGAGAGAAAGCGAGAGGGAAATACGCGTGTAAGCAGAGGCGTATATGGTGGTGGAGTGCAAGGCGTCTCTCTGTGGGTAATCGGGTTCGTGGAAACACGTGTCACCTATCCCTGACGCGAAAGAGAGAGAGAGAGAGAAAGAGAGAGAAAGAGAGAGAGAGCAAGTGAGTTCATACAACGTGCGCGGTTCCTCTCGTGGCGTCCCCGAAGCATCTACTCTAACATTGCTACACTTTGACACGGCGTTACTATATGCCCAACTACGACCCTCTCGGCTTCGACAACGAGGCACCGAGTCGTTGACGGGCCTGGCATATCCACTAAGAGCTTATACACGCGACGTCTATATGTATATGAGAGAAATCGCGATTTTCTCACTCTGGATCGTTCCCTCGTATACATATACACGTGTATAATAGAGCTAGCTATATCTATATACTTATATGTATGTAATTGTGTGTGTATATGTGTATACATAGGCATCACTCCCGCATCGCTTTCTCAGCAGCCGTTTCTCTCGTCTAGGCTCCACCACTTCTCCCCGTCAGCGAGAGAACCCTCTCTCTCTCTCTTTTTCCTTCTGTCTCTGTGCAAGCTCTCCCTCCTCCTCTCTCTCTCTCTCTCTCTCTCTCTCTCTTCCCCTTTGCGTCCGTCCGCGACGCGTTTACACGAAACGCGCATTAGGCGCGGCTGCATCCTCCATCTCTCTTTCTCTCTTTCTCTGTCTCTCTTGCTCGCTCCTTCTCGCGGTGGCTGATGCCTCCCAGCATCTCTTCTGATTCACTCTATAACCGAAACTACCCTCCTCGTTGGCACACCGAGAGAGAGAGAGAGAGAGATGCTCTTTCGTTCTGTCTCTGTCTATTGTAAACCCTCTACCCTTCTCTCTGCCTCTTGTTCTTTCTCATCGCGATGTTCTCGTCGTCGAGCAAGAATCAACAGTCCGAGAATCGCGAGGGTCGCAAGTCGACGCCTGAGCGTTATGATTCGGTTGGATGTTGCTTATTGCTACTGGGGATATATAATCGTCGCGCGTGCCTCGTACATTTGTCTCTGTCAGTAATACTCTCTCATTCTCGTTCTCCCTCTATGTCTATTTCACCGTCTCTCGATGATTCTTCGTAAGAGACTTCTCATGGGAGGAATATCTACGGACTGTCCTCGAGGCTGTCTCCTCATGATCCCTTGGCCTTTCTGATGAATGTTCGTGTCTTCTTCTCAAGTCGAATATCGCAACCCCGGAGAGACCGAAGAAACGAGAATATCGTGGACGAGCCGATGAAAAAAAGTCCAGGAAAGCGAAACAAAGTGAAACAGCAGGAGAACAAAGATTACGATGAGAATTGTTTTTATCATTCGTATCGATCGATGATACGATAATTAATTCTTATGATTAACAACATTCAACGAGGTTAAGTCAGAATTGCGTGGAACAGTGACGAGATGGTGAAAGACGATAGGAAGACAGCGGGAAAGAAAGACGGAGAAGACGATATCATAGTGACACGTCGATTGTTCGGAGAGGCAAGGAGCGTTCTCCTTGGATTATGACAATTCGAGTTCCCGAGACTGTGAAGCTGCAATCAATCCTTCTCTAGCTGGCTTTTCTCTCTTGTCGTCTCTCAGCTGAGATTCGGAAACGTGGCAAAGCTTCAGTGGGGAGGGTTAAAAGCGTATCCACGGGGAGTGAGGGGTGGCTTTGTCATCTGCTTTTGCCATGCTGTTGAAATCTTCCACCACCATTGCGAGAAGCGTGTGTGTCGAATCAAACGGTCTCTCGACGACGATACACCGTTCGTATCCCTCGCTGTATAAGAGTTTTTGCTACTTCAATATCAGGGTGAACATACGCACGTACAAGCGACCCATAATTCGTACAATACTCAAACTTCCGATAAGTGTCCCTCATTTTATTGTTAATCCGATATGGCATTCTACCGTAAAGTATAGTTACTGGTTCGTTTATTTATATTTATTTATAGTCGTTTGTATTTATTTATAATTACTTTTAAGTTGTTATATTTTTATTAATTTCTTTATATTTGTTATTATTATTATTATTGTTATTATTATTACTATATCAAGTAGCGAATCGTCAAATATACAAGTAGAAATAGTCGAATTACGCGAACTCCGGTAGATACGGCAATATCCTCTGCCCAGCAGGTGCTGCCACCACGCGGCCACCGCCGTTACTAACTACGAATATTTTAACCAGCGATTAGAAATGAGATCAAGAACACTAGACAAAAGTTGAATCCTCAAGAAGTTGATTCTTAGACATCTGAGCTATCGCTAGTCATATATATATGTCGAATGCCGTGGCGATTCAATCGACACGACATTATAATCGTGATATTTCGCATTACGCGGCAATTTCCGATTCCCCTCCTCAAATCTCTGTTTGAACCTCAGCGAATCATGGATCATAAAAATCTGTTCTTGATGCATTCAATTACATATTTCCCTCAGATATTCATACTCCATCCTTCATGAACATATCTCCATTACTGTGACCAAAAAGATTCGTTCATTAGCAACGCAATTATCTTCTGGTCAAACGAATATAAAATGTCGTACACGTAAATACTCAAGAGTCCTATAGACGCACGGTTTATAATGGTTAAAGGGATTGACACAGGCTAGTATTATTAGGGGTAGACTCGTAATACCCTTCGAAGGAAGTTATCGCGATAGGAGAAGTACGATGTAAAGCGTGCGGTAGTGGTGGTGGTGTCTCAAACCCCGAGGCCGGCATTAATGACGCGCGTTTTGTGGCACTCGGCCCGCGTTGCTCTCGTTACCGTAGCCTTGGGCTATGCAACGCATACGAGAAAAAAAAGAAAGAAAAAAAAACGCCACGCGAGCGTGAGAAGGACGGAAAGAGAATTCAGCGAGTCCGTCGTCTGTTGGCCCGGAGCCACGTCGTGCGATATATCTCTCCTTTTCTCGGTCCTTCTCTCGTCCTAGCCGCGTTTCATACATCTCCTTTTCCCGTATGCCCTACCCAAACGTTGCACACAACCCCCTTGCACTTCGTTCCCTTCGCGTATATGCGCGGTTCTCTCATCAACTCAACTGCTCCTTCACTCCTCGAGGTTCCTACACTCTCTCTCTCTCTCTCGCTCGCTCGTTCGCTCGCGCCCGCGTGCTTCGCCTAATGCAGGCAGGATATTATTTGTTTCCACTTGTTTGTCCTCTCCGCTTCCTGTGCGCCGAGCACACTAACCAAACAAACGAAACAACACAAACAATTCTACTGCCGGCTTTTATCGCGAGAAGAGGCGCGTTATATGGGCCGTTCCAACTTTAATCCGACAAGACATTCGATAATTACTTTTCATTTCATCCAAGTAATTCTTTTTTTATCAGATTAAAGTACTCCAATTATATTCAACTAATTTGATATAAAAGAAAAATATCAATTTTTAGAATTTTCATTCTCGAATTGAACACAATTTTTTTTTCTTTAAAAGCGAATACGTTTATCTTTACGAAACAAACACAACTTGTATTTTAGAATTCTAAAAATAGTAAAAAAAAATGAGAACGCGAGAGACTCTCGTCGATTTCACTCGGAACGCCCCATACAAGAGTACATTTGCGACGATAGGATAAATGGCGTGCGCGCCATCACCGTGACCAGCCCGTTGGAAAAGTGACGACGATTATATCTATACGAGTTTTCAAAGAGCGAGCGAGTGATACGATACGATCCGCAAGACGCTTTCAGGAGATTCGCGAGAATCGCAGCATCCGTGCAATTGTCTCGATTCTCCCGGGCGATAATTATTTCTCTCGCGTGGACCCGTTAATGGCTCATTCAGCTTCTCTATGTTACGCAGGCGTAACACAATAAAGTATATATATATACACATTTACCGAGTTAGAAGACTGATTCGTCGCTCTCAATTTTTCCCCGTGCCAGTTCGCTTTCATTATTTATAAATCTCTCCCTCCCTGTGGTGCACTTATGAGTGTGCGTGTGTAAGACCTGAATGGCAAATCGTGGCATTGAAGAGCCCTTAATGAAGGTGACGTGGCCTCAAGCACCCGATGTGTCTCGCCAATTTTTTCACACCATCGTTCTTTCTTATTACGTTCCTTTCTACTCTTTTTTTTTTAATTCCCTTCCCTTCTATATAACCGCGCGATCCACGAGTCGACGTTTGATACGAGCAATAAACGAAAATACTGGCAGACTTTCGAAATTTGTTTTTATTCCTGGATGCTTTTATCACGACGTGTGTGTGATAAGAATTTACCACAGGCCCTTCGCGTCTCTCCCTTCGTCCTTTCCACAATTTACTCAACTTCCGTTGATATATACATATATATACATAGTAAACGTAGCTACGTAGAAGGAAATACATTCGCGAACAGCGACAAGTAATACCTATGTTATTATGTACGTCATTAGCATACTTATCGGTCCTGCCTCGTGTGTGCACTGTGCAAGAATGATAGAGAGAGAGAGAGAGAGAGAGAGAGAGAGAGAGAGAGAGAGAGAGAGAGAGAGAAAGAGAGAGAGAGAGAGAGAGAGAGAGACACTTATCGAACGAAAACGAGTCTCAAAATGGACGGCAAAAGTTTAAGTGGTTCTCGGCTTCCCAAGAGGCACTTACATGTGTATTACTATAGCAACGATTAATACGTAAGCAGCTGGCCTCTCACCGGACCATCTCGCTTCCTCGCTTTATCGTCGATAATAATTTTTTCTTTTTTTTTCTCTTTTTTTCTTTCTTTCTTTCTTTTTTCATTCCCGGCTCAAAGTACGAGGCGGATGGTTCGCGCGCGTGTTTCAACAAAATTGTGTACACGAGTGTGATGCAACCAGGCAAAATAAAACGATCGTAACGTAAGTTACGTACGTAACAAAATGTAATTGTGTAAAATTGTAATCGTACGATAAACGGTGAGAATTAATCGCCCGAAAGGGTTGTTCTCACTTATATACGAAATACGATCGAGAATAAAATAAGAACGAGATTATGCGTCGTTATCTGCCGTTAAGGACATAAAGTTTGAGCGAATGAAAACGGAGATCCATATAATATGAGGAATAAGTCGAATCGTGTGTCTGAGAGCGCGTGCGCACGCGCGGTCACGCTCTGTCGAACGGTCTCTCTCTCTCTGTTTCTCTCTCTCACCCGCGCGCGTCGTCCCCGGACAACTTCCATATAATTCACTGCGCGGAGAGATCTCTGCCCGCTTCGCGATCGGAATTGCGAGTTGCGAAGCGAGAGAAACCAGTTTTTTGGACCCGAGGACCGGCCTCGCAACCTTTGGATGTGGCCGGTTCAATCTTAGCTTGCCCGACATAAATAACTCTATACCTATACCTATCTTTACATACATATACCTTATACATACACAAACACACACATACATACACATCTTATAGGCTTGATATAATATATGATTACAGATCTCTATGTAGACGTGCGTGTAACTTGTTGTATGTACATTGTTAATATGGGCTAACGTCGCGTGTGCAGCTGCAACTGCGAATTTCATACTATATATATATATATAATTTAATATATATAATATTATTATTATTATATATTATTATATATTATTATATATTATTATATATTATTATTATTATTATTATTGTTATTATTATTATATTATATTATATTATATATATTATTATTATATATATTACTATTACTAATATTTTATTACTATATTACTATTTTTACATATTATTATATTATTATATTATTATAATTATATATATATAATCATAATATACACACATCATTATACACACATACACACACGCACTATTACTATTATTTTATTACTACCTATATTACTATTATTATATATTATTATATAATAATATAATATAATAATATATAATATAATAATATTACTATTATTATATATTATTATATAATAATATTACTATTATTATATATTATTATATAATAATATAATATAATAATATATAATATAATAATATTACTATTATTATATATTATTATATAATAATATAATATAATAATATATAATATAATAATATTACTATTATTATATATTATTATATAATTATATAATATAATAATAGTAATAAATTACTATTATTATATATTATTATATAATAATATAATATAATAATATATAATAATAGTAATAAAGTAATAAAATAATAGCAATAGTGTGTGTGTGTGTGTATAATTTGATCGACGGTTATGTTGTGTAAGTATATATACTTATATTTGAGACTTGTCCGGCTGCCCTTTTTTGTTATGGCTAAAGGGAGAAAGAGCATAGGGAATGAGGGCGTATATAGGTTTGGCAGGTATGATAGGTAGGCGCAAAACCCTTGACAGAAAGACTTGCTAATCGGCACGCCGAGCCAGAGATCCGTTCTTGTTCTTCGAACGTCATTTCGAACTTGTCGACATTGGGTACACACGTGACTACCGAATCGCACCTATATACGTCACATCGAGAGTATTTGACTCGGCTCAAGAATTGAACCCTTCCCCCACCACTTCCTTAATTAGCCCAATTAGAGTGACGTCGATTGGACCTAATTAATTCAGGAGCCTACGGCCTCTCGCCCGCTCGATCTCTCGATGCCGATCGCATAAGTTCGCAGCTTCGAGATACGATCGGACGCGCATCCTTCTCTTGGATCGATTTTATACGCATCGATTTCTCCTCCTCCTCCTCCTTAAGATATCTTTCGCCCGTCCTTACTGCCTACCTAATATCCTTTTAACGTCTACCTATATTCGAGCTACCTACCGTCAGATTTTTATTTCCAGCCCCAATTATCACATACACGAGCAGAATTTCGAATTAATTTTGGCAGTCTCGAACTTCCTCGAGGACAAAACAAAAAAAAGAAGAAAATTATTTTTTTATTCCTTTGAATAGAAAAGGACAATCGTTCCTCAATGACTTGGTTAAGATAAATTTATCTTCTCTCAACTCGATATTCGACTCGATCGTTTAAATTTTCCATAATTAAAAATAACACGAATTTCACAATTTTATTTCTCTTCAATAATCGAACTGGCACAATTTCTTTACTCGCAATTTCGTACGAAACGTCCTCAACGTAAATTGTACGTTAAATTCCATGAAGAAAAACGCTAATCACGGATGCTTAATTAACCGTAATAGCTCACCTGGAACGATCGCGACAAGGTGTCGATGTTTCGAGGGAATTGGCAAGATCGATAGCCGCACGTGTAGGTTTAACCGTTTCGTGACGGTGTCTCCCGTGTGCCATTATACTCGCGAAGTTTTACGCTGGGCGCGGTGTGTGTAATACGTGCGTGCACCCGAGATATTTAATCGCATTTTCAAGATTGTGCGTGCAGTCCCGCTCATCCGTTCCCTCGTGTACAAACACACGCGTATCCATCGGGACAACGAGACGTATACCTATACGCTGCTCCCTCACCTCCTCCCCCTCCCATCCCTCCTCTACTACAGTGTGTCTCGAGTATGTTTGTCGAGGTCCTCGGATCACGAGTCGCCGATTTTAAACGCCGTGCACGGCGCCCCCTTCGCTCTTTGACTCGAGCTCGTGCGCGCTTTCGTGTCCTTTCATTGTCTCTCGTTCGCGGTCCCCAAATAAAGCCGGGAAGACCCTTTGCTCTCTCATCTCGGTCCTTTCCCGCTTTCGGGTTCTTTTATCGTTTTCTTTCTCTCTCTTCCTCTCGATATGACGCGGTTGATACCGCACAGAGGGAGAGACAGAGACGGAGATAGAGAGAACAGGAAAGTATTACTCTCCCTCTCTCTCGCTCGCTCTCTCTCTCTCTCTCTGTCTGTGTCGGGAGAGACGAGCCGCGCGCGCGGCAAAACGCATTACGCTTTAATGGACTTGGTAATGGGCCCAAGTGCCGATCGCGGTCTCTCGTTCTCTCCCCGTGGCCAACTCCATATGTTGGACATACACAGAGTGCAACGAGAGAGATCGTTCTCCGCACTGGTCCATACCTCAAGCGCGCTCGCGCGTGCAAGTCATTTTGCACGAGCGATAATCGTTTACGATCGTTTAAACGACTCTCGAGTGTTTCTCCCATATGCACGCACACACATACTTTTATATATAAATATAGGTAGGGTTTGTATCACGTTCACAAAATCGTATCGTGTAAGTTACTTGCTTTTCGCATTCTCCGATCACTCGCCAAATGCGTACAACGTGTATTCGTGACTGAGAGAGAGAGAGAGAGAGAGAGAAAGAAATTACGGTGAATTAATGAACACACGATCTGACGAACACCAAGAGTTTGCTTGTTTGCTTTTAATCGAACGTGACGTTTTTTCTCAAAATCGATTCCCGCGCACCGTAAACTCTCTGCAAAGTCTTTTTGGACGAAAAACATGTCGAGACCCCTCCGGGCACCCCAAACTCTCCAAAGTAAATTACGAACGTCGACTACCGGCACCTGCCGAGGGTCAAAATTTGTTTTCCTCCAAGAAAAGTTTCAATTTTTCTTGAAAATAAACTCGAGATTATATCGAAATACGAGCCGAACCTCGTCCTCTTCGCGTCGATCGTTCGTCAATCGAAGCCGAATAAAATTTGAATCTAAGTCGTGTATACAACTTTTCTCATACGCGAGGCGAGGATTGTACGTGTTATGTGCGCGTGAAACTCGCACCCTGAAGTTCTCGAGCGGAACGTTATACACCCCCGCAAACATATGGGAGTCATTGTGCGGGCCAAAGGACCAACTCGGTCACCTCCCCAACGTACCTAGCTCGTTGCCGATTTAACCCAGGGTATAACTTTCAACCTACCGCACTATAGAATGCTACTGATACCAAACTGCACTCGTGATTCGATACGCGTTGGATAAAATGTGGGAAAGAAAATGAATTTAACGAAGGAAAGTTACGAATTTATTTAATTGCATAAATTCGTTGAATTTAAGGGTTAATTATTCCCTATCTGCGCAGATTCGTAATAATCCAGCGTTAGGAACATGCAACGATCCTGACCATGAGTCAATAAATATTCGCTTATTATCAATTTATAATTAAACATAAAAAAACATTGAAAAATCATATCGCCGATAATTCTTCAAATTTATATTCGTCTCGATCGAATAAACGATAATCTATATTTCGATTTGATCGCTAGACATGGATATTTTGCTGTACGTGTCGTCGAGCACGCGTACACGATGTTTTTCTTCCTGCGAAACGACGGGTTTCGCGTGTACGATAAGACGACACGTTACGTATATGAGACGCGTGCAAGAGAAGAAAAAAAAATGGGTAAAAGAAAAGAAGGAGAACTGAAGCGAGATGAGAAAAGGGTCGTTCGGTCGAGAGCGGTAGCCGCGTTAAAGTGAGAGAGAACTTCTCGACGCATTAGAGAGAAGGATACGTGGACACGAGTCCCCGGAGGGACCAGACGATACGCGTCCCGCTCGTTTTCTCTTATCACCTACCAAATAATCGTGGTATATACGCCATTCTCCTTCTGTATAGTGATATCGACATATATATATGTACCTATATAGCGTATACTATATTGAATAGATAGCCACACATCGTTACTCCGAGCGCGAGTGTCTCGACACCCCAGCCGAAAAAAGTCTCCGGGGAATATTAGAAAATGGTCGAGGCTGCTAGCCCCTTTTTCTTCAACCGATCTCACAACCGTTATCGCATCACCCGCCCTCTCCGCCGTTCTATCGACGAATCTGCACGCGTCTCGAGAAAAATTGATTCGCCTCATTTGAATGACGTTTTCCGGTGAATTGAAAAATTTTGCGATCAGTACGAAATCAATTTTATCGTGTTAAAATCGTTGGATACATTCAATGATACATTTATTTATTAAATTTAATTAAAACCAAATCATTTTTAATTAATTTCAATTACTTTAAATTATTTTTCTAATTTATTTTAAACGATCATAAAAATTTGTATTTGATCCAGGAATAATTAAAATTAATTTTATATTTGAAATCAATTTAGAATCGAATGAACTCGTGTAAAATTTAATTGGAATTCTTAATTATTTCGTAATTTTATATTAATTGATTTTCATACAAATGGGGAAATTTTTTTATTTAATTCCCAACGATAATTCATTCTATGTGAAATACATTTTTCTCAGCACGAATAAAATAACGAGGCTTGATTAATTAACGCGAGTAACTGTGTGTATAATGTACTCGTAGCGACAAACATTAAAATGATGAAGACAAAAAATTGGGGTTTACGACGAACACCGGGGGGGGGGGGGCAGATAGAAGTACAGGAAGAGCACGCCAACCACGACACAGGGAGAGTGTGCAGTCGTCTGTACTAGCGCACAGCGGGTATATAACGAGGAACGTACCAACCGAAATATTATGTTTCGGCAAACATACGAAAGTAGAATACAAATATGTGCCCCCGGTACTGTACCGGGGTCGCTCTCGAGACGAGACTCGAAACGCCGCGGGGTCGGCGCAGAATTTCCGCGTCCGCGCTTACGTGTACTCGCGCCTCCTCTGTAAAAGCCCCTGTGATGCTTCGCGAGAGGGATGACTTTACTCTCTCTCTTTCCTCTCTCCTCTCGACGTGTTGACGCTCTCAATCGCATTGGTTCACAGAGCGAACCCACCCTCGTGTACAAATACGTGAATTATACCCGTTTTTTATATAAATTAAAAAAAAAAGCTGTTGTATTAAAAATGGACAGAAATAATTAAACATAATTAAATCGAATGATTATTTTCCCACCCTTCTCACGATGATGAGAAAAAAAACAGGAAAGAGTTGTAAGGGGAGTAAAAAGAAAATTTCAATTCTTCGTAGAAAATTCGCATTGATTCACAGTACAAACCGACCCTCGTGTACAAATATGGAAATTATACCCGTCTTTTATATAAATTTAAAAAAAGCAATTGAATTAAAAATCGATAGAAATAATTAAAAATAATTAAATCGATCGATTATTTTCCCACCCTTCTCACGATGATGAACAAAAAACTGAAAAGAGTTGCAACGAGTCAAACAAGAAAATTTCAATTCTTCGCAATAAATTCGCATTGCTTCGCAGCGCAAACCAACCCTCGTGTACAAATATTTTAATTATACGCGTTTTTTATATTAATTTTAAAAAACAATTCAATTAAAAATCGATACAAATAATTAAAGATAATTAAATCGATCGATTATTTTCCCACCCTTCTCACGATGATGAGAAAAAAGAAAAAAACAAAAAAAAAAGGGTTGCAACGAGACTGAAAAGAAAATTTCAATTCTCCCCAAAAAATTCGCATTGCTTCACAGCGCAAACCAACCCTCGTATACAAATATTCTCATTATACGCAGTTTTTTTATAAATTTTAAAAAACAATTCAATTAAAAATCAATAAAAATAATTAAAGATAATTAAATCGATCGATTATTTTCCCACCCTTCTCACGATGATGAGAAAAAAGAAAAAACAAAAGAAAAAGGGTTGCAACGGGAGTAAAAAGAAAATTCCAGTTCTCGATAAGCGCGCAATATTCTCGTATCGTACCGTTCACGGATCTCGCGCAACCTCGCCAACGTTCTGACAAGTCGTTTGGGCGTATTAATTGTCATGGCGTCTCGCACTACCCTTCCTTCCTCGTATATAGCCATTGTACTAGTAGTATACCACCGTGAGCGCGCGCTTCTTCGTTTCGATTCCGCATGCGTCCCACGCGCTCCACCGCATTCCCCATTTCTTGCTTCTCCGGCTCACCGTTTCTCATTCCCCGAGAGTCACGGGGGGATCCTTTACTATGCTTCAGCTTCGCGAAACGAGAGATAGTGAGAGAGAGAGAGAGACACACACATACAGAGGGTGAAAGAGACAGAGAAAGAGAGAGAGAGAGATTCACTCGCCCGTTTCATCCTCGGCAGCCAACCATTGCATTATTAAGTTTGATCCGCGCATTCCAATGAGCATCCGATCTCGAATAATGCTGCCAGATTTTATTGTCCCCTGTGCGAGAGAGAGAGAGAGAGAGCGAGTGAGCCCGCGCGCTTCGGGAACGAATCTCGTCTGCGATCTCTCGTGCAATCTAATATATACCATATACATATACACACACGTGTATATCTATATATGAATTTATGCATATATATATATATTTATAGTCAAACGCGTATGGTTCGTATTGCTCGGTACGTCACGCGCGCGGGCCAGACAATGGCTGTACTAAAACCGCGTGGAAATCAATTTTCCATACCTCGCGAGAGACCAATCCACCCACCCACGTATGCAAATATCCGTGAACATTTATGTGTGTATGGGTGTATTTGGCTTCTTTAATTTGACAATATTTTTAAGGTGTTTGAACAAATTTTTTTAAACACACGTTATTTATCATTTGTGATTCGTTTATCGAGATTTAGGGTAAAATTTTTAAAGATATTGTGCGAAATACTGACTCGAGAAAAATTCTTGTTGATTATAAAAAATTAATCACTGAGATATTTGGAAGTTTACTCGCCCGTCGCTTCGGTCAACGTCTCTTTCACAATTTACACTGTTCTCATTTTTCGTTAACCTCTCGTTTTCGCGTAACGCACTGTCACACTAATCACAACGAACAATCGTTTATTATCGACAAGATCGTCGAGTAATTTGCGCGAATTTTCGGAATCGACGGTGTTCTCTTTATTTTCGATTATTATGGCGTTTTTTTTTTTTAATCGAACTCGATTATAGCCAAGAGCGAGATCGCGAACGCCCGCTTGGAAACGATCGCGCGTAATTCGTAGCCGAAGATTTTTCGGAGGGGGCTTCGAGCTTGGGACCCAATGCACAACGGGGCACAACGGCAACGTTTCTGCCGTCGCCGAAGAGCCGAGAACGAGTTATCTTTTGGCCTCTTGCTGCCTTCTGGTAGTCTCACGGGCTGTAAGGATATCCCTCTCGTCTTTCTCTCGAGGGACTATACTACGGCAGCACCCAGAAACAGCGAGAAGAAGAGAGAGAGAGTGAGAGAGAGAGAGATCCTGGGTTGCCCGGGACCTTGATCCCTACTACCTCGTCGTATTCTTATTTTCTCTTTGCTCCTTGCTCCTGGCTTCACCTCCTCTCTCTTACTCTCTCTCTCTCTCTCTCTCTCTCTCTCATCGTACCCTCCTCCGCATGCACTCTCGCTCCCATCTCCTCGATACCGACAATCTCTACATTATACACACACATTATAAACACGCACACGAGGATTCCCTCGATAATCTCTCCTCCTTGCGAGAGCGTGTCGAACGAAAATGTTACAAGTCTTAAACGCAACGAGAGGCTCTCTCTCCTATCAATTAACAACCTGCAGCTTCGACTCGCTCCGAGATATCGAAAATCGCGCTTCCATTCCTCCCGTACGGGAGAAAATAAATTGACGAGCGACAAGCTATATATACATATATTCTCTTTTTGTTTCTATACGCAAACACACACACACACACACACACATATCGAAGTCGATGAAAAAGCGACGAACAGATTGTCGCGTTTCGAGACGCACGAGCTGTCGAACGATGTATCCTGGCGAGTACACGAGTCGAGTTTGCACTCGAGAGATATATATGTACCGAATTTGTGTGTCCATACACGTGTCTATAGATATATAGACGAATACTTCGGTTACTTACTTCTTGCCATTCCCGTCATGATGGACCGCGATGCTCATCGAACGCTCGGATCTCGCTTCCGACGGGGTAGTATGCTTGAATTAATTGCGCTCTCTCCACGGGCCATATTCTCGTCTGGCACTACCGTGTAGCCTATATAGGCGTTTATACACGACTAACGCACATACACACGCACACAAACCGAACCGGGACAATGCGACTGGTACGTATATCGAGAGACAGTCGCAGGACATTGGCGATGCTAACTCATCGGTGGTTTTGCCCATGAGCTCACTAACCATTCCATCGCCCATCATCTCTCTCCGCCCATATCGACACACGAAGGAAAGAGAGGACGCGTGTCCTCGCTTGTCGAGACCCGAGAATTTTATCGCGACATCGGATCGCCTGTGTTTTCATTACCATTTCATCTGTCGCGATGAAACGCGGGCGTATAATGTTTACTGTATATTTATATGTGTTTGTGACGTATATGTGTGTGCCCGCGCGTCGCTCTCTCACTCGTCATTCGTCCCGAAAAAGCAATTTGATTTATTGGTACGAATCCGGGACGGAGTTGTCGCAGCGTGTATGCAGCACCAGCCTCTCGATTTAATATTACGAGACTTCCTTCCATTCCCAGAAAGCTTTCTAGGTGACTCGTCCCTCGCAACTTGTGAAATCGTGCAATCTCGATATACCAATAGCAAACAAACATGCAGCCTAAAGTACTTTAGGATGCATTTTTATGTTTAATAATGCAACGATAGCTGGGAGAACGTTGGTACGAGAGTTTATACAAAAATTTCTTTTTTTCTCAATTCTCAATGATAATTTAAACATTTTTGATCTTTTTTTTAATACAGTTTAAATTATCGTTGGATCTTTATTTTTCGGAGGAGAATAATTCGTTCGAAGAAAATAAGAAGTTAAAGCAGGGCCGATGATCGTAGTCTGAAAATGTTCTCGATTTCTTTTTGTTCGCTTTTTTTTTCTAACTTTCGTCGCTTCTCTCGTTCTCGTTCACAATCGAGCCAATTATGCCACTCTCATTATTTATGCGACGCGTGTTATACATACTTATTTATTAGCCATGCCTCTCGATAATACTCGACCTATACATATAATATGCGATATATGGCTCGAAGGTACGAAATTGCTTCGAAAAAGGCGATCACGATAAAACGAGCCAGGTGCTACGAATATAACACAAACGAGCAACAAAATGTAATAACGAACCTGAATATCCCTCGTATATGATGAATGTCTTCGATCTCGAATTCGGCGCTTTTGTATTATCGATCATTCCTGCCCGGATTGTTTCGCCTCGTACGCGATAAAACGATGAAACAAATGGTACGATCGGTTACAAACTATAAATGTAGCGAATATATATTATGCAAGGAGGAAGCAAGAAGTAGTATAGGAATCGAATCGTAGGGAAACGGTAACGGCGCGGTTGTATAGCGAGTATCGCTTACAAGTCGAGAAAAACGGGCGAAAAAGAGGTGCAAGCTGCGCCGGGTGTGCAACGCGGCTCAACGTCGTCCACTTATCCCTTATCTCGTTCGATCTTACACAGGAGGGCCCCTATAAGACTTGATACGAAGTAAGAAAGAGGAAAAGAACGAGAGAGAGAGAGAGAGGGGGAGAGCAGCGTGCGCGCGCGTATACGTGTATTAGGTGTGTTATTATATTAGTCTCGCTATCGATCACTCCACCATGGCGGTGTACTCACCGCGAATTGCCCAGAGGTCAAACGTGTGCCCCCGCTCCACCACCTCCGACCGTATACTTAACCGCTATTACGTTACGTACTCAACCGAAGTACATCAACCTCGCGATTCCGTTTGCCCGGAAAAAAAGGGCCCGAAATGGAAGCGCGCGGTCCCCGTTCTCTCAGCGACGGGTACGCTTCTACCACTCGCTCGTACTTTTACGATGGAACTAATGAGTCGCTACCTTCGATTCATTACTTCGATCAAGATTTTTCTTTTTCCTTACGTACAATTATCCAACTTTATGACACAAAAGCGAAGCGATATTATTGAACGGAATTTCACTCGATGGAAAGAGTGAAAAATGAAAAAAAAAACTGTGGCACGTTTCGTAACGCATCCCCTCGCAGCCCTTGAATTTTGCTCGAGGAGTGTACGGGACCGTCGCACTAACTCTTACATTTGTCATTGCCTTAATCCCTATTAGATCAGGCAGGATTTCACATCACCCTGATTTCTCTCGCTCTCTCCAGTGAAAACCCTTCCCCCCCTCTTAACACCCACCCCAACCTCTTCCCTCGATTCTCCATCGAAGAATGCCAGCCTCGTGAGTACCAAAGAGTAAGCTCGTTTGAAAAGTGAGCAGTAACGGAGAATGGTCGAGTGACGCGAGAAGGGAACTTGACGAGGGAGCGAAGAATCCCGAGCATATACGTGCCCTTTCCACAGCCCTATATATATATGTATCGTCCAATACTCGAATATACGCTCCTATACATATACTTGTATATTGTAATATTCCTTTTGTACGTGTATATGTCCATTCGCGAAACGGACAAGCTTTACAAAAGTGAAGAGTGGAGAAAGGGGGTTTTGGTGCGAGAAGGGGGTTGGATCAAGAGTCTCCTTCTCTCTCACTCTTTCTCTGAACAAGGACACGTCGTGTCGCGAGAAGGTTCTCCGGCTAATCCTTTAAACGGATTACCAATTAAACGTGTCTCGTGGCAAGAGAGCGAGCTAGAAGAAGACGGAAGATACGATGCTCGATGCCATGGCGTTGACTCGACGGACGCCATTGTCGAGAGTCTATAAGAGGAGAGAGAAAGCGACGTCGTGTATATATAAGATGCGTGTGTAAACACCTTTCCACCTGCTCATTTCGTTTATTTATTTGTTTCTTTTTCCCCCTTGCTCTTATTTGATAAATCATGTAGATTAATGGCGAGAAAATCGTCTCCGTCGTTCATTCTGCCTCTCTCTCTCTCGATTTCTCGTTTTGCACACGAATACGTGCGTGCACGCTTCGTGTGTCAACGAGAGTGATCGGCTTGAATATCGACTGCTTGGTGATAGAAGGACGTGCGAAGCTGCATCGCCAAGTTTCTCGTATCATGCGCCATACGCCTTTTTGATTCTTACTTACCGATACATATATATCGATCTACTGGACAAAAAATATATATAATTATAAGTATGAGGCTTTGGCTTTTCGAGTCTCGCGAGTTCGCGGCTGAAGGATTCCCTTGATCCGGACCAAGAGAGAGAGAGAGAGAGAGAGAGAGAGAGAGAGGGAGAGAGAAGGCCCCTAATACCAGGGGATTTCAATGCTGGGCTATATAGCCGGTGGCCTCGCGAAAAATATGTCAATCATACGCGTACGCGATGGCTCGAAGGAAGGGAGAACCGGCTACTCTCTTGGATCAACCAACACATATAGGTACAAACACGTATATAGCTTTTCTCATGTCACGTCAGTCTTTTTCTCTCTCTACTCTCGCAAATGCATCACGAGTGATGTGCGCGCATCTGTTATTGTCGCCTTCGTCAAAAACTAGACGTCGACATAGCCCTCGTTGCATATATATATATATATAAATCCGTGCGTGTATGTGTACGGTGACGACCGAAATGCGGACAACTGGTGGCTTTTGCTTACCTGATGTCCAGGCCCAGTCTGATGTCTATATGGGCGAGCTGTGGACAGAAATACGAGTCTGAAGAGTTTTGTTCGTTGCCCAGTCTGTGTACGCGTATGTGTGTTGGTCCTGCGAGTTCTGACGAGAGAAATACCCTTAACGAAGTGACTACAACACATTATTGATGTTGCAGGAGAGACGAGAGCGAGAGAAGGCAACAAGAGAGCGTGGTCTCTGAGCCGTTGGATGATTGGAGGACGGAGGAGGTATTACCCGTTCTCTCATTTTATCGGATGAGAGCAGCGAGAGAGGCGCAAGCCGAGAAGTGTTGTATCGGTGTTGCAGTCCGTGTAGTGCGGCGGGCTACAGTCAAGCCTCCCGTAAGTCGAGAGCTTGGATTCGCGATGTCCTGCCACTTCCCCCCACTCCGTGTTCTAAGGGTTGTTCTGCTAGAGGGCGCAATTTTTAATGGATGAAAAAGTTACTCGAACCTCTTGCTTGAAATCGAATTCAGGTACGATTAACGAGGGATTGGACTGTAGCGCTACAATACCACTTCTCTCTCTTTCTCTCTCTCGCTTTCTGTTGTTTTTATAAGTGTGAGTGTATGACTGTATATACATTAGGTATACAACACAGGTAGTATGTGTGTTATCAGAGCTCGGTCCGTTTCTCATGCTCACCCTTGTAACTTTGGAGGAAAAAGGGACTCGCTCTGCCTGGCAAACTCTCTTTCTCTCTCCCACTCTCTCTCTCTCTACCTCCTACCTTCCTCGTCCCTCTGACTCACTCGCTGTCTCTTCCTCGCTCGAAAAGCAAGAGAGTCTTTCGACGAGAGGGAAGGAGGTAGCAGTAACTGTATTCGAGTCGGTGGTGTGTGGTACATGCGGTGGCTTGGACTAGTGGGCAGAATCGACTCTCTCGCTCCCCCCCCCCCCCCCCCCCCCTCGCTTTCTGTCTCTCCGGCCCCGTGGGCCACGTCTCTCGATTTCCACTCTAATGCCGCGAGAGAGGAGCTTTAATTAACCCGCCGGAATCCTCGTTCTGTCTGTCTCTCGCTCGTTTGTGTTGGTATTTACGTGTGTCAGCGGGTTTCGCCGAGTAGGTACGTGCACGTCCTGTGCTGATGCCCTCCCTCTCTCTCCCGCTCTCTCTATCTATCCCTCTTCAACTCCATCCCTCTCTCGCGGTCTTTCGTCTTGCCACACCACTCTAACTCATCCCAGTCGCATCAGACGGTCTCGGCTTTACCACCGCGACCAGCAGGAAAACTCGTGTCTCTCGGCCATCAAGCATCTCAACGTTCCCGAGGACATCGGACAATTAATATCTCTGACTATATGTTGGTACGACGCTCCATGCGAATATACACGAGTACATACAACTTCGCATTTGGCGAAAATAGGGGAATTAATCCAGCGACTATTTCGACGAGGATATTAATTAACTTATTTATTCATTAATAATATTTACTCCGTAATCATTTATATTGCAATATTCATTTCGATCGAATATTCCAAATAAAAATAATACTCTATTTATTCATTAATTTTTTTCTTCAAATCGATCATCGATAATGAAATTGTTTAAAAAAATGATTAAAATAATTGACGCGGTGGAGAAAATTAGATAGAACGTATCGACAGTGACTGGAACGACAGTGAGCTATTCTTAAGCCACAGCGATCCGCGTCATCGATTAAATACAGATATATAACTACGAGTATTCCGGTAAAAAGAAATTCTTCCGTGAGTGGCAATCGAGTCAATTTTTTTCCGACCCCAAACTCTCGCGTTTTTCCGAATGCTCGCGGCGTTCTCTCTCTCGTCTCGCGACCGATCTTCCGTCCTCTCAGTCCCACCTCCCCTTACCCACGTCTCACCCCACAGCCGGGCGGATTCATTAAGACTTTTATCGGGAAAACACAGCTGCCCGTCTATGTACCAATTCACTTAACGTAACCAATCTAAAAATGCTCATCAGCAATTTAAAGCGACGAGAGGAAAAGGACCAGGAAAGAGAGAGAGAGAGAAACGCGAAGAAGGCTAGAGAGGTATTAGCTATATATAACAGTGAGCTGTCGACCGAAGGGGTGGTTATAGTGGTAGGGGTAGAACGAGAGAGCAGAGCAGGAACTTCGAGGGGTAACAGAGCCACAACGAGCTCACGGTGCTCTCTGTGGTACGAACGAGAAAGAGAAAAGTGAGATCTGACGAGAGACGAATACAGATAGAAAGAGAGACAACGAACGAAGGAAGACGAAGGCGAAGAAGAAGATGAAGAAGAAGAAGCAGAAGAGAAGCGCGTGGGATGGTCGCAGTGTGGTGAAGCGGATTTTCATGAAAGTGGGGGATGAACCATCGCGGTTGCCTCGCGCGCGTTTCTCTCCCCGTGGGACGAACACGACTCTCTCTCTCTCTCTATCTCTTTCTCTACACACCCACACACTTACGGACACAGAGACACAGGGATGGACACACAAATATGTTTCCAGTTAGAAAAAGGTATGAGAAAGAGAGAAGAAAAAAATGTGAAAATTCAAGGGGGTGTGTGTGTGTGCGTGGGGTGGGGTTGGCAGGAAGGAAGGACGGAAGGAAGATGGAGAATATACATATATACATATACATAATACAGCGTATTGTATGGAAAGGGTAGAAAAGGTGGGGTGACGATGGTGGTAGTGCGGCACGGTGGTGGTGGATACGCTCTGGCAGGATCCATTTACGAAATGCTCATCGACCGGCGCGTCCGCGCGTCGCGTTGGGTATAACGGTGGGGGGTTGGAGAAGGGTGAGGGCGAGAGAGTGTGAGAGACGAAGAGAGAGAAAGAGAGTGTACCAGCGACGTAGAGGAGCAGCAGCAGCGCGACACCCGGGCATCGGCCGGGGCTCTTCTCTATAGTACCGTCGTTCCTGGGGCTTTTCCAAACGCTCCGGAGAGTAGGATTACTCTGATTCGCTTTGGCTTGCAGATTTCCCTTTTCCAGACCACCCTCTTCACTTCCCTCTCGACTCACGGTATAATACTGTACTCCTCTACCTCCCTCCTCTGCGTACCCACTCGCTGTATCTTTCAACCCCCTTGCATCCCACCCTCCCACTTTCCCTCTCTTCTCTCTCGTTGTTCTCTCTCTCTCCCTCCCTCTTTTTGTTCTCTCCCTTTCTCTCTCTGTCTGCATCCTTCTCGAGCCTCTTGAGATTCTACGTGTCGAACGTATACGTGTCTTACTCGACCATTTTCTCTGTTCGACGACAAAGTAGGCCAAACCTCCCGCGAGAAACGATCGACGTGACGCGAACCGATTCGTGAGGTTTTATTTCTTTCTTACTAGCTATTTATAATTATGTTTTAATTTTTTTATTATTTTGTTGCGATTTAGATACGTAAAGGATATTCTAGAGTAGATACCGTTGTGACATTAACCGAGGGTTAATCTATGATAATGAACGTAGAGAGGGCATTGCCGGGCGACCGATCCTTTCGAGCAAGGACCCCTATAAGTTCTCAGGAAACAGAGGTAATCGTAGAACCGAGAGGATCATGATCCAATTTTCATTTAACAATTAAACTTTAATCTCGTCGTATTTTACCAGATTATTTGTAAAATATAAATATTACAAATAACAAATATCACCGAAACAAAAATCTTGAGAAATCGTATTACCGATTAAGTTTGTACAATTGAAAGTTTTCAACGATTACCTAACGATAAATTTCCTAGGGATAAAAAAAAATTCGACATGCTAGAGATTAAATCGTTGATGAAGCAAATTTCATACATTTATAAAGATATGCGACGTAAGAGGCTGATCAAACGAGCGAAATAGAAACACGCGCACGCTGCTCGCTTTATCCATCTCTCCTTATCGTCGATCACGACGTCGAGCCATTATCGCGAGTCCAATGCCAATGGGGTGGTTTGCTTTTCTCCCTTCGTAAATCAGACTGTTTGCACATAAAATATTAATAAGTGACACGAGTCAATCCGGGATTAAGGCGTTGAATATAAGGGGGGGGGGGGGGGGGGGGGGCGACTATGCGGTGAGATAGCTTTCGCATGTGTATCATGCGGATGCTGGAGAGCGAGAGGGAGCGACCGACGTAGGGTAGAGGTGGGATAGACGGACCAAGGGGGTGACGATTCGCGCCACTTTATCTATCTTGAGTTTATTTTGTTTGTACTATTGGCTTTTCCCACGAATTGTACTTACATAGCAGTGCTCCGTCACTTTTTCTCTCTCTCTCTCTCTCCCTTTCTCCCTCTCTCTTCCTTTCTCCCTCTCTCTCTCTCTCTCTCTCTCTCTCTCTCTCTCTCTCTCTCTCTCTCCGTTGGCAAATAGCAATAATGCGAATCGACACGTGAGTCGCCGGTTCTCTCTCGTTGTCGCAACGAAGGCAAACAGAGTCGCGCATTCGAAGTCCCCGTAGGGAGACTCTCGGTTTTGTATCTACATACATAGCTCGTGTATTCACTGCGCACACTTTCGATCTATGCGAAACGGAATCTCCCTGCATCTCGAAAATATCGAAAAGGGGGAACGAAACAAAAAAAAAAAAGAAAAATGTTTACCAAACTTCCCTGAAAAATCATATATCTTCCGTCGTGATTCGCACAATACTCGTCTCAAAATAGCACAAAATCAAATCCGCAAATATCACGAATTTTCCAAAAGAAAGTTCCCACTCACAATAAAAAGAAAACAATTCTAATCAAATCTTTACAAAAATATCTATAAAATTACCCAGGAAGAATGTAGTTGCAACGAATGTAAAAAAAAATTTAAAAAAAAACAGAAAGAAAGAGCGTCGTCTTCTCCCGCGGCACTTGTAAAATCTTTCGTATTATCGGAGAATCTCGCGCGAGCGTATCCCGGCAAAAAAGGCCTCGTAAGGACGTACGGTAATTGAGAATGGCTGTATCAGTGGTCCGCAGACTCGCGGGAGCCCGAGGGATGGAGAAGGAGGAGGACACGTGTCGCTGGTATACACGAGGACGCGTGCAAGCGGCCGATCTCACCCCGCTTATCGCCTCCCCATCCACGTTCTCTCTTTCTCTGCGAGACTAATATCACTCTATACAACCATCACTGTACCGTGTATACCTCGCATTTTCGCTCGGCTCTCTATGTTTCTATTATCCGTAATAATATATTCTTCTTATAAGCTCGAGGGCCGCGGTAGAGCACGCGTTTGTCAATGTTTGCCAGTGTCGACACCCACCTACTTATGCAAATCATTTAATTTAACCCCCAGGATCACGATCGTATCTCGAAACCTATTCGTATTCATTGCTCGGGGAATCCCTCCCACCCTTAACCCTCCGCCATACCTCACTGTTTTGCTCCCGTTTGTTTGCCCCCACCCACTAACTCCCACACTCTTAACCACCCTAAGCCCGCTCTCCCCCCCCCCCCCTCCCTGATGCTCACCACCCTCTCCCCGGCATCCCTATCGTCATTTTGAACGCCTTCATCGCTTCGAACACGATCGCATGCTAACCGTGCTTTTCACCCTCCATGTTGCCTCTCCGATATAACAATACGATACACGTATACTCGTACCTGATATTACATTTATATATATGTATGTATATGCAAATTGTATAGCTCTATAGAGTTCTAACCGAAGCGTTTGTCAAAACTCTTTATCGTCCGTGGTACCAACAGCTACGGTAAAATCGTCGTCGAGCCCGTCGCGTCACTTGCCATCGTGGATATTCATTGCTAAAAACCTCTCGTCTCTCTATCTCTCCGTCTCTCTCACATGTTTCGGGCAAAATAAGCGCGTGCCGCTTCACTTTTATGATCTCGCTCCATACCCCCGTGTATCATTCCATCCCTATTTTACCTTCGCTAGCTCTTTTCATCATGCATATGCAACCAACCCCTCGTCCGTGTCCCGTTGCGTATGTACTCGCATTTATCCCTCTCCCCCAGCCCTTCCCCCCCTTCCACTATCTACCTTGCCAGAATATGACGGGACTAAAGTGCGCTGACATTGCATGCTATATGCATGTGTAGGTATGCGAGTAATACGAATAGGGGATGAGTACTGCGGGAGGGGGTGGGGTGGGGAGGGTGCATGATGGATAGACAGTCGTATATGCGAATGGCTGTATGGATGAAATTCGTAGTGACCCTCGTACGGACCTATTCTGTTTTTTTTTTTCGATTTTTTGTATGTTTTTTTTATCATACTCTCGCTCGCGCGCGCGCGCATTTGTCGGAGGTTTCAGTGCTCATCCTCGCTAACGTCGGGTCCCCGAAAAATATGCTTCGCGCTCGTTGACACGCCGCACTATCCGCATCGGACAGTGGCCGCTTTATATATACACGAAGCCAGCAATGCCAGTAACCACTCTGTCCATTCTGTTGCCGACGCTCGGACAGCTCTGAATAAAAGCCTCGTTGCTGTATTCCCTCTGTCCTGACTCGACTCTCTCTCTCTCTCGCACTTTCTCTCTCCCCCCTCTCTCTCTCTGTCGCTCTCTCTCTTCGTCTCTCTGCGTGCACGTCGATCAAATGTCTTCTTTTTCAACCACCCCATCCCACCCCCTCCTCCTCCTCCTCCCACCCTCATCGTCACTACCCCCATTTTTAGAACCCCTTTATTGTACTACACAGTATTTTTCATGCGAACCGTCAGAACCAGCGCATCATGGGCGTGAGCCCATGACTCTCGTTGCGAAAGAGGCGAAACGAAAAAAAAGAGAAAAAAAAAACGACCTAAAACTCACATATATAACAGCGATGTTTCGAATATGAGAATGTACAGTTTTGATGTCGTCGTTGTTTAAAAGAGAGAGACTTGAAAATGTTGCGATACGTGAAATAAATATACCCGTTTTATTACGATTACTTTTTTATCGCAAATAACCTGCTTATCAGCGAAATCACTTATCACGAATCGCTCGTTTAATTCCTTCGAAACTTTTTCGTCGAACCGATTTTATCGTCGATAAGCCGTCTTAAATAACGTTTCGTGTTTAATTTTTTACATCACTCGTACAGATCGTATCACTGACCCGTGTCGCCCACCCCCCATGCCCTCTCGCCGCTCCTTACATACTCCCCCCTCCCTCCCCCCTCTCGTCCATTCTCTCTCTCAATCTCCAACGATCCATCGGACACATTAACGTTGGACATAGCTGCTTACCGATTTGATTTATTTATCCCGGGTAATGTGTGCGTGACCAGGACCACGACCAATCGTGTGTATTTTGGTGAGTGTACGTCATTACCTACACACACATATATATATATATATATAATACAAGCAATGGGGGAGAAGAGATGGTTGTATAGCGAGAGAGGGCATATACACACCATGCCGAACACGGCATAAATCCTGCCGGATTACCGATCGCACCCTACTCTCCCTCTCTATACGTGTAACCCTCTCTTTCTTTCTCTCGCTCTCGTATGCCTCGTGAGTGTATCTTTCACGCGAATGAGATATATACGTATAATAATACGTCGTATGGGACGAATCACGACGAACCTCACACGCCACCCAAATATCACACTTAAGCCCCGTGAGCATATATATATATATGTATGCACCCCCCTGTGGCTAATGTGTACGCTCTTTTTTTTAAGCATAATTGACGATGCTGGGAAAGTTGCGACGAAAGCCCGCCCACGCGACCTGAGATCGACGTACCGTAACGCATTAAACACACAGCATGCATTATGCTGTGTATTGCACGTATATATGGGAATGTCGAGTTGTAATAAATAGCGAACTGTGCGGGGTGGATCATCGAGGTTTTTAGGGGATGATGTTGCACCGGACGTTTTTTTAAAATTCGTTTTGTTTATTTTTATATTTCCAAGTGTGCCATAGGAGAAATTTTCTAATTTGGACATTTTTTTAAAATTCGTAATTCATTCGATCTTTCATGATAATGTAAAAATGTGAAAAAATATTTTGTATGCTGCATGGGTCGTAAATCGAACGAGTACGAGTAAATTTTGGAAAAGTTCAACCCTTATTTTCTTACCCTTCGCGAGTCGACAGTCGCGAACTCGATCGCTCGATGTAGTCGTCTAAAATTGGTGCCATGAGCTGCCAGGTCGAGCGTAAGATGATCCCTACCATATCGTCGCCTAGCTCCTATTACCGTGACTCTCGTGCTCGTATCAAAACGTGTCGATAGACAGCCCGACGCAAGGGGGAGGAAGGTGGCATCGTTCGCCGGAAGAAGCGGATAACAGCCATAGTCCCATCTCTTCCTTCCCGGGTTTTCTCAGCTGCGGAATGATCCGCGCATCGACTAAGATGATGAATCTAGCGCGGAAGCACTTATGACGTTGAAAGAGAGATAGCGAGAACGAGAGGGAAAAAAAGAGAGCGAGAGTGAGTGAGAGAGAGAGAGAGAGATAGTCAACAGAGTAAGGGCGACAGATTTTCTCCGGTATACCAGTAATACTCAAACTGCTAGCCCGAGTTTTGCTTCTCACTCTCGGGATTTTCGCTAGGACGCGTCGTCCGCTTGCTCGCTTCTCCCCCCACCCTCGCAGCATCCACAGAAGCATCGCGGTAAGCTCCATCCCCCTCGATTCAACCCCCTCGTTCCCTCTCTCGCCCCTCTCGCTCAACCTTCGCGCAGAGCGCGAGAGAACGAGAGAGAGAGAACCAGCGAGCACTCTCTGTGCAGCTTTGTTTTCCGCATGAGTGGTCTCGTCCCCCGACCGAGCCGGGGATTACCCGGGGTGATCAGCTATGAAATTAACTCTCGCTCGACGCGGTCTCTCGCAATGCCCTTCTCTCTTTCTATCCTTTTCCTGCCTCTCCCCACCCCCTCCTCGCTCTTTCTCTCTCTGCAACTCGCCGTTCTCTCATAGATATTCCACCTTCGCGAGATAAACCGAAAAAAAAATTTCGCGAGCGAAGGAACGTACGTTCCTTGATCCTCTCGCACGGAACTCGTTATAGTTAGTTTTCAACGATGATTAAGTTCGAGCCTTCGTTCGTTTGGCTCGGATCAAAAGAAAAAAGAAAAGCGCAAAAGCTTTAATTCTCATCGATTTATCGACGATGAGGAAAAGTGAGAAACAGCGACTTTTTAAAATTTGCTCAGACAATCTTTCGAATAATTGGAATTAAAATCACGACGAACGCAAAGTAACGGAAGAAAAGATCCTTCCACACTTACACGTACCAGACGAAAAACAAGAAAGACGCAGGATATGCTCGACGTGTCTTCGTAAACAAACGATTTTTAATAATCTCCGTGAAAACGTAACTCACGAAACGACCGCTCGTTCCGACGTTTCTTTTATCACCGTAACGAAACGTCTCGATCCCATGGCCCGCTCGTGCCGTACGAAACGAACGAACCGAACGAGACGAGCATTATGGTGTTCGGCGAACTGCTTCGAACGAGAAGAGAGAGGGAGAGCCGAGCCAATAAATATAGGCGCGTATATACTTTGGAGAAATCGCAATCTCGGTATAACATAGACGTATGAATAAAGCGTGACAGAATCAGCTGTCGAGCGACCCTCGTCGAAATCAGACTGCTATACATATATATATGCCTAGTATCTATACGATGCAGAAAAAGAGAGAGAGAGAGATAGAGAAAAAGGGAGAGATACGTCGCGAGAGGAAAAACGTCTCGTCATCCGCGGCAATGGAGCACCGGGCACGAAGAAGCTCCTCGATCATCCGTCCCCGCGACGGCTGTATAAATATCTTCTTCCTGGCTATAAAAGATACGAGCTCACCGTCGTAATTACAAAACTCCGTAGCGGAAACACGTACACGTATACAGATATATATATATATATGTGCTGTATGTCTAAAAAATATATACATATATGTACGTATATGCATTTATAGAATCGAGTGGGTGACCGTGAGTAAGGACAACTAGCTCATCCAATCTTGGTCCGTCAACTAGATACTGAAATTACTGAGAGTTTATTGTATCTATCGCACGTGTGACGAGCATACCAATAGATATACGATATTAAATCACAAACGTTGACTACTAAGGTCTGCCAACTTTCTGGCCAAATTATGATAAATAAATAATTCAAAAATAATCGATGTTTTTTTTCATTCTTTTCGATCATTATTATATTATTATAATAGATATTATATATATAATATATATTATTATAATATATTATAATAATTATAATATATTATTATAACATATTATAATAATATAATATACATTATTATAATTATTATAATTATATTATACACTATTATAATTATATTATAATATACATTATTATATAATATATATTATAATAATATATATTATATATATAATATATATTATTATAATTAATTAATTAATTAATCAATTAATTAGTTACTATTATGTATATTATAATAATATATATTATATATATAATATATATTATTATAATATACATAATAGTAACTAATTAATTGGTTTCAAACAATTGACGATGTTTTTTTAAAGCATTGTATGTAAAATACATTGATCTCATTAATAGTATCGAGATCACTTTTATGAAATTAATGAATATTTGGTTAATTGAAAAATTGTCTATGTCCTAGGAAATTAATTTTTGTTTTTTCTTGTGATATCGAATCTTGTTGTTTTTCTTGATTAAATTGATTAAAAAATTGTTTATGTTTATCAGAAATGTGATTAATTTTTGTTTCCTCGTGATATTCAATCTTGTTGATTTTATATGATAGATAAATGTAAGGATGCACGTGGGTATATAGAAAATTCTGGAGAAAAGCCATTTCGCCTATAGTGTTACAAACGTGTTACGTCACGTGACAAATCCGTCCTTCTCTACCATTCTCACGTAGGTAAAGTACGTACCGCGTTACATATAGCCGCGTAACGTAGACCCTGAGTTTCCTAGTGGCACGTTCCTACTACGTCGCTGTTGCCTCTCACCCTTACTCTCTATCACGTACTACTACTCTCGTGGAGAACAGCTGGTGTGCGCCTCACGATGGCCACTATACCCTCGTGTATTATAATACAGCTACTATATCGTTCGTATATACACCCTCGTGTATATAGGAGGTGTAAGGTAGAGCAGCTACACGAGTTACTATGCTCTCTATTATACCTAAACTTTACATATATCGTACATACATACCTTACAGCTTACGGTAACTAATGTAGCAAGGTCGATTCGCCATTACACGAACTCGTCTCTTCCTCTCCCCTCCCATTCTCCTTTATTCCCCTCTCAACGATACTACTTGCAAATTCAACCGAGCATTATTTATTCAAAATCGTTTTTGCTCAATATTTTGTTATTTTCGTTATTGTTTCAATTAACAGGATTAAACTTACAAACAACAATAAAAATCTATTTGATTTTTGGTTGTTTTAGTAAGGAAGGAATTTTTGTTTACTATAAAAATTGATATAATTTTGATAAAAAATCAAAAATTCTCTTTTTTATTGATTTAAATATATTTTCGATTATTTATGATTCGCCATTACACGAACTCGTCTCCTGCTCTCCCCTCCCGTTCTCCTTTATTCCCCTCTCAACGATACTACTTGCAAATTCAACCGAGCACTATTTATTCAAAATCGTTTTTGGTCAATATTTTATTATTTTCGTTATTGTTTCAATTAACAGGATTAAATTTACAAACGAATATAAAAATCTATTTGATTTTTGATTGTTTTAGTAAGGAAGGAATTGTTGTTTACTATAAAAATTGATATAATTTTGATAAAAAATCAAAAATTCTCTTTTTTATTGATTTAAATATATTTTCGATTATTTTTGATTCGCCATTACACGAACTCGTCTCCTACTATCCCCTCCCGTTCTCCTTTATTCCCCTCTCAACGATACTACTTGCAAATTCAACCGAGCCCTATTTATTCAAAGTTATTTTTTGTCAAGATTTTGTTTTTTGTTTATTATTGTTTCAATCAACAGCATTAAACTTACAAAACGAACATAAAAATCTATTTGACTTTTTATTATTCTAGAAATGAAGGATTTTTTTTCTACCATAAAAATTGATATAATTTAGACAAAAAATCGAAAATTCTCTTTTTTATTGAATTAAATATACTTTTAGCTCCCTATTAACGCTAATAATTTCTACACGACATATATAGATATATATCATTTTCGAATATATTAATTTTATTTTTATTCAGATTTTGATCGTCGTGCCGGAATATCGATACATATGTTTTCTCTATTAAAAGCACACGTATAAATACACATTCTCTTAACACTTATTATACATATATGTATGTACATAAATAGATATAGATGCATATATTCAGTATGTAGAGTCGAGGCGGCACGAGTGGATTAGGTGAAGGTTGAACGTGGCATGAGCTCTTGCCGGTTACTTACGAGGTAGACAGGTAAGTAGCGATGTAAGTGGTTGTAGACAACACCGGGTTAGAAGGTAGTAGAACGAGAGAGGGAGAGAGTGTGGGAGCAGAGCCCATAAGCAGCAGCAGCCGCGCTCTCTGCGCCTAATGAAACTACAAATCTCCTCGCCTTTAGGCACCACCTGTTTCACGTTTCTCGCGCCTCTTACAGAGCCTCTCGGCCCCTCTACCATACAATTTCATAGTCGTATCCGTATCGTGTACGCATCACTTTCGTATCTATAAAAAAAAAATAAGAAATATAACTAAATTTCCAGACAAGCTCGAGGTTGAAAATAAAAAAGAAAAGTAAAATTCCCTCTTTCGTTTTTTTTGTTTTTATGAATCGTTAATAAACGTCACGATTTTTTATCTTACAACAAATATCTCGATCTATTTTGTGAAACGTTTCTGTCGTGATTTTTTATTCGTATTTCCGCAAATTCTCGTTCTCGTCGGTGAGGTTTTCCTTCTCTTATTTTTTGGGACACGTGATCGCCTCTGTCGTGTCTATCATCGTGACAAATATACGTGTGTATTTATATATATATCTTCGGCATGGACAATGAATTATTTAGACGAGCGCACCGATTCGCTTGCCGCGACAATTTTTTTTTCTCTCACTCTCATTTTGTCTCTTTTTTTTTTGTTTTTACCAACAATGAAATTCTCACGGTAAAAATCGCGTATAAATACGTATATGCGCGTATACGACGAGAGCAGGTCCGATATGGCATACGCAACAGAAGAGCGGGGAAGGACGGTGTCGAACAATTATACGCCCGGTGTGCAGCGCGCTGCCTCGACGTGCGCGGCGTTCGAGAGAAAGAGAGAGAGGGAGAGAGAATGAGAGAAGCGGTCCTCTATATATCACAGCAATTCCATTGTCATTGCCTGGCGATTCTGGTGTGTCATGATTATTGTTTGCTGGCCAAGCGCGTACAATGAAATTTGAACGGGGAAAATTGGCGGAGGGCCGAAAAGCTCTCGCGAGCGCAAGTCTCGTTTCTCTCTTGCTCTCTCGCTGATAAACTGCACAACGAGCATTATAAACCGCGACCATTTCGTACTTTTCACCTACTCTCGTAGTACATATACGCCACTACGTATACATATATAGTTTTAAGCTATAAATATCGATGCAATGGGCAAAACGTCCTGCACCAGCGGTTCACATCGATGTTTGACCGCGTTTTAGCACATATCCTCTATCATCTCCGCGCTCGTTCCCCGAAAACACGCTCGCTCCACGATTCGTCCCTGTAGTTTATCAGGATCGATCCGAAGCCCGTGAAAATATCGCGTAATTCACCGTCGTTTCGATCAATAAATCGATATCGCAAATATTTTCGCAACGAAATTTCATTTCCCTCGTGATAACACAAACGAACTTCGTCCTCCTTTAACTCGATCCGCCTTATCGATAAATTCGTGATCGAGACATCGAGAACCTCGTACCGAACACGATCAAACACTCGTGTAGGATTCAATCCGGTCTCGCTCTTGATGAAATATCAATGCCCTGGCGTGAGTAGTTTGCTCGTGTGCCCGTAAATCGCGATTCGTTTGATAAGAGACGAGGAAACGAGTGTTTGCTATATTGCCTGTTTGTCTGTTTGTTCCGACATAAAGGAGAGAAATAGGTCGGACGATATGGACACACGAGTACTCGCCAGGTTACACATGTATATATCATATATATATTATATATTTTCATATTATTATATTATTAATATATTATATATTAATATATTATTTATATTATTATTATATTATTATATTATTATATTATTATATTATTATATTATTATATTATTATATTATTATATTATTATATTATTATATTATTATATTATTATATTATTATATTATTATATTATTATATTATTATATTATTATATTATTATATTATTATATTATTATATTATTATATTATTATATTATTATATTATTAAATTATTATATTATTATATTATTATATTATTATATCATTGTTATATTATTGTATTATTATATTATTAATGTATCATATATTAATATATTATAATATTATAGAATATTATATTATTATTATATTATATTATATTCTATTATATTATATTATATTATATAGAATATTGTCATTATAATAATTTATATATATATAGTTATAATATAATATATTATGTTATTATTATTAATAAAATTAATATTTATTATTATATTATTAATATTATTATTATATATGTATATTAGAGCTTGAAGCAGTCTTCGCTACTTCAAGCTCTCTTCGTATATAAAAGTGAGTTATTGAAGGCAGCGGGGAGAGGGTGAGATTATAGAGGGAGTCGAGAGAGAGAGAGAGAGAGAGAGAGAGAGAGAGAGAGAGAGAGAGAGAGAAGCATTTCGAATAATCGGATGAGCATTCGTTGGTGCGACTCTAATGAAATGAGTCTCCCTGTCTCCCTAGTATTATACAGTCGGCCTCTGGTATATATCAGCATATATATTTGTATTCCCTGACGCTACATAACATTTTGGTCGAGACCGATATGCGTATACGTACATCACAAATACGTATACGATATACTGCGTATGTATTTACAGAGCTCGACCGGGTGAAAACGAGTTTTAAACGATGGGTAATTTAAGCTGACTGGCAGGGCGCTCAATCTTTCTCTCTCTTTCTCTCTCTCTCTCTGTGTTTCTCTCTTTCTTTCTTTGTCTCTCTCGCTCTGATTTGCTCTAGCGTGAGTTCGCGTCGTCGGGTCAACCCTGAGCATTGAACGCCGCGTACCGAACTCTCGAGGGGTTGCACGCACCCACGCACGCACATTCCCTTTTGCCACGCGTATACGTGTGTCAAATATACGATATACGAGTTATCGTGAGTGAAGGGTGACTGTATCATAGACGAGACGTGCTATAAGCTGCTGGCTCGAACTATCGTCGAAGTCATTATTCATTGAACTATTTTTACACGCGTCTAGATTGGAATTATCTACAGTTTTGATATTTTTGTTTTTTAAATTTTGAAACTATATTACATCCGTTTGCAGGAAAGGAAAATCAAGATTATCGACCGGTGAGTCATTTTATTCCTTGCTAGGACGTAATACCATTCAATCTTTATCGTTCGCGATGATCGTGATATTTCTCATAACGATTTTCTTTTCGGTCACGGTTCTTCAAGTTTCTATTTTTCAGGAAAAAGAAAAAACAAAAATTATCAATATTTTCATCGTAAACGCTATTTTCCAACCCTCCGCCGATCGAACGATTCTAGCCTAGGGTCTGTTTCTCTTGTTTTTTTTTTGTTGTATTCCCTCCACGCGGTATATCAACCGAGCAAGGGCAGAACAGATTTTTGATATGCCCTTAAGAAATAGTATCCCACCCTACGTATATAAAGTAACGTCGTATGTGTCTAACCTCGATTGGCCTGGCTTTCCGCACTTCTGCCAAGGGTGCTGTTCTATACACGAGACGTACGAATTGACCGTTTCGGTCGAGCCCTCGTACTCTCGACTCTCCTGATCTCGTGTACGCGCATGTGTGTGCGTGTTAGTGTTCGTGTATGAATTTCATCGAGCCGGAGTAGATTCGGAGAGTCGAGGATCGAGGGATTTTCGTGCTAGGCCCGCGTTATAGTTGAGTGACGGACTGTCAGTCTGCCCCCGCCTCTGGACAACCTAATATCCACCTGCTTACCAGAGCTAACCACCTTTCCTTCTGGTAGCTGGCAGACCGCGCTCTCGCACGGTCGCGCCTCCACCCTCGGCGAAACTACCCCACCTCTCTCTCTCTCCCTCTCTCTTCGATCAACCATACATATATACCTATATGTACACGTTTATATAGAACGTAGTATGGGTATAAACAGCATGTTATATCGAGACCGTAGTACATACGCGTATTTGTACGTGTATGCAGAATACGGGGAGTTAGTAGCGAGAGTTTGCCACGGAGCGCAGACGTGTTAATCAAAATGTTGGACAAGCCACTTACAAGGGGCTGTGACGTTTCCATTTAGGCCCTGGGATCCCCGACGAGCGTGTGCCCATGAGACCCGTCCGGATCTGCCGACACGAATCTGTCTTGGCTCGAGGCCCGGGGTATTGCCTCGTTTCCGTGCGTTGGTGTTGCTCCCGCTGCCGCCCTGGTACTCCCGCTGATGCTTTTACTCCCTGGCCGACGCCTCTTGGTACAAACTATCCCGCGCGCACACCTCCGCACCAACTTCTCTTGCACGATAATGCTCTAGACTTCCGCTTCGATCGAACAACACGTGCATTTATATACCTCACGTATATATGAATATATATATATACCTATATATAGTTGACTCGATAAACTGTCTTTCGACTTTGACGTCTTCGTCATGCTTAAAAGGTTAAGGATTGAGGGAAACAAAAAGGAAAAAAGGAATCTTCAGGTTTGTTTGTTTTCGTTAGATTTTGTTCATTTTTTTTATAATTGTTTAGGAAATTCACTTTTTAATAGTTTATTGTAAAAATTCTAAGAAATTGCTGTTTTTTACTCGACAGACTTGCAAACAGTGTTTTAGTTGTTTGGTAGCAGTGAAGAGGTCCACGAGTAGGCCTCAACCCCTTTTCTCTATACAGCGTATCAAATCGTATATATATATATTTCTTTTGATCCCTTTTGACCCGCTTGCCGTGCAACCCAGGACCAACTCCACGACTCCTGCGAGCGAAACTTTCGCAAGCAACGGAGAACACACGTAGCTACATATATATATATGTGTCAGGAAGGGGTAGAAAGAGGGAGAGAGAGAGAGGGAGGGAAAACTAAAACCCAACGATTCGCGAACAACTCGACGACGAGTGTTCGTCAAATGTTTGATCTTGATGTTTGTTGCACATCTCGAGATGAAAGGAAAATTAAATGCGACGTCAATGTTTGTCGCGGGGAATAATATCGATAAAAGGCCGATGATGAAGTCTGAAAATCACGAATGAAAATTGCCCATAGGGTTGAGAATATTAATTAATAATTACAAAATTTCAAATAATATCAATAAAAATTGAAAATTTCGTTCGAAATATTATTTCTACGATAATTTAAAATTGAAATAAATGAACTTTTTAACGAAAATTCCTAGGGTTGAGAATATTAATTAATAATTACAAAATTTCAAATGATATCAATAAAAATTGAAAATTTCGTTCGAAACATTATTTCTACGATAATTAAAAATTGAAATAAATGAACTTTTTAACGAAGTTCGTGATAAATATATTTGTTATTTAAATATTTAATAATACATTAATTCGCGTGTATGACGAATAAAATACGAATTTAGGGAGTTGGGGAGAAAGAGGGGTGCGGAAATGCATAGTGGCGAAATGACGGGTATGTTGTAAGGGTGGGGAGGATCGAGCATATCGCCCAAGTACCGCATCGTTATGCTCGTCTGCTTTGCTCGAGCGCCACTTAACGAGCGATAAATTGCAATTTTACGCCGCACGGACCACCGGAGATCCCGTAGTACTATACGCTCTCTTTTATCCCCTCGGCGTTAACCGAATTTCTCGGTAGCCCCTCGCGCCGTCGTTTCCTTCGACTTAACTGCGCGTCGTTCTCTTAACGCGTATAAATCGGCAACTATATCCATCGTACATACGCATCATTCGCTTACCACGATCTAATACCGATAGTTTTAACATAGATACGATCTTTTATTTAAACATCGCGCTGCTGCCTCTTATGAAACGAATCCGGCCGTCATAACTACCGTCATAACTATCGTCTTTCAAAGATACACCGTAGTCGAATGAAAAAAGTTGCCCGCTCTCTTTTTCTCTCTCTCTGTACCGTCGGCAAGGAGAGGAAGCTCTCGCGAAGTAGTTAGCCCAGGACTTTGCGTATAATCTTCATTGGAAAAGTTTGACGAAACTTTGAACGGAGCTTTGATTGTGTGTACAAGCAGACTGTGCCCTCGAGTACCTACTGAGATATGCGCCTTGTACCAGGGCAAGAGCGTAAAAAACAAAGTCAAGTAGATATATTTTTCGATCGTCCATTTTGTTTTTTAAAGCTTGCCAATTTCTTCCATCATTAATACGCGAATTGTACACGAGTATAGTTTAGAATTAGGTACAGTAGCGTGGGGCAGCGTTGACTGCCCGGAAGGTGCTGCCACCGCGCGGCCACCGATTGTACTAGTTATGACTCTCTACGCCACCGCGGCGTTGAGCGTTTGCAGGAGATACGGAAGATGTGACAAAGGTAAGGATTAACCTATATTATTTTTCTATGACACAATTGACTCTTCGTGCATCTACGAATATCTCTTCGGTCCCAATCGCTCCGTCATCGTTCGTAGAAATTTGAGACGATGCAAATCAAAAGTATCGACAAGCCCGTTCGTTTCGGATTTCGGATATGCGTAGGCCAATACCTGTCTACGAAGATAGGAAGCAGGTGTTTGCGATCGGGGGTGAGTGAGTCTTATAATAATATATATGTATACATATATATATAACATTCCATATGCTTTTTGGACTGGCTAGCGGGCCTTTTATAAGCCGATATCTGCAACCTGCGCTCGTCCTCGTTACATCGTGAAAACCAAGCGAGGTGGAAGATCGCCCGAAAGAAAGAAAGAGAGAGAGCGAGAGAGAAAGGGCAAAATATAAATTGAAGGAAACGCGCGGCATCAGATACCGCGCCGCGAAGCTTCTCGGAGTGCCGCAGGACCTTTTACGCCGATATTTAATATTATACGCCACTAACATCTGTCGCCTTATACTCTTCCGCCCTTATGTCTCCTCCCGGGCGCGACGGCGCAGCAACCCTTTTCTCCGAAGCTTTTCTCGAAAGCTTTTCTTTCTCTCGTCCCATCCCTCTCCCTCTTTCCCTCCCTCTATCCCTCTCTCTCTCTCTCACTCTCTCGAGCATTGTAACACACAGAGAGTTTGAGAAGCATTGTCAACGTGGCGCAATACACACGATCGTTCGAAGAGCCCTCCGGCAAAATTCCCTCGAGTCGTTTTTTTTTCTTTTCTCTTCGTCCTCTCTTCCATCCCTCTTTCTCCTCGATGCCGAGGGTTCGTTCAATTAATCATTTTGTATTAATAAAAGGTCCCGACCTAATTGAATTCCCTCATTTCATACAGTTAATACGAGTTTAATGTAAATTTCATGAAGTGTTTTCCGCGTCCTGTATTTTATATATATATATATACACACACATATACATACACATATATATACGCGTCTTAGGTGTTGTTGACGTCTGTACGAAGAGCCATCGCCCAGACTCGCCGTTTTGCCCAACATTCACGTACCACCCTCTCCTTTTACTTACTTTGTTCGCTCGTTTCCTGTATAACCACGTCCAACCTTCCTCGCGTTCCTGTATGTGTGTGCCCGCATGTATATATAAGTGTATACACGCATTTTCACAGACAGAGAGAGCACATACACTCCTCCGTTCCTCGTCGAATCGCGAGCTGCCCTCTAGAACGAGTTCTCTTTTCCTTTTTTTCTCTCTCTCTCTCTCGTTTTTTTCTTTTCTTATTTCTCACCCCTCGACGGCTAGCGAACCGCCGACGCCACCACCGCCAACGCCGCCCCTGCCCTTTTATCGATCTTGATACGCTCGGCTACACCCAAGACCATAAGAACTTTTGCTTTCGCACATGTACGAACGGCGTACACACCTTTGTACCTAACACGCGACTACGAAACGTTTACTCTCTCGGTTGAAAAATTCCTCGCTAAGAGTAACACCCCTCCGCATCCCGCATCACTCATCCTTCCTCCCTCTCTCTCTCTTTCTCGCTTTTGTCGGTCGAGACTTATTTGGGGTTGTGAAAAATGAAATTACCCTCGTTCCGCTTGTCGTCGCTTTTAAATGGTACGAAACAAGCCGATGTTACTGTAACGAAAGAATTAAACGATGTTTTCTTAATGAAAATTCAATGTCCGAATTAATTCTGCGCATGCGCAAAACGTGCGATGACGTTTTTTTAGTAACAAACGTGAAAATATGAAAGATTTTTAGACGCGGTCGCATCGATGTAAAGTTTTATCGTTTCGTACACAAAAGTTAAGCGTCTTGCGGTATTTCCGACAATACGTTTCCCAATCGATCTGAAAACAAGGATTAAACATTCGGTCGCGAGATCGAACGGAATCGCCGGAGAACCCGTCGTTACATCGAGTTTTCTCGTCATCGAGTGTTCCCGGAGAAAGAGAGACGACGACGACGATGGAGGAAAGACGGGAAGATAAGGTCGGGAGAGAGTAAGAGCGAGATCGACGTCGTGCCACCTTGCGGCCGAACAGCTTTTCAAAGCTCGCTCTCGCGGGAGGAGGAGCGAACTCGGACCGCACCTCGGACTCCGCCCTCGCATATTTCCCCTACGGTTCTCCTCCCCCCCTGTGGAGCAAAGCGGCCAAACCCGAGAGAAAGAGAGAGAGTGAGAGAGAGAGAAGCCGCGAGTACATCCGCGCGGGCGCGCGCGCGAGAGCGCCCCCTCGTTTTCGCAACCGCTACACCAAATCTTTCACTCTATTCCACTTCTTGCTTTCCCTCCTTCTCTCTCTCACTCTCCTCTCGTGTCGCGAGACGATCTCGTATACGATTGCTACGAGAGTGTATATTCTCTCTTCTCTCTCCCTCCCACTCTCTCTCTCTCTCTCTCTCTCTCTCTCTCTCTCTCCCTCTCGTTCGCCCACCCGAACCGCCGAGCCACCACCACTACCGGCACATGCTATCCTATCTCTGATACACGAAAAAACATTATGCTACCCGACGTGGTATTCAACGAAATTTCGCTGAGAGCGCGGAACGAAGTGCCCGAAAGAGGGGAGACAAAGAATATAATAGGCCGGCGTGGTGCAGGTGGCGCCACCAAGCTAGGTATTACCGGGATGAGGTCGTGGAAAAACATGACAGATCGTTCAGGACCGCCACTGGGATAAAATATTTTCGGGATGCCTCTTGTGATTTAGAACTGATCGGAGCCAGTTTCGGTCAAAAAGAAGAAAAAAAAACATGACGGATAGTTGGGTGGAACGATTCGAAACGTTCCCGTAACTCTAACGTATTTTACAACGGAAAAATCCGAGCGTTGACGAAAACTACCGTTGCGGTGGCGCCACCAACTGGAACACCGAATTATCTCAATTAAACGTAATCGCGGAGGAATACGAAACTCGATCTTGTCATTAGACAATGATAAAAGTAATTTGTATGACAATAATGGAGTGTTGATGAAGACTGCCGTATAGGTGGCGCCACCTGGTGGACACCGATTTACCGAAGCTGGATCTCGCCATTGAACTTTACGAGCCAGATTCGTTGAAAATCGCGTCGGCAGTGGCGCCATCTTCGCTAAAACAAGACATTAAAAAAACAATGAATCTTTTTTCGTCTCAGATTATCGACCATTTTGTTCGTGTCTTCCATAACAATGATCGAGTCAAGCAGAACATAGCTGGCAAGGCTTCTCGTCCGTCCATCGTATACACGAACGGTGTTGCACGCAGACGTGCGATAAGATCCACCTACACACAGATACGCGTACACAAGGAAAACTTTCCCTTTTTTCTCCTTTCAACGACTACCTACATATACATTATTTTTTCCGCTTTTATTTCGTTCGCAATAGAATCAGGAGAAAAGTTGGAAGGTCTGCGGCGACCAAGTTTATTCAGTCCTGTACGAAACTTTGTACTACAGCGTGTCCACAGGGCCGGAGGGCAAGAGGCCTTGACGGGTGAGGGTGCGCCCGAACTGATGCTCGGCCGGTGTCCGTGCCGAGAGAGTTTGTCGGGACGAAGAGAGCGAGAGAGAGAGAGAGAGGGAGAGAGAGTTTTGTGCTCGTAGTCTGAGGGTAGTAAGGTATCCTGTAAGGGCGAGTGAGAAACAGGCCGAGGACAGTAGCGCGAACATATATACATATATATTTAGTACAGAAAGACCGGAACTGAATGCCGGCGGGGCCGGACATACCTCTACGTAACGTCGTATACGCGGGCGCGAGCGAACGAGCGAGCGTCCCACACATATACACGAGTCGCGCTTTGTCCGGTCTCTCGGACGCAATTAGGGTGGGTCTCGGGGCTAGAAGCCCCTTGAGGAGGAGGGAGGAGGGGTGGCCAGGGTGCTAAGTAGAAAAGCGTGTAGCACGAGCCAGGCAGTCAGCTAGCCAACCCTCTCTCGTCGTCTCACCCTACATCCCCTTCTTCCTCACTCTCTCTCTCTCTCTTTCACTCCCTCCCTTCTTCCTTCCTCTCACCCCCTCGGGTGTTTCTCGAACGAAAGGCGCTCCTCTCGCGTCCGGCGTTCGGCTCTGGCTACCGGCCGAACCGAGCGTTCTATACTTATATCTCGTGTACGAGACCCAACTCTACAAGAGTTCTCTCGTCTCGTTCGTCTCACCCACCGGCGCACCACTGTTCTCGTCCGACGGACAGTACGCCTCTATCACCGATGCTCCCTGGCAACCTTATCGGACTATACTACCCTTCTCCCATCCTTTTTTCACCACCGCACCCTCCTCGTCCCTCTCATGCTCGACCTTTTTTTTCGATCATCACTCTTAATACTGCAGCCCTTAACGTTCCTCTCTTTTCTCTCACCACCCTCAGCGAACACCAGCCCTCTTACCTCCGATACAATGCTTCTCGCGACCGCTATGTGTGTATCGATCGACCGTAACATTGGCCTATTAGATATATAACGTTGATACATAATAGAACGTTCAAGGCAAGAGCGAGAGAGAAGAAAAAGTACCAAAGGGGATGCTGTGTCGGGATCGATTCGTTAACATCTCCAAGAGCTAAAGTGGATACATCTGATACGATACATTTAGTGGCTGCCAAGTAACCTTTGGCTTCGAACTTCTTTTTTCTCCTTCGCTCTCACCCCTTCTAAAACAAAGATCTCTAAAACATTACCTACAAAATATCAAATCGTTCACAAAATGAATTTCAAAAAGAAGACAACAATTACAATTCGATCAACATTTTATACCAAATAGAAATAATTAATTCAACTCATAAAATGTCAAAAAATTGTCTTCCTCTTCAAAGGGGTTGGAAAAGCCAGACGCCATCGTAGTTATGTTTCTCCTTCTTCGAGCTTTATCAAACCGTGTATCACCTCTCGTTGTACACCATCCACGTACCAACGAACCATCTGTATACCCGTCGACTATACGGTAAAGCTGATTATATGTTAAAAAGACTTTACGCGAGACTTTAATAGGTCCATCGCGATTACGATGTTATATAGCACGCGAGAGGTGTGAACGTCTCGCAACACAGTACGGTTGTTATACGTGTATATACGATCCCCGAGACGATGCTCGTAACACTCTGTCTGCATATGCTCCATAAGGAAGCCTCACCAGCTACTCCCGTTTATACCCTCGCCTCGCTCTACAACGCCACACACGGTTACGGACCGCATCGTACATCGTTGTACGACGCTGCACATCCATTTCCTTTCCGTACGCGACAACGCCATGTTGCGGTACTATCTCCTTGATTATTACGAACTCGACAGAGTTTTCATCAATTCATCTATTTATCGTAGCAAAAATGCAAATTAAATATACAAATGTAAATATTTCCTTTTTTTTAAATGTAATTTTTGTTTGTGATTAGTAAAACGTGTGAAATTTCTGGTATACGAGAGGGTAGGATGAGTAAATGAACAAGTTTGTGGGGAAAGGAAAATCCAAAATTCGACGATTTTCGAGAAGTTTAACATTGTCGGATAAATTTCACTGGGTACACAATGTGCAAGGGTGCAATCGCGCGAAAGGATCGTTGTCCCAATAGTTCGCTTTAGTATGGATACACACGTGTGTACCAGGGGATCGGTATATATAAGCAAAATTGAGCACGAGTTATGTATCGATTATGAGCGTTTCTGATGGTACGCACATAAGGGTGCGAGATTGTACCAGTAAAATCGAAAATCTCGCTAATGTACAGCTAAAATAATAATTGTCCGATCATAATTATCATTTTAACGTCAATTATGCAAAATTTCTAATAATTTTGTTTCTTTTTTACAATTTTTCGAGTCAACGGAAACGATAATTAAAAAATTTTGTTGTACTAATAAAACCTAAAATCTCGCTAATGTATAGCTAAAATAATAATTGTCCGATCACAATTATCATTTTAACGTCAATTATGCAAAATTTCCAATAATTTTTTTTCTTTTTTACAATTTTTCGAGTCAATGGAAACGATAATTTAAAAATTTTGTCGTACCAATAAAACCTAAAACCTCGCGTATGTACCACTAAAATAATAATTGTCCGATCATAATTATCATTGTAACGTCAATTACACAAAAATTCTAATCCTTTTTTTTCTGTTTCGAATTTTTTCGAATCAACAGGGACGATAATTTTGGATTTTTTTGGAAATATTTCGTCAAACGTTCGAATAATAACGTTCTCACCCCCGCAACGATCTATGTACGCGATACCTAGCGTATGGATGTGGTCGGTGTAGCGATGCGCTACGTAGATACACACATATCGAGGAGAGCCAAAGTAGATTTCGCAGGATTGTAAAGGGGGTGTGTCGCGTACGCATCTCTGTCTATGTGCGTGTGCGCGTGTGTAGGGCGAGGGGGTGGAAGTTTTAGGGGTGGGATTGGTATAGGGTGGCGCAACTCGCGCGATATCCGCCTGCCCAATGCTGATACGGTCAGCCCGGGATAAAGTAGATATTAACACGAGATGATCCGTTAATGAAGCGTATGTTCTCCGCGCTAGGGCCGAATCTACCACACCTATTACCCGCAGCCTTTCCTGTTATCTTACCCGTACAACGCGCTTCTCTCGCGGCCGGATCGCCGAACGACGAGACCGACCGACCGCGAATAATACGTATCTACAATGAGCCTCTAGCTCCCACCTCCCTCCTCCCTCCTCTTGCAACCCCTTTCCCACTTCACCATCCCCCTGGTCCCAACGCGTGTATACATTATCCCACGATTTTCGTGTACTCACCTCGTTCGTGTCACTTTTGAGCTCGCCAAACGCTCGGCCGTACTTAAATTATTAATCGGACACGACGACTATAGAGATCGACTATCGATCCTTACCCCCAAATTCTGTTATCGATCATTTTTATGATAATAAATTACAATAGCGATTTATATATCATTCTCCGATATCGTATTATCGATATAAAACGCAATATGCACATGAATTGTTAAAACAAAGTAACGAATTCGTACGAATTAATGAAAACACTGCAAGACAAATAGCACAAAAGATTGAAAGCGTGAACGATCAGAAAGAGGGAAAGAGAGAAAGAGAGCTAAGTATAGGAAAGAAATGAGAGAAATAAAAATAAGGTTGAAAAGGAGCAAGATGAAAGAGTGACTAAAGTGCGCTCGCGCGCCATTCACACAACCCGCGAGAGAGACAGCGGGATGAAGGGCGACAAGGGAGGCTCCGGTTTTCGAGCGTACTCGTATATATACCTGAGGTTCCTCTCTGAGAAACCAACCAGGGGCGCTAATGATATGCTCGATCCTCTCGTCCCTGCTCTCCCTCTCCCTCATCCTCTCTCTCTCTCTCTCTCTCTCCTCAATGGGGACCTTTCGAGAATTCTCCGACGGTTTCGAAGAATTAGGAATTCCGAGGCCGCGACAGAACACTCGCGAACCTCCTGTGTCCTCTCTCTTTCTCTCGAACGATTTCGAGTCGAATAAAGAAGGGGGATGAGAGGAGAAAGGGAATGAGATCTCCGTGGCTTTCGATGCTGCGTGGTAGCTTCGCGGTTCGTGGTGTGAGACGACGCGACGCGAAGCGAGCAGCGAGAGGGCCCGCGGGATGGCGCTTTGTGACGATCCTTTTCCGCTCACACGCTAACGCACACGCGCGCACACCCAAAAAATATCTCACACTCGACTCTTTTTCGGGCGCCTCGCTTCGCGGCAACAGACCTCCCCCTAGCCCCACCCCTATCTTCCTCACCGCCGTTACCACAATTGCGTCTCTATATATGTGTATACGTTCGTGTGTTTGTGCATATAGAAGCGTTTCGATTGCCCAACACATATACGCGTCGTTCCCGATGCAAAGAAGAGAGCGAGAGAGAGAGAGAGAGAGAGAGAAAGAATGAGATTTATAAGCGAGCGGGAACGAACCAGAAGAGTCTTTTCAGGGGAGAAACCGCGCGCCACGGTTCATCTTCGAATGGGAACAATTTGGCGTGTAAGCGGTTCGTCGGTGTGCTGCCGCGGAAAGCGCGGTGGCGTCGAAAAACTGGGGGGTGAGAAACGACCGAAAAGGAAGAGAGATGAAAAAAGTGATAAGTGAGAGCCACGTCGCATGGAGAAACGATCAGCCTCGGAGTAACACGCGAACCTCGTATATTCCTTCTGCCTATCCCTCTTTCTCTCTCTCTCTCTCTCTCTCTCTCTCTCTCTCTCTCCCTCTATTTATATATATGTCTATGTATATATCTATTGTTCGCTATCTCGACGCGATTACGGCACTTATTGTTCGATCCTCCCACAGCGCTCGTTCCCATAAATTCAACTTTGACTCTTTTGTAAATATTTCCTTTCCTCTCTCTCTCTCTTTTATTGCGCGTGTGTGTGTATGTGTTTTAAACGGCATTCAAGCTTTTGGATTCGAGTGAACCAGACGGTTAAAAATCGCACATCGTCACGGGGGATGAGATGAATTGGAAAAAATTAACGGATTTTTACCCTCGAAAATTTAGTCAAGTAATTGATAAGAAAATACAAATGAGAATTACAATTTAATTCGGGATTATCGGATTTTAATTTCTTTTTGCGGAAACATTGCAAATCTTGAGGGGAATTCGGGTCTCCAGCGAATTTATTTCTTACATTTATGTTAGAAAATAAATGGAAAGATGGAAGAGCGAGAGAAGAGTAGGTAGGACGAGTTTTATAGGATCTCGCTTCGCTAACAAAGAGGGATCGGCTTTGAACGAAGAGAAGATGCGTTTAATGCCCCGCAAAAGAGTTGAGAGGTTAGCGGTGGTGCGAGCAACCGGGGTAATTAATATCCATTATATCGCTCGCAAGGACGTTCCCGTTGAGTCTTTCCTCTCTCGCCTTTCATCCCTCTCCCATCCTTTTCTCCTCTCTTATCGTTCGCCTTCTCTCTCTCTTTCTCGTCTCTCCGCACGACGACTCCTAATTATGAGCCAGTCCTCTCGCCCAAGACTTTTGGCGTTTCGCAAGAGCACAGAGCGTCGCACAAACGAAGACGCATTATTTCCCGGCTTAACGCCTTCTCGTCTCAGCGACGATTCACATTCCACGTTCCACGTTTTTCCAAACTTGCCCCCGATCTCGCGACGTTCCCTCCAATAACCCATCTTTCAAACAATTATTCCATTTGATTTTTTTTTTTTATTAATACTAAACCCCAAACCCAAACATCGAATCTATCCAATAAATTCTAATTAACATAATTCACTAAAGAAATATACGATACATGATAAAACGAATAAATTAAATAACGTTATCGGTTCATACACGAGCCTGATTTACATCGAACAAAATCATTTCGTTACGCGAAACAAATTTTACGATTCGCTATACAGATATATATGTCGAGTAACACCGTCCTGACGTTGCATCGCAATTTATAAACATATATATATATATATATATATATATATATATATATATATATATATATATATTTGACACGCTATAGGTACATGCATATTGCCATTGTATAAGCTCGCGGAACTGTTGAACTGCAGCAACTGTAACCTACGATATTAGTATGCGTCTATGTACAAATACACCCATACATATAAATATATATATATACATATATATACATATATATAGATATATATATATAAATATATATACATATAAATATATATACATATATATACAACGTGTAACAGATGGAGAAGTGAGAGGTAGATGAGAGCGTGAGCGTATATACAAGTTATAAACGCACACGTATATAACACGTGAACACACGGATATATGGGTCGGGAGAGAACCCAACACGTTAACATGGCCATCTATCCGGCCGTGGTTCATACGCGTGTTGCTGCCGCTGTAAACTGGCGCGCGTACGCCTCGCGGCTCTCTCTCTCTCACACACACTCTCTCTTTCTCGCTCTCTCTCTCTCTCTCTCTCGCACAACGTAATCGTACGAGATCCCATTGCATGAATATAATTTGCATACAAGTTGGTTATATGGCGGCATCAGCTGGCATGCCCGTATAAACGATTATGGAGCCAACAGATGTAGGCGGACGAGGGTTCGAGCAGCGTCCGATTGGCGTGTACCTTTTATGCCTGTGCGTTATCACATCACAAAATGCTCTGCTAATGGCAGCGAATAATTTACGGGCTTTCGCGATCCTGCCAACCCCCTGGCCCCCTCACCCCTTCGCGTCAACCTCTCGCTCACTCTCGCTCTCTTTATCTCGACTCTCTTCAAAACCCGTCAAACCGTCATCGCGACGATAGCTCGGTGTGTTCCTAATGCTCGATATATCGCCGGTCAAAATTCTGCTCGGTTGCATATTTTATGAGGAGGTCGTACGCTCGTCCCCGGGAGTTTTTTTTTGTTTAATACGTTATCGATGGTGTCGAGCTTGTGTGTAGGGCATATGCGAAAAAAAATCTCCGTTATAGTTTATTATCGTACGTATCAATCGATCGTTTCATTCTCGAACGGTGATTGGATTTTGGTTCGAACCGACGCGATTGTTGATAAATGTCGCTTCGCCCGGTTTTTTTTGTTTAAGGTCTTGGTTCGATTTCGAGGTGATTCAGTCGTCGAGACGATATCTAGCTATCGCTAGTTGACACGTTAACGAGCGAGTCTTGTGTCTCGATTTGGGTAAATGTACCTAAGGCGAGTGTCGTAAAGGAGGTAATCGCCATTTTTGGCAATTGCGGATCGGCTTCATCTTGATTTTAGACACTCGCGAACGCATGGAGCGACTCGAGAGCAATCGTTTAAATTCGAACAATCGCGTCTTTATACAACGTCGATAATACGAATGTTCATCTGGTTCCTTTATCGTCTCGCTGTAAAAACCTCGGATCAAATTCAAGTATTATTCGACCGCGTACGATAAAACGCTCTTTCGTCCCTTGACGAAGTTTCGTATATACGCACGCGTGTGTTGTACGAGGGGGAGGATCGAAAAATCGTCAAGATATCCGAGATCGCGCCAATGTCTCTCTCTCTCTCTATCTGTCCCTCCGTCTCGGCACACATCATTAAGCCGAGTGTTCGTGTCGCGGACGGGCTTCCAGTTTGTGTCCTTTTATTTTTCTTCATTTAATCTCCCTTCTCGTCTCCCTCGCGCCCCGTAGAGAGGAAACTCCAACATCCTTCAGTGGATCACACGGTGACCATCCTTCGCGAGAACGAGAGAGCTCTCTCACGCTCATTGGCCCTCTTTGACCGTGGTAGCTATTATCTATCTGTTCTCTCTTCCTGGCTTTACCTGCTGCTCTCTGGATTCTCCCTTCGTCGTTTCTAATCTAATGGGAGCGAGAACGTGGATACCAGCATAGGAGAGGAGACGTTTTAGGGAGATATATATACCTGGAATTGTCATCCGAGATGACAACGACCAACCTGGATGGGAGTTCTCCCCAACTCCCTCCTGTCTCTCCCACTCTCTCGTTTCTCCTCGTTGATGCCGAGACTGTGCACGAACGACCTGAGGAGATAGGAGACAGCCTATGTATGTATATATATCACGTATACATGGTAAGGGATAGAATCTTTGATGGGGACCGCCAGCACTTGTTGGTCGATCAGCCTCGCGGTCTCTCCTTTAAATCCGATCGTACAACCGCGCAACGTTAAAACCCTTCACGGCTCACTTTCGTACGACACAAAAGTCGTGATGCGCTCCTCTCTCCGCGGCACCCTTTTATAGGGCTCGATTCTATCTCGTATCCGGGGCATCATCTTCGTAACATCGACGCTCTTGTAACGTTATTGAAAAATAAAATGAATGTACGGAGGTCCCGAGCTCGTCCAAGACGAGGGGCTACTCTCGGCCATTGAAGGACGTGAAATAGGAAAAGAATCGAACATGGACGATGCCGGTGCGAATATTACCGATCGTATCGAAGTATTTTCGTCGATATTGTTGTTTTCTTTTTTTTCATTTTTTACGAGCCGAGGGAAACAAGCAGGTTTCGTGCTTAGCGAACCGTTCCAATTCCGGTTCTTGGCTGTTATCCGTCGTTCGGGCTTGTCCCGCGATACGGTTCGAAGAAAATTTAACGACCGGGCGAAACGAGGGACTCGAATAGAGGTCTCGCGTTGGATCTTGAAGAGCCCGCGCGAGAAGAATCTCTCGTCGACGGCGAACACTAGGTTCGAGGGTTTTCCCGTGGACATTAGGGAGGATTATGGGGAGTTGCGGTCGAGGAAACTTCACGCGAGGATCTTATGGTAGCGTTGGTGGTAACGGTGGTAGCGGACCAAAAGGAACACCACCACCGAGATCCGAGTACCGTCGGACTCGTCGAGGGCGGTTGGACGCTATCGGCGGCCATATTGGAAAGGAGACCGATTCATCGAACACGCGATATGTACAAGGGAACGAGGCAAAAGCAGGCGCCGCTTGGTCGCGTCACGATTCACGACCACACGTATTCTCTCTTGCGCGCGACTCGTGACTCGTCACGGTGTCTTTCCCCACCGACTTTAACGTTCTTTTTCCCTTCCTCCTCCTTCCTCTACTCGGCCAACTCTCGACGATGACAGTAGCCGCGAGTCAGGTCCATCTTGTTAATAGCCTGACTTTTTGCTCGTTTCTTTGTTTCATTTTACCTCCCCGACGGACACGGTCTCGAGTCAACCTCGCGATAGGCTTAGCTGCTAACGACGGTGGGCGTTCTTCCGCTTCTTTCTATTTCTGCGATTCACGCTCCGCCCGTTCTCCAATCGGTCGACGGCTCTTGCATTTCAAACTCGAAGATGGCAAGATTAATGCGCAGTTTATGCGATCGAGCTTGCGCTAACGTCAGTTTCAAGGTCGTCCGTTTGACTTTCTAGGCATGAAGGTCCTGCCGAGGTCAAGAACTCGGCAGGAGCCCGTTGGAAAATTCTCCTTCGTATGCGAAGAGACGAATCGTAGCGCCAAAAACGCTCAACTAGATCGTCCACGAGGCAATTCAGGGAGCGATAATACCGATTGTCGATTATTCCCTGTTCTTCCATTTCCATTCTCGGTAAACAGTTTCGCTCCATAACACAGGACACTTCCAGCTCGACCGTCGTTACGGCAGTTTCCCGTCGGTAATCTATCATCCGCCGATCTAATCCGAACCTGCCTAAACTTCTTACCGACTGCAAACACGTCAGAAAGTTACCAACTGTCATCAACGCAGTTTTCCACCTTATTCACAATCCATCGATAAAATCGATCGTTTCGTTCGTCGCACGAGAGATGCGTGGCTTTTCTGCGCTACGTGGTTGTCGTGGAGGAAAAAAAATATCCACACGATAGCTGCGATAAGTTTAATCAAACGTTCCACGACGATAAGAGCGTCCCTCGGTATTGTTCAGTGAGTTTGTGTCATCGGGAACTGTCATACTCTCGGTAAGCCTAACATCGAATTTTTTGACCGATCTTTCGCGAAAATAGTCCGAAACGCGTTACATTCTTCGTTCGTCGCGTCGTCACGGGAAATTCGTGGCGTTCGCTGGCGTATCTCGTGGTCCGTCCGCACGCAACGTGCGGTAAGACGCGGGCAGACCATCGTCCCTTAGTGACGAGCGGCGCACACCGGTGCTCTTGATTCGACGCGCGATACTACGCATGTGCCGATTCCGACATTTTTTTATTTCACCTATCTTTCACGTTCGTACGTTTATTATGACTCGATACGAAGCGTTCGAGACGATTTAGAACCGCGTGGAAAGTCGAATTCGAACAGCGCTCTCTTATCTAGCCCGTAACGAGTTTTTTATGATTCAATTTTAATATCGCTCGTACATTATATTTATCGATCGGATCGATTACACTCGATTTTCAATAATGATTATAACGCTCGAAACAATTATTGCATTTAATAACGAAAAGGAAAACGCCGGGATATCGAAGTCTTCAACCGCCAACTCGCGTTTTATTCCGTTCGTCATCAATTTTTTATTCGCTCCAGTGATTACCTAGAACGTCCCGGTAGCAGTTTACCATCGGACAATAATTCTGTATTTTTTCTTCCTTCCCGATGCACTTCCGTACCTCGAAATCGTACGCTTGACCTGAGAGATTTATTGCCAATTATCGGCTAGATGAAACTCGCGAGGCGTTATTTCCAGACGTTTTTTTTTCCCTCCAAATGCTTCGTATCGAACGAATATCGTATTGCGTTACGAGCCGCGTTTAACGCTCTTCTATACGTGTATATCGTTTTTTTAATCGTATAAAAGAATCTTTTTAAAGACGACGATCTTCATCCATTTTCACTCGGGGACTTTAAGATAGTCCTATAGTTACAGCGTTTTCGTTAGATTTCATTGACAATTTACAGAAACGTTCTTTGATGTCATATGTACATGCCAGTAAAATTTCAAGGGCTTTTATCGATTCAAAAATCACGATATTTATTCTTGAAAATCTTCATTTTTCGCAATCTCCCATAAAAGCCCGTGTTAAATATCGCAACGTTATAAAACGAGTATTTCGATTATTTGCTCGATGACGACTGTCGAAATTTTGCACACATTTTTATATGACATCAAAGAAGCTTCAATTGATTTTTATAACAAATCTTATGGAAAGAAAAATCATAATTTTGTTTATTATATAACAAATAAACTTTACGTGGGATCAATTTAAATTTTGAATATGTTATTCTTTAATCGATTTGCAACAACTTTTCTTAATGAAATTAAACGCTCGGTCCACTTTCAATGTGAGAAAAAACGGAAATCAAATTTTAATCCCTCCCTAACGATACGACTACTTTAATATAAGTAACGATCGCAAAAGGTAGAATATTGGTCGTTTTAAAAATCTGGCGCACTTTCCGTCGTTATATTCGGAAAATTTTGGACCGCAGATATGCAAAAAGGCTGGGAAAATGCAATTAACGTAACTCCTGACTGCGGTTCTTTCAAACTGCACGGTAGCTTTAACAGTACAAACGTTTGCTTTGCTCGCGTTAATTAGTGGCAATTGTCAGAGTCGACGTAACTACTAGCCACCCGCTGCCGCAATCAAATAATAGAGTTCCAAGCGACCGTGTATATATATACACAGTGTTGTCGTCTCCAATATATATATATATATTGGAGAAGACAACACTAAAACATTTCGGATCTTCTAGCAAAGTTCAATGTAGGCCAAGCTGTGGCTACTCTAACTTTCATCTACGCTAGGGCTTGGCCCCACGATATATTTGTAAGATCACCTGCTCGAGATATTGAGCCACTGACAATTGATAATAATCATACGACGATAATGGTGAAAATATAAAATTTCACTACCAATTAAAATTCGTAAATATTTGTCCAAAGGGCGAAACAAAAAATACAAGTTTATAACGATTTCACTCCTTGTAGTAACTTTTCTCTTGAGACTTTGGAAAGTTTGTAGGAAATCTAGCAAAAGTTGCATTGTTTAATTTTTCACATTTTTTTTTTAATGTCGATATCGTCACACGCCTCCTCGAAACAGAGGAAAAAAAATGTAGCTGTTGTATAAGACTGATGATATTAAAAATTGCATACCCTGCCGGGTGTACAGGGACGAAGGGGAAGAGAAAAGAAAGTTTGAGAAATGTCGCAACTTTCAAGAAACTCAGGAAACGAGATTGCCGTAGTTCAGGAGGATGCCGTGTCGATAATGAAGCTAGATGAGTGCGGTGACTTATTGCGAGAGCGTATACACATGCTCGTCGACGAATTTCGTGCGAGATACGATGTAAAACCCGATTTTGTTGTTCGAGTTCCCGGACGGTAAGTTTGTTTCTTGCAGTAATTTATTTATGCCAAACTTTATATAGAATTGAAAATTGTTCAAAGGTGTGTGTGTAATACAAAATGTTGTCATGTCATATATCAGACACTTCACTGTACGTCAACAACCCTCTTCTATGTCACGCGATATAATTCATTTTTGATCACCGAATTACTGTTTATCCGAAGAAAGGCTTTCATTTTTGTATTGCACGGGATATTACTGAGGAAAGAATATCCTTTTAAAGTTATTTTTGTAAAAAAAAACAATTTTTTCCCAAGACTTTTTTTTGGTTTGAGTTTGGGTTTATGCCACGGCCAGACAAATTGAGATATCCGAATTTTCCTTGACTCATTATTTGCGCCTTGGCGAGCTCTTTAAAAAGTTACTCGTGAAATTTTTTGCATAACGAACGAAAATGGAGATAGAGCATCGCAAAAAGTCGGTTTTTCGAGATTTCGCGATATCCATCGAAATCGACGATACATTGCAATTTTACTCGTTTCTCAATTTTAGTTGATCTATATCGATCGGAAATTTCCCACTGATCACTAATATCACAGTCATTTTCCTCTCGCACATGAATGGACAGGTAAAAAATCGAAAAAACGTGAAATTTCACAGTTTTCTCGAGATTTTGCCGATTAATTTCAAACTATCGAAGCAATTGCCTGAATTTTCATAAAATTCAGGAAATTTCCGATGACAATGTACTCTTAGAAGTAATTTTTCCATAAAAAAAATATTTGCTCATTCGTCAATTTTTCACCTTCTTGAAGCAAATAACTCACGTATCAAGAAATATATTATATCCAATAATAATAAATAAATCTTAAATACATACCCTTGAAATAAAAAAATATCCAATATATAATTTCAGACATATAGTCCTTATAAACATCACCAAGCATCTCTAAAAATAGAATAAACCCTCATAAATTCTTTCCAAAAACACGTTTGATATCATTCATATACTTTGTTTCAATGAGACCAATCCCAGCCTCCAGTATTCTCCTGTCAAGACACTGCACTTTCAATTATACTCACTTGAAGCAAATTTCGGATTAGTGGTTCGTACAATCACTATATATATATATATATATATATACGTACACACACAATACAGGGTTAATTTGATCGGCGAGCACATCGATTATTGTGGCTATTCCGTATGTCCCATGGCCATTGAACAGCACATATTGGTGGCCGTAACTACTCAAGACGTGGACAAATTTCGTCTGACGAATATCGTGGACGACGTATATCCGGAATTTCGTTCCAATGATTTCACGAATATCGGGTATGAACGATTCCATCATCACGTCACGTTCTTTTTTTTCCATATCTACGTACACACGTATTAAACAAATATTTATATCGGGGAGATGTATAGTCGCAAGAATTTCCATTCAGTGAGCTTTCCAGGAGTCTCTTGGACGAGAATACAGAGAAGAAGGTTCCCTCGTGGCACAAGTATTTCCTTTGTGGTATCAAGGGTGCAATGGAGTTGATGCACAATGGGGATGAAGGAGACGTAGATAAAGGAAGTCCTCCTGTGGGAATGCTCGCAACGGTGTGGGGCAACATTCCCGCCAATTCAGGGCTCTCAAGCTCGAGCGCTCTCGTCTCGGCTGCTGTACTTGCCACTACACACGCTAGTCAGGTATGTTTTCATTTGTTGTACACACGTTTTCTACGGAAAGATATCGCGATGCGTTCGATCATACTTTGATGCAACGATCGACTCGTACGTACGATAGATAGTTCACGATATGAACGTAAGTTATTTCATTGTAACATTCAACGTGCATAAGTTCACAGGTATATACATCGTCCTCCCCTTTTACTCGGATCGTAACGAATGTTTCTATGAAGAAATTAGTATCCTCTTCTTTGATGACGTTTTTTCTTCCTTTCATCAACAATTTGATTACTCGCGATCCCCTAACGTCGTACAAAAAATAGCTTTGACCAAGGGACGCTGTGGAAGAAAAAAAGAAAAGAACGAATCACGACTCGTTTGATCGAAGCTCTTCTCGTTCGCGTGGATCTCGTTTCTTCTCCTTTCTTTCCGAGCCCTGAGAGCTTGCCTATATTTCTTTCCAACCCCTCGAGACCGGAGCGTGAGGGAGGATGGAAATTTGTATAAACCTCCCGTTGGGCCATGTATCAAGGGATGGGGAGGATAGGAAAAGAGCGAGAAAGGAAAAGAAGTGGAAAAAGAGACGAAGAGATGCGAGACTCGTACACTCGCGTCCTCGTCGAATCATCCTCGATGAATAATATTTCTTCATGAATAAAAACGCCGCTTTTCCACGCATCCTATGACCCAGCTAGTTATTGGCAGTGTTGGTTTTTTTTTATTCTAGAGGACACGAGCAAAAAAAAAAGAATATACACAGTTCGATCATTCCGGTTATCCGCATATTTTCATCCTTTTCGTTTCAATGAGCTTTTTCTACCCTTTGATAAAAACGTTTCTATACCTACCACACGGCCAATAACTGTCCCTATTTATCTCAAATCGTACAAAATATACACGTATACATAAAATTCTAACATACACGCGTGTACACGTGTGTCTATAGTACAATTTATTTTTATATATTTGTGAAAAATGGACGATCGTTTTTTCCCTTTCCAGTGTCGCTTGTCGAAGCAAAAGCTGGCAACTGTGAGCGCCAAAGCCGAACGTTATATCGGCACCCAGGGAGGTGGAATGGATCAGGCAATCGCTTTTCTCGGCAAAGCCGGTAAGTTTATGCATCTCTCTTTTTTTCCCTCCCCGTTCCCTCGCCCGTATTCGCATCACCTTCGTGCCCGTACATTACTTTAACCGACGAGCCTCTTCGCCCCTCTCGTCTTAACTTGTTATACCCATTGCATAAGCCAAGGGGCGAATATAAGTGAAGAAAAAAATAAGCAACGAGAGAGATAAATGAAAAAGAAAAAGAAAAATATCTCATTTTTTCCCCCAAACTCTCTCTCTCTCTCTCTCTATCTATCTCCCCCTCTCTCCTCTTCGCGTACACAGCCTCGCCGAACATCACGAACGTACCTACTTTACTTCGCTCAATTATTTATTAGCCTCTGCCACTTTCTCATTCCTCCCTCCCTCCCTAACGCCACGACTCCTCGCACCAAAAACCCACACAAGCGCACCAATTTCCCCAGGTGCCACAACTGTTAAACATATTCGTAACCGCGCGTTCCGTGTCTCATATCTCAAAGGTACCGCTAAACTCATCGAGTTCAACCCTTTGCGAGCTACCGACGTCAATCTACCCCCGTCCGCCGTTTTTGTAATAGCGCACAGTCTGGCCTGCCACAATAAAGCCTCGAGCGACGACTTCAACCTTAGGGTCACCGAGTGCCGATTGGCTGCACAGGTAATATTTCACTCTATCTTCATTATTCTCGTATACCTCGTATCTACGTTTCGCAACGTTTCAGGGTAAACAAAAAAAAAGAAAATACCTACAATTTAATTAACTTGTTGTACTTATAAGAACGCTGAATAATAATTCATAATAACAATTTTATATCTTCTGACATATTTTGTCCAAGAATACGTCGTAAACGGTTTTAAATTCGATATTTCTCCACTTTCCCTTCATCCATTCACACCGATAATTAACGACGTTCCATTATCGTCGCTTCCTCGACTCCTTGCCTATCTCATGGTGAGAAACTCTATTATGCACAATCAGGTTATCGCGAAGCGACGAAAGGAAAAGTGGCAAGATATCGAGAAACTGAGCGACTTGCAGGATAAACTCGTCAAGGACCACGAGGAGATGGTTAGTTTGGTATTGAGCGATTTGCACGAGGAGCCCTACAGTCTCGACGAGGTAAATCCCATGCCAATCTCTATTTATATATATGTATATAGGCATACGTGTTACAGTATACGAGAGAAGCTATCCTTACGGAGGATGGATGATTCATTAGAACGTACGGTGAAATCTCGTTTTCGTCGAAACCTCAAAAATTGCTCGAACCCGTATTCTCCTTTTTTTTTTTTATTTGTTTCTTTTTTTATCACGAACAAGAGAAAAGAACACGCACGAAAAAGTCCGTAGTATCGAAAATTCGCGAAAAACTCATAAATCGTCCCTTTGTCGAGAAGCGATATCGGCAATTTTTCTTTTTCCATTTTCTTCCTTTTTCTCTCGATGCTCTTTCAGCAAAATTTTCTGGGTTGACGGGTCGCCCGAAACGAGCTTCTACCGTGTATAGTCCTACGTAGCCAAGAGCGACACACGCATTAACACACGCTCACGCGCGTTATACACCATACGCTCACCTTTTTCCCTCTTTTTTTCCAGCTCTGCGAGATACTCGAGACGACGCAGCAAAATCTTGAGAGTAAGTCACTCGCTGTGAGGGATTTCGAGGGTTCCCAACGAGTTTTCAAGCTTAGACAGCGAGCTCTTCACGTCTTTCAAGGTAACGTACACACACATACACACACACACGTACATACTTTATTACCGATTTAATGAAAATTCGTCGCGGAACTTTTCGATGAAAAATAAACGAACCCGGGTAATTTCTCTAATCCCCATTAACTTTTTCTTCCCTTTGTTCGAAACTTTGTAATTATAAAAAAAAAAAAAAGAATTCTCTCCCCTACTTACAACGATTAAAGTAAATCACAATCGGTCGCGTTATCCGATCGTTGCGACTTTACCAAAAGACAAAAAACCATCACCACCAATTTTCGTATCGGCTCGAAATTCGAAAGGGCGTTCAATTATACGACTCAATACGTAATACGTTATAGCGATACGGCTGATACAGCCATCCGATCGGTGATATTTGATTCGACATTGAATAGCTCTCTACATGCTATTGTAATTCGCTTCGAGCGCTTTGCCCATGGTCCGATAATTCGTGATGTGCGGTAGATCCGGGATATACGCCAATCGAGCGAAAACCCACCCCTTCGACGTAGCCATCGTGAACGTCTATATATACACAAATGGGACACATAAACGTATTTTCTGTACCGGATCTGGTTCTCCGTTTTCGCGTGATTACTCTCCACTTTTGCTACATGTATTTGCCTCGTATGTATAGAAGGTAGGGGGCATATCCTCGTAGGTGTAGTACGGTATTATGATGAGGAGGATATCGATAGGAAGGATGTGTGTAGCCTCGATGGAGAAATCTTCTCCTCCTCCTTCTCATCCCTTTCACCCCTCACCTCCCTACAATTCCCAGTCTGTGAACCGACGATAGAATCGTCGATATACATCGAATACCCACCCTCGAGATCTCGAAAGCCTCTTTAGACGAGAAGTACCTACAACCTCCCTAACAAATACCAACTATGTCGTGAATATTTCCAATTTTCAATGATGTTTTGTTTGTTTTTTTTTTATTTTCTCTTTATCATCTCATCGAACGTAGAGGCTGCGAGGGTATTGACGTTTTGTCGTACCAGTGAGAATACGGAATTGACCGACGTCGATCGTATACGACTACTCGGCGGTCTGATGAACAAGAGTCACGCCAGTCTGAACAAACTTTACGAGTGCAGTCATCCATACGTGAACGAGCTTGTACAAATGGCCATGGATTGCGGGGCTTATGGCGCACGTCTGACCGGTGCCGGGTTAGTTTAAATCCTTTGCTGATTACCTAATTATATTTACACGACGAAACTTTATCAGTTCGATGAAATATTTCAAACGGATATTCGGAGAGATAGGACGATCGCGAGCGAAGTGAATTAATTGACGCTGAACCGCGTTGCTCCTTCGTTATTTAATGCTCGATCGACGCAAACTCGTGCTCGGATCTCGGGAAAGAATATTTTTCTTCGCTAGATAAAATCGCGAGAAAGTAAATGTTAAAATTTTTAATACCAACGTTGATTAGCCCCTTTCTTCGTTTATCTTTTTCATCCCGAGATTCGAAGTAAATAATTCGTGGCTGAATGTACTTGGGCTTGGAATAATCATAATCCGCAGCGAGAATGGAAATTCCTAGTAACTTTTTGAATTAAACATTCGACCTACTTTGTTACCTTTGACCTTGCTCGAATCGTGCCAAACTTTTTCATTATCTTTATTAATTTTCCATATCGAACCTTGTTGCCAGACAGTAAGAAAATCTGTCCGGGCTTTCTCACGGGTGTGGATAAAAACGAAAGAAATAAAAGAAAAAAGTAAACATAACAGAAAAATTTCTCCCTAATTCGTTCGACCGCCCTGGTATTATTTCGTCTCTTTTTATTTCATCTCTCTCTTTTTTCTTTCTCCCTCGCACTCACTCTCTTTATCATCTCATGTCCCATCGACATGGCAGGTGGGGTGGATGCGTCGTCGCCATAACGACCAAGAGCGAGGTATCGCAATTCGTGAGAAGCCTGAAGGAAAAACTGAAACGAGCACGCGACATATCGGAGGATGAGCTCGATAATCTCGTATTTCCGACGGAGCCTAATCGGGGCGCCGATCTCTACGATCTTTCCTAATCCCTATCACGACTTCGTGGATCATCGAATGACTTGACGAATTTTCTTTTCGTCTCTCGCTACGTCGTCCGATGCCGAAAATAAGAAGAAACTGGGTGGATACGACGTCGAAAGAAAGAATCAACCTTAAATTATACCGAAAGAGCTTCAACGGTGCTGATAACTGTTTCTAGAAATAAAATATCCACTAGAGAAGAAACAAACCGACTCGATACAGCGTACAGTAACACGAGTATACTACATATAAAAGTTATATTTATATTTATATATATATATATATATATATATCTATACGTCTTTATAATATATATATATATATATATATATATACGTGGGAGAACAGTAAAGCAACACTATAACTCCGTGTATGCCCAGAGGGTAAAGAAAAAGAGAGGGTGGCGCGCATGCGTTTTTCGTCACCCCGCCGAGGCGTCGAGAGCAACCCCTGTGCCAGCGGGGGATTGTTCATGTCACGTCCTGCCAGGAAGCTTTAGCTGCAAGCTTGCTTTTCGTTCGTCACGACTGCGATCAACCGCTGGTCGTCACTGTCCTCGTGGGCCCTCAGTACGGCACGAGCTACCCCCGAGGAAGAGCAACGGAGCTCGAGACGCCCATATACCAACAAAGATAACAATATTATTATATATCTATATACACAGTTATTTGTTTATTATAGCTCTGTATATTTATATATACATACATATATGTTTGTAAAAGCTTTTGACGAAGCTGCGATTCCAGCAGAGAACTAATTTTCTTTAATTCCTCGTGGTATCACGATGAAAGGCGTTAATTTATCGTGCTTCGCGACGTTTCCATTCGCGACGACGAATACGTACACATTTTTAATACGCGCGGGTTAAAATACCTCTCATCTCATCGTGGAAAAAATATGGAACGTAATTTTCGTTTCATTCTGCCGCCGAGCGGCATGCGACCCGAGACTAACGGGCTGTTTTACGAGACGTAAAAGCCGACGGAAAAGAAGAAAAGGAAAAGTGTGAACACCGCAAAGGGAAAAACGTTGGAGAAAGAAGAGAGGAAATATAATAAGGAGTTTGTCGGGGATAAGAAGCAATCGTTTAATATTGTAAACGAGAGATTCTCCGGCACTTTACGGCTCGTACGGAACACCCATGTGCTCTCGGCATGGCGCTCATGCAATCCTGTTGCTGCTGGAGATCCGTGCGCAGGGGCAGCTTCGCGTGTGCTCTTTACACCGGTGTGAGTAAACTGCAAATGCTTGAAACTCTCTACAATAACTTACTACGATATCCGTTTACCCTTCAAACCCATTTCAAGTATCGTCCGTTATCTCGCCGTCTCGTTCGAAAATTAAGCATACAACTAAATTGTTTTATTTCCCATCCGTTACTCGCGTCCAATTAAACGAACGATCCACGAATTCCAACTTCATCGCGATTAATTACACTTTGAATATTCATCAAAGACGATTTAACTCGGTGACATGAATATTCATCAATCGCAATTAATTGTGCTCCTCGCTACGTTACGATCGATTATTGACTCCTTTTTTTCACACTTGCTATTCTACACTCTGTCTACGTGCGATCGTTTTATTTCAATATTATTGCGTCGCTTAATTGCGGGATTATTGTAAGTAAAAGAATTGCGCTTGTTTTTACATTAATTGCATTTCACACTACAGTGCCAGTTTTAATAAACAAACCGACGAGCTCAATGGAGATTCATTAATAAGTTGGGAAAATTTTGGTTCGCTAAATGAGAAATATGTTTGAAATTGTAGAATGCAATAGTTACTTTAGAATTCATTAAAATATGTTGAAACATTTATACGTTGTTCATATTTTCCATTTATTCAAGAGGAATCAACTTTATTAACCATCGGACTAATTTTATTTCACCCGACTAAATACAAAAATACGTTTTTTTTATGTGTATTATGTTCGTTTCCGTAGTTTCCTTTGACGTTCGGACGTAAGTTTCTTCCAGGAGTAGTTCGCTTCGTTTCTAGATCAAGATCGAGAAACGGGCGTTATCTCGTGTGATACTTGATGAAAATCGAGAATCGTCGGAATTACTCGTAACACGTCGATTAATACTTCGAAGAATCCGAAAAGTTTTCTACTTCGAAGAAAAAGGCACGGGGATTCTATGTTTGGTGCGGGAGGACGTACTCGTGTTTCAATTCAATTTAGTGTCCACTTTGTCTCTCAAATTGACATCTACGATCGACATTCGAGTATACGCAGAAGGGATAAAATAAGGGGAGGAAAATCCGTGGGATAGGAAGCCAAAGGAGGGAGAGGAACGTGAAACGAGGACGAGGCGAGAGATGTCTCTCGTCGGGGAATTTATCGGGTGCCCATCGACTTTTCTATCTCTATGGACTGTTATGTATACATATATATGTATGATATAGATATGTATGAACGAGATTCCAGGCATTCGGCAAGCGTCGAAGTGAATTCGATCGCCCAAAAGTGGTCGCTAAACACATTTGCCGAGTTGTACAAGGTACCTGCCTATTTCACTTCCGCTCATTATATCCGACGTGGATCGATTCGAAAGCTTGTACGATTTTAGAATCCAGGCGATCTTCAATTGTTTATCTACAATCTCAAAACATTATCGGTTTATTTTTTAATGGAAAAACAATCATTTTTACGAATTAATCGAACTTTTGAATTTCTTATCAATCTTTTGATTCTCATTGATAAAATTATGATAGAATTTCATCCAAGAGATTATTAAAAATTATAAATTTAATACTTTGTATTTTTTTTTTGGAATTATTTTTCACAGACCTCTTGTTCTCCTTTTGGCTACGAGAAAATACTCTAGTTTCATTGCATTTAATCAAAACGAGAAATGGGACATACATGTGATATTTTATATTCGTAGATATCGTTGATAAAATTATGATAGAATTTCATCCAAGAGATCATTAAAAATTATAATTTTTGCTTTTTGTATTTTCTTTTCGTAATTATTTTTCACTGACCTATTATTCTCCTTTTGGCTACGAGAAAATACTCTAGTTTCATTGCATTTAATCAAAACGAGAAATGGGACATACATGTGATATTTCACATTCGTGAATATCGTTGATAAAATGATGATAGAATTTCATCCAAGAGATCATTAAAAATTACAATTTTTGCATTTTGTATTTTCTTTTCGTAATTGTTTTTCACTGACCTATTATTCTCCTTTTTTTTAGCTACGAAAAAATACTCTAGTTTCATTGTATTTAATCGAAACGAGAAATGGGACATACATGTGATATTTTACATTCGTAGATATCGTTGATAAAATTATGATAGAATTTCATCAAAGACATCATAAAAATTATAATTTTTACATTTTGTATCTGTTTTTCAATTTTTATCTTCAATTGCATATCGTTCTTCTCCTGCCTACGAGAAAATACTCTAGTTTTAATCGAGACGAGAAATCTCCCATACGTGTGATATTTTACATTCATAAATATCATTAATAAAATTATGAAAAAATTTCATCAAAGAAATCATAAAAATTTATAATTTTTATATTTTGTATTCGTTTTGTAATTTTGTTGTCAACGCCCTATTGTTCTTCTCCCGCCTACGAGAAAATACTTTATTTGTATTTAATCAAAACGAGAAATGGGCCATACGTGTAATATTTTACATTCGCAAATATCATTTATCTTATATAGACGGTTAGTTTTTACTCGAGCAGCGAAGGGTGGAGGATGACGAGAGACGGTATATCCCAATGGGAAATGATAATGGTAGTGAGTGATCATAATAAAAGCCTGTCGATATCAAAGCTCGTTTATCTTCATTTCAGATTTATTTCGCACTGTTAGCCGCGGCGACGGGCACCGTTCTCAAGGATGAACATCAATACATGTGGGGGAATCGTTCCATCCCCGAATCGATAAGTTTTTTAGAACCCGAGAATATGTCACATGGTAATTTATCCTTGGAAGGCAAAGAAAAGAAAAAAAAAAGCAAAAAATCTCATCCCTCGACGTTCGAGACTCTCGAACGCACTTGACAATGTCTTCCTCACGACGTACTCGATCTCTCCGTTATTTCCAGTCACAGTGGGATTTTACGTCAGCCTGTTTATCTGCTCGTGCTTCGGCGTCATCTCCAGTCTTTTATTGCTCTTCGGATTATTTAAGGTGAATTTTTCCAATATAATCCTCCTCTACGAACCTCTCAACGTCGTAACAAATTATGTAAAACATTTTTGCCTCAATTTCTCCTCTACCATAATTCTATTTTGATTTTATTTCGAGATACGCGTCGATAAACTCGCGATAAACAAGTTGTTGGTTTGTTCTTGTTGTTTTTTTTTTTCGTCGAATATTAATTCGTATCCTGTTTTGTTTGTTCCGTCATACGGGAAGCGGAATCGCCTCGACATCGTCCGGAATTGGGTCAATCCTACAATTTTGCTATTCAACAAGCTGGAAATAAGTCCGTGATATGATTGCAGCTATCAAAATGAAATGCCCGTATAAAATATCCGCGAGCCAGAAAAATGTGTCGCCTTTACATGACGAACAATTGAGTGACTCGAGTAGGGAAAAGAGCGAGAGAGGTAGGGAAGAAGGAAGAGAACGAAGTGCGGTAGCGCTAAAACGATTTCGCGTCCAAATGAAGAACGCGACTCAGCGCAATTGAATGGCGGTCAAAGCCGAGAGAGCGTAAAACGCATTTCGAACCTTTTCTCATTCTCGTATTATGACGGTGTGATATAACACGAGTATACATATACGTAGTATATTTTATATCGAGCCAGCAACGAGCGTCGAGTGAACGAATTCGCGACCGTAGCTTCGTAAAATTCGTCCTCTCTTTTACAAGAGAATTCTCCTTTCAATAGGACGCAATCAATCCCAGCGTGATGCAACGCGACACGACTTAATTAAAACACGCATATTGACTCACCAACGATATATTATAGCACCTCTTCGCGCTCAAATCCCAAACGGTTTTCATCGAATTCTAATTTATTTCCGGACTGTCGACGATAGATTAATTAAATAAGTAACGAAATCATAGTGAGCAAACATATATCCAAATTCGATCTACAATAATCCGGAAACAATTTTTTGTTTTATCTTTCGATGGACTTGCCGCATTTTTCGCATATTTTTGAAGTTTTGAAAGTTAATAAAAGCATACCGTAAATTCTTCGGTAGTATTTATCGATTCGTTCTTTATTTAAAAATTCTACGTACGTTTATTCAACAAGATTTTGACAATATTTCGAGCCTCGTGAGTTGATAAAGCTGATCATAGTTTTTGAATAAATTTGATCGATGGGTTGTCGATAAAGCAATTTGTCAAGTATATCGAGCTGGTTGATCTCATTTTCGCGACATTCCACTTGGAATGAAACGTATGTTCCATTTTTTTCTTGTTTTTTGTTTTTGTTCAAATGAGTTTGATGTCACACACCAGGCGACAGGATGATCCCCATTGTCTTTTTTTTTTAAATCGGAACTTTATTCATGATAACTCGCGAACAGGAATTTCGACGCGTACGACGTATCAGAAATTTGTTTCGCTTTTTAAAGTAATCACATTGTACGGTCGGATGAAAATTGAACTCCGACGGTGTTAACTTTAATCCACGAATGTCAAACTCGTAACGAAGTAACGCTAATAAAATTCTCGTCCAACATCGAGTAACGCGAGTACGAATGCTTTGAAACATCGAAAAATTAACTTTTCCGACATTCGCTCGTATCACGCGAAAAGAAAAATCGTCGTAACGATTTTCTTTTCTTTCTTTTTTAATATTATTCTTTTCTCTCAATTTTAATTAAATTTTAATTAAAACCTTCGTGTCACGTATAATTCCGAGTTAAATACTATGTGCGTGATGAATTTTTCCTCCGAGCGTAATTAGCCTCTAAAAATATGATTAAAGTCAAAGTTCCCGTTTTCGTTTGAGGAATAATTTTGTCGCGAGGTCAGAGGAATATTTGTAACTTACTAATTGATCGTTAATCATTTTCCAGGATCGTCGGCGTTGTTTACTTCCCTGGATACTGAACGTCATAGCTTGCAGTTTAATCGACGTGATACACACGCTCTATCTATTCAGCTCGGTAAGTCCAAGATTTTCGTAATTTGCATTCGTTAATTCAATTCTATTCAAATTCTTGCTCGTATTAATTTTATGCAAATCTTATTTTCGAAATTTAATTCGCCAATGAATTTTCGATCGCGTTTATTACTCACCCGTGCGCGATGAGGAATTTATGAAAATAAAGAAGAAAGAAAAAAAAACGCATCTCGAGCCGCAAATACCGTCGACCTTTCGATTCCCGTTGAAAAATTAAACTCGATGAATTTACCGTCATAAATTCCTATATACCTTCGCACAATTATTTCGATCAGTTTATCTCGTTCGCGTCCGATCGAGTGGTTAATGAGTTTTTTCACCCCTGAACGAATTTGTCGATCGAGGTCGACGCGGGTGAAAATTCTTTTGGGGGAAACAAACGAATTTTCTCACGGACGAACGACGATCGAAATCTCGTCAAAGCGTGCATTTTACCGGATCGATCGATTTCCTATTCGTGTGTATGTTTTTGTGTAAAGTAAAAGAAAACAAAAATTGTTCCTTCCATACTCTCCCATGCACAAATTTCTGTTCCAGCAAGGCTTCGAGCCGATAACCGCACTCGTGTACACGCTCGACTTTTTTTTACTGTGCCTGAACGTGAGTACATTATCGGCAATCGCATCGAAGCTATACGATCGCTCAGCTGCATCGTTCTAGTCGCTCGTATATGTATATTCATAAATATATACGTATAAGGCTTTATGAAAATACATAATGGCCTTTATGTACTACTAGACGTTATACATAAAGCGTGTATCACGTTGGACCATTCCATCCATCATGTATACAGAAACCCCTCGTATCCTCGACCCCGATCGTCAACCGATATCCTCGCTTACAGGTCTACTCGTTGCTCTGCGTTATATCGCAATATCAAGAATACGTTGCCGGTCGCGGCAGAGCCATTGACGACTGCGAGCATCGGGTATGTTGACGGTCCACGTTGATAAAATATTTGTTGTAATAAATCCATTGTCATTGCTCTTATTTGTGTATCGAGTATATCCTATATAGGTTTCTCTACAGGTTGCATAATGTAAATGTGCGCCTACATCTATGTATCGATCTTCTTATACGCACACTAAGTCAGCATGTTTCCCCAAAGTGCATGTTTCACAAATGTATTTTCCTGCAAAAGTGCAAGTCCGACTCTCAAAGGGGATGTTCCACAAACGCGTATATACTTTCAAAATGGATAATTCAATGTGCGTGGCGTTCCATGAGTGTCGTACACGAGCGTAAACGCGTATTGGACCATAAATTCATATCTTTGTTTCCCTCGGAACTTGAACCTTTTCGTTACTATCTTCCTCTTGTCTTCACTCTTCCTCCTGTTTCTCATCTTTGTCCTCGTTCTGGTAACATATATAGAATTTCCCATTAGACTCATGTCGTATCGTCCAAAAGTCGTTACGAAACATCGAGGATCAAGAAACTCCTGCGTACCGCAACTCGGCTAAATACGTATTTACCTAAGTGCAAGAGCCAATTACTCTTGACTATATAACGAAATATATCACCGTAGATACCAGCTATACGTTACGCGGTACAACCGACTACGACAACGGCTACTTCCTGTTTGAGTTCGAGGCGAGCCAACACACCGAACAATGAAACAAAGGGAACGAGCGCGACGGCAACTGCGAGCGCGAGTCCTTGCCAAAGTCCGACAGTACCGCACCAGCAGACGACTATTACATCACTCCTGGACAAGACTATCGCTTCGTCCGGACCCGGTAGAACCGTCAGAAAGCACGTCCAGTTTCCCGATCAGACTCGCGACAGTATCTCGAATCAGGAAGAAACAGCCTCAACAGGTATTAACGTCCTCTCTCCTTTTTCTTCCTTGAGTCGACTCGATGCTTCCTCCGTTTGTTTTCTTTTATCCTGTAAAAAAGAAAATTACTCAGTTACAAACAAATTTTACTGTTTTCTTGCTCGCTGACCCTTGTCAAAAGATATGAGTATACCACCAGGAGGCTCGACGATCGAAAGGGAAAGCACAACAACGAGCGCTTCGTCATTCTTATCACCGCCGAAAATCGCGCAATCTCAGTCGCAGCAACAATCAACGAGAAACCAAGCGGAATCTTGATACTAAGACGATATTACTTTTCCCTTCCTCGTAACGTCGAGCCCACCACCCACGTCATCCTTTGGTTCTTTCTTCTCCCTCGCTCTATCTATTTCTGTCTGTTCCTTCATGTGCGTCTCAGACACCAGCTCACTCGTAGGACTCTCCAACCACCTTCCCTTCGTCGTACATCCCTTCATCGATCCGATGTTGCAAAGCTGTAACGTTTGTATAGTTATAACACTGTTAGATACAAATTGAGCCAACGATATTCGCCGTTGATCTAACTCACGCGATTATCATTTATTAATTAAGTAACGTTATATAAGTACAATGTCGAATGTATACGTATTGTTGAAGCTTAACGAATGAAAAAAAGCACGATGAACGACCAAAAAAAACGTACCTTAATGTAATTGGGCGCGACGAGGCGTATAGATGAAAAATTGATCCTCGAAATTAATTCAGGGATGAGTTTGACCGCTTTCGTCGAATTTACGTTTCGGTCGCCCTCTCGTTATCGCTTCAAGCCTCGGCACGACATTCATGTGCGCTACAATCTCCTATTGCTTTAAGAAGAGAGACGAACGATTGTCGCACGTGCCTGCGTTTCGCAATTGGAAGCGGTAGCTTACCACCGAAGAGCCCTGCAATTACGTCCGTCCTGAAGAAAATAAAAGCACGTCACGATGTAATAGCATTGCACTAAGAATCCAATCCTGAACGAGGATTCTCGCGATACTCCACGGTTTCCCACGACTTTGATCCCCTTGATCACCGGATCGATCCTCGCCGAGTATTTATAAAAAAGCTCCCAGCCACGTTAGCCTCTAGTCATACGGAAAGGTACGAATAACGTAATTTCAAAAACTTTATGGAAAAGATATTTTGCAACATTCGCATCGAATACTGTATTTATAAGATCTCGATATTGTCAATGTGACAGTACAAATGTTACATGTATCACAGATTTCCAACCATATTTATCAATCTTTTGTTACTTTTTTTTCTTCTTTTCAATTTGTTTTGTTAGTTAACTTAAGACGCAGTGTCGCATCCCGTGGTTGCCCGGCGAGTACGAGAGAGATTAGCTGCTAATCGCAATTTATACATTCTCGCAATCGACATAAGCGATCGAGACGAAATTTAGCTTGGCTACTTAATTCCACAGTTACATTAGCTAAACGAAATTTCAATCTCGATCTATCGAATCGTACACGAGAACTCATGAATCGCGTTTTCGAAGAGTTCGTAGCTTTATAATCACTGCCTCTTAAGCATGTTCGAAGACGTACGGACTAAATCGTATAATATTTACAAAGAGAGAGAGAGAGAGAGGAAACGCAATTTGTCGCTGGGCTGTATCGAGTGTCTGTATATTATCGGGGCCACACTCACAATTATAGATAGATGCAGAGGGGAACAAAGAACTCATCGTTGGATAGAAGAATTTAAGAGGAACGAGAACAAACAGAGCAAATATATTATGCGTGAGGGGATGTGTTGTCGTATGTGAGTGTGTGTGTAGCCCAAAAGGGAGGAAGCACTTATGAAACTCGTACAGAGGTCACACAGAATCCATTGCAAGGGGACGGAATACGGGGAGAGAGCGTTAAAAGAGGAAACGATTCGGTGGTATATCGATGTGTCCACGACAACTGCTCGGTGGTGGATTTTCATCGTCCGAATTGTCATGACGTCGTAACGAAGGAGCAACGACTCGTCCACTACCAGGACTCGCTCGCTGAGTACGTTTCTTGTCCGCCTGTTGTCTCATCTCTTCCTCGTAAGCTCGTGCATCGTTCTCTATCACGTCCCTTATGCGTTTGCTGAGCGTCGATAATTCCGGCTTTTCCTCATCGGCATTTGCGCCGCGCTCATCAATGGCGGTCAGCTTTTCGTAAAAAAGTATGTAAGGTGTGACCGGTGGCTCAAGCGCATTGAAATCCTCCAAGCTAGTTCGCGACACGAAACTGTCGTTGAATTTGTACCAATTCTGTTTCGAGTCTCTTGCGTAGGTGACGTAGTGGCCATAATCCATGCTGTAACCCGAGTGCACGACAGCCGCGTAAAGCCGATAAGTTTCAGCGATCGGGGACGACGAGGCAGGATCGCTCGAAGATACCGGTAATTGTATAGTCTCGTTGTACATTACTTTGTGCCGGAGTTTAGTTCGCAATCGTGTTTCCGGATCGTAATGAAAATGTTTAAGCGTCAGTATTAGATGAATCGGCGCACGTAAGATCTTTATTATGCGCTGTGCGTCGCACAATTTCGTGCACTTGTCGCAACGATATTTGTTGTCGCCGGTCAATTTTTCCGGTGTCAAATAATAATTGATGAGATCCTGAACGGATACCTCTTGATTGGCGGCAATCTCCTCGGGAAAACACAATTGCAGGTCGCGGAATCTGTCTGTATTGTGCGAACTCGTGTCGCACTGGGCACACTGATAAGTGATCTTGCATTCGCCACCGAAAACGCGATGAACGAGAATCGATTGGGATGCGGCCGATTCGTCGATTGCACTGGAACCGCAGGTGCCACTTCGGCTTCCGTGCCCATCCACTGATTGGATACCGCTGTCTGTAGAATCCGAATGACAATCGCTCAACACTTCTCCCGGTTGAGTTTGACCGGGTTGTTCATCATCCTCACCCGCTGTAACAGGAGAAACGAACACGTATTATTACGTACGCCAAACTAGATCGTTAAAGTTTTTCGTACCTTGAGAAAAATCGCCCAACGATTGACTCGTGGTTTTGCGCTCCAGAGATATACCTTCGCTGAGATCCTCCTCCGTTGTCCATCTCTTGATGACCCCACGATCCGGAGTCCCAACTTCGTTACTCCTCTTACCTTTCGCACTCATTCCGGACGAGCCGTCAATGATCGAGGTGGATTTTCGCATCAGACTCTTCTCTTGTTCGTACAAAACATCAAGGAGGTGGCTGTTTTTGGATTAAATAAGATTATGAAAGATGGGTAAAGAATTGTAACAATAGTCTATGGAGATAAGGCAAATCGGCGTTAACTTATTAACCATAAGAATTCCGAGCTGTCCTGCTGTTGCTTGGGTGTAAAGTACTCGGGTCTCGATGCTACAAGTATCTCAGTTGGCGAGAGGCTTCGTCTTTTCGAATATGCCAGTAGAGCAAATAGATTTTGTAATTTTGGCATTATCTGTGCAGCCTGTTCAGCAGATGCTGCTATTGTGATCGCACCATCATCGTCGTTACTCTCCAATGACGATTTATGTCTCATAACCTCTTGACTAAACTGTCTTGTCATTGCCAATGCCTGCAATACACTATTCATGTAACACGTATTACCGAGATTCGTGAGACCAATTTTTCCATTATCCGACTGCGGATATGAAGGTATCTCATGACAGGGAAATCTCTCGTAGTCATCAGACCATACAGACTTGTCCCGTAATGTGATGACATTCTGTATCTGCGGTTGTACAGGAAAGGCTTTTTCAAGATTTTCGTAAATCGGATAGCCAGGAAATCTCTCGATAAGAGCTTTAGTAACATCGACAAGATCTTGCACACATTTCAGAGCATTTTCCGTATTTTCTTTACTCAATCTTTCGAATAACATCACAAGAATGTCCGTCATTTTGTGGAACAAGGTGGGATTTGGCTGACGACATAAGATCACCGTAGCCATACCCATGGCATGTACGCGTGACATTGGCAGAAGAATAAAGCGGAGAAAGGCTTTGAGATAAGTTTCCGCGATTCTATTCAGAGTGGAATATTTCTTTGCATTTTCCAAGCCTTTTATAAATTCCATTATCCACATACTCAAATGTTCTATTCGTAGCCAGCGTGGCACCCAGTGACAAAGTACGTTTAGCGCTCTCTCGAGCTGCTCGTCGCTTTTCGACTCTGACATTATCCACTTGACGGCCTGACGGATGAACCTTGTCTCTACCAATTCCAATACAGCTATGAGTCCTGGACCAGGTTCCGTAGCTCGTTCAGTATCCGATATCATTCCATATACCGTTTCGAGGCAACCCGTTATCAGATCAGCATTTTCAAAACCATTACGGATGACTCCGAGAGACTCTCGTATTTTTATTACGTTTTCACGAAATTCTGAAATAAGTTCTTTTTCCGTGGGCATCTGAAAAGACCCTAAACTGGTCACGATAGCTTTACACGCTTTTACAGTGCCACCGGGTGTCCCACCGTAGACAGGATAATCCTTCAGAATATCAACCATAGCGGCGAGCAATGTCATGTCTTTATCTGCAGCTAATTGCACAAAAGTCACATAATCGTTGACTATTGAATCACTGTCATCCAAAATGACTTCGTTTTTTTTCTTCACATATTTTGCAAAGTAAGCCATGAGTTTTGGCACTTGATGAAGATTGTGTATGTTTCCATGCAAAATTCCTCTCATTATGGCCTGCGCATCCTCGAGACTCACAGAATTACCAAGAATCCCACTTTTCTCGAATTCTCTCAACTTCTCCCATCCTTTCGCTATGTCATTATCGCTCATTCCCAGCACTACGAGTCTCAGTGAATTCGTCAATTCGAGCATTAATAGCTGAGTATCCTCGCACTCCATCGTCCACATCATCCAAGCCTTGCAAGTGAATATTTAATTTAAGTATTTCTTCCACCTCCTGCAACACGACAATATTTATGATGCATAATAATAAACACGTTTAACAATACAGTACTGTCGTTTTTATTTACGATGAGGAATAATCTTCCACTTACTTACATTCAATACTTTTTAGGTTATCGTTTGTTGCGAGCTTTTTGTCGAAAACGCCGCTCGTACGAGAACGAATTTTAATGACTGTTCACATACGATTTTAGCGAATACTGATGCCCGGAGATGACAAGCGATGGATAGCTCATCACCATCGCGATTATGTTCTCGATTCCAATCTCATTTAGGAAGCTTAACGACCACAAAATTTTTACTATTTCCCACTCTTTCGTTTTCTCTATCTTTGCATGGTAATGGTTGGCCTTTACAAAGAAAGAAAAACAAGTATACTATTACGATACATCAGCTATATGTGACTTTTCTCTTACCTCGAGTCATTCGTTGGGCACCTATGGATTCAGGCCGGTATCCATGAATCATCACAATGCAGTCTACTACAATAGCAACAGCTGAATTACTATGACATCGCTACAAAAAAAGAAAAAATTTCTCACGTTTCAAACCCGCACGTATAATATGAAATGTTTATAGGATTACTTTTAAAATTATAAACGAACAAATTATTATAATTTATACTTGCGTGTCTCGAATGTATGCCCCCACGTGCTTTTCGGACGTTTATATAAATACTAATTGTAAATCAATTAAGATAGTGGTATGATGGAATTGAGGAAGATTGAGCGTCACTGCGGTTTAGAAATCTACATGACCGACAGATGGCAAGAGATACTCTCGAGAGATTTACATCACCGACCAACGGCAAGAGTTATCTCATTTGGCACATTGCTTTTTAGGGCTATTTATTTCTAGTTACATTCATCTTTTGGTCCAAATAAAACATGCGATTTATCGTTTCGCCGAAACCAATGTTTATCAGAATAATTGCGATTAGGGATTTTGCAACCTCTGATAATTCGTTCTACCATAGCAGCAAAGCCTTAATGTTTCGACCGTATCGTATCCCAAACAATGAGAACCAGTATGGGGAGAATAATAAAATAAAATGAGACCGGTTCAATGTACAATTCGATAAGCTGGCCTTGAAGTCTGGATCTCGACACTTGCTTGGCTATAAGCCAACTTTAGTCGCCGGTACTCTAGTCAGCAACGAGCTGCGACGAGCATCGTTACGTCGTCACGTGTGTGGTTCAATTGTGCGTTAAAAAACGAATTCCAAAAACTCTTCGATTTAACAATCGTTCAGAGTATTCTTGAAACATCTACTGTCGTTAAATCGTACATTCCTACATAAAAAATGCTTAAGGTGATTACCAGTTTGTATGAAAGCATATTCATCATGCCGGCAGTTGCAATCCGTGGACTTTGCCTTTACCTCGTGTAACCATTGATTGTATGACTACATTTTCCATTTTTATATCTCAGGGTCTCGTTACTCTCGTTACCGGAGGTGCATCTGGGCTTGGACGCGGTACAGTCGAAAGATTTATAAAGCAAGGTGCCAAAGTTGTAATCGCCGATTTGCCAAGCTCTCAAGGAAACTCGGTTGCTCAGGAATTGGGAAATGATGCTATCTTCGCTCCCCTCGATGTAAGTTTTGTTATCACGGTGGAAGCCTTTGTGGTATCTTGATGCATATAAATTCATTCCGATTCATACAAATTCAGAATGGTATCATTCAGAATGATCTATCAGTTCACTGTGCATTATCCAGCTTTGCATACTGTTACATATTCATTTTGCAGGTTTGTTCGGAAGAAGACGTTACAAATGCATTGAAGTTGACTAAGGAAAAGTTTGGCAAGCTCGATGTGGTTGTGAATTCCGCTGGTATCGCAGTCGCATTTAAAACCTACAATTTTAATAAGAAAGTACCTCACATGCTCGACGACTTTTCCAAAGTCGTTCAGGTCAATACGATTGGTACATTCAACGTGATAAGACTAGCGGCTGGACTTATAGGTGAAAACGAGCCTAATGTCGATGGCCAACGTGGAGTTATCATCAATACAGCGAGTGTTGCTGCTTTTGATGGTCAAATGGGTCAAGCTGCTTACGCAGCATCTAAAGGAGCCATTGCTGCTATGACATTGCCACTAGCCCGTGATTTCTCAAGTCATGGTATCCGCGTTGTTACAATCGCTCCTGGCCTCTTCGACACTCCTATGCTCAGAGCTCTTCCTGACAAGGTACGCACTTTCCTTGCAAAATCCATACCTTTCCCACAGAGACTGGGTTCACCAGACGACTATGCTCACCTCGTACAGTCTATTGTCGAAAATCCGCTTTTAAATGGTGAGACTATCAGACTGGATGGCGCACTCCGTATGCAACCTTAATCAGTAACTCCATCACAATCTCTCTTATATGAGGTCTGAAGTTTTTACGTTAAACCATTTTTATATGAAGAAGTTATTGTGCTATACATCTGAATTGTTGAAATTTCTTGAATAATAAAAAAGAAAACAAATAATTGAGTTTTTCACACGCAACATCACTGTAATTCCCTAATAATGTACATGAACAACACGAAATGTGTGTATCTCTCGTTTTTTTTTGTGTTTCCGTTTTCATCTCTGTCTTGCTCTATTACAGGTATCGACAATTCTCTTTATTACTTTACGACTGTACAGTTTAATGGTATTTTCATTTTCTTTTTGTTCGTTCTTGTTGTTGTAAATAAGGTTGCAAAAATCGCAACTTACCTTCGATAGATATTTATATATATATATATATGTATATATACGTGTGTGTGTATGTATGTATATATGTATACTAGATTATCGCCTGGCAAAAAGTTCTTGCTTTTTTGCTTTTGTGTTTTTCCTTTTTTTGCTTCTCTTGTTTGTGTACATAATATTAACATAAAAATATCGAGTTACGCGCGCGCGAGGGCGAAGGGGTTTGTTTTGTTTGTTATAATCCGTTAGTCTTTATTCCCGATAACCTCAGGAGAATTCCAGAATTCCAGCAGATGCTGAAACTTGTTCTGATGATTTTTCGGAAGAGCCAGTTTGTTCGATAAGGCAGGATCGAGTTCGCATATTTGATCTCCGAGGTCTAGTCAATCCTAGGCGTTCGATTCTTTGAGATTCTGGAGTTTCTCGAGCTGATCGGGCTGCAGCTCGTCCGGGATGCTGGCCCGTCCACCGACGAGCATTTTTTCTGGTATTATGTCCGGTTGTTCGTCGGATGTTTGCATCTCGATAACTGTGCCTCGCGATGGCAATGATTGCGAATTATCAGCGGTGCTCGGGCCGGACGTCGAGTCTGCCTCGCTGCCGGAGCTGCTGCTTATTGGAAAGGGCGCTGAGTCTGCTGGTAAATCATCGACGGTCGATTTTTCTTCCATATCTTCGGTCGGTATTGCAGAATCGTCGACGACCGTTGTCACTTTTGACTCGACAGCATCCACGATCGGTTCTTCCGTATCATTTTCGTTTGCATCATTCGTCACGGATGACCGTTTCTTTTCTTTTTCCGGTTTTTCCTTGCTCTTCGTAGCCTCGTCGGCAGCCTCCTCGTCTCCTGGAAACGGATGTTCGATCTCTTCCATTGGTGTAGCGGCTGTTATGACGATTTGTGCGACACCAAGACCAAAATCATCCTCCTGGCCAGATGGTGCTTTCTTCTCAATCGCTTTCAACGGTTTTACTTCCCCTTGTTCATCTACCTGAAGAATATATGAAATAATTATTCTCTCCGTGGTGGCGATTAAACATACGTAATGAAATGTTTTTTTATTTTCAGATGCAAAAAAGCTCGTCGTCAAAAACATGTCTCACATGATTCGTTTTATTACCTGATCACCGGATTCGTCGGAAACCTCAACGACTATGCAGCATTCATTACAGACCAAGCACATAGATTAATCAACTATGGGAAAGAAGATATGATCTTACGTCGATAGTTACCTATTATTCCTGGTGCTCCAGGCTTCTCATCTTCCCCGAACTGTTGACCGTAGTGATCCTTCTGGAACTTTGTGAGATTAATCGCAAACCCCTCAGGTTGTTCACCATTTACGAGAACCGCCTCTTCCTGTCCGGACACTGTTCTCGCAAAGATACACTGTTAAATTAGTCAAATCCAGGTACGAGTATACTTGATCATTTTTTTTCTGTTTCCCGTACCATTCATCATTGCCTGGGCTAATTCTTCCTCTAGTGCGTATTCCGGAACATCCGGTGGAGTGAATACCGGAGGAGCTGAGCTAGGTGGAGTCATCATTTCCTGTAGTAATGAAATTTACAATTCCGAACCCTTTCAGCGAATGCAATTAACTAAACTATGTATGTGTCATACAAATATCGTGATAAAGATAAGCTCGTTATTTCAGACCTGCGGAGTGAGCGGAGCACCATCCGGTGCACAAGGTTCAACAACCAAAGATGGGAATAATCCACGCTGACCGCGTAATTCGCCTTCCCACCAGCCGTCGTCGACGTCGTGGGGCTCTTGTCGCACAACTCGTAAAACGTCACCCTCGAGGAAGGTAAGCTCCTCGTCGCAAGTGGCGTCGTAATCGTAAAGTGCGATACAATAGAGATGACCGACTTCGGCCAGGCCGGTATCTTCGCGACGTTTTTCCACAACCTTAGGTTCAGAAATTTCTTCAGGTGGCGGTGGTGGCGGAGGAGCACAAGCTGGAGGAGGAGCTGATTCAGGAACATCGTTTTCCTCGTTAGCTGCTGCAGCGTACAGATGAGCATCGGGATCAACGGCGTCATGATCATCAATCGTGTAATCCACAGATGAGAATGAGATCTGTTGAACTAGACCGGGTCCATGAGAAGTTAGACCAGTCGGAGCTGCGGTCTCGTGCTCGACATCGAGATAATTTTGCGGCACGAAACCCTCCTCGCCACGATAATTTCTGGCTCGCAGCCAACCATCGCCGTCACCCTCGCCAACTACTTCCAGTTGTTCACTCTCAACAATTGACAATTCGTCGGGATTTTGTGCCTGGAGAATGCGTAAATGTACATAATTTTTTAATACTTACACTCACTTATTTTATACTAAAACAAGAAACTTGCAGTTTGTATACCATTGTCTCGTTTTTGAAATTTGTCTATATCGTTTTTAGCGTTTACTCACTGTATACGAATAGAGTGCTGTGCATTTGTATATCTGCTGTACGGGAGGCGCCTCTGCGGCATCCGGTGCTTCAGCCGATTCATCTTTATCCTCGTTGTCCCAATCTACGGAAGTAGGATCGTCCCAACCAGCGGTGAGTTGTTCTATCCGTTGTTTTTCTTGTTCAAGTAACGCTAAACAAATAACGTTACGAATGAATTATGGAACATCTGTGATATATGTAAATTAAGTCTTTCTTATTCATCTAATTTCTAATTCAACGACTAACCATCTACTTCAGCGCTATCGTGTCTCTCTCTTTCTTCCGTAGCATCATCTTCGAGCTGTTGCGACATGTTTCGCCCGCTGCCAGGCCTCTCGACGGTCGTTAAGTCACTTCCACCATCACCATCACTGTCGTAGAATGAGTCGGAGGACGGATGTTCCTACAAATCCAGAAATATCCATAAGCTAGTCGTTTCCTCGACAGGAGTCAACAGCGTTATGAACACTTAGGTGGGTATTTGCACAAAAGATTCGTCCTACTAACTAAGTGATTCTTAATAAATTCTCATATTTGTATATCGAATTCTACATTTATAAAAGAAAACAAAATATATTTACAGCTGCACCAGACGCATCGGTACGAACCGACAATGAACTCGCTGAACGTGGCATGTCCTGTACGCTCAGTGTCTCTGCCTCTTGCATAAACTCGTCCACGTTTACTGCTCAGGTACAAAATTCGTCACATTACGGAATTCCTTTCAAGAACAATGATCAACTCTTCGATACGTAATTCAACAAACCTCCTCCCAATCGGAGACACTCAATTCGGGCTTCAGCAACCATTTTTGCAGTCTCAGCTCGTCGTATCGTTTGCTTCAAGTCGTCGATCTTGGTATCTAAATCGGGCCCGTTAGGATCGTTCGGGTCGGTCTGATAACAGGGAGCACGATACAAGGATTAAGAAATGATCGGTAGCAACAGATCTTGAGAATCTCATAAAAATTGTCCAAACCTTGTGTCCAGAATCTCGGATTTGTTGAAACGCTTGAAGTTTTCGTGCAGCCTCTCTAGCACTGTTGACCTCACGCGCGATTTTCGTTGACCATCGCCGTGCCTCCTTTCCTAATGTCGTTGCCGCAGAGTGATCGGCAGTTACTCTAAATATTTCAAATAAAAAATTAATTGCACTCAGAAATTTGCAATTCAACGCATAATTGACGAGTAAACAAATTGATAATTTACCTATCAACCGGATCATCGTCACATGGCTCGAATCCGTATTGTATATGGAGCTTAAGTACCGGATAGTAAAGACAGCAGCATTGTATATTGTATTCCCTCGTGAGCTGTTGTGCCTGATCACGAATTTTCGTAAAGCTATTTTGAGTAGCTAAACAAGTGAGAAGCTCCGTGCGTCCCATAAGCGTTAAATATTCCGTAACTTTTTCATATACACCTTGTTCTAAGTACTGCAAGAGAGTAAGAACATTAAACCCCATCATTAATGTTACTATTCCAACGTGAACCATGGATTGTTAAAGCTTACCTGCATTGTATTTTGCAGATCTATCGCGTAATATCTGTTTTGATGGGCATTGGCAGCGGCAAGGCTGAGCAAATAATCATTCCGAGCACCTGTGGACTTCTCCTCCAAAGCATCACGTTTTGAACTGACCTGTAAAAATGGTAATAGCGAATTATGTAAATTTAATTTTTGGGAACCAAGTTGTTTGTTACAATCGCAATGTTCGCTGATAAAATGTCCTCTTTGTTTAATCACCTTAGCACTGTTCTTCTGCAGAGACGTTATTGATTGAAAGAACGAGCTCTTCTTCTTCTTGAGTCTGCAAGAAGCATGTGAATGGTTGAATAGCCGTATCTCGATGCGATCTCGATACTACAAATAATAATCGATGTAGACGCTCACTTCTCTTCAATGTCTTTCGCTTTATCGCGAACGTCGTGCGCACAGTGCTCTTCATCGAAGTACAACTTCTTCGTCTTATCCACGTCCTGTACGCATGTTTGCAGCTCCTTTTGTACTATCATCAATTGGTCGATCGCCTGGTAAATAACGTTATCACTCCATTATAAAGAAAACCAATGTCATTCGATAACAGACACTTTTGTCCTTTTCACCTCTTAAGTAAAGCTTGATATACTTATCTGTATTGTTCAGAACGCTGAGCTTACCTTTTTCGATACTTGCACCTTGTGCATCTTTAATACTTTGGCGTCGTCCGCAATTTGTTGCTGAAAGACTTCTACTGCAGCTAGTCGAGCCCTCGCGAGCTTTTCGTTTTCCTCCAACACAGTACGCCATACGTTCCACACATTCCTTAAGAAAACGTCGAGTATTAATTTTGTATTATTTTATAAAAGATGAAAGTAAATGATCAAAGAGTAAATAGTGTATCGCAAATTTCTTGCCATCTTTCGTCCGAACCGTCGACTTTTAAATCCGGTATATTTGGAATTTTTTTGTTTAGGTACGCGGATGATATTTTGAGCAACGCCTGCAAGGAACATCACAAAAATAATTCATCGAATACAGGCGTCAGTCGTATAAGTTCCATTAAAAAAATCACTATAAAGTTTACCTCAGAGTAAGACTTTTCGATGGCGGATTTTTTAATCGTAAAGTTTCTGCAAAAAGAAAATAATTCATGTCCATTATACGTTGTCAACGAGGTATGTTATTTTTACATCAGCTGGACAAAGTTGTAAATCTATCTTATTATTAATTATAAAACGATGACAATTTATTTTCTCTTCGATATATATATTATTCTCTATCATAGCTTCTATGATTGTTGGAATGTGCATGAGGAGAAGGAGAAGGAGATTTGTAAAAAGTCAAAGGACGTCGTGCACCGGAAATGAACAACACGAACATTCTTCCTCGACCAGCGCTCTTTTAGTAGCGGTTCGTTGCACCTCAATTTCTAAACATTGAAAGTTTTTAATTTTATACAGCCTGTGAGAAAAACATTCTTCCTAAGTAATTCAATAAATATTTAAAAATCCATTTCTAATCGATTATTAATTTTTCAGATGGCTGAAAAGGTGTGCAATGCATACGTTGGAAAGACTTTCTTCGAATGATAGTCTGCACGACAAACGATGATTTCCGAGCTAAGTAAAAACTACTGGGTATGAAGGAAGTGGAGTAATTATTATTCATCGAGTGACATGTTACAAGCGAGAGGACAAGGGTTACTCAAGATTGAAATTGTCAGCTCTCCCGTTTTCTCCCCGCTTTGAAAATGGCGTCGATGACATTGATTCGCTCGGACTGTATTGCGCACTGCACTTTACTCTATAGGCCGTGCTTCGATTCACAAATTGTACGACCCTCTCGACACGAGCCATCTAGAGCATACACCGAGTTCAATGCTATCGGGAATTCATGTTTGTGCATATGCATGTATTTCCGGGCTCGCGACATTAGTCGTGAGCTTTTAAGGAAGAGCAAATATGCGATCCACCCCCTTGGCCACTGGGGGCCGTCTGGTTCCTCGACACTTCCGGAATACGCATATCGCGCGCATTACGGCGGAGACTGCCCGAAGGATCTCTTTTTTTTCGAACAAAAAAGATTTGGTCTCGTAGGACAGCTATTGTCTAATCAATTGAATAATCTTTGCTTACATATTTTAGATAAACATACTCGATACTATAATCAATACACATAATACTGGTGCGAGACATAATGTCGTTAAAAAGCTTAACGATAGAATCGAGAAAATGTTGAATGGACAATCGGCTTACCGAATGTCTTCGAGAAGGTCGCACTCGTGTTGGTTCTTCGCTTGCAGCTTGGCCGCTTGTTCCGTATGCACATTTTTAAGAAATTTTGCAAAATTTCCCTACGACAAAACGATAATGATAATGTGGAAGAATATTACAATCAAACTACGATATAAATGATGTCACGGAGATGTTTCGGGGAAACTTTCTTCGAAACTTGTTCGCTCTTGAAAGATAGCAATCGATCATCGTTAAGTATTCAAGAAGACAAGCGCATAGGCGCACCCTCGAAACAATTCTACCGAGGAAGAAATACGCAAGGTAATTGAAATCTTGACGATAAATAATTCCCGGTACGTTCGTAAAATTTTTCAAGAATGAAGATTTTTAAGTATTCTCATAGCGATCGTACGTGGATACGCTATAACGAATATTAAACGTGCCAAGGCCTTTGCCCTCTGGCACATATTTTCAGGTCAAGTTTTGTCACCGATTCGATCGTTCGCGGGCGCCGAACCATCCATCGATTTTCACCCCGACCCGCTCGGGGATTCCCGTTGCACCTCGTTGTATTGGACCAGAGCAATGCGTATATCGCGAAGATATGGAAAAGATGCTGATTTTTCTTACAATCCGATTTAATTAATGAATCGATAACGCGTGTAATCACGGCGACACGATAGTGAGAACAATGTTGAATCGAAGAACCCGGAAGTGACTTCAGTAGGTCAGTAAAAATATGGAATTATCGTTTTTCACAAGTCGATGATTTATATCTTCTCACGCCCCATTTTATACGATATGGATTTTCTTATTTTTTAACGTTTGCCAGATTATTTCGTTTATTCGAAGCGAGAGAACGCTTACTTTTCTCGGGGGCGGCTGCATGCTGGACTAGCTGCTCGGCAGCCTCACCACTCGGTAAGCCCGTAGGAAACTTTGTCCCGGAAAATACTCGCTCGCTCGCTCCACGCGAATCCGTATGCTACTGGCCTCTCGCCCTCGTCTTCAGGTATTTATTGATCTATCCGGCGCCTGCGTTTCGCAGAGGCGGCTATCAAACGGTAGCGCGATTTTACGCATGTGCCGCCTTGTACGATAACCACCACCCACCCACGCATCGGAGGATAACCCGAGCGCGTTTGCCACTCTCGACGCGCAACGAGAAAGAACTAGCTCGTGAATTTTTTCGATATCGATTTCTGTCCCCGGCAGCGATTTGCTTCTAATAGTTCAATGCTACGATGCTATACTTATTTATGTGGCAAATATAAAAATAGGATATAAAATCTTGGGATAAAAAGACGAGGTAAAATTATTAAACGCAAGATCGATTTAAAAGCGAAGTAGTACCCAACTTTATTAATGGTATAAAATGAGAAAAAATCCGCGTTCTCCCTCCTCCGTGATACGCGAAGGACAATTTTCGCAGCGATATGTCGTCAAAAACATTGAATTATGTACAAAAAGAGAAGAAACATCGATGCACCGTGTTCGTAACTCGGTCTACTCGAAAACAGCCGCGAGCATCTCACTTAGGGTCGCGCCCATTCGTCACGCTCCATTTAATCTTAAGGTGTATAATAATCTAAGGCAATTGCCACTTATGCATGGCTATCACATTGGGCTAGTTTTTGACAATTTACCATGCTGTCTCGCTCACGTTCCGTCTCACCAACGTCGGATAAAATCGCGATTGATTGTGTCGGACCAAAGCATTGTTGGGAAAAACGAGGGTGATTATCGATAATCGGCTCGATTCGGATGAATTTTTTAGCACGACGAACACAATGTAAAGTGACAAGGAACGCTATTTGTAATGGCATATACGCCGTTATAAACAGCGAGCAGCGTTTTGAGACTTATTTCACACTCATATTATCTCGTCGGGCAGCAATCTTCGTAGATCGAGGTCGGGAAATAATACAGCTCCTTCGGCATCGTGATCGCCTCCAGCTGGAAGCGTAGGTTCCGGCGTCGGGACGGGCTCGCCTCCTTGTAGAAGAGCTATGGCGTTTATAGGATTACCACCGGCATCGAGAGCAGGATCGGCAGTGGCTTCGGCAAGATTTGTCACAGATTTTGATTTGACGCACTGAAAGTCAACGTGTCGACTCTTCGCCTCTTCCTTCTCCCAGGACATGTGTATAAATGGTCTTTGGACGTAATTGTATATTACTTCGGCTCTTCCACCGGCTCGTTTCTTAACTTTCTCCTTGTACGTCGGATAACCCTCGATTCCAAGACGTATCTTCTTCAAGCCGCGTTCCTTCATCACTTGCTTAGCCACGTCGCGATTCTCTATGTACTTGAAGAATCGATACATGGCTGTGCTATTGACTGCTACACATACAAAATAGAAAACAGTTACTCATCAAGCCAATGTTGTGTTCTACCGTTTTGCTCGTGAATTACTTATCATCGATCTAAGAACGCAATACCCAAGACCAAACTGTATAATCGATTTTTCTTTGGCATTTAAACCAAGCGCTGATAATCGAGGGCACTAACTTACTCTGCGAATATTCCTCGCCCATTTGTGGTGGATACTCCTCGTCCCAATCGACAGCATCGTCTTCCAAAAGTACGACGATGTGACACTCTCGATCACCTCTACGTGCGCTATTTACCATCAACGGTAGTATAAGGTCCTCGAGAAAAGCCTCGAACTGACAGCGTGCTCCCTCGTTCGACAACTCGTGTAACAATCCTCCTGCAATCATTTCTACTGGTTTCCAGAGTCCTCTAAGATGCGTTGAATTCAAATTGGAAACGAGAAGCGATAACGTTTCGATACTCACTGAGATTTTGGCATTTTACGGTACTCGCATCAAATGGTACAAGAAGATAGTCGCAAGCTTCGCGCAATTCTTGGACAGTTACGGTAGGAGGGCAACGTATAACACCACCCTTATAATATTCAAGAATAGCGCGAAAGACCATAGCCGATATTCCATCAGCTACCTCGTACTCGCCACGGTCATTTGGCTGGGCGAATTCGATGCCTGAACTAAACATTCTGCCCAACATCGTATTTGGATGTGCCGTGAAAAGTGCCGGATCAAGAATAAATCTGTAAGCGAAAAAAGTAAACATGGTAAGTACGTGTTAAATAGATTTATGTTAAAAAATGGATAAAGTAATCGAAGACTTATAACGTCATTATTACCTCGTGTTATCTACTATTAGAGTGATTCTCTCATCGCTGACCTGTGGATTACTCGTTCCTACGGTTGAACCCGAATTCGGAAGGCCTTTCAGACTTGGATTCTGTTGATTTTTTCCCATAGCTATGCCGGAACGAAGCCTACGCAAATATCATCGTAACGCTTTTATTTCTCAAAGGAATAGCTTTAGAGAATCTCGGGATTATGGGCTAGACAGTATGAGCAGCATTGAAACTGGCGATAAACATGAATTCTCTTTTCGGATGCGATAGAGTACTAGATGCGCAGCAGACATACAAAGCGCTTTTGATAGGCAAAACTAGTCTTTCTTTTTTGCTTGAATTTTTTATGAGTCAGAAACCTACCTTACATTTCCTAATGTTGTTGGGAGACTACAAATACGCGAGTCAAAAATCTTTTCGATGATGAACATGAGAGTTTGCGTGAAATTAGTTAGGATCAAGAAAAACCAACGACGAAGTATGACAAAGGGGTACTAATCTCTTGGCCTTCTCTGTATTCCTATCTTTATACCCGCGCAGATGTGTCACGTATCTTCCCTTTTCATTACCTGTTCGGATGATCTAGATTTGCGCTTTGCCTGTTTGTATTGAAGATATGTCGCTCGCTGCTTCCATCCTTCTGTGCCAGACAAGATTTTGGTTTGGACGAGCCACCACAACTACATGCAAAACAACCACATGTCCTTACTAAACTGCTACCTCTGATTTCAAGCATTTATAAAAAAGGTTTTATCTACTGATCCTACACGACAATTCGATCTGTTATATCTCGAATGTACCCTCAAGCTTCGTTTGATTTATGATTTTTATTCAATCGTGGGATAGAATCAAAAAGACATGGGTCCCATTCGATTAAGCCTAACGAAAATATACTCAACTTTGTAACATGTGAGAGAATGATATTTAAATATGAAAAAAATAACATGATACGCTTTGATGCTGGAATAGGCAAATAATATATTTTCTTGTTTTAGTCTTTGGGTATTTGGCAAATTGGAAACAGGAAAGTTTACTTCTCAGTATGTCGACAGTAATGGTTCGTAAAATTTTAGGCTGCAGCTATTTTGCATTTTTATCGTTTGGCCCAGCATAAAAACTCTGACCAATGGGAAAAATCATGATCCCATGCACCAATTTGTCAATGTGTTTGCTGCAAACTAAAAACGTCCTATGTACAAGCATTTTTTCGATGCCTCCGAATGAAATATAATATGCTATAAATTCATCTAATAACTTTTTTATTTGACTGTTGCAGTGAAACCATCAGTCAGTGTGGACCTACGTACATGCTGCAAGTTAAGAGGTAATTAGAAGTACATATGTATATATACTTATCGGAATGTATGTATCTAATGAAATAAGTAAATTCCTTCATATAAATAGTAACAAACTTTGGGTGTTAGGTCTCGAGGCAAATAATTTACGCATATTTGCAGATATTATGCGAATAATAGCACATTTTGTAGAAAAAGGGTAGACCATTGAGGCCATGAATCAAAGTATCAGGGATGTACATACGTACCAAAAATTTTGCGTTTTGATTGAGTTCATTTTTTCTCACCTTAAGCTGTTCTTATAAACTCTTTGTCGTCCGTGTTCATCCGTCTCTTTACCATCCGTCTCGGTATCGCTGCTGCTGTCTTGCATATAATTTAGACGATCCGGGTTTGACATATCAGACCAGCTAAAAAACAGAATTGACACTTATAATTATACAGTACCTACAAAGTAAATCTTCAAATTAACAATTTCCATAATGCCTCCTTGCGCTTTGTGTAAAAATAGCTCAATGACAAAAGAAAAACATTCACATATGTTGACACAATTGACTAATCTCTATTACAGGGTCTTTCAACATTTTTGTCGTCAACTGTTCAGTAAAGTTTAACTGCGTCAACCCTGGCAATTGAGTTTTGATGCTTAAACAGATCAAGGACCTGAATCACTTCTATCGTAAGTCATTCTTTCAAGTTGAACTTACTATGTAAACAATTCAATATATCTTCGAATAATTCATTCACATATCCCAAATGTTTCTTTAACAACTCGTTTCGTATTCAATGGGATGTAAGTCGCACTTCTCTGACAATATTGATTATCATCTCCTGTCAAACCGTTTTTTCAGCGACAAATACAAGTGGTGCTTTCTCATCGCACATTCTAATGCTACTAATTTTAACCATCGAATTTGACTCCATCACACAATTCCATCGATTACCATTGACACTCCATTGTTGCAATGGTCTTAGATGCTTTGGAAACAGCATAAATTTTTATTTTGGAAGATTACCAAGCGAATCGAAACTATTAGGATTCAAACAGAAACACAGCCTGCTTGCGATTTTCATCCATTGTTCCCGAGACATCATTCGTTATCATATGCGTTATATTGATATCGCACATACGTGCATAGTTTGTAAATTGTCGAGGGTGCACAAGTATAATCACAACTTACTCGTCGTAAAGGGGCAAATACCAGCCGAGCTTCTTTTTAAACCACTTCGGTGATGAACAAATCTCAATGCCGCAAACTTCGAAATTAACGTTGGTCGACTTTTTAAAGGCAAGTCGCATTCCAAACCGATCAAAATGATAAACTGCGGCGCGGGGGGCGGCTTTTTCGTACTATGTGTACTAGAACAAGATCGAGACTAGGCGTCTTACGTTGCAATTGACATAAGGGTGATGTGGTGATATCTTTGTAGTTACTCAAAAACTCGCGAGATGGCGATCCTTGACCTTTCGTACTGCTATAACATATACGAGATTTAGTTGACAAAAATTAAAACCTCGGTCGGTATAAAAGGAATAAAACCGAGTCCACGATTGTACACTAGGCACGTACGTCTTGATGCGGTTATTTAGTTTACTCGTTATTTGGTGTGGGTAATATGAATCACGAAATATCTTAGTGGGGTAATATCGATCACCTAACATTTGTGTGAGCTGTGATAGTGTAATTTGAACCGACAGTTCTATTGAAGTCATTTACATGAGATTTCATTCTGAAGAAGACAGAGATAAAAGGTTTAAATTTTGAAGATTTTAGAGATATTTCCATTGTCACGTTTATTCACTATATAAAAGTATTCTACATATTCGCCATAAAAATGAAAAGATTATTTACACTCGTTTCTCTTCTTTAAATCGTCTTCGAAGCAGAGTATTCTAACAACGATTGGAGAAGCAAAATAGTAGGAAAACTCGAGTGTAATGTTTCACGGTTCCGAAAATCTCTGGATGGTATTAAGAAGCAGATGAGCTGAATCAAACATATTCCTGGGAGTAGAATTATCAGAAATAGGCTGACCACGTACATTACCGTTGTGTAATAAACGTTCTACGTTGACTGACAATTGATTAATAGATCGTCGCATCGAAGCAATTTCTTCGCGCATCTCTCTCATTGCATCCATGATTTCGTTATGCCCAATGTTTCTATCATTTCTACTGGAGGTTGATGCCTCATCCCAGTCTGAACGACTTGGCATTGGCATTGCTGCCATTAGCCCAATACTCGCTGCCGTGGAGAGTACCGATCCCCAGCTAAACCCACTGTCTTCCTCACCACTATGTACACTCAGGTCTGATGACTGTGATCGCGGAATACACGATGCCTGAATAGCATTCAATTCCTTTTCATGTTCGACGAGTTCGTCCTTTGTTACTGAAACATATCATACCGCTGAAGTTTTTTCCCTGTAGTATACAATCCGTAGTAAGCGCAAGTCAACTCACAGAGATAAGTTGCTATGACTCGTGGATTCTCGTTGACCTTTTTGATGATTTTTCCCAATCGTCCTACAATGTTTGCCATTTGGGTATCATTCGCTTCCATCAAATTATGACGTTGGTCCCAAAAGTTTGCAATTTTTCGGGTTTCACAGGCTCCTTTTAGTCGATTGAGCATCTATAAAAATATTACTTGTTAATGTGTCTATACATTTATGGCATTATGTAAAAAGGTTCCTGGAAACTTTCATACGTGGACCAAAAGCTCTAGTCCTTGCATCTTTAGTAACTCAGAGTTTGTCTCCATAACCCTTATATGATGCATGAATAATGTCTCAATATGGTAGCTTGGAATGATTTTCCAATCCTCGGTGTCTCGTAGTTTCTTTGAGGAAGATCAATGCACAATGTTAGTTGAAATATTCAAATTTGTTTGCACTTTTCAATTTTACATTCGATGCCAATAGCACAAAACATTTGTTTATTCTACCTTTATCTGTCTCACAGTAGGCTTGAGACTTCCATGCTTTCTGAACATTTCTTGTTCCTGTTTGTAGAATGACATTCGCCAATGCAGGTGAACTTGTTTGGCGAAACCGAAAGTGTTTTTGAATGGTTTCGGTACTGCATACCATTCCTACAGAATGTATAAAAATTGTGTGTATATGATCTATCCCTCGTCAGAAGCGATGTACCCTACCCCATTGCTGAAGGCTCCTGGTAACGGTGGACGTCTTTTGAATGCTAATACAGGGACCAGATCCACATTTATCTCCAACGAGTCTTGGTGTTTAATAAAAATTGTGAATGCAGGCCCACTTTTCGATAAACGCAACTAAAAGCCAAAGAAATGTAGAGATTGAATTTGTTTTGAAATAATTTTATTTTATAAATTCCTTCATATGAACTGCAAATTTATATCACCGTGTATTTGTCATTTTCAGGCAAGTTCCGCATAGCAATAGTAAACCTCCGTTCCATCGCCTGGCGAAATTTGTCCTGGTTCAAATACTGGTTCTCGTCAAGAAACTTTGACAACACCTTTCTTAGGCAAACATTTAAAAAAGTTAGACAGGTAAATATCATCTTTGGAAATTCGTCAACTTACTTGTGAGTTTCCCATGCGAGTTTATAACAATTACCCTCCAATTTCAGCTTTGTAAACCCTGGTATATCTGTGTGGAACTGTTAGAATACCCAAGGGATTAAAACAGTTCAATTTTGTACTCAAAAACGTTATTGTAGAAGCTTGATAGTCACCGTGATTAATTCGTAATTCAGAGGCAATTGTATAATTAGATTCACATCGAATTCTTCGGCTTTCCCAACTTTAGTGCCCTTGTAATAACTTCCAACGTACACCGGAGCCTGAAAGTGTTCTCGAAAAAAGTCGTCATGTTTTTTCATTGTTGTAAGGACTTCATTGAGTACCTAAAAAAATGAAAGTGACACAATGTTGATATGAAATACAAGAGGTTTAAGCTTTTAGACCAATTTAAATAACGTTAATTAACTAACTGTTTGCAAAATTTCATTGCTCAGAGACGTTTCTTTCAAGGAGATACATTTATTGATGATTTGAAGCACTCGTTCGTCCCGAAATTTCTTATTGCTCTGCTTGTCGTTCATCTTGTCACCGCTCAATTCTTGAACTTCAATGAACAAAGAATTCTTTGTATTAGTTTATTATAATGGTGGACAATTTCGCCACTAATTTTCGTCGTTCTTGTATGAAAGAATATTAAAAACGACGAATGAAATATAAAAAGGCGCGGTAACGTCGCAACCGCAGATACTGTTTTCTTTATGTCCTGGAGTATGGAATACTCGACCGGCCACGTATCGACTGCGACGATTTCGTAGAAGCAGAGCATATAACTGATAATTGAAAATACTACGAAGGTTGCGATATCATATATCCGACGAAAAGGACTTCGTGTTGCACACATAAATGTAGGCTCAAATGCAAGCCGCATGCCTATATCACTCAGCAGATTCGCAGTCCACCACTGCTCGCCATCAGTGTGAACAGCAAAGTATTTGTATACACATTACAAATGCATATGTGAGCCGTAACGTGACACGTAACCGATAAAAGCATCGAGAAGAATGTTCCTAGTAAGTTGGCAAGACTTCGGCCATACTCGCTGGTCGGTAAGGCAACAGGAAGTATGGAGAGATAAAACTTCAGCTCTTTACATCAAAATATAAAAGTTTTAATCAACATGAGAAGACAACGCCATTTTTAATTGTTATTTATACACTACTTTCCAACAACTGTAGGAACACCGTGCGTAATTTTTCCATCGACGAATCACTCAATTCGTTCTTTTTCTTAATAATATCTCTAATCTCGTTGCAAATATTATCAACTCTCCTATCAAGTTCTCCAATTTCGAGTCTAGGCATCTTCTCATCGCGTTTTCTATAGTCGTGTTCGTAGCAAACGTGCCACGTCAGACGTGCCTTGGACGCTGTTGCCAAGTCGCAAAGATAATTATCCACTGATGAATAATGGTTAAAACTGTAAATCTGTTTGTTGGAAAAGTAAGAAGGCATTTGTCTACAAATGCGAGGCAAATGACTTATGCCGACTGACAAGCTATCGAATAGTTGGGTGCTTGGCCCTTTTAGAATATATTCAGCGTATGTTTCGAAGCATTCCTGACGAACCCAAGGATTGTCGTCGTTTACCAAACGACAGAATAATTCTGTCATCGAGGCGAGAGTCTGTTTTCCACTTTCGTTTACGCACGACTCCGAATTATCTCGCAAGAACACATTCATCCTTATCTTGAGCTGTACTGGTACATGATCTAGTGCCTCGAGCATGCTTTTGTAAATCTGTTGGCCATGAAAATGAAAAAAGATCATTTACAATCAGTCGTTCATTTTCAAATGTCGATCTTGGATGTTTATAGGAGAATATTGAATAACGTAATCATACCGAAGCGATCAGATGATCGTTATCTGCATTATCGGCCCAATGAAGTTTCGTACAATCGAGCAGAAGTACGATAAGCTCGAACAATATTTCACTTGTCATGGCATCAGATTTCGATATACTTGAAGCGACGAAGCTCCAAATATCGCGAAGGGTAACAATGCATAGTCTGTCGTCCTTTGGCATTGACAAAGCACCGATCGATCTCAGCAATGAAGTCTATGAAATTTAGACGTAATCCACCATATTAAGGAAAGTCCTCAGAAATTTGTAATAACCGATCAAGATAGAAAAACAGAGGTTTACTAACCAGACGCGACAAATTTGTTACCGAGGGAAAACGATGCAAGTCCTGGAAGATCTGGGAGAGATTGCTCGTTTTATCGACCGTAGAATTTTGCCAAAAATATTGTTGCGTACGTGGCGTCAACGATTCTCTAAACGGATCGACGCGGCATCGATTGGAATAATCGTCGAGCTCGTGAAAAAGAGATTCTTTTAAATTATCCGGAAGCAATTTGTACAGTCTGGCAATCAAATTGTTAAGAATTCCGAATTCGAAACTCTTCTCTCTTGGTACGAGAACTTTCTGGACTTTTATAAAGAAAGACAAGTGCTCGTAGCACAATTCCGGTGGTGCTATTCTGCAAGGAATATTACAGCTTATTAATATATTATAAAAAATCAATTTGAATAACGTTCGATATTTTTCGAGAAAAGGATATTTACTTTCCCACGTGTGTCCACAAGTCACAGCTAAGCAAGGAACTCCAGAATTCACCGCTCAGGAGATGTTTTAGCATCGCTGCTTCAATAGCTGCGAAATCTTCGGCCAATGCTCCAGCAACGAACTGAGAAAGTAGTTGCAGAGTCATTTCGTAAAGTCCGAGACGATGAATTTCATCCCCAAAAACAGGCACTCGTAATTTATCGACCATAATCTCTGTACAACAATCATTGATGTTTGCAAGAGCAACGTCTATTATATTGCCGTCTTCCTTTAGCCAAATTGAAAAATCTGACGCCTGCCGTTTTATCAACTCCTCGATGATTCTCAGTGTCAATAGGTGATAACATATTGCCTCTCCCTTTTCCGTTTTGCTGTATCGAAAGAACGCCTGCGAATCCAGTTTGGCCCAGTCAGAATGGCAAAAACAAAAGTTCTAATGACAAGGTAAGCTCGAGTTCTTACCTTGAGGAACTCGCTCTCATCGAGAAGCGTATTCAATAAGTTTGCCGTGGCCGGAACAACGTGTGATTCCGAACACTCGGTAATTTTCGAGTGTAGATGAATAAAACGTTCAGACGGGAATAGTGCCGAGTACCTTGTAAAGTTTAAGCGTCATTCGCTTGAAGTGGAATACGAGCCAAACAGAGCGAAAAAAACAGGAAAAGAAAGAAAGAAGAAAAAAAAGGCAGCACGAAGAGCCGTTTCCCTTACCTATAGAGCTTCGTGAGTAGTTGAACAAGAACGATGGAAACTTTGTTCCCGCAATATCCACGATAGAGCGTGCAAAGTCTACCGAGAATTTTCAACAGCAAACCCGCACACTTAATCGTTCTCTCGCAGCTCGTATCCTTCTTTTCCTGATAAAGTAAACACGAACAATTAACCAATGAGAAATACATGCTCGCACATGCAGTTAATCGTGGCAAATTGAATTACTTCAAGAGATTGGAATAAAAGTGTCTCGACGTCGGTTCCTATGTCGACGTAGCGGCGCGTTACGGACTCGGTTGATTGCAGTTTCTTCAGTAGCGATTCATGAACTGATGCCAATTTGGCAAACGCTTTCCACGTTTGCAACAGAGTCTTTAGATCCATTCCATTCGTCAAGACAGCTATATCACCGACTTTTTCTAAAACTGCGAATAACGAGACAGACAATTGTAGGAGTTTGTTTGCTTTTTGATAAAATACAATGACATTCACCTGTCTGGAGTGTATTTTTGCTGTTAGATTTGACATCGAACTTGACTGTGCTTTCGAGAATGGAAAAGAATTCGTCGAGGACGATGTTGGTTTTGCGAAAGAGGCTCGTAAGTTGTGGCAGCAGGTCGTCGAACTTTGGTCCGTATAAACTTTCACTGGAACACCATTAATAATGTGAACCAATGGTTGGGGAAAGAAGCTAAAATAGCGGAAGACATGCTACGAGAGACTGAATTGGTGAAACCTTCTTTTGCAGTGACTGAATATAACTTGGATGATGCCGGGTAAAGAATCCAGAAAACTTTGTATCGAATCCGATGAAACTGTTCCAAGATTTTTCAGGTTTTTCAAAAATTCGTGCCACGGTTCCAATGAACTTTGCCAAATCGTCAATCTGGATCCAGCGTCCTGCGACGATATGCTGGGACTAGATGACTCGCTAATCAACGTATTTTCCATCTCCACGATGCTCTGTGGAAAATTTCGAATACACTTTGAGAAATACTTTTCGGTATCGAGTAACAATGTGATGAAGCGTGTTTGCACCTCGATCAAAAGTTTCCGTGCCAATGGTAAGGAATCCAACAATACACGGTTTTCCAGAAAACCAGAAGGGGATGATGTTAAAGAACGTAGCATACTGTTACACACAGCATCCAGATCGATGCCATTAGTTTCATCCAATTTTGTGGATTTCTGTGAAGAATCCTTGAAGCAATCTTGCAAATCCAGATCATCCAAATCATCTTTGCCGATGTCAGGAAAAGCTTTGTCCTTAATCGACGATGACATTGCTGCTTAACGAACGAACCACAAAGCATTTAGAAGTTTAACAAGAAAATGTTGTCGTGCATACATTTATAATTAACGAAAAAAGACATAGTGATCATGAAACACGATTGATTCTGACTTGAATGATTCTCACGAATCGATCGTTCATCAACAGCATGTCCCGAATAATTATCCAAATAAAAGTTTGCCAATCATTGTTTGGCAGAGTCGAAAGTGAACTTGCAGAGGTACCTATAGGTTCTGCTATATGAGATTTCGGACAGGATCCGATCGGGGATCAAGTCGTGAAAGAGTTGGCTCAAAACGGATGTGTGAGAGAGAGAGGAGTGCCTATCTATCAGATAAGCCACGGCAATTAAGGTGGCTCGGCTAATAGGCGGACTCTTCATTCTAGAGCATCGCCGGGTAACTCCGAGTTTTGGCTCTGTAAGCTGCACAGAGGCGAAAAGAGGGGAGCTTGGCCAAGTTAAAAGTTACCCATTTAAAGTTTGGCAAGGGGTTGTGGAGCGGACAGGGTCGTTTGGTAATATAAGGATAGAGAATTTTACCCCTGGTCGTTCATAAATATATATATAAGTTGTATACATAAAGAGAAAGAGAGAGAGAGAGAGAGAGAAAGAGCGATGTCGGTGAGGCGACCCGGTCGTCCTGCCAGTGAGAGCCCCAGGTACGATTCGAATGATCGGTCGTGGGGATTCCATGGCAACTACGGACAACAAGCTGTCAGATGATAGGTAAAGTTTTGATCAATAACAGCTGGTGACTAGTAGGAGTTTAGTCGAGTTCGAGAAAAGGTGTGCATATACCTAGATATCTATATACGTGTATATACGATATAACAATAATATAGTCAAGCTTCGTCGAACGGCTGAATAGGAGAGTTTTGTTTCACCCTTGCAGGTGGTGAGAGCGAAAGCGAGAGAGAGAAGCAACGTAAACGAAGTATCAGGGCCAACAACATGGATCAACCGTTTTATAGTGAAACAAGGAATGGTGTTGGCGGGGGCTTGATGAAGCACAAGCCATACTCGCCCCGGGTATATCAGGAGGGGATGAAGATACGACGGTTTTGGGGTGGTAGGGTCGTCGACGGTACCAGTACACGAGGTCTTATAACTTCAAAGGGATGTATAGTAGAGAAAGAGCAACCGTGCTGTTGCGGATGGAATCAGTCAGTCGGCGTGTGCCAGCGCCGACGGCTCGACGACGAGCACGTCGACGAAGCCCAACGAGGCCTGTGTACGAGGTTCATTGGTCTCGGCGAGGGTCGAGAGCCTCCGATAGAGAGAAGCGTAGGAAAGCGCGTCGGCGTCTCGACGATATTCCAATCGTCACGCTACAAACTTTGACGGAAGACAACACGCATTCCTAGTTCATCAGCTGCTAATAGTGGCCAAGGTGGATGTCCTCGGTCGCCATCGACTCTCATACATTAGGGGTATCGACTTCATTCTTTCTATCATTTTTTTTTTTTCAATCCTGTTTTGTTTTTATGCCACGTTATTTTTCATGCGATATTTGTGAAGTAGACGATGATTATATTTTTATGATGGATTTACGTAGAGTAGAGAAAGAAGTTAAATGTTTATATTTAGAAAAAACGTTTACACGAGTGTGTTGTTCAAAGAACATAAATAACTCGGTAACGACTTTTGATATCGAGCTGGGGATTTAATATCCAAATAGAGCAATTAAACTCAACTTTGCGAGTAAACGAAGTAATGTCGAACTTTGGTATTCGATTGAGCAAAGATTTATAAGAGGAGTTTAGATTCGATCGAATCTTGAAGTTTTAACGAATTTCTAAGATGTACTTTGCAGTATTGAAAGAATGTTGTTAATGCGTTTAGGGTAAAATAGATAGAAAGAAGAATGACGAGTCATCAGAGACGCGGTAGCGGTCCCGTCAGACAACATTCGCTCCAGCAACTACCGCGACGTCATCATCCAGTCAGGCGTCAGAGATCCGCCGAAGAAGATAGATCTTTACAGATTTGTAAAACCGATCCGACCCGGGCTAGATGCGAGAGCGATAGAGCGAACGCTATCGAGAAGCCACAGGTACGAATCGCTTGGGGCGACAATGCTCGTCTCGTTGCTGACGATGAACGGGAGAACAGAGTCGAGGTCGTGGCGTGTCAGATAGGAACGGGAAAATCGAGACCGATGCCAAATAATTCTCGGCAGCTCAGAATACCCGGCAGAAATTCGACGAGCGACAAGACTTGCAGCACACTCTTGTACTCGCGTCAGGAACTCGCGGAGAGACTCAGACTGGCGTGGAAACAACGCGAGGCTAATAAATCCAACATCGACGTATTCTTAGCACATGGAACTACCGAGGAACGAAGCGACTCGAGACTATCGAGCTCCAGCAGCGTCGAACGTAGTCCAGTTAGATTGTCCTCGTTGGCTGAACGAAATTTGGAAAAAACGGCTGAAACAAAGAATGATAAATGTGCGTCGGAACGTCGCGACGAGATTAAGAAAAATGGAGATACAAACGAACCTCGAGCTACGATGAATTCAAACATTCCCATTGAGAATTCGCGTCGAATCGAGAACAACGTTTCTTCAACGACCTCTTCTTGTCTTTCGGATAGTGCGAAGAACAAACGCGCCAGTTTCAGAAGCGGTACGAACGCAGCTTTTCTGCAACCCGTAGATATTTCTGGCAGGGAATTTACCGCATCGCCCGAGATCGTATGCACGACGAAGGTAGATTCATCTCAGAGCGTCGTAGCGTTGACGATCGAGCAAAAAAATCGTCGAACGAATTCCGCACCTCCGGCGAGACGCGCCAATAGCGTTGGTGCAACGAGCAGAACGCAAGTTAGTATTGTCATAGATGCTCCAAATATCGGTAAAACCGATCAAGAGTCATCGATCCCGACGAATTGCACAGAGAGGACAAACTGCTCGTCAAGAATTCCAGGACTCGCTGGACGTCCGATAAAATCAGCTCCGGCGAAGAGACGAGCCAGAAGCGGCAAGAGAAGAGCCAACAGCACGGCCGGAAAAGATCTCGATGCTGGACGTGCCAAAGTCGGAAGTTCCGAGTCGAAGAACATCGAAGTCGTGACGATGGTGTCGTTGGTCAGCGATGCTGATAGCGACAGTGAGATTGAGGATAATTCCCCGCGTGACGACAAACTGATCAGCCAGTTGAGAAGCAATTTGCCCACGACGCCGATTATCAAAAACACCGTAACTACGTGTGGCTTGATTCATTCCATTGCCAGGAGACCCATTAAATCAGGTAAGATTCCTCGTCGCTTTCTTTGATCCAGAATCTTCTATGAAAAAGTCAACAAATTAAGAAATATCATTTTTGTAGTAGAGAAAGGTCTAAAACGACTCAATAGAATAACTAAGCAATATGCAAATTTTTGTAATTATAGTTATTTGACTCACACGTTTAGAAAGATTTGTGTGAAAGGTAAATAACGGCTCTTTTGTCTCGTACACCTCTTGATTGATAACGGAGTGTTTGTCAACCTGGCCTGGAACGTTGTTGGTATGTTTTCGAGTATGGTGTGTACAGAATGCGGTATACACAGACGGGATATTCGAGCGTGGCTAATTAGAAGGGACGCGACACGCGAACACCGCATTCCTTGAATACACATTGACGACGATGAGGTGTGCGAAGGCTTGCACGATTACGATCCACGCGAGCTTTCGTCCTTACGATCTGCGAATGATTTCATTCAAGTAATTTCGAGCAGTTATAATCAAAGAAGTTAAAATAAAAATTTCTTACACACGTCGGTCTGATTGAACAATCAAAACTCACCAAGAAGCCCAAGGACGTTTGTGTCTATCTTTCGTGTCTAGAGTCATCGCTCTCTAGTTTCGGGTGGATCGATCGTCGATGATGAATCGGTTCAGCCCAATTCTAGCAGCAAATCCGAGTCTGATGTTGTTGGGTAAAAAAGGGGGCGAGCATCGTAGCGAGAGTAGAGCACGAAAACCATTAACAGGAGGGGTAAAGAGAGTAAGGATGTATAAGCGTGGGACGATTTTCTCTCGCTCTCGTTGACGAGGAGAAGAGTTCCGGGGGAATCGATGGAGATTGTAGAATTTATATCTGGCCTAGTTTGTATATATATTTTTTTCAAGCCAAAGTACCCGAACCTAGTCTCGCTCGTTTCGTTGGAGGTCGCGTTGTAAATTCTCATAGTTACAAGCGAACCGAAGATCCACCTGGCAAATAACTGTAACGAGGAAGAAGAAAATTAAAGAATTTTCATTAAAAGAACAAACTGTTTTAACAGTCTCGTTTCAGCAAGACTCGATAGATGTGGAAGAACCTGACAAAAGGACCTTGAGAATTCGACCTCAGAGCGTTCAGGTGGGACGGGTGACCGGAAGTGCTTTACCAACGCCCGAAGAAGCACATACTTGGCGAACGGCAGTGACGTCGTTGACAATACCGATCAACAATACTTCCACTCGTCAGAATTACGAAACTCAGGAACTTGCGGAAATTTCGCTGACGGATCGAGAGAAGAGATGTCTCATAGTTCCAATTGGAGATCCGAGATCGGACAAGAAGAGAAAACTCTTGAGAACTCGAAGCACGCCACCGCCTCGAGTCAAGTGAGTTTCTACATATCTGATAGAATTTCGATAATGTGTTTATATCGTACCTCGCTTTTTATCGAACGATCGTTTATCTTCATGGCCACTCGTCCATCCTAGACCAGGCAATCTAGATTAATATACCCGATTTCTCTCTTCTGACATAAAATGGAAATGATACGAAAGTCTATATTCGCTTTCTCACAAAATCCTCCCCCGTGGAACGATCGATGAAGAGAGACTCGAGTATTCGACGCATTCGTGTGATACACAGTTCCTGCAAATAGTATATTCCAATTCTACATTTGCATTCAATAACGTGATCGTAGCGAGACACACAGAAACTCTATTGAATTCTTTTTATTATATAAAACGATACATGTACCAACGATACAGCTTCTCCTTCCCATAAATCAACTTCCACTTTCCACAGTTCAACTTCCGGCTTGGCAAACTGAAGATATGTTTTTTCTGCGACCTATATTCGTGAAGATACATTAACGGTGAAACAATACCATGGCTTTTAAAATGACAGGATTAAAAAATACAAAATAATTTATAGAAAAACTCTTTGTAAACAAAACGACTGACTGACACGGTTTCAAAATTGTCTCCATGATGTATACACAAATATATAAACACACGCGTATTTACATATATCCATATGTATCAGGTTAGAAATCGAACCCAAGGAAAAAAAAGTAACTTCGATTTCTTTGGTATTTATGATATCGAGAGTGAGAGACAGGAACGAACGGTTACCGTGCCCGAAAGGATGAGAAAGAATTGCAATTCGTGAAAAGCGACGAAGGCCAAGGCGACGGTACCATCGTGTACCTTACCGGAAGATATTGGCTTCGGCATCGATATCACAATATACTATATTCTTGTCACTAGAGATATAACGAACAAATGGTAATATCGAAAAAACACGATACACCACACATAACTTCCCTTGTCTCGTTTTCACGATCATCGAGTGTCCCCACACGTTCAAGTGCACGCAGTTCCATCTATATGTAATCGGCGTAATAACGTGATGAAAAATTATTATGGAAATGTGTTGTCTTTCAGTGAAGTCGAGAAACAGGCGTCGATTACGGAAACAAGAGACGTTCCACTCAGAACTAGAATACCGGCGGTCATCGAGAATGCTCTACCGGTACAGCAATCTGCATCCATTTTATTGCAAACCTCGATCTCGAAGGTAATATGACACAAGAATTATTACTACCTTAGTTTAAAGGGACACGAATCTTTCCACTTGAGAATTTTTCCGCTTTCTTCTTTAGCTAACTGAAACCGTTGTAATGCCGAGAAACGAGAGCGAAGCCGAGCTTGAGGGAGAATCGGTTGAGCCGGCTTTTCAAACTACCAAAGAGAAAGAGTGCTGGCATCTTTACAGACGTATGTGCGACAAAGGCGTCTGTGTTTCGTTCGATACAGTGCTAAGGTGTGTTTAAGCTTTCTGACAAGAGAAATAAGTAACACTTGTGTGTCATTTTTTGTTAAGGATGATGAAACGATGATGAATATGAAATAAATTGAATTCTCGTTGCATCGTTATTGAACAAAAGTGAAAACAATTTCGCTGAAAGTGATGTAATTTCGCCTTATGAAAATTATTTTTGCTCTAGAGGTATGCTCACACCAACGGAGTACAGACTACGCAGAAAGGAGATGACCTAGCAAACATTCATTGTAATGGATATTACAACGTTACAATATCGAGGAGTATTTCAGCCCAGGGAAATGCATATGAAATCGTCTTGCACATACAAACTGCTTCGAGCTAAGAGAATCAAAATGCTCGGCTAAAAATAATCGACGGAGTCGATAGAAAAATGATGCTTCTCTTTACATACATAAAGAAATAGATCTATAACAACAATTGTACTGCCCTTCTCATCTTTCCCTCGTAGTTGATGATACGCACTGGTTTATTATTTTCAACATATCGTATAGTATAGTGCGTACAAATTATTTCTTTGTATCATTCGATTTTTATCTTAGATTACAAAAAGTTACAATTTTTTAGACCACTGGGTTGTATTTTCACGTACCATTCTACTGCGAGCCAATAAAAGAGTTGTCACGTTTTACTAGAAAAATAATCTCCCATGGTCTATGAATTCATATAAATGAGTATAAATAGTAGAATGATCAAAACTATCTTTTATTGTTAGTTGTTTAATCATAAACAAAAATGAAAGTTTTTATAATTGAGAGGAGAATCGTTCGACCGCGCTATCTATCTTGGTATTATTAAACTTTGTAATCCCGACGCATATGACTCGTGTCGGTATATCAGGGAACTATATCGAGCTGTTGCTCGATCAACGTCATACTTCAGCTTCAGTTGCTACGAGGTAGCCCAGTGTTCCATTAGATATCGGATAGATATGAGGTTCTACAGAAGAGAATCAAATTTGGTATTTATTTTTTAAAGTGACCATAAGACAAACTTTAAATGGAATAAAGCTGTAGTTGTAGGAAGACCACATGTGGAGCAAGCTGCGATGACACGAGCGACTTGTCGCTGTCATGACGATACATCAATAATGTCATTCCCAAAGAGACAGAGGGGCAAGGTTAATGTCGACTACAAGGCACGTCTCGAGCACAAATTGTACTTGGTACGTCACAAGTTCGCGTTAATTAATACATTAGAGCTAGTTCTGTTTACATCTATTCTGTTTACATCCAGTATAGTAACTCTAATTTGCTGTTGTTGTTACTGTTATTATCATAGCTCTTGTAATTATGTTTTTTTTTCTAGGCAAGGGAGAATCCGGAGCCTGTATTTGATATTTCAGACTGTGCACTCAAACAAATACCCTCGGGTATATATTCGCTATGCAAAGTTTTCAGGAAGAAAGAATTGTTGTTACAATGCAACAGACTGACATCCCTATTGGGTGGAGGTGCCTTGAGCGATTTGTCGCTCTTAACTGTACTAGACATACACAACAATGAATTTACAAATTTGCCACCTGAGATTGTTCATCTGGTTTCTCTCAAGGTAAAGAATACATGATAAATATGTTATATATATGTATTGTACATGATAAGTGTTATAGCAGAAAATATTAAATTTACACAGCTAATACAGATGAATGATAGATTATATCGAGTTTTCTTTTCAGGAACTTTATCTGCAAGATAATAGTATATGTAAGCTACCAATGGAACTGGGAGAGCTGACCAATCTCTCGATTCTAAATGTTTCCAACAACAAGCTGAAAATATTGCCTGATAGTATCGGTATGCTTAAGAGTCTGACAATTCTCGACATAAGTCATAACAAAGCATTGCAAAAATTACCCATGACACTGGGTCAAGCCCAGTCATTGATGGAAATTAATTTGGAAGGATTAAACATCGTTTATCCATCAAAGGATATTTTGTCTGGTGGTGCAATCGTCATTATAGCGTTTTTAGCAAACGAGTGTGGTATTGATTATTCACCGGAACAATTTACCTCAGAGAAGAGGAAATCACTCGATGGAATTTATGGGCATAACGATCAGACGACGTATCATGAGAAGGATTCCGACGTGCAGGTTTTTCTCCACTTCATATATTGAATTATCGTTTTTTATTTCTTTTTCTGGTCTTGCACGTTTTATTGCTATTACGTCGTCATTGGCAGTTTCGTTTTAACGTTTTGCCTTTTTCTTTTATTTTCTAGGCAACCTTAACGAAGCTAGAAAAAGCAAAGGCACGTGTGGACGTCGTTATGATTTTATTGTTATCGCTTAATCGTGTCTGCATTTGTTCCTGATTCATAGACGTGCCCAACACTCATTTTCACAATCATCCATTGGCCATTCTGTTTCTGGATTTCTTTTTGTAACACGAAGTCGTTTCGTTTAATCATCGGATCATCTTCATCTCATTAAATATCCCAAACTCGACAAATTGGCGATCTGTCATGAAGCTGTACTACTTGAAAAATCATATGCCTTTATATTCACAGGAATTACGTCAGAGTGCACTTCTCCAAGTTGAGAAGAACATTCAGCAACAGCAGGAGTACGAGCTAAAGTTACAATCTGTGCTCAAAGTACATAGAAAGAAGGTAAATGTAAATGGTAACTACAAATGTATTTTCTGATAGACCAATTTGTTTAATCTGCTTTGTTTGAATTGTTTTTTTTTCAAGCTTTTGGATGATTTAATGCAACAACAAACGCAATTTGAACAAGAGATAGAAAAAGTGCAACAAGAGAGAGATCTTAATCGAGCCCGATTACTTTCCTTCATTTATAATGGTGAGACGAATCTATCTTCCGAAAAAATTGATCCTGATTCAATTAAATTTACGTTATAGCGGAAAAAGAAGCGGACAACGTTATAACGGAATTTCTGCGAAGCAGTGAGGAGGAACGTCAGAGCCAGGCTGAACTACTTGAGCAGGAAAAACGAGAAGAAATGAAACTACTATCTCAGTGTCATTCTGAGCAATTCAATCTCCGTACAAAAGAAACACTGCGTAAGTTAGAAAGTAGATTATGAACATATCGTCTTTTACCCATGATATGTAAAAGTTCAGCTTTGTTCAATTTTCAATTGTTTGTAGTTGCTATGGAGGAATTGTTGGAAGAAGAACTTCTGACGGAAAAGAAGATTGAGGAGTATACTACATTTCGTGACTGTAACGCACAATCGTTACTAACATTGTTAGTACCGCGGTTAAAATTAGATTTTCGATATTGTTAATTCTGGCGGAATTCCATGAAAACTCTTACGATATTTCAGAGAAATAAGGAACAACCATCACTTAGAGGAAGTCGTGAAGGACCAAAAGAGGAGCCAGGAAGATTTAGTCAACAGATTGAGAAAGGATGAAGTGCTACAGAGGGCTGCAGTTGCAGCGCTCCTTGAAAGAAGCGATGCACGCTCGTGGAGTATCGTGCAACAAGTGAATTTGGTACAATCACAATTGGCTGCGCTAACCAGCATCGAACTTGAAAGAAAGAAATTCGAAATCAATCAGCAAATAGTGAGAATGTTCGCCTATAAATACAAAAAAACTAATTTTGGAATTCATTAAATTATTAATAATTCACAAATTAACGATTAATATTTCTTGTCATTTTTGCAAAGAATGACTTGGCTGAAAAACGTGTCACTCTGAGTGCCATTCTTGTCAATTTATTGGAGCAGCAGGAAAAGCGAAGAGAACAGTTACTGGAGACTATTCAACAGATAGAACTACAGAGAGACATCACTGTACGTTTATACTCTATTCTAGGGCGTTTTTATTAAATGTTCATTCAATGTACATTGTCTCATTGCAGAGTACGAGAAGGGACAGTCTCTTCTGGTTGATGCAATATCAATCACTAATGGAAGCGAGACCTCAAGGTCTCTTGGAAGGCCTAGAACCAACATTGGTACGTCATGTTGCAATTGCGGGAGCGCTACATTGTCTACCATTTTTGGCTACTCTACCATCGTTACTGCAAGATCTCGACGACGAGAGACTTGAAGCAGTGAGTGAAAAATAATTCGGTGTACAACTTTACTTCCACCTTTTCCTTTTTTCCGAAATTTGTGACTTTATTATGAAAAAGAGGTTATTTTGGCAACCACTTACCGTTACAGCCATCTGTTGGAAAGCGGCGGAAGCAAAGTTTTACAACAAATTGTATAAAATGTTTTCTTTTACGAGTAGAATAAATTACGCTTATCACGCATCAACAGATCGGTATACACTGTGAACGAGATCGTGCAGCGATTAAATTGGCTGCCGAAAATTATTTGGCCGAGAAGAAGATGAGTTCATTAGAATCGTCCGTCAATCCGTCAGCACCGCCTGACGAGCCTTGTACAAGTTCTAAATCACATGAGCCTACGACTATTCAGAGTATAAGTACAACCGAGTGTGTTGTGTGTCTTGATTCGCACGTGAGTGTCTTCGATTTATATCATCATGAATCGTTACTTTGGGCCATTATTTAAAAATTCTATTCATGATTTTCTCAATCTTTTTTTTCTCTAGTGTGAGGTGATATTTCTTCCATGCGGACACATGTGCTGTTGCGCCACTTGTTCCAGCAAAGTCACAACCGAATGTCCAATGTGCCGTGGTCTTATACAACGTAGAGTGCGAGCGACCTGAAGCATGATTCGTTTTACATACCTAAAAGCCATGTGCTTGCACCATAATTCGAGCTTTGTTTCTTGGATCCTATATACATTTAAAGAAGTCAATTCGCGCAATTCAGAGTTTATTTGTGATTCTATACCTTCATGAACCTAGTTAATATTTCCAGTTTCTCACAATTCAACCAACTATCACTTAGCTTCCAAACTGAAATGAACGTAGTCTTCAAAAAAATTAAATGAAAAGTAATTTTTTGATGTAACGATTACTGTATAACCTTACTTGAACTGTCAATGTTCATTGTGCGTGCACAAATGCTCACGAAAATTTCCAATTTTTTGAAAGTAGTAATGCAAATTTCTCACGAAATTTATTTTCAATTTATCATTCGTCCATGGCTAATGATTTCTTTCTACTCGAACCACTCTTCTTAGCTTCTAAACACGAACCTGTGGTTTTTGAAAAACTATCGAACAATGTTAATCAATCAAAATCCATTAAGGACACATTAATAATGCAGATTTTTTATCTAGAAGTAAGTTTTAAATAATACGGTTGAAGTCATGTGGCGCTATTTGGATTGTCACTTAGTTAGTTATTTGGAATTTTTGTTAAATTTAATGAGCTTAGAAAAACTCTGTTGATAGTAGAACAAAGCCAGTTTTCTGGTCTAGTCTTATACATTTTATTTTCGGCAGTATATTTCGATTCCGTTGTATAAGTATAAGTATATACAATAAACACCAGTTTATTATTCAGAAAAAAACATGTCTTCACATTTTTTTCATAAATCCTTAAAAAAATATATTTCCGAGATATCCTTTGAAAAATATATTTAAAAAGGACTTTTCACTCGTCTTCAGCAACATCATTTCCATCATCATCTTTTCTTTGTTGCTTTCTTTTTGTAGTAGCATCCTTCTTCTCTTTCTGCGACTTTTTAAAAGTTTCTAGTGCCTCGCGCAGAGGAGTGACGAACTGCTCAAACTCAATTTCCTCCATAGCCTGTATGACATCAGACCCAGAAATGGTTTTGCGGCCTCCCTTTTTGGCTATCGTATTGGCAGCAGAAGTGAGATAAAGAATGAATATCGATGCTGCTTTAGCCACTGCAACCCTAGCCTCTTTGCCTATTGTTACTCCCTCAGGGAGGGCTTCTTTGATTATCCTTGTAACCACGGCATTTGGAAGATTCAGGTCTTCAAGTCGTTCAGCCATCTGATCAGTTTGAATATTTAAAAAAATATTATTATTACAAATGATGAAGTTTTTTCTTTGCGGTTACCATGACGTTTTGACGATATTTCTAGAATTGCAAAGTGCTATATACTCACGATTTTCTGCAGCTATCTGTGACACGTTGTAGACTTGTATAACAATGAAAATTATCGCGAATTGTTGACAATCAGGTCAAGCCGGTTTTTTGTTGTATAAACAAAACGCGCTACGAGCCATTCCCGCGTAGTTATTAAGATTGTTTTCTCGTTATGTACCTGAAGTTGTGCGACCAAGGTAGACGGTCGCGCCACCGGAAGTTATCGTATGGTTACAGTATAGTCCTTTCACGCTAATCCCCCAGGACGCACTTTAGTCAATTACCTAAATTGAAAGAGGCCTACTATATCGATAGTAGATACCGTATCCCATGGGATAATCATCACGAGAGGCGCCACTAGTGATATACTTTTGTTTTGGACTGTTGTCGCAAGAGGCACTAGTCTCGATTCTGAGATGCCAGATGCGTTTGACGGCTATTAAAGATTCGTTCTGCACTCCCTACGCATAATCTCGACGAAACAGTTCGAAATCATCGAAAGACGGTAATTTGCGATATACGTGTGTAAAACTCATTTGACACCATTCGCAGAAAAATGTCAAAGATTGAGGAAGGTAATGCGCACATCAGACAAGCGGAAAAAGGGTAAATACTCATTTTTTGACCTCTTTTCCATAAGCACTTTTCTCTGATGTCGATTGGAATAATCATTTTCCCCATTCGCAAATTAATTACGTGCTAGTTCAGATTTTTATTTAATTCTTGTATCATAAAAAGTATCTCAATTTTTTGGTACATAAGAGACCCGAGTGTAAAGGAGTTAATGGTTCCACCCAAAAAAAAAGTGATTGTATTTCAAAGGGCGAACGACAATGAATCTTTAATAACAATCCATTCGCAATTCCAGCTTAAAAACGAATTTGCTGAAATGGAAACCCGACTTTGAGGTAGCAGCTGACGAGTACACCCATGCTGCAACATGTTTTCGCATTGCCAAGTCTTACAAACAGTGTAAAGATGCTTTGCTAAAAGCTTCCGATTGTTACAAACAGAACAGATCGTATCCTTTATCTGTGATGGTATTAAGAAAATCCTTTCTCTCTTAAATATATAGAATTATAATAAACCAAATATTTTCTAAACAATGTATTCAGATGGTTTCATGCTGCTAAGTAAGTTATGACGACATCAATGATCATTGGATTTAATTAATAATTTGTGTTTGGGTCTAGATTAAAAAACAGCATCCTGACGAATATCATTTGTTTGTCACTTTCCAGAAATCTGGAACAAGTACTACTGATATGCAGGGATATGGGTGATCTTTCAGAGGTCCCTAAACTTGCTCATTCCTCATGTTCTCTCTATCAGCAGCATGGCTCACCAGAATCAGGTGCTACGGTTCTGGATAAGGCAGGGAAGATGATGGAAAGTACTGACCCAGAAGCAGCTCTACCTTTGTTTCAACGTGCGGCAGAGATAGTGATGGTACATATTGTGAATTATTGTTACTGTTCCTCAATTTTTAAATATCCAATGATTAGCACATAGCCAATTGAAGATGGTCAAATAATTAATACATAATGGAGTGATGAGTCTTTTTACTAACTATACCATAACATTTATTACTAGTAAACAAACAATTGTATATACTGAGTAATTGTTTGAATATGATAGATCTTTCATATCGCCATTTATTGGTCATTTGATCTCTAGCAATGATTCCACTCCATTAAATAACAAACGTTTTCATATGTTTGAAAAAGGGCGAGGACAGTCCACGCCAGGCTGCAGAATACATGAGCAAAGTTGCTCGTATTCTTGTCAAACTGAAGATGTACGATCAGGCAGCAGATGCCATAAGACGAGAGATTGGAATGCATCAGGCAATAGAGCATGCACCATCGGTCGGACGTCTGACGGTCGTTCTTGTGCTTGTTCAACTCGCGAGAGGTGATCAGGTCGCCGCTGAGAAAGCTTTCAAAGAATGGGGCAACTACTGCGAGGTCCCGGAAATTCAAACGTTGGAGATGCTGCTACAAGCTTACGACAACGAAGATGCTAATATGGCGAGATCTGCACTCAACAGTCCTTTCATCAAGCACATGGACGTCGAGTATGCCAAACTGGCGCGAGGATTGCCGTTGCCAGCTACTCAGGAATATGCCATACCACCGGTTGGTGTTAGAGCCAATGCAGCACCCTCTTATATATCTCCAAACACAAATAATCTCTCTGGTCAAGCGACTGTAGAGGCAGAAGTCAATCATGTAATTATATTGATTCTGGATCTCTACATGCTGCGCAGATCGAAATATTAATCGTTTTTCTGTGTTTTGATTACTTTTCAGAGATCAGCCGAAGTTAAGGAGGAGGCAAGTACAGCATCAGCAACACCTGTGCATGGCTCACCTCAAAAATCTGAAGAGAAGGAGGAAGATAAACAGGAAGAGAAGAAGGAAGAACAAGAAACAACTGCAACTTCTGCCAATCCTTCAGTCGAGAACTCGGGAAAAAAACAACTTGAAGATGAATATGAAGAGGGACTTTGCTGATTGTTTAATGAAAACTTCAATGTTCCAATCAATCTTGATTGCGCGTACAAGCCATTGATCTTAATAACCTGCATTTAATTGTCGAATAATATCTCAAAGCAATCTGCATAAAAGAGATTGAAAAAACAATCTCGTGTAGGTTAGTCAGAGAATTCACATCTCTCTTGAATCCAGTATCGTGATATATGAAGAAAAACGCACGCTCCACTGGCCAAGGCACACCAAACACCTTTGTTTATCATTAATCGAATAGCGATTTATTAAAAGCTTCCCGCATTGTTGCAAAGTAACGTTTTCTTCGATAATCGTACTATAAGAGGCATGAAATATATGTATAAAGATTATTGTGAATGACGGTTGGATTATTCCACAATATAATAAAGTTTACGAAAGTCAAATTACGCTATTTGCATTGAATGTTTTCATAAGGCATCAGAAAACAGGAAATATAAAAATTCAAACATATACGCTGCACATTGATTTTAACCGCTTCATAACTATACGATAACAAAAGTCACTAAAATTTCTATTTTGTCTATCATAAACGAAATGTCTAACTTTCGGCGTTCGAGATGCAACAATTGTGCTATTGAAGTATTACTAGGTAACATTATGTTTACCTTGTTTGTGATGGATCCAAAAGATTGAGTATTCAAAGTCGTCTCTGATGCTAGTCTATTATTCTAATAAGTGTAGTTCACATAAGGACAATGATAAAAAAAAACGGTCACTGCAGTTTATGGCCCATATTTATGTGGAAACACTACACTTGTAACCCTTGTATCTCTAGGAAAAGTTACTTCGCTTTGTTTGTAAAAAAAACCGACTTGGCGGGAACCGTAACAACAGAACCGTATATACAATCTCGTCGAAACAACACGACACAGTGAAAAGGGTCAAAAGTTAACACAACCAATAGCTATAGATAGAGAAGCCGGTTGATCTAAATTTACATGGCTCGTACTTTGCCTAACGCATAACTGCACAACCAAGCCTAATCGTAATTCCGATTTGTTGTCTATCGGAAAGACATCGAGGATTCTTGTGTGGTTGGTGTAAATGAAACAACGCGCAACATACGCGCCATGCGAATCGAGCTTTATTTCTGCCGTTTCGCGAGCAAATCGACATAGGGACATTTTGTCCTGGGGACCTTTTAGCAGCACTTAGCCTGTCGAACTTTGGCAGTTGGCAATGCTGAACAAGATCAATAGTGCACTGCCTTCTTGAGGTACACAACGGTTCGCGCAAACGTCAAAATCGAATAAATAGTCGTCTGCAGTGTCGGGATTCGGTAGAGGAATATATACCAACGGGAGAAAGAGAGACAGAGAGCGACAGAGAGAAATGAAACGAGAACACGACACACATAGCAGACGTCATAATACAACGGCAAGCGAAGAGAAAGGACGGTGGTGTGTTGAGCGCCAGGCAAGATCATCCCTTTGATTGTTGCTCCCCTCTTCCATTCGTATAATACGCGCGTCGTTGTGCAGTTGTTAAAATAACAAAACAAACAAAAGGAATAATCTGTAATATCCGAAAATACATCGATGTTTAGTAAATCGAGTGCTAGCATCTCTGTGAGAGACGTGAGGCGGCGAGACTGGCCGCCCTTTTAAATTCGAGGGAGGAATGACGCTTGAGGATCCATTTTTTGTCGTCAAAGAGTAAGTCCACTAAATCTTCGACTTATAACAAGCTTTTACAATCTTTATAAATTTCTCTTCAGTACATACGTAAGCTTCGAACTTTGTGCATTATCCAACGACAAGTCGGTCCTTCGTATCTATATCTATCTTCACAGATATGTATGAATATATGTATGTACGTATGTGTGTTAGGTGTAGGTATACAGCTGACATGCAGGAGGGAGATATTTGTTCGTGTCTTTGGCTGATGTTTCTTAGTCACCCCATCTCATTCTCGACACTAAATTTATCCAAAAACGTAAACATACAGAGAGCGTGCCTGTTGTTGGAACTATTTGCAATAAAACAGGAGAATTGATTCTGTGAACGGTGGAAAGTCCGGAGAAAAGCATACTTATAATTGTTAATAAGGGATAGAAAATATCCGCCAATGACGCGTATATATAAGTGCATATATATGCTATAGCGTCCGAGGCTTTCTCTTTCCTCAGCGAGGTGTGCAAGGCCTTGAACAAGACTCGTGGTTTGTACGGTCGTTGGACAGAATCTCAAGTTGACGGAAGTGCTGTGTCGACACCAATCGCACTAGGAGCCGGAGGACTTCCGGTTTCGCGTGAAGAGCTCGTGTGGACGACAACAGAATTACGAAACGCTCTGCGTTCGATTGAATGGGATCTCGATGATCTCGAAGATACGATCTATATCCTTTTTTAAATCTGTTCTTTGTGTATCTGTTGTACATATATTTGTATATATATATGTATGTATGTATGATAAGTGATAATGTGATGGAAATGAACACGTTGACCTTAACGTTTAATCTGTACGTATCGTAGAGAAAAATCCAACAAAGTTCAAGATCGACAACAAGGAACTCACTGTACGTAGGACTTTCATTGAACATACCCGTGAAGAGGTCAAGGTAAACAAATGTAGACAAACGAATAGGGCCTAGTACTCTAGCCCTTCGTTGCTACTTAATTAATTGGCATACATATATATATAAATATGTACTGTAGATAACATAAATATCGGTCTGATTATGAGGAGTTGTCACGATACGTTCTTTTTACAGATTATGAAAGACAAAATGAATCTCAGCCGTGGAAGAGACCGTGATCGCACTGCGAGGCAGGTTTGTATGACAATTATCTCGAATAATCACGTTTCCCTATGTATAATTCTCTGGTTAATAATTAGACAGATAGTGCTGCCACCTGTAATTGTATTTAGTCTTTGTTTATCGTACTTTGCATAGGTTAATATAACATGTAACAAACGCATGACATCAACGAAATGTTTTCTATTATACGAATGTGTACACTAGACGAAAGAACAAATAGTTTACGTGATTGGGTTTGTGCGAGCACGGATTTTACAAAATTCATTTTCAAATTACTAAAGACTTCAAAAAATTGTGAAACGATACTTCCGGTTGGTAATGCATTCGATGACGTTCAGCGCCATCTTTGTTATGCTCAATGCTCGGGCCATCAGCTGTTCGATCAGCTGAGCAAGGAGAGGGAGGCGTCCTACGATTGTGTCAGCAGGAAATATCTTTCGTAGATCTTGAACTCTTTAAATGGTTTATACAGTTAATAAGTATATTAAATCTTCGTCGTCGTCTATCGTGTCGTACTCGTAGATTTCTAAAAGGTTAATTGTCTATATTTGCGCAGCCACTGCTGGATAATAGTCCTGCTCGAGTACCACTCAATCATGGCACGACCAAGTATAGCAAATTGGAAAATGAGGTTGACAGTCCGAATAGACAATTTCTCGAATCGACCATGCAACAACAGACCACCATGATGCGACAGCAGGACGATCAGCTCGATATGATCGGCGAGAGTATCGGTACTCTTAAGACCGTATCTCGTCAGATCAATTCAGAGTTGGATGAACAGGCCGTGTAAGTTTCTTATTGCTTATCTATATGAATAATGAAATTCTATAATAGTAAGAAATTTGTTCTCTAATAGAAAATTAGAATACCAACGAACGATTTCATAATCTTTCCCACTTTTTTTGTACTATCGGATAACTCTAAACAGTCTTTAAGATTGCTCAATATTTTGATAACGATTTTTTGACTAATACATCATTTTTTAGAATGCTGGATGACTTTGGCAATGAACTAGAAGTTACGGATTCCAAGCTTGACGCTACTATGAAGAAAATGGCAAAGGTTCTTCACATGAGCAATGGTAACTATAGCAATTACATACCGGCGCCTACAGCTTCTGTGTCAGGCATTACAGAATTTACAGCAAAACCATCCTCGCTATCTGCTCTTTCGACAACAATTACAAACTGTTTCTTATGTTATGCCGAGTAGTCATTAATTTTTAATGCGAAGGAATTTCGTTCGCCCGTTAAATTGGTCTAATCTGAATTTCTTTAAGACTTTAATTTATCTCACATTCCAATCTTTACGGTTCTTAGATTAACGAATTGATTCAATTATTCGTTGAAGGAGACTGTGGCCACTTCTTGCCTACATTTAAAATGTACTTAATTCTCAAAGAAACAGAATGCCAAATAATTCGCAACATGCCAACTCTCTCTGCTCGAAAGACGAATTATAGATATCGAACGTAGACTCGATAGAAATAAAAAATATCCATTATATCAGGGTTGAATTGTCGTGCAATTCTTGAACAATATCCGTGAGGCCAGGTGCAATATATAAATGCATTATTTTTCATAATTATAATCGCAACCAGCATGAGAATTGGGCAAGTAATGAGAGTATATCAAGATAAAAAAATGGATTGAGAGCAAAATTTTTGTATGTCCTATTACAAATCACTGGAACTAGAATTATTTGATCTTCTTTGATCCTTTGACTAGATGCAAAACTGCAATTGGTATAATTGTTGAATGATATACACTAGAGAGTTTAATAGCCACACATGAATTGTAGCTGTTGTTTTAGGTGGAAAAGTTAGGAAGAATATTGTCGAATTAGATAATCGTAGACGAGATGAATTATCGTTATGTAGGGAAGAATTTGCGATTAAAAATTAAACGTCAATTAAGGAAATGGCGTATACATGACAAAATTAGATAGACAAGAGGATGAAGGGGAAGAAGAAAGGAGAGCGCGCGAAGATGATCCGATTTTTGTAATACGAAATCGTAGCCCGCTCGACTTCTCTCGCTGATCGTTCGGCGTAACTGCGTGCTCGGTGCGATCAACCTGTACTTCCACGAAACAAACAAACAAACAAAAAGTAACAAGAAACTAGTTTATCATGAAACTGAGGGCCAAATGTACTCGTACATTATTGATTTGTGCCATAGAACAAATGTATTCGACGTAGTTGTGATTGTTGCCGTTGTTGTACATCGTTTAACTCTTCGCGATTCATTTCTTATGAAAGATGCAAACAGACCAAATTAAGAACACAAGTATCATAAAACGGATTGAATGGCAGAGTTACGAAAATCTCCCTGTTAATGAAAAAAAAAAAAAAAAAAAACAAAAAGAATAAATAATTTCTGTAGGTAAATAAAATGAAACATTGAAATAAATAATTTAAAAAAAGAGATAATAGTTTTACAAGTGCGCATGTGATGTTACTTTCCGTTTGTTTTAGATCGGAGGCAATGGGTAGCCATTGGAGTCTTGACTGCTATATTGGTGTTACTAATTATTTTGTTTATAATCAAGTGAAAACATAATTGCGAACTACCAAATCCTCCCCCCTACGAATGCCCGAATTACTCTTCGTGGAATTCAATGTAATTTTATACGTTAAGTTTTATCCCAGCTTCCACGATTGTTTCGATCTGGTGATAACTCATCACTGCAAATTCAAATAAATATATATGTGTATGTATGTATGCGTGTGTATGTGTGTATATACATATATACATACATACATACGTACTATGTCAAATTACCATTGAACAGAAGGAATGATCTCTTGTGCGATTCCTTTCCATAAATAGCAATCACCATGTTATCAAAATCTTGGTCGTTAATGTTGAGAAATTCATTTTTATTCTCGTTGGTTCTTAATGCTAAATTTTGTACTACGCTACATCGTATAAAAGTGTCTCATTATATTATTTTACATATAATAAAACATGATGAGTTTTTTTTTTCGCTTTTTTTTAACGTAAAACGTCGACGGTATGTGAAAATGGGAAAGAGGAACGAGTACAACCTGCTTAAGAGTTATTGTACGAGGACGAACGAGGACATTAACTCTGAAATGAATTATGTTCGGAATTGAAATATTGCGCGATAGCAAAAAATAGCGTTAAAAGGAGAAAAACAAAGTTATTTGTTAATGATGGAATCAAGTTTTGACCGATGCGCTCCGTAAACACGGTTCATTTTGTAGATTTCTTTTCATTATGTAAATATCTTTGGTATGAGGTTCATTATTGCGATAGTATTATGCGTTCCGATAAAACGTACGGAATAAGACGCAAAAAGTTTGTTTGTTGTCTTTTCAAAGTTACCCTTTTTATAAATAAGAAGAAGTGTAATATCTTTCTTCCGTGGCTCACATTTTTCAACAGCAGTTAAGTTGCCTTGTCGCGAGGCAAGGCTTCTTTACTTTGAATTATTGCTCGTAAGAACACGAAAAACATACGCAAGAGCAGTTTGTTTTTCTTTTGTATTGCGTCGATAAGTTCGTATGGCACGTTGCAATGTAAAGAGTTACTAGGGTTCCAGGCTAACGCGCTTGTAACAAGTGGCGGGCAATGCTTTTCTTATGTCGTCGATGTTCTCGACTTCGAGCCTCAATCTGCTCACCTCATCGTCATAATTTTTGACCCATTGGGTTTGCAAATTCTTCGCATCGGTCAATTCACGAATTCTTTTCTCCAAATTGGCAGCCTGAATTTCATTTTCTGCTGCTACGAGTCGTTCCTCAAGACGATCCAGCTCAGCATCGTCTAATATTAAATGTTTGATTTATTAAAATAATAAAGATAAATTATAAACTGTTTCTCGTTTTGTAATAAAAATTTGAGATCAAACTACGACTTACCGATTTCAGGTAACGCTTCGAGTTCCTTGATAATTTCGTCGACTTCAGCCAGAGCTTTTTCGACCTGTTGTCCCGCCAAACTCACGCTCGTACGTGCTTGACCAACTTGGTGATTCACCTCATTCGTCACGTTAACGTCTTTGTCTACGCGGGCTTCGTGCTTCCTGGCCATTGCATTTGTTATCTCAACCCTCGTATGCAGTTTATCTGCTTCATTTCCCAAACGCAGAGCATCGAGTTTTGTTTTATTCGCCTCTTGACGTATGAGATTTGCATTGGCGCTTGCCTCATCAGCGTTTTGCTGGGAACAAAGTCGATGCCGTCACGGTCTTTCATATTGCATAGCTTATAATAAAGTTGGAAAAAATGGATTCGATAGAAACCTGAGCCTCGATTGCGACGTCCTTGGCAGCAATGGCGTTCAACTCGGCGTCTCTCAAAACGTATTGTGTCTCATTGGCTTTCATAATGGCCTCGTTCACCATATTCTTTATCTCATCTAAATTCTTCAGAGCTTCCTGTGCCTTGACTCGTTCTTTTTGTACTTCAGCATCGAATTCTATAAAAATTATAAATGAACAATGCATTTTCAGATTCTGAGAAATATATTACTTAATGATAGAGAATTGTACTCACCGCCCAACTTTTTCAAAGTCTCCTGAGCTTCGAAGAGCGTTTGATTTCCACGTTTCAGGGCGTCCTTCGCTTTCTCATTGGCACCATCGACTTCTGATAATAAATCGGCGGTTTCGGCTTGTTGATCTTGCGCCCGATCTAAAAGTTCCTCGCTCTTGCGAGCTTTGTTCGCCAATTCATTGAGCCATGCTTCGTTTTGTTCAAGCAAAAGTTGAGCCTGTTCTTTTATTGTCAGACCCTGTAAAATATAAATATTTACGATGAATTTCATGTTTTTCAAGTATTCATGAAATCTTATGGCCGCATATCATAAATGCATAACGTACGTCGGAGTTGACGCTCTCAACTTGATTTCGAAGTTCATCGATGTCGACTGTTGGCACCCTCAGATCGAGAATTAATAATTCGAGTGCCTCTTTGACAACAGCCGCAGATTTGGCCGCAGCTGTGTCAGTAAGATTCTTCACATCGTTAAAACGATCTTCCAGGAGCTCCAACTTGTTTTCCAAGCCTCTGATCTCATCACTAGAAAGGATTAACGAATTTTCCGTGATGCTGCATGTGGCATGGAAAAAAGAAACATCTGAAGTCGATATTATCAATGAGAGGTTTACCTTATGTTCGAGTACTTCTTTATGGCTTCCTTGGCCAAGTTGTACGCTTCGAGGGAAGTATTTCTTGCCTGTTCTGCAAGTAGATGAATTTTTTTGGCCTCGTTCGTATTGCTGCAAAAATAAAAGTATTTAGAACATCCAGACTCTATTTTCTGATACGTGAAGAAATACTGAGTATAAAAATATACGAACAGATCTGCGAGGACTCGAGCCTCTTGGGCGATCACGGTCATCTGTTGATTCTGCTGACCAACTTGCTCGGCGCGCGTTCTCGCAGCTGCTAGGGCGCTGCGACCATCTGTTGCCAAATAATCTTCGGCTTTCTGAAAAACGAAATAAAAACGACTGGAAATGACGCACAGGAGCGAAGAAATACAGAATACTCAGAAACCCATTTACCGTTAACTGCTCATGAATCTGATCGAGAACACGTTCGGCTTCTTCAATACTCATTAAACCCTCATTGGTTGTTCTACTCGCGTCTTCTGCAGTCGTGTCCACGCTCTGTGAAATCTTATCGATTTGATTCAGTTGATCGCGTAATTCATCTAACTGCTCAACGAGGGTTTTATTTTCACCTAAAGAGATAATTTTTTTTAATTAAAAGTTTCACAGCAGAGTTGGACCATTTTTATACATATAACACACTTACTTCCTGATCCCTGTTTGGCGATTTGGAGAAGAGACTTGACGCGATCCTCAACATTCTTGAGTTCCTTCTCAAAGTCGGAATCTTTCATTACTGTTGGACTGTTATTTATTTTTCTCAGAGTTTCTTTGAGATCGCCGAGACGTCTTCGATGCTGATTAACGGCATCTTGTACAAGATTGTAGCAGGGAGGACAATCCACGCATCCATACTGCCTATTGTGTTTATTTTCTTTGCACCGTTCACAACGTCTTCCTTCGACGTTTGTCAAACACTAAAACGAATTACAAATTTGTTATTTCAAGAAACCATTGCGATAAAACAGCCCAGTAGTATTCCGTTGATTAGACGAAATGTTATTGTATTACTATATTATATTTCATCGTGTTGCAATTTTATACTTACGGGACATTGTCCATTCGCATCACATTGTAAATCCTGTGAGCCTATATTGTCGCAGTCGCAGTTTTTGCAACCGTCTCGACTGAATCCGTATTGATATGGGAAGCAGGCGTCGCAGCGTTTACCCGTGACACCGGGTCGACAATGGCACTGCCCAGTCGTCGCGTCACACGTACGATTGTACGAACCTTCCGGATCGCAGTTACACGCGGTACAGCCCTGTAAAAAGGTAAGCAATAACAATCGTTATTGGCAACGTTGCTAACATCGGGAACTGTTGACTCGAAGATTACTCTAGATAGGGCGTGTGCAGTTATTTTTCTTCAATTTCTTCTACAAGGAAACTAAACAATAAAAGTGGGAAATATAAAGACAAAGAATTCTAATTTAACCTCGCCGCTGAGTATTTGATAATAGCCATCCTCGCACTTGTCACAATTTCGTCCCATAACATGAGATTTGCACGTGCAATGCCCGGTAAGTTGATTGCACGGAGCGACAGTGCCATCGTCGAGTTCATGCGTACCGGGTGGGAAACACTGGCACAATTTGCAACCGTCTTCCTTGCGCTCTGAAAGAGCATCTCCCCAGTATCCTACAAAATGATATACAAAAAATTAGTTACTGCTCAAATTAAGACATGAACCGTTGCTGTGAATCATCACTCACCCGAAAGACAATCTTCACAATGAAAACCGGCAGTGTTGTTGACACACTTGAGACATTCGCCAGTGTCATGCTTGCAATTGCGCACGGCATTTAGATCGATGTTGTTGTTGCAGTCGCAAGGTCTGCAAGGCTGATCTTTGTCTGGGTTTCCGAAGTAACCGTCTGAGCAAGTTTCGCATCTTGCTCCTGAAATTAAACACAAGAGATTTGAAAAACAGTGTGATGGTAAAACAGCTTAATATTTAAGGATTTGATCTGACGAACCTGTGCGACCGACCGGGCATTCAGAACAAATCGGATCTGGATTATTGCCAAGAAGAATGCAAGGGCCGTTGTCCGGGCAGGGGCATGGTTTGCAGTCATGAGGTGTGCCCTTCAAAGGATATCCGTAATACCCACGAGAACAGAGCTCGCAATTGTTTCCGGCAGTATTGTCATGACAAATACATTGTCCTGTAATAATTTATATAATATAGGAAGGAAAGTAAAAGAAAATTATGAACTATATCCCTAAATTCTCGCAAAGAAATTATGGAATTAGTCATGGTAAATCTATGTACCAGTTTCAGCTTCGCAAATCTGAGCGTGACCGTTACAGTTGCAAGGTACGCAAGCAGCAAAAGGTCCACCATTTGGGGGATCGTGATGAAATCCAGGGGCGCAAGACTCACAAAATTGTCCAACATAACTTGGAGGACACTGACAATGCTCGATCCAATCAGCCGGTTCACCGGCTGCACCCCGTTGTGCCGTTTCGAGTCCAACGTCATCGAGAAATCCTCTGCCCTGATGGGTGTAAGTTCCTCGAATTTTTATAGCCGTGAGATTCGAGAGAATCGACATGAAGGCACGCGGGGTAAGTCGTGGTAGCCATCCGTAATCGGCGTGCTCATGGAGTCTGAATTTGTAGGATTGAGGCTATACGCGTAAAAACGAATTAATAAGCATAGGATGTCGATAGAAGAATTAAAATCAAAATAAGTAATGGCATTGACATATAAATGTCAATAACTTACCGACACATTGGGTAATTGATTATTTTGACCAAAGATCGGTTGACTGATTTGCTCGCCGTTGGCACCTTCGAGTATAATGTCCCGCGCTGTTGGTGCTGGTCCATTTTCTGCTATTCTCAGTATGAAACTGAAATCCTGATTGTAAGATGCGCGCTGATCACCGAGGAATCTCTCTGTATATTAAATTCTCATTAGTACCGAGCGATCAACGTTGCTATTCTGAAATTGTCCTTATCGCACAAACCTGGAGCTACGAAATAGACGTTATCACGATCGGGAGCTTCGACAGAGATTGTCTGAGTAACCGCGTCGTAGTGAAGCGGAATGGAATTGCCAGCGACAGTAGCCGTCCATTTTTCATTTCCTCTGCTGAACATGCTTTCGATAATGACTTTCGAATAGCCATTAGCAAGAGTACATACAGCCGCATGTCCATAACAAAAACAAGGCGTGCAACCGAACTCGTTATCCAGATCAAGATTGAAAAATCCGGGACGGCAACTGAATTAAAAGAGAAAAAAATTACAAAATCACAAATTACAAAAACATCGCATGAGAAGTACACTTACTCTCTACATCTTTTGCCTTCCACATTTTCTTTACAAATACACGTTCCAGTGTTGGGATCGCAGCTCGGCTCATTGTCAAGAGACCCTTTGCGGCTGCACTCGCAAGAAGTACAACCAGTGGAGTCGAAATTATAGAAATTTGGTGCACAGCGATCGCACTTTTCTCCAGTAATACCAGGCTTACACTGGCATTTTCCCTCGCTATTACACTGCAAGCTTCGCGAACCGATCTCGTTGCAGTTACACGCGACGCAATAGCTATCCTCGGGACGTTGATAATAATTCTCACGACATCTCTCGCAGTTGGCACCCGCACGATTTGCACGACAGTCGGTGCAGTGGCCACCGTGGCCATTTCTATCGTAGAGCTCCTTGTCGAAGTAGCATCGATCGGAATATCCATTGCAACTGCAAGCTGAAAGAGACAATAATTATCAATATACACCGCTGCCTCTTAATTTTTCACCGATTAGTTTTAACTTACACAGCCGGACCAAGGAGTGAGGGAAAAATCCATTGGAGCGAAGAGTTACGCATAATGGAAGAAAAAGTACGAACTGTACGAAAATGAGCATTTTGAGCTAGGAACGATGAATACACAGTTAAGTTTGTGAACTGAGTTCGCGGTTGTTTGAGCAATACTAGTTATCCCCGCGAATCCCCTCTCGCGAAGCTCTACTAACGTAGAAGGTGAAGCGAGTTTCGATACCACCTACTCACTGCCAAGGGCAGTGCCCCTGAGGCTTTTGCAGGGTAGTGAATGTTAGTCTCTTCTACCCGCTGGCAATATTTAAAAGACAAAACTGTCTCTCGTTTCAATAACAGAACCGAATAACGTTGGTCGTGGTTCACGATTGTTGCAGAAGAGATGTATTGGGGTGAAGAAAAATACGAGGAGAATGTCGCCCCACTTGGCAAACTTGTACGTCGCGACTAAGGCCAAATAAGGAGAGACACGTCGTCGTGCTATGGAACGAGGCGAGGGCTCGCAAGGCGTACAGAGAATAAAAGACGAGACAAAATCTCACTCACGTTTGCACTCGTGAGCGTCGGTAGTCGTTGCACGGCCCCAAGGTGCGTCGTTGTAAAACGGGAGACACTCGTTGCAGTCAGGGCCAGCGGTATTGTGCTCGCAACTTTAACGGACAAATAATAATAAATGTACAATATTTTTTATAGAATACTTCAATCGGTCGAATGATAAGTTAAATTTGTTCCTAAAACAAATATTTACCGGCATACTCTTCGCGATTTTCCATCGGCGCTTGTACTATTTATGCATTCGGCAGCATGACCATTGCAAGCACACCGCGCTCCCACAGCTACATCAATGATCGCGTAGTAATACGACTTTAGTACATGATCGTCGCCGAAGAGCTCATCACCGAATGTGTTCGGTCTATCGAGGCTGATTCGTAGATCCGTCGCTTGTACCCATTCCTGAAATAGAAAGAGTGAAAAAGAAACGTAAATTTTGTTTTAACTTTAAGGAAAATAAAATCTTTATGTCGCTCATTTTTTTTTAAGTACCTGAAGAGCCGGGTTCGTATCAAATTGGTGAGCCGATGGACGTCCCTCGAGAGTCGAAAACGCAACGGTACCACGCCTAAGAGGCGATATGTCGGAATATTCGGATGTGCATAAAACTCTCGTATCATCTCCTCGAACAGTTTCCTTCGAGTCTGGCAATCCGTAAGTATCTCGGCAAGTTGCTGAATAATACTGATAAGGCTCCCATGGTGAAGTCTCGGTTCTCCGTTTGAGGATGCCCCAACTCTCAGGCCTTGGAGACTCGAACAACGTTCGAATATAAGTTATATCGAAGGACTTGCCTGTGAAGAAGAAAAGATCAGATATTCATTTAAAAAGATAATTTCTTATTCATCGATCGTTATTTATTCGTTCTACCATTGTTCGGCATCTAGGTTTCTCTGTTAAAAATATTCTATACAAAGCCATTGAAACATTGAAACCTTTCAATGAACTTCTAGTTAGAAGAATTTAGAGTTTTTTTTCTAAGCAACATATTTCTCAGAACTATGCCATATTTTACACAGCCCTAGGGAAAATACCCCATTACGAATGGTTCAATGTGTGGCACGTTTTAATATGTCAGGACACATATGGGTCACAGACGTTCCTCATGTTGTATGCCCTTTCGCGGAATATCCGAAAATGGTGTTTAACGCCAGTGCAGTTAAATCTAACGTATGCGAGGCAAATGAAGAGGGACTGTAAAATAAATAAGCATGCCCATTACCAAAAAAAGGGCATGCTAAACTCAATATAAAAAAAACAATTTATTTAAATTGTTTTTTTAAAAGATTAAAATTTTTTAAAAAATTAAAAAGAAAAAAGAATCAAGTTTATGAATTATAAAGAAAACCATGTTATTTTCATATCTTAATACTGCTGTATGTTTTCAGAAGGAAACAGAGTTCTCTAGGAAGTACGTGACCGATAGGGTTCATCTCGTCTCAGCCGAGTTTCCACATCGCATTCAAACGGTCATTCAGATATTTATCAGGGAACGCTTTATGAACTGTATAATGTGCCGCATATCCGAATGCGAAGAGAGTCAAGAGTTCACGTTGACCGAACGTGGCTGCGTGGATGAATGAACGTCCCTCATTTGGCCTTATCTCGTTTTCTTGATTCCACGAAATTCACGAAATCTACACGACTATAACGTCGGAGATAGAGAAGAAGCGGACTCGAAGGGTTCCCACATTGGCCATACGTTCTTAAGTGGAGAATTAACGTACCGAGGTGAAGGGTCAGATAAACTTTGTGCGGATATTCGATACCCTCGTACATAGTTTCTGATTGCCACCAGGTAGCATTGTCGTTATTGTCACGATCGGTAAGAAACTGGGCCGAATGATCGCCGAAATGACAAATTTCGCAAGCTTTCTTTTGCACTCCGGTTTGCTTGCAAAATTCCGTTGGTCTGTTGTCCTGACCACACGTGTTTGTCGCTTCCATGAGAACGTTGAAAGCAGCATTCTCGAAGGGTGGTATACATCTCTGTAAGCAAATAAAAAATAAAGATTGTAATAATGATGAAAACTGTAGAATTATCAAATAGTTCTTGGGATCCTGTGCAATATCATAAAAACGATGGTACAGTGTCCGGTACTGTTAACTCGTCCGGTCTAATACTGAGAAATTGTGAATGAGAACAAGAGTAACACATGAGCGAGACCCAAATGCCATAAAGCCGTATCATAAAACGAAGATAGCGTGGAGAGCGACGATTCTTTCTCGCCACGAGTTCGTTGCTTTGGAAAGCATCCGTCGTTTCCAATAAAAGCCGGCTCGTACCAGACTCGAGACTAGTACGAATGGCTTTTCGACCAGAAAATTAATGAGATAAGAGACTTTCCTGCTGGATCCATCGTCTAATGAAATCATTCGGGTCTCATATCGTAATCGACAATTTATTTTCTATTCCATTTATTTCCCAATTTTGCTGAGAACTGCAAAATGAATTCTGCGCTGAATTCTCTCAACCTTCTATTTTTTGTCCCTTGATTTCCTTAGCTAGATCCGTTGTAGAAAAGTCTATCTCTATGCGAGTCTTTATCGCGTATACACTCTCTTCTTTTTTCTTCTCGTTCCGTTTTTCTTTATCACCGAAAGTTCAAGAGATTCCGAACCGGGCTAGTGATAACCCACTGTCGTTCATTCGTACCCGTGGTTACGCTTTCGGCTCGACGAAATGCCAGAAAAAAAAACGAACCTCGGGATAACGCGATAGCCTAAAATAGAAACTGGGGAATAATTTCTCGTTACAGTGTGCTTCTTCAACGTAACTCTACCGACTAGAGATCTCTATAAGTATTTATAAAAAGAATGAAAATATGATAGAATGAAAAAAAACAAAGAAATACAAGCTCACCTGCGGTAAGCCCGAGTCGTCGTAGCACTTGACTTCGTCTCGATTTTCCTTAATCCTGTTGAATTGTCCGTCGGGAAGTTCCGGTTCGGCGATACTTCCGATCGTCAGAAGAACGACCATGAGACAAATTCCGCTCAATTTCCCGCTCATATTGCGCGGGTGAGGCGGTCGGGGAGGGAAAGAGGGGGAAAAACTAGAAACACGCCGATCAACTCAATCCGCCGGAGATTCTCACACAATCATCCGTTCACCAGAGAGTCTCGAATCTCACTGACGGACTTATACCACTCTCCTGTTATGCCACACACTGTTCTACCCCGGTTTGCCCTCCCACGATTCGAAGCAGCGCACTGGCCTCTCACTCTCTCTCTCTTTGCCTCGCACACTCTTCTCGTTTTTTTCCTTTCTTTCTATCTCTCGTTCTCGATATCCCTCGAATTATCTTATTGCTCGTTTCTTCAAGCCTGGCGGAAGTAATCCAGCTACTGAGTTTCGATTATTTCTCCGGTTTGAAACTTTTTCTTATTTTCCAATTGGATTTTTGATGCACGACAGATTTAGGGATTCTGCAATGAAAAAGTTTTTTTGGATGAAGAGATTGGAGGTTCTTTTTCAAGTCTACGGGGTTCGGAAAGCGAGTCTCAACAACTGCTGATTCTGAGGTCTACAAATCTCGGTAGGAAAAACAGAATTTATATATATATATATATACATTGTGTCGTTTCTACCTGATGTCTATTTCTCTCTCTTTCTCTTTGTCTCGTTCGTATAGCGTCCTCTCGATCTCTCCTTCTCTCTCCCGCTCCCTCTTTTGTTGAGAAAAAGAGACTGCGGATTCTCGTACGGCGTCCCTTCACTCGCGGTACACTCGCAATGTGGTACGGAGACAACAAACGCAAGCAGAGATTGGAGGAATCACAACGGTTTCCCACGTTCGCCCACTTTGTTCAATCCGAATCGTTGTATTCCATTTCTCACTGAAAGCGACACTCAAATGTGTGTTGAGAAATAATGCATGCGAGAATTAAGATGAAGTATACGCACTGGATCGAGAAGAAATAACGAAGAAAACACGAATAAAAACAAAATAATATTCGTATTTACCAGAGAGGCATGCGAGAGTAACTCCACCACTCGCACCGTCTGCCCACCAGGCTGTAACTGTGCAAGCACTATCTGTGTAGGACTCTCTCTCTCTTTCTCTGCGAGAGGAAAAGAGAAAGAAAGAGCTCTCGTTTGCTTCTCGCACGGTCTCTCTCAGTACTATATACAACTTTGCTTTCTCTCTTTTTCTTCTTCCATTTTCGCTCCATCTTTCTTTCCTCTCTGTCTTACTCATGCTCACTTGATTCTTCAAGCGCTTTCGCCTTTATCCTTCTCTTTCACTCTGTACAATTCTGGAATGAAAGACCTATGGAACCCTACTATGCAACGCTCTCTCCCTCTTGCTCTTCATCTTGGTGGCGTATTCGTTGCTTCGGTTTCTTCGACCCGCCCACGCACACTATACAACCTCTTAGGGGACCCGCATACAATACAATTCAATGAGCTTCAATCCCTTTTACTCCCTTTTTCCAGTTCTCTCATATGCGCCCTGTAAAAATCTCCAAATATTGTTCAATACAGAGTTATCGAGAAACAAGTTATTGAACAATTTATTGAGAAAGTTACAAAATGCGCAATTCAGTTTTTTTTCTCGTTTCAGCTAGTAAAAGGCGTCATTGTAGACTCTCGAGAGTATGTATACTTTGTTGTATACGCAAATACGGATGCCTGCTCAGAGAATCTCTTGTGATACCGTGTACATATCGTACATGTCTCACCCGGAAACGTTGTCTGATACCCGGACGCGACGCCTACACCAAGCGCATATACCGCATGACTCTCGATTTTATCTCTATAGTTTACAGTTTCAATGTGGCATTATTATTGATATAGATGAAGCTATGTTTCTATGCTACATTGTTACTATCGAGAAAGTATTGATAAGACTTATAAAGAAACGTCTCACACTTTCCATTAAAAACATTCCATCCACCAGGGATCAAATCAAGAAACATAAATATATGTATACACGTACGCACATACACACATCATTTATATAATATTTACAAAAGGTTTTTACGTTGGTCTTTCATCGTCATATTTGTCGAAGACAGTCTCAAGGTGAGTCTGCAGATGTTGCAGACTCTTGAACTGATGAGCACGTGGAACCGTGCTCTCCTCAATGGCAGCGTTATGATGATTTACCAGTACAGCGTTCCACCGTGCATTTTTCGCCCCGACGTAATCGTTCTCAAATGTATCTCCGATGTGTATCGCTTCTTCGGGTTTGACTTTTATCCCGTGAATTTGTTTCGTTAGTCTAAGGGCTTCTTCGAAGATCGACGCGTTTGGCTTCTCCACACCGTATGTGTACGACGTGAGTACGAACGAGAAGTACGGCTTAATTTCCGTGCTTGCAAGGATCGAGTCGAGTCGTTCGTCGAAGTTCGATATAATCCCAAGAACCAGACCACGAGAGTTGAGATAATCAAGGATGTCGACGACTCCTGGATACTTTTGCCAGCATTTGTTCGTACCGTAGCACTCTATCAGGCTATTGGCAATCTAAAGGTCGTAAGATAAAGTCAGGTTCATTTATTATTATAGATAACATATTGTACAGCTTCGAAAACGAATAAGAGAAGGGCAAGAGAGAGAGAGAGAGAGAGAAAGAGAAAGGGAATGAACTGTAGACGTCGTAGATGGCTTATGAATAGCTGAAAACTAAGAGGGAGAAGAAAAAACACGTTCACTAGATTTCATTGCTACATAACAGTGAGTGTTCGAAGCTTCAACTGCGCGGACGAGTTGCTTCATTCGTCGAGTAACAGCTGATCGGGGTCTATCGGAATGGTGCCATACATACGGAACATATGTATACATAATTTTTTTTTTTCATGAAGCAGAAACAAATATGTGGAGATTTAGGAGAGATTGTATCACTTCTGGATAATATATGCAGTGTGAAATATACAAGGAACTAGTGATAGACAACAGGGTTGGTAATACATGTCGACTTATACCTTTTCCAACGACTCGTCCGTGACACGACTGTCCTGCTCTTTGAAAACATTGTGAACTATTTGTCTCCACCAGTTTTCCCATCCAAGACCCGTGTGTTTTCCGTAAACCGGATGTTCGCGTTCCAATCGTTTAAAGTTGTTTTTGAAACTTCGCGCTAGTTCTGCGCTATTCGACACCGTTACGCCGTGATGCGATGCTATCTCCGAATAATATTCGACTAATTTGGTCATGAGGAGAGTACCAGTTACGTCAAACGTCACGAGACGCGGACGTACACGATGCAACATCCTTCTGTCGTCAATTATATACTGAATTACGTGTTCGCAATAATCGACAATTAGACGCAGTACGGTGTTTACGGTTATGACGCCATAACTCGCCGACGCCGACAGCAGCGCCATTCCTTCTCAACGACGGATTCGCGAACTATCCCGCGACTCGGACAAAAGTGCGGCAAATTTGAATTTGAAATTAAATGCAGCGTATGGCATCAGGCCCTTTTTTTACACAATACTTGAATCAATGGTTAACAAATGGAATAATACATAATACTTCGTACAGTATGTACAATTACTACCCAAATAAATTCGTATGAAATGTTGTAAATTCGTAATGTACAGTAAGCCTGATTGACATATGTATAAATCGTATTTTATAACATGTAGTATTGTACATACGTGTTTTTATGTATATATCAGATCGTGTAATCTGGGTTTGAAAACGTATTAATAATGTATAGAGCTACTCGAGGAATCCACTCACGCAGGTCCAAAGTAGAAAAATTAAAATCTATATTGTTTACTATATATTCCTATTATACTAGATAGATTGTAAATGTAAAAATCGACGCATTTTAGCTGTACCCGAAGAAATCACCGACAGTTCGCTTTTCTCCTTCTTTATAAGTTTCAGGCAGTGATTTATCGAAAAAAAGAAAAAAAAAACATCTCGTTTTTATATACTGCGTCTGAATAATGCACGATAACGATGAGCAGAATGACGTGAGATCGATATTTTGTTTGTAATAAGAGCGATGCGTCTCAATCACGATATTACATTGCTAGAAACAATTCGTTTGATGACACACGCGCGCTTACATACATTCATACACTCGTACACACAAAATTTCGTTGAGACCTGAATTCTTACTTTGATTATGACAACACGTTGATCGATGCAAATTGAAAAAACCTTTGGGATAATTGGAATTTCTTTTTGTTTAGAATTGATGGGGATTCTGTTACGTACACTCGCACGATATTTTCCTCATTTTTTCTTTTCTGGCAAGATTGACACTAGTAACAACTTTACGATTCTTTCAAAATGCATTTATAATGTATATATATATATATAAATTCTTTAAAACTCCCGTTGTGCGACTGATGGATTTATCTTAAAAATTAAAACAATTTTTTTTTCTTTCTTTTCTATACTTTAACGACGTTGCAGGTAACTCGAGCGTGAAGCTATTATCACATTACATTTGTATTTCAGCTCACCGGTCGAGTTGTACTATTTTTGTTTATGTAATGTAAAATTGCAAATAGCCAAGACGAGAGTAATGAGATTGTCTATCTTCGTCGGATTTTTTGTATCCGTTTTTCGTTTCTTTTATTTTCTCTGGTAATATCGATTAATGATTAGAGTGTCACCTCATTATTGCTACGTATATCACATCCGCGCAACATTTCATGTAAATTTTCATGGATAACCAAGAGAGATAACGTGATGCTAATTCTTATGGCAGCAAACTGCTATTATCCAGACATTCACGTTAGAATGTTTTACAACGTAATATGCAATATTAAAAAAAAAACCTCACACTCGTCTTCGCTTCGTTTTACTATTACTCTTAATAATAGTTTGTATGTAAATAAAAGTTCATCCGCTTAACACATCGATCAGTCTCACAATCGTTATTTTAAAATGATTGATTTAGAAATTGTCTGATGTACATTGATAAGTTTTTGTTTTGTTGTTTCTCTTAGTAATTCTTTTTATGAAAAAAAAAGTCATCTTATATAACTACTGTATATGTTTAGAGCAGCATCGTTTTATGGAATTAGACTTTCGTTTAAATACAATTACAATATGTACAATTATCCCCATTATTAATTTGCTCAACCCGCTTTTCGTGCGTCCTCTTTCATTAATATTACCGTACAATAAATATCATAACAAACATCTCTGCTCTCTTCGAATCTGATTCTCACCACTCTTTATAATTCTCCGTTTTTTCTTGTTCGTCTAAACAGGATTGCTCATCTTATGCGCTTTCGTGTCATTGAAACATCGTAAGACAGTACAAATAACTTTTATAATATTATCGGTAATGGTTTATTATTTTTTGTTTAGTTTTCACAATTATTCGTCAATTATGAAATCATCTCGAATTTTGTTTGTAATCGGCGACTGTCAGGTCTCAGAAATGTAATACGCGAGCAAGATATTGTACTTCGCCTCCATATTGTCAGTCAAGATCGTTTTCACTATATCGTTTATCGTTGAATATTTAGTGAATGACGATCACGGTAACGCGAGAAATATCATTAAATTGCGAGTATAAACGACGTCCATATATTTTCTTCTTTCTTACGTTTTGTTTTTCTTACAAAATTATAACCGTTCGAGAATGAAAACACGCATTTCGCACCAACTTCTTATTAAATTGAGAAACCAGACTCGTCGTATTTCACCTAGAATTGATTCGTTGTAGACTAAATACTCTGAATCAATATCTCAGTCGTTGTACATTTTCTTTCCATAATTCAGTCTGTACAATATTTTGTTGTTTCACGTTCCCAACAAGTTGGCGAATGCGTATCTTTTATTCAAACGGGCTCTCAGTCGACGCACTTTTAATCTACTGTAAAAAGGTCCGATTTCCCTAACTTTCCTCTCCGATAAACTATTAATTTCTGTCTGCCACACTCTTTCCTTCCCTAATATGCATCAATCTTTGGACGTCGGTGTGTCCCACTCAAGACATATAATATTTATATATAAAAGTATAATCAATGATAACTTAAGCGTAAAATTAAAAACGAAAATAAATAATTTTCGGAATATTGCCAGCGTACATAGAATCTGGAAACGAACGCATCGATATGTTTCCAATTTGTTTTCTCTCCATTGCCTCATTGCTTTTGTACACTGGCAGTGTATAGAGAACGCTCTTTGCATATGCGAAACAGAAATAATAATTAATGAGAAAGCTTCGTATAAAAATATATATACATACACACATGTATATGTGTGTGTGTGTCTGTATATATCATTTGTTTAGAAATGAACGCATCTTAGGTATCGCAAGAGGACGAAATTGTTGGGGAGTGAGGGCGGAAACAGTATTACTGATGGATCGGTTTGCTTTGAGACAGCTAAACAAGCTAATAAAAATCAATTCCTCGTCTTAATTTTTTCGTTTGTTTTTCTTTTTGTTCCTTTGATTTTACTCGTGACTGTCAGTGCCGCACTTGTGCGAGGAGCGTTGCCACGTGTGACTCGTGGCACACACGGGAATCTCGCAGAAAAATGTATAAAGAACGATCTCAGCGACGTTTCAAGACACGGTAGAATTGTTGGACTACAATCCGTCGCGAAATAAGGATTTCAGCATCGTCTCGCGACTGATTGTCGTTTTATATTGATATTCAAGCAAGAAGCTTTGCGATTGTCAATCAGCCTAAGTGAAAGAACGAATTTCTAATATTTTTCTATTTTCTTTTTTTCCTTACTTTTAATATCCAAAAATGAAGTGTCGTGTCACATGATGACAGCCTGTTTATTGCACATTTAGATAAATAATTCGCGCTCTTTCACGTTGACTATTTTGTAATTGGAATTATCTCGACTGGATTCATACGCATAATTATATTGACAATGAATGTTTTGTGCAAGAACGAGTTGCGTTCGACAATTGAAAAAATATATACGGGGGATTGTTTTTACGAGGAGGCTCGAAGATTTGTATTAGTCGCACGAATAGCAGGTACTTCTTTCTCTAGTACTTTGTGCTCGGATATTGTATGAATGACCGGAGAACCTTGACTCTCTTATTTGTCACGAGATGAACAAATCTCTAATGCATAAAAATCCAATGGTCCTTTGTAATTATTCATTTTGATGTCCTATCACTGGCTACCATAAATTTCTTCATTATTCTCCTTGGTCCAATTTATAAATTCAGATTGCCGCATGTTTAATTTGTTATTGTTTCTTTTTTGTAAACTCTCGATCGATTAATACTGCCTATAAACGAATACTCAAATTCGTCGTAACGATGCTACTCATCGACTCTCTCGCTCAACGTTCTCATCAGTAGAATTATTATTACTATTATATATTTATATATTTACGTGTGTGTATGTGTGTATGTTGTGTGTTGTATTTTTACGATTGGGTCGGAGTTTTTGTCTTTGAGCGGGAGAATAGATAGTTGACTCTAGTCATACAATAATTACGTCATGGAGTTTAAGGACGACTCTATGTGTTTTGTCTCGCTACGTATCGATAGAGAAATGTATTATCGTGATAAACGGAGCACATAATAAGTCGAGTTTGATGGTTTGAGTCACTCACGACGTGTCAAACTTGGACCCAAACGTTAGTCGATTGATTGGCATCTTAGAAAAAAAAAAACAATGGACACGCGAAAAGAAAGTTGTGTACATCTATTCATATGCATACGTACGAATAACTACGAACGACAAATACAATAATTTTGATGCTTTATAGCCCAGAGAACCGAAGCCGTGGATGGGTATTCAAACATGTATTATCAATTACGTTTCAACGACGAAGAGAAAGAAAAATGAATTCCAAAGGTTTCTTTTTTGTTTTGTTTTGCTTTTTTTTCTTTTCATTAAAAACAAAAACGACAAGGACTCGAAGGTATGCGCAATCTCAGATTGTAAACGCACTTAAGCTGCCAGCCAAACACATGAGAAATTTTACATCATTATAATATAACTTTACAGAATATCATCACAGCAATTTGATGTATTTCGCTAAAGTATATTCGAAATGCAAGACCGTTCTCTCTCTCTGCCTCTATTAAGAGAGAGAGAGAGAGAGAGAAGACTAATCTCGAATTTCGAATTAATGGCAGTTTGGTAGCACTTAGTGTAGACATTGTACTGTACCGGAATTGGTACAAAAAAATGTCCCCGTGTAAAAAACGGGGTTCATCTTTTTCGACGAAGGCCTCACATTTTCTACTCCATTTTCTCGACTAATTTCACTATACCTCTCTATCTTTATCGTTATTATCATAATATAATATCTTTCACAACACGCGCAAGAAATGTCCATCATGGAATTCTTTTTCTTTTCAATAAATAATCGAATATGTCTTTGACAAGATTAAAAAAAAAGTCTCTTTTTGGACGAGCCCTTCCATAGCCCGTGTTGTCTGGGACTTTGTCGCGCGAGCACGCGCGATTGTTTTAAACGCTAGCTATAGCTAAGTCAGTGTCTCGTTACGCGATGAATGGGTAACCTAACTACGTGTGAAGAGGCAAAGAGAAATAGGAATTGCGGGGATGGGGGGGAATTGGCGAAATGATGCGAAATGTATAGGAAAAGATAATAAATTAAGATACTATTAGGGCAACGAGGAGGGAGAGGATGGGGGGGCCGACATTAATTCGTCACCGATTGTCTTGCCGAGGCGTGAATAGCGAAATCGACGAGCGGATTGCTTGGTATGGACGTGACAATTGGCCGCGAAGTACTGCTATTAAGCATCACGTTACTGCTTTGCCCTACCGCTAACGAAAGCGGTTTGCACATTAATTTTTCGACCTGCTTTATAGGTACCAATTTTATAGGCATTTCTGTTTTTAACCTGACTGGCTCCGTTACCGCGATCGTCTTCAATTGTACGCTCTTCAGAATTGGATGAACTTTCACAGTTGTCTGTGCTTGGACTTGTTGTTGCTGCTGTTGTTGTTGTTGCGGTTGTTGTTGTTGTTGCGGTTGTTGTTGTTCTTGCTGTTGTTGTTGTTGTTGTTGTTGTTGTTGTTTGGCGACGATAACGCTACTTCCCATCATGCTCGCAGGTTGTACAGGTTTCGTAATTTTATTCTCACCTATTCCTTGATTGGAAGACTCGTCATATCCAGAGTCTGACGATGAATCGCTGAATGATTTACCGAGAGGTTTTGTCGTTGTCGTTGCGATCGTCGCGTCTGCACCCGAAGAGCTTGATTCGACGCTGTGCGCTGGACTTGCAGATGCTGAACTATGAGACGGACTTGCAGATGCAGAACTGTGCGATGGACTGTTACCGAGAGCATTTGCTCGATTCTCACGTTGGATTCGTTGTCTTGTTATACAACCTAGGCAAGGTTTTATGAGAGATGGATCGACAATTACTTCACCGTAGGGACCTTTGAAAATCGTACCGCAGCAGATGATCTCTCTGGAGAATAAAGGAAAAATGACGAAGGTTGTTGATTAGTCATTTTGAAGAATTTTCACAACGGTAAATTAATTTTTGAACTGTAACTAAAATTTCAATTATGGTTGACGTTATACTTTTGGGGACGAATGGTAATAATAAACGAATAGTTGACAAATGTACCTTTTAAAATATGTCAGGTCAATCCAACCGTGAACCGCAACATTACTTTCCTCGGTGATCGTTGATTCACCGTTTAGACTTTTATCGCTAACAGCAATGTCGTCGCTACCTGCCGGACTACCGGCGCGGCTAGAACCTTTACTACCCGTACCGGCCATATATTCCTCTGTAAACAAACAACGAACAATTGACAATCGACTAACGGTGAAATTCTAGAAAAGGTATAAGACTCGTGTACTTACCGGTCAGATCGTCGCTCATAGCCGGACTCTGTTCGCGATATCGATCAGGTTTAAGATAAACATGTTTCTTTTTCATAATTTTTTCGATCTTCTCGAGATTTTCCTTCGGTTTTTTCTTGTTCTTTGACTTGAATTTCGTCAGGGACTTGATGCCTGGCCCGGCACGAGCATCGACAACCTAGAATATATCATTAAAACAAACATCGTTAGCTCAAAAACAAAGTAGAAGAAATAAAAAGTAAAATTCAATCAGGTAAAACGTGCGACGTTTATCAATAACTCACGTGTCGCCAATTTCGATTGCTGCCAGCTGGCAATTTCTTCCATCTTTTAACGAGAAGAACACAGGCGTTGCATATCTCGCCGTTACGACGTTCCTCGAGTTGAAAACACTGGATAAAGTCGTCCTCGTACTTCTTGCTATCGGTGAATCGGGAACTGCTGGATTTGGCTTTGCAAATGCAGCATCCGGTTGGTGATCGATACACCTTTGGTTTGTGAAAACTAAACATCTTGTCTCCGTTTCTCTCAACAAACTTTACTACGTACGCGCTATCTGAAAGAAAGAAATACAAGACGTTTTTCATTCAGGTGCGATAATCAAAGATCCGCGAGCGCAATAAATTTGGAGCACTATAGATTCGGAATGTTTCGGGTCGGGCCTTATGTCACGCGATAACTTTCTCCCGATTTCGATCATTCCGTCCTCGCTACAGGCGCAAAAGCGTTCTCGATACAGCGACAACGTTTTTTTTTTCCACGAGTTTAACACCCGTGCAACAAAAAACTCGCATTCCATCGACTTTTCGAACCAACGAGCACATCGATAGTGAGACAAGCTGCGAGATTTTGGCAAACAACCGAGGTGGGACTATCGTTGAAAATTATCGAAGAGTCGAAACGTTTTGTAGCATAACGACAAAAGCAAGAAAAACAAAAATATAGATAAAAACAAATGTAATAATAAAAAAGAAAGTATGGCTCTACCGGTAAATTTGGTGGGTGCCTTGGATACAAGAGATACATTGCAATGTAGGAGTAGGGGGAAAGGGCACACGCATGCATGTGGGCACGTACGCACGAGACGCACGATGGGGCGGGCAGTCGGCAGAGTTCGACGCCGCGAGAATGATCCCTCGGTAACGTTCTCTCCCCCACCTTGGAAATCCACGTTAGGCCCCTCCAACATTACAATCGTCGTTGCCACTTTGCTCGAACGGAGCAGCTGCGATACGCGCGACTCTCCTGCTACGACCCTCGACTCTATTCATAATTGAATGTCTATCGTCGTGGCGAACTTGAAATCAAAATATTGAATAAAATATATTTACATATATTGACAAAAAAAAAAAAAGATTAAATCACAAACAAAGATAAATATGTGGATGAACGAAATGGGCGATTAAGAGAATAAGAATAAAATTAAAGGGAGGAGATAATGATATTTTGAAAGAGAACAATAATAAGAAGATGCGATTGTAAACAATAGGAAGCATATGTTCCTCTTTATTCATCGCGGGATGTTTAATCGTGTATTGATCCACGCCCGGCTTCTATCGATCTACAAAAGTCTCGATAAGACTTGTGATAATAAACGAGATTCTCACCGAGGATAGAACCGTTTAACAATTTATTTTTCTCTCTCTCTCTTCTCTTGCGCTCTTTCAATAATTTTCCCCCGCAATGGTTTCCAGATTGGAAAGCGAGAAACGAGTTTCACGGTGAATTCGTCGCGAATATACTTCTCAAATAACAGAAAAACAAAATTCTATTAATAGAGGAAGAGGCCGAAAAAACGTCGGTGGTGCGGTGCAACGTGCGAACAATAATAACAACGCCGATACATAATTCGCTTGCGAGACGCGCAGCGACCTCGTCGTTTCGCTCGCGCACGCATTATTGTTGTTATTATCGTTATAATGACTCCGTGGCGAGTATTTGCGAATATTCGCGAGGGATTAATCGACGAGACGAGACCACTCTGGGTGTAATCGTAGTGGCTCGTGTGTCGTCTCGATACATTTCTCCTCCGCTCGTACCGGTCCTGCCCTCTCGCTACCACGATCTCTCTCGCTCGTTTTATATCCTTCTCGTTCTCTTCTTTTTTTATCCCTACCTCTCCTCTCTAACTCCGCGTCGTTCGTTCTTTCGCCAGGACGAACCCCCGTCCGTGAAAAACGACGTCGCTGCCGCGTTCAGGCGAACCGACGGAAAGAGCGGGGGCAAACGATCGGAGCAAGAATGTTGCGGGCGACGCACCGCATAAAAGAGGGAGATGCAAAGGGCGTGAGCGGTTCTCTCATGGTCGGTCCCACTTTTGCTCGCTCGCTTGCTCGACGTTGAACATTTTTCTCTCTCTCTCTCTCTTCGTCGCACTATCACCGTTTTCTTTTGCTCCGCAGAGGCGTGTTTACTCGAGCGATCCGGTATATCGTTTTATACGTATAAAATACATATAACGCATGTGTGTATTTAAAACGCACACACTCCAATATAGCAAAACAGGAACACAGCCAAACCGCTCGACAATATTGTTCTCCTTTTATATATCTCTTTTCTCTCCGGCTGCGCATCCGTCCACGAGATAAACACCGTTACACCTGCAAATATTATTGATGTAGCGAAAATAAAAGATAAACAACAATATGCGCAGTTTTTTTCTCTCGCACAAACCAGACATACTTGCAAACGTTTGTATGTGCCACAAGCGTGTTAATATTAATTTTGATTCGTGCGTTATTTCTTTGTCAATACTCTCTCTCTATATCTCGTTGCGGTGAAGAAAAAGTATCGAATACCTGGCAGTTGGATGTTCAAGCACCAATTCGTCGATCGGATACGCGTTAACCTTGCCCAATAGTCGTTTTTGGCGAGATAAGAGACAGAGGGAGCCTGCACAACTCGCTCGTTCCATTTATCCTCTTTCGGCCGTTGCCGTTTGTAGTTACCAAGAAATTCGCAACTTTGCTCTCTACACGCATGAGGTATGGTCGAATGAATAAAAAAATTCATGAAGAGTGAAACGATGCATCGTTGAACCCTCCTCGACGATATATTCGTATCTCTGATTACTCTCAATTATCGCTCGTGCGTTATCGGATCCGCACGGGAGTCGAGCGAGATTCTTTTTTTCTTTCTTTCTCGATCGGACAAGTGTTGCGTCGAGCACACCACGAAGTTGGCGAAATACGAGATTCCACGATGTATACATAAGACGGCTTACGACGAGAGACTTTCCCCTTTTGCAGGTTTCGATCGTTTGGACGAGAGTGCGAGCGAGAGAAAAATACACAAATCGTTGCGCAATCGTCTTTGGGGTCAGGCTTAAAGCAACGGTGTGCTTCGCCGAGGAAGTCTGTCTCTCGCTCTCTCGATGCCTGGCGCACAGCTGTTCATATCACAAATCTTCACCTAATCAAATAGTGATTAAATTTTTTTTTTGTTGAGAGATTGCATATAATGTCAGACTATTAATTATTACGTACGTGTGAATCCTCCATGGAAAAAAAAAAAATAAGCGACATAAATATACGTAAGAAAATATAATAAGTAGAAGAGGTCTTATAATTTTATGTATACCTTTTTTTTCTCGAGCATTTGCAAATATCACTTTCTTTCCTCATCATTTGCATCTTCCAAATTCCACGTAATTCCTCTCTCTCCTTTACAGTCAAAATTGTTTTCTTACTCAACGAAAACATATTCAACTCACATTACCTATACAAAATATAAGTAAAAATTCATACATTTTTTTTTCCATGGAGAATCGCCAAGTATGTTGTGAGTTTTTTTGTTTGTTTACCGTTTACCAACCATTGTAGAGCAAACACGATTGGTCCGACGCCTATACAGTGCCTCCGTATCTCGAGTCCACGCGTCTCTTCGTATTATACTTCTTTTTTTTTTTTTTGTTTACTCGTTTCTTTTTTCTCATACATGGCATCGTCGTCCCTGACACGATTACCTCGTAAACCAAACTTTCGGTCTCGTTTTCTCTCCTCCACAATGCGTCAAAGTTTCAGCGCTGTGTGTTCCAAGGAGGGCGTATAAAAACGCGAAGCGTTTCTTACTTTTTGCGCGAAGCCCAGATAAGAACATCGGGCGGCGTGCGAGATTAAGTTTTTGGCGGATAGATGAGAATCGCGTTGAGGTGGGTCAGTGTCGGCACGTCGTAGACTCTATTATCGTGTCGCACACGTCGAGCGAAAAAGACGCCCACGTTCCCGTGATTTTCATGCCAAAAAACGTTCGCCATTATACGCTTCTCTCTTGCTCTTTCTCTCTGCCTCGCGGAGAGAATTCGCTCCACGCCCCTGACACCGTTACCCAATAAACATACGACTTTCCTTTTCACTTTTACCGTTTGCGAGCCACGGGAGCTTCGGAAAACGAAAAAAAAAGCGTTTCTCGATTCGTCGCTCGGCCGGTAGGGGGACAGAAGCGATAATTGTAAATTGAAATTGGTCGGTAAGGCTGTAACGAAAGAAGTTGAAATTGAAGCACGAAGTTCTTATGACGATGCTTATGAATATCGTTTATATTGTATATATATTAATAATAATAATAATAATAATGATATTCAGGAACATCGCGATAAGAATTTATATATATGCGTATGATATGGAAGGTTATTATTGCGGTGCACTGCGAAAGCGACCGAGGCGAGCGATAGCTTATCTTGTTTTGTCTTTTTTTTTTTCGTGAAATTATACTAATATCATACATATATAAATATCGCTTTCTCTCTATAAAATTGTTTTGTCGCAACAACGTGGAGAGGTGTTCGTGTCGTTAACGTGCGACATTTTGAGCAAGATAAAGCGAGAATGATAACCAACGAAGAAGAAGAAGAGCCAGTGATCTCGTTCCCGACCTCGGTTGCACGCGTCACGCAATTCACGGAATAATATACAAAATAATAAAGGCAACAACGATAATACTAAAAATATATAGAAAGAAGGTGGAGGGAAACCATTGACAAACCCCTCGCCTCTTGCCTCTCTTATTCTCATCCACGAGAGACAACAAAAAATTCTCCGTGATTTCGGGTCGTTGACGATATTCGTAGCCGGAGAATTTTGTTTTAAAAAAAGCTGGAGAATGTTGTTTTTCGCTTCTCCCGATGCGCATTACACGATATAATGCGCGATGGTTATAAACGAGCGCGACGGATACGAGAGGGTGTGAGGTCCTCCTTCCTTCTCTCTCCTCTCTCTCTCTCTCTCTCTTGATCTCTCCCTCCATTCTCAACTGTAAGCGATCGCGATCCAAGAATAACTTTTGAAAAGTAGCGAGCACATTTAACGTGTATATGGGTGTGTATGCGCATATACGGATACCTATACGTACAGTCGTCTCTTGTTCTCATTCTCCATCCATCCGTTCTCTCTCCCAACACAATCTTTCTTTTCGGATGCAACAAACACACACACACGCATAAACGTGTGCGTCCACGACGATGTTGACGTTCTCGCGAATTTTTGTCAAACGACCCTGGTCTCGGACAACTCCCTCAGAGCTCTTTATCTGTCTTTCACGATGACGTTTGGGACTTCAAGGATCTCTTCGTCGTTCGTTCGCAATCGCGATTGCCGAGCGATTATTGTAATAGGAATTGAAAGCGATCGTACGACAAAGAATGGCTTTGGGTAGCAGTCTTCCCTCTTTCTATTCTCCTGGCTTGATGCTCTCTTTGCCAAATTTTCCTAAAATTTATATACATACATTGAATGTCAAGCATTTCGACAAATTTGTGAAACAAAATGAAATTGTAACCAGATGGATTAAAATTGTTGGCAGAGTCCTGTCACGATTTAGAGACAATAACAATTTTTTTTTATATAATTTGGGAATGAAGAAATGCGTCGCGGGCGATCGCATGTGTAACGGAGAAGAGAAACGAAAAGTAGACTAGTGGAACGACGAGGAAGCCGAATGAAAAAGGCGGGCAGACGGAGAAAGAGAGAAAAAGAGAGAAAAAAAAAATCTTTTATATACTTAGTGTAGAGGTGCTTGAGCGATCGGATAAATATATATGTATATATATATATATACACGTATATATATATATATACACGTATATGTGTGGATATGGAGGACCGGCATTCGCCGGCGAGTGTTGAGCAAAGGCAAACGTACTGCACAGTCGCTCACAAGAGCGGATAAACGACGTGAGCCCAGAGAAGGCAGCTATGGCGCGTGGCACAACACGGTCGCCGCCATGCTCGCGGCTTCCTTCCCTTCCCCATGCTCGACACGATCTCCCATCCCTCTTTTGCCCCACCACGCGTGAAGCCACTTGGGAAGAGACGTGTCGAATACAAAAAAAAAAATCTTCTCGAAAAGATGATTAAAATCGTTGATTATATCTGTCAGATTGTTTCTTATCGATTTTTTTCAATTAAGGCAAATGTCAACGATATGAAAATATGTATCGTTTACATGGCGTATTTGGGCCTATGCATCGGTGCCGAGAACCGCCGAGCAGGCGCACACATCGCCATGACAGATGAATACACGCAAACAAACACAGAGACGCGAAACGGTCGAGGGACGTGTACAGTTTGTGAGAATAATGGAACGGTTTATGAGACAAGAATTTATTTGGTACGAATTACCAGTTAATTTTGTCCATAATGATCCATAATTTGTGGATGTTTTGGCACGATTGACACGGGGAAACATTGAGACGCTTTGAAACTTTTCTACTGTCAATGTTGAAGAAAGTGCGGAGGGGGAGACAGCCGACAGCACCACTACTTGGCTAAGCTAAATATGTGTACACGAAATTTTCTATCTGCGCGTATCTCGTGCACGAGACATATATTTCTAGCGCGTCACTCCTGACATAAACTTTGACGAGACTCACCGTATATTTTATTCCACGTTGATGATTATTCGCAACGTTTCGTCAATCTTACTGACTTTTTTGGCACACGCGGTTAAAACGATGTACGTTTACGACCTTACGGCGGTAGTCACATAGGCCACAAGCTGTGAGACCGCAACTCTCGTGTGTTGTACGTTCGACAGGAGCAATGTGTGAGTAACCGCGCGTAGACGCTCACACTGGCTAACATATTTCACCGTTTTCTTTTGTTTAATCGCGCGTGACACTTTTCACGAACAACCAGAGACGCACGAGGCTCAATTGTGACACGTTAGCGCAACACTTTAACACATTTATTCTTATAAAAAGGTGGTCTTCAGCGAGGAGCTTACTGCTTACCTTTTCAATACAGGTGACGGCCAGATTTGAGAGTCCCTTTGCGCAGGCTCGTTGCGCAGGCTCTCGCTCTCGACTACTGCGCTAGTCATGCGCGCGACCGTTTACCGATGCCCGCCAATAATGGAGAAACAATTAGTTAACTAGCATTTGTCGTGATTCTACTTTCTCGATGATACTGATCGTACTTTTTTTACTTTCAATATTCAACATTCAACGCGTTAACGTGAATTATCTTTCGTGTGATAAACCAACGACTCCGGCTGCGTTTGCACGACTTCCGCTCGAAGCGTCATTCGGCACTAACCTCTACGACCCATCTGACGACCGCACGTCCGATACTTACCAATGATGACTTAATTTATAATACGAAGATTTGTTTTATGACACATATCGGACAGCCTATCTTGTAAAATTGCTGTTTGGGTCAAGATAGTATTTGTTGGGATAACGTCTGACAGATGAATGACAGAAGGTTGCGTTCGGATTATTGTTTTCACATCGACAAGATGACGAAGCGCGACACCTTCGGGTTCGTGATTGTCACAATTTATACAAAGGCCAAAGAACAAATAATATTATCGTAGTATTGTTACTCACCCCGCAAATAGAGAATACAAAGACGATGACCCCTCCGAGTTTACTTTGTGACGTCCTGGTGAAGAATAAACCGCCGTTTGCTCCTATGATATTCCTGTGAAATCAAGACCGGCGTTACTTTGTTTGACAGACGAGCGACTACACTAGGTTTGCGCAACTGTGTTTTACGGCGTAAGTCAAGTACGTGACTCTGCGTAAGACCGTCAAGTGTTGCAGGCACACAGGTGAGAACAGCTGATGGCTTTTGACGTTACTACCGCAGACGAAAGATTGTGATTAATACTGCTCGTTTACACAGTGAATATCATAATTTATTTGTAAACAGAAGGTAAAACCATCATATTGAATATGATGAGAGTGTTTGTTGGCAACTGACGTGATACGAGCGATCAAAATTTGCCAATCGAAATAGAGATATCTTTTGGTACAACACCGCATTACTTTCGCTTTAATCTTCGGTAAAAACCGGTTGATGAGCTATGGCCAGTTTTACTGGTGCTAGCAATGGCAATGGTTACAACTTTAAAGTCGTTTTGCTGGGCGAGGGTTGTGTCGGTAAGACATCGGTTGCTCTTCGTTACGTCGAGGATATGTTCAACGACAAGCACATTACCACTCTTCAGGTACAAAAAAGGGCTTCATTTTCAACAATAATTCAACAAATGGATCTTTCTTTATCATACAAAATTGACAGCGATATGCCTTTTTTCTAAAATTTGAACTGCGCCAGTGTCTGCAATTTTATTTTATTTTTCAGGCTTCGTTTCTTAAAAAAAAGTTGAATATCAATGGTAAGAGAGTAAATCTTGCAATATGGGACACAGCGGGACAGGAAAAGTTCCATGCGCTTGGGCCTATCTACTATCGAATGTCGAATGGAGCTATTTTAGTTTACGACATAACAGACGAGGATACATTCCAGAAGGTGAATTTATCATTGTTCGTTTTCCATTTCTTATTTTATACTAACAATATTTTTTCAGGTGAAGAACTGGGTGAAGGAATTGAAGAAGATGTTGGGTAGCGATATATGTCTTGCAATAGCTGGAAATAAGATTGATCTCGAAAAAGATAGGAATGTGACTGTGGAAGAAGCTGAAGAGTAAGCCCACTCCTTATATAAAACACTCAAATCCTTAACAAAAACAACAACAGTTAATTACCTATGTTTTTTCACCGGATTTGTAGATATGCGAAACAAGTCGGAGCTGTGCATTTTCACACATCGGCAAAGATGAATCAGAGTATAGAAGAGATGTTTGTCGACCTAACACGACGCATGATAGCTCATGCCGATGAAGTCGAGCAAAAAACATCATTGACAAGATCGAGTAGCACTCGACGGAACGTGGTTGTTGTTGAAGACGAGGCTGAAGAAAGCTATACAGGCAAGAGCTCGTGCTGCGGCGGTTCGTCACAAGCCTCGTAACTCGGGAGATAAACTCGCGAGTAACAAGCTTTAAATAATTATAACAAACGGCGGTCTTCTCCAGTTTCGCGGTGATGTTTGATGTACCACCGTGCTAAATATATATATATATATATATATACATACGTATATATATATATTATAAATAAGATAAAAAAGATGTATATATTAGTCCTTTTTCTATGTACCGCCGAAATGTTGCAATGTTTACCCGAAATTTCACCAGGAGTCCGTTCTTTCTCCGGTGTAGGTTGCAAACCACAAAAAAGAAAAGAACTATCGAAGAGAGATTCGTGAGAAAACATTATTAACCTGCAAAACTTTGTTTTGTACAAGTATATGTAAGAAAGAGAGAAGAAAACTTCTACATGTCATACACATGGTTTCTATATATATATACTGCCAAATGATTAAAATGTCTCGTGATTGTGTACGGTAAAACAGCACGAAAGAGAATTTGTTAAGAGAACGATTATAAAGTCGCTTGAATTAATTAATTAATTAATTAACACCGAAGCAGAGTTGATATATATGTCGATTCGTTACTACTGTGCTATACTATTACTTTTTAAGGATTATATAACTCTGTGAGTCGATAATGTACATTATAAAGCCATATTAATGTATATGTACGAATTTATAAATGGGACAATGTCTTTCGATACATAAGCCTCGGGTGACCGCAGCAGCTGTAGTGCGAGTTGGACACTTTTATGGGTTTGTGAGTTAGAAGAAGCAAGAAACAAATGATAAATGGTTTTATAGAGTTATCTACGGTGCAATAAATTTACCGCATTGACGGAACAAGAAAACGAATATGTTTCCATCATGATTTTATTCGATATATAATGCATGTACGCTATTCCAAGATGAAAAGGTACAATGTGCTATTCTATCACAGGTACATACGTGGATCATGCTCGTTGTCATAACACGGATCTTTACACATCATCCTCGTGATCGATCAATCGATCATAGATATATCGTTGTTAGCTGATCACTCACCATCGATTTACGACAAATTCCACACGTACAATAAATATAAACGTGATGATCTGCATTCCATCTCGCAATGTATCAGTTATAACATGGAATAGTTGCTTTTTTTTATACAGAATGATAGATGCAGATGTTAGTACTTTGATACAAGACGTACAAGAGATAAAAGTTTTTTAAATGCCTGCTTAATTGGTCTCTTAATCCGCATCCATCTCTACGAAAGCTTTTTTGTTTTTCTGGTTGTCTTTTATCAGGATCTCGTTTAATACTGCGCTAACGAATAGCGACAAGACGGAAAACGAAGATACTTTGCGTTCGAGGGTCCTCGGAGAGGACTGCATACTGTTTAATGTATTTCATGCCTTTCTTTTTCGTCCTTTTTCTCTTTTCGTTGAACACAATCACATTGCTATCATACCGTCCTCTGCAATTCGAACGATTAATCGTGCAGTGTACATTTTCCCGAACAGAACGGGTTCCTTCGAGTTTGTTTCGTTTAAAATCCGTTTTACGTACCTACACTACCTCAGTTATTTTGTTTTAATTCTTTTTATACACTATTAGAATATTTAGTATTTACATTATGTTAATTATAAATACAGGATATGCCGGGTAAGAGTCACACAGTAAGAAAACCCAACGTTTTACATTTTCTCTCTCTCTCTCTATCTCTCTCGTCATCGTCATTATAAATCATCGTGCTTTTTATTTTGGCCAGTGACGATATACTTATTGCGACGAAGAATGTGCGCGAACGAGGAAAAAAAAAATTGTTTCTGGAATGTTTTTTCGAGTGACGTCTATTGTTTCTCTATATTTTTATCGTTTCTAACTTCTCTCTCTCTTTCTTTCTGTGACTTCATGGACGCAAATCGGCAGCTCTAGGCTATAACATTATGGTGTGATCGACGGATCATCCTGTATGATTATAATTACAGTAGTGTTGTTTTTTTTTGTTTCCTTTTGTTATTATTTTTTCTCGATTTCGCTATATCCGTTAGTAATGCTATAAAGATTTACATTAATGGTATGACATTCTCGTTAATCTTTGGTATACAGTCAGAAATTTTCAGTATAAATATCAACACCCTCGATAAACTTGATTACTAATATAATATCAACGTTCGAATCGTTCACCAGACAAGGCGTTTTTATCTCCCTCGACGTCACAAACGCCTGTACGACGATAATAGTTTTTTTTTTTTTTTCATTTTCATTTTTTGTTTAAATATACTATTGTGCTTCGTTTGTGACTAAGTAGTTTTGTGTTGCTTTGAATCACCTAACATTTTTTTCTTTACTTTTCTCTTTTCTTTAAGAAAGTTGCAATTCCATTATCAAAGGAAGATTCAACGAGACAAGAGGTATCAGTTTGTTAGATCTGACGCGGAAATCTCGAGATGCGTTAACTCGTTACGATGATTGTTATTTATGAATTCATTGACTCGGCACAAGTTGCTATTAAAAAAAAAATATATATATATGAAGAAAACCGTTTGCACTAGCTGTTGCCGTGCAATTACGACCTCGACATAAATAGTACTTTGCCCTGGACTACTTCGTAATCGGACGGGCTAATTTAGGCCTTTGGCAAATGTAACCAACCGCTCTGTGATGAGTTGAAATTTAGATTGTTTTTTTTTTAAATAATAAATATCTTGTCTTGATACGTAAAGATGAAATCAACGAATTGATTTATGGGACCTATAGCCGAGAGTGACATACCTCTCGAGGGTGGAGATCTCACAAGATTTGGACCGAAAACCACTGCTAGATTGCTCGAAGTCATCTTGTTTAGATCGCATCTGTCCATTACCTGTAATCGCATTTGCAATTAGCATAATCAAATTAGTCTTTGAGTCTGGTAAAATAAGTAACTAACTTCGAATTAAACTTACCCTCGATAAAAATTGTACAATGTACTTCAGAAGTGTGTAATTATCCTCTGGCAATTTCTCGAGAACGAGAATTTTTACTTTGCGCGGTCGCTCGTCTTTCGAAAGTGCTGTGAAGAAATTGAGAATTTGTTGTTAATCTTATTGGTAGTTTCTCATACAAATTTTGTATGCGAGACTCCAACTTACACTGAAACTGTGTGATCTCGTCGTAGAGCTCGTAAGTCATGAGAGGCTCGTCGAGCTCGCGTAAAAATGTTTTCAGAAGAACAGCGGCAATGTGAGGGTCGCCTTGAAAATCGACAGGCTGGCCCTGATTACAACGATGCTGAAGTTCTTTGACCACTGCGACGTTCGCTGATCTACGAAATATTCCCTCTGTTTCCAGTGCTATTTGAAAACAAAGAATATGAAACTAATTAAGAATTTGTTCTTTCTTGTACATACAAAAAGATGGATGAACGAACCATCTGGGGTATCGAGAAACTGGACACACTGTCGTACGATTGGAGGTATCGGATCGCCGCCATTGTTATCTTTGATAAATTGTAGACTCGCGCCAAATTGTGTCGTGCCTATCGGTGTAGCAACGGCAACGCTCGGCGCACGATTCGCAGGTAAGTTCTTTCTATTCTTAGCCATCAACTGTTCGTCATGTCTGGAAGCGATGACACAAAACTATTATCGCGAATCGCGATGAATCAGGATACGTGATAAATCACACGATTTTCAGCTGTTCAACTTACTCGATGACTTGCTGGGGAATTATTAGTTGATCCAAATTTATGTATTGGGCCAATTCTTCGAGATAGTTCACGTACATCATTTTTCGGCCAAATTTGGCACTGGAAAAATCAAGTATCGAAGTTCAAGAATGAATTTTCATGATGCGTGTGTCATGGATGGTAGCGTTTTAATTACCTGATAGCAGGTTTGAATAATTGCCATACAATCCTGATGAAATTTGTCGGGTGCACGAGATAAAGTGCTTTTAAGTTTTTCTTGTATTTCCTGTCGAATGCCTTGTAAGCCTGCCACAGCCATGATAATGGTGGCTTGTTTTTCGATGTAAGGCCATGGTGAAAGTAAACTAAGCTATAATCTTGCTCAACAAATGTGTCCAACGTGTGAGTGAGATATCTGTAAAATCATGCTAATGGTTTATTGTACGGGCACGATTTGCAATTTACATTGCAAATTCAGGTACGTGACGCACAATTATGATAAAATGACGAACCTCAAGAGCTTGGCGTGATTAAAGACTTCCTTCCCGACTGGCGGAAGTTTGCACGCCGATACGACGATAACTTTACGCCCGGCACTGTCATCACCCACGACCTCGACGATACCGAGTCTCGAAATGTCGAGGTAATCCTCCTCGTCGGCCAGTTCCTCGTCAAGAGCTGCTAGATCATCAGCTGTTGGAATATAAACGCGATACTCTTTTATACCAATTATATTTTCAATTATCCATAGCGGACAATTTTTTCTATATCACAGGACATTATTGTTACAATAAACTGAACTTATTCACTCATTTATTTTGCGAGTATGTTCTATAGCTTTGAACTATTTGAAGGTACAACCTGACATTTAGGGTCTCTTTTATGGAACATAAAGGTCACTCACCAGTTTCTATAACAGGAGCATCGACAAGCGCTTCTTCAAAGTTCTCCTCTATCGTTCCATCGCTCACCGGACTTTCTAGGTAATCTATACCAATTCCGGTACCACCTATACTGAGATCGAGCTTTTCTTCTAAGAGACGCGTTGCTGAAAAATTGATAAGATAAATATCTAAAGTGTCTAACATTTCCTAGATTATATATTGTAATCGTTATATCTTTCCCTACCATTGTTTGTGGTTGCCTGTAATTCTGTGTCATCGAATTCCAAATTTGGTTCATAGTCGTGGTAATCCGAGAGACTTGGATAGGGATCTTCCGATTCATTGTTTACCCCTATAAAAGAATAATAATACAAATATTATAAATATACTGATGTAAGAATGTTAAATGTTTTAAAGGTAATATATAATATGAAATATCAAAAATCTAAAATGGTCAGAATTCCTTACTGTACGCTGTAATCATTATATGGAAGGGCTTGAAAGGTGTGCCCACAATATCTATCACTCCCACGATATTTGTGTGGGCTATGGTATTTGAGAATAAGAACTAAATATTACCACATATGGTCAAAAATTTTCTGAAATATTCTTGATTTCTGATACGTTATTCTCTGAATCCTGGGTATTAAGTAAACATTTCACTACTTCACTTTAGATTTATATTTCAAGTCGAATTTGTACAATTGTTACGCGAATATGAAAGAAATATTCTGTATAACGGAGCAAATAAATATTTCACCTAATAAGATGACATTTTTGAAGATGATGTATGCATCTGTACATTAGGCTCATTGTTTATAAAGTTTTCGACGCAACAGAATATCGATAAATTCGTGCCATACGATAAGAAACGTTTATGTTGATGCATCGACGAGTGCCAACTATAAAGATTTTCATTTCGTCCCATGTCGATGATCGTTGGACGATTTATCGTTCCGGTAAAAAAATATTCGTTACGAGCATCGATACAAATACAAAGTCTAAGGCGTATATCGTCTTACCTGTCAAAGCTCGAGCTGGACTAGGCGACAGTTGATAATCCGCTTCCATTTTTCCAGCTAATCCACGACGTTACGAAAAGCCAAAAGGATGTTCAGGCTTCCGGTGGGCAAAAAAATAACCTCAATGTGACACAAGTATCCTCAGTGTCTTATTGTACTTTTCCTACGAAACGACATTATAAGTCGCGAGAGAACACAACGTTAATTATTGAATGACGACGGAGAGCGACAGACGCAGACTCACGTCACGCTTTCATCTGCGCTGGCCTCTGGCCACAAACAGCAGCACGTCAACTGGTCAACCAACTCCTCCCTTCTGCCGCGTAGAGGGGGCGTCGATCACTTTTTCCATTCGATTAATCGATATGAATATCGATATTGGTATCGATATCTCGCATCAACCCGGAAATAGGCGCACTCTAGCGATGGCAAGTGGTTCTTGAAATTGCCATTACCAACCGACAAGTGCATAATTTGACGTCTCTCGAATACTTGATTAAAAATAGTCTCTTGAATATTTTCTTTCATAGTTCTGTGTGTTTAAATGTACCAACAATATTTATCAAATTGCAGTATTAACTTTATGACAGTGACATTGATTAACGTTGAATTAAGGAACATTTAGGATAATACTTTTCATATCTACATAACACAAAATATTGTTTAATTGTGTATTATCAAAGCATTTATTAAATTCAGCGAAATAATGAGGCAACTAAAGCCACGGGGTTAGCCTAACGTTGAATCGCTAATTCGCTGTTATATTATAAAGTATAATTACATTCTTACACCTTGCGCTCTTCACTTTTTCTACGATATTTGTATATGTACATGATTATACAAAGTTTATATATACAAACACGCACTCACAATATATATATATATATATATTTAGTTGATATACTGAGTGTTACCCACTCTCACCTAAAAATTCAATTCTTTTCTTGCGCTTACTTCCAATTCTGAACTGTGTTCTAGTTCGTGTATAATAAATACTTGAGTGTACGACATAGGCGTCAATGAATCGCTTCTCGAAGAAGCCTTTATTCGTAACGACTTGTTACATATTTTATTATTATTATTATTGGCAGAAGTCTATTGAAACAAATCTCCTGTGTCTGAGGACTAGTTTTGGCTATATTACAGTATACATTGCGAGATGAAATTGATTCAACCTTTCTTTTTTACGTGGTTACGAGTTCGAGGCAATACTCGCAAAAAAATGTCGAACTTTAGCGATACGTCGTGCAGGCTCTGAGAGACAATCGTTCGGAACAATTTCTTTTTTTGAACGCGTTCTCAATTCCAAGCTTTTTTCAGGCACATATGATGATCCGATAGACCGATGAAAAGAGCAAAGCTTTGTTTTTGTTGTAAATATCGTATTTTGAGTCGTGAAGGTTTTTCTTTGTTGTGTTAAATTGCATTGCACTTGTGCTGGAGGCTTCCCAATGTTATTCGGGCAAGCTATTGCAGAAAATTGTCATTTTAATCCCTCTACCGCTCTCTTTGTCTCTGTCGCAAATTTTTAGAGTAATGGAGTTGAGACTTGTCTCCCAAGTTATTTCTACAAGGAAAACGATATATATAATTGCCATGATTGTTCGATGTGAATTCCTTCGGTATAATACTAAACAATTGTCAGTGTTCACTGCACAAATTCATCCCTAAATCCATCTGCATTTCTCATTATTCATTATTTTTCTAGCCGCGAGTTTACATATCACGTCTGGTTTATCTTTCTCTTTTTCACGCACGAAATTCTATACATCCTGACTCTATCGTAGCATCGCAATAGCTGATACTTATATATCCAGAGTCTCAATCTTCTCGTTAGGCGAACATAAAAAATAGATTGGTACACCCACTTTATCAGTTTATAAAATATACATATCACGCATCTTTGTCTCTTGATTTTTTCATCTCTTCTTTCTCTTCGCTTCTCATAATATCGTTCCTTTGAAAAATATTTCTTTATCTCGCCCTCACTTTTCACGACCGCATTTAATTTCGAACACTGTAAAATTCGCATCACCCATTGGAAAATTAAATATACTTGTATAATACGACGCGCATGCAAACGCGTTCGAAGGGCAGATTTTTCTTTTTTACGTTAATAAAAATTGTACAGTATATCACTGTATGATTGGACACAGCTCAAATCCTCTCGAAAGACAAAAATTCCTTATCACCGCGTTTCGTGACGCTTATCAGAAGCTCCAGAGTTTTGGTCCTCCCTGTTTTTCTTTTCTCATTAATCTGCTTGTTGAAATTCATCAACACGTAAGTGGCAAAGTCTCTCGGAGGCCACATGTACTTTCTTTTACCTTGCAGTCATGACGCTCATCAAGTTCTCTGTATGCAACAATGGGTGTGTAAATCTAGCGGGCATTTTATACAGAATATTTTGGACCGGATTTGTTGATGGGCGTCAGTCTTAAGCCCTTAGCCCGCATTTGTGCCTCGAGGTCTCGATCTTCAATTCTGTATCTGAAAAGAAAAGATCTAAATTTAGTATTTTCATGAGTTTTTGAAGAAAAAAGAAAGCTAAGGCATTCGAATGATTGTTATCAAATTCAGCACACGTACAACGAGAATTTGCAAATGCAAGGATAACAAGCTGATTATACTGACTAATAATTGTTTTTAAAATAATAGGCTTCGCACAATGGGATACAAATATTTTTCATTCGTTTCCTCATACAATCAATCGTTCAGATAAACTTTATGCGTGTTATCGGTATAGTCGAGTGTTTAACTAAGCGCAGTCTTACCGATTTTATTTTCAAGTGAACTGCACGCGGAGGTGCATAATTAAGCGAAGCCGTGCTGTGATCCTATTACCCTCTGCCCAATGTCTATATAACATTCTGTGATTTTTCTCTCTTTCTTTCGGGTATATCTCTAATTTTCATGTGTATTAATGTCTTTTTTTTCGTGATGGATTAATATATATTTATTGATATATATGTATAGTTCTTTTTTCTGTATGCCGAGCTGTTACTGGGGAGCGAGAAGAACCCATTAAAGATTTAGCGAAGCTGATGTGAAAGTCCCGAAAATTATTATTCTCATTGAAAATCACGATTTTAATGTTGCCATTTCTGTTTCTACAAGGCAGTTGAGTAATTTTGTTTTAACGCTTTTTCAATATTCTACGCATTATATATAATATTATCTACAAAATAGGCTATAGAAAAAATATATCTGTAAACTATAACGATATGTGGCATGCTTCAACAAAACTGCAATAGCAATAATTTATAAATAGAAATCTGTAAAGGCGCATGCCAGAAAGGCGACAGAACAGAATCATACTCTAGAAGATGTAAATAAAAAGATGCCTGAGAAGCATGCAAATCTACGTATCTCATGAAAATAAGCGAATCACAAGTACGAACAGAAAATAAATAATTGAAATAGTCTCCTCCTTTCGCTTCGTGTCTAATTGTAGGTCAAAAATGCAAATAGATCGTTCCTCAAAGCCAGAAGATGCTCCATTACGTACAGCGAGAACGAATATGCGATAAATAATGCAAACAGTGCAAAGAGCAGAGACGATAAGGTTGTGTCGGATTTTGGGTTGGGAGAGGAATAATTGTTAATCAAGTATCGAGGTGAATTGGCAGACATAGTTGTGAGTGCACTGAGTGTCGGGCACGAGGATCTACGCCACCTTTGTTGCTCCTCCTCCAGCAGTGATATCAGCGAGTCACGTTTAGCAACAATTTCCAACATTTCAGTCAAGATCTCGCTCTCTTTTTTCACATCGGCATTCGTCTTTTTGTGATCTAGAACGAAGATTGATGATTCTCAAAAATTCTCGTCATAATTTTCATCATTTTTATCGTTTAACGAGCATACTTTGTTTGTATATTCTCGAATTTAGAATTGAAGTAAATTTAATTAGAATTAAAACAATCGTACCGTCGTCTGCCAATCGTTCACGCAATTCCTGCTGTAATCTATCGTGACGATCCTCCAATTGTACCTCTTGAGCTCGTACCAATAATTCTTTTTCGTATCTTCGCAATTCCGTACGTTCCCTCATGAGATCGAACCACTCTCGTAGCAAATCTGCTTCTTCACGATCCGAACATTCTGTAGCAATAATATTTTTGTTACTCAGTAATTTATTATTCGCTCATGTTTTTATATACTTGCACATCTTTCTTTACCTCCTTCGCCATGCAGCGCTTTCTCCACACTAACACCTCTGCTCTCTAGTTCTTTCTGCTTAACTTCTGTTTCCTCCAGCTTTCTCTGTATCTCTTGTGCCATTCGTAATCTGATTAATACAACAAAAAACATTTGTATCAAAATGCTTGTTAATTATTTTTTTTTCTATGTGTTCCAAGCAATTTTGTTAATTCATTTTCAATTTACCTTTTAAGTTGAGCCTGCCTCGCAGCTCTCTTTGCAGTCTTCGCTTTTCTTGGTATACTGCTACAAGAACCATCGCCAACATTCGTTTTGTTCATCTGGGAGGTCGACAGTGCCGTCGTTTTGGAATCCTCGTCCGACAAACTATCATCTGTTCGATGCAAAATAGTTTTTGTCTTTCAACCACCCTTTCCCCAAATCGTTGCACAATCACCAAACATGCAGTTTCCATAGATCCCTATCAAATCATCCCTCGAGAGTACAATACAAACTATTTAAATTCTCACCTGAAACGTGAGTAGCCACGAGGTCGTAATTTAACGGTGGTGGAGGAATCGGTGGCAAATTCTCAGTCAAGAAATTTCCAACTAACATTCCCTCGCAAACACTTCTCGGTCTTGCCTCAGTCTGTGGTATTTTGTCCATCTAAAAAAATACACGAATTTCATTCAAGAATACATTGGAAATGTGATTTTGCCACAGATATAGAAAAAAAAAGGAAAAAAAATCTCAGGCTCGGTACGCTGGAAAAACAAAAGCAAATAAACTCAAGTTAATACATCTCCAAATACATTTTATCGTAGTGATAAAAGTCAAATAACACTGAAAACAAAAAATTAACGGCGCTACTGAAATTATTCTTGTTAGTGTATAAAAGTCTAGAAGGATACGTCCTAATTTACTAAAAGCTACGACATTGGTACACTACAAAATAATGGGTTACCAGAGAAATAAAAACTAACTGATACCTGGAATAAACTACAGCGAAAAGAAGAAGTACCGGGGATAAAGTATAAAAGTAACATTGGGACTATCATTGATCTACTTAGTATGGACGTTGCTTACATCTGACCCTTCCGAATATGATTTATACAACTGAAACATGTCGAAAAAGAGACAGCCGGTTAGACAACCGAGTCGCAAATGCCGTACATGAATGTTTCAAATTTTAATATCAACATTTTCGAAGATTAAATTTTTGGAACGAAATTTTCATGTAACCGTGCCAAAAGTTCAATCTACATTGCCCAATTCTCTCTTTACGTGTAAATACACGTATTGATTGTAAACTTTCGATATTTTATATCAAGAATGATTACCTTTCCCTTATCCTTGCCCTTTGTGTTGATCCGGAACATGGAGACTTTCTCCTTTTGACTCGGTGGCGATGGAGTAGTGTCCTTCTTCTTGAAGAAATCCGAAACAGCTTTGATAATACTCTTCCGTCTCTCAGGATCTTTGGGAGGTTTTTTCTTCTCCCTTTTTACTACAACGTCGTTCTCCGGTTTGTTCGATACTCCAGCTCTTAGTAGCTCATCCATTGATTTTGCATTACCAGCTGGTAGTGGTTCGAAGATCATTTTTTTCGAAAGAGCCTTCATGTTGTCCGTGCTCTTGCTGGTTTGCAACTTATTCGTCGACCGGCTGAAACTGAAACTGTAGTGTCTCGTCTTGACTTCCGGTACCATATCATCCTCGGTGCGTCGCTTCTCTTCCATCGACAATTGTCGACGCGCAGCTTTCATTCGCAATTCTTTAATTCTATCCTCGGGACTCAGACCAAGATCCTCGTCGCTCTTCAGTCTCGCGCGTTCCCGAGCTTCTTGCTTTGCTTTCTCGGCAGTTCTTCGAGCTTCCTCGTGCTTCAGTCTGGGAGGTGCTACAGGAGTTTTAAAAACATCGTCGTATGTCTCTCGACTCGTCGTACTTCCCGGTCTCGATGAAGTTGAGAGCAAAGTGCTCTCTGTATCGTATCGTTCCTGAGATTGACTTCTAAATGTTGATAACGGACTGAGATTGGTCGAGCTGTTGCCCAAACTTGAAACTGGCGTATCCATAATCTTTCTGGCCTCGGCAAAGGTCGTACGAACTGGACTGTTGACCGGTGATATTATCGAAGTAGGAACGAAGCTGAAAGGTGCCGGTGAACAGGGAACCGGACTAGGCACGTTGGAGAACATTGTCGTGGTCGAAGTGAACGAGGAAGTCCTCGCGGCTCTTCTCGCTTTTTTCTCAGCAGATTTTTGCTTATTAGCTTCCAACTTGTCCATCAAAAGATCCTGTATCAGAGTCTTTTGTTTCGTTCTCTCGCGCGTTATTTCTTCTAGCTTTCTAGAGGTCGCTGGTGAATTGAAGACCTCGTTGCTAGCCAAAGATTCTTGCTGAGATTTGATCTCCTCGGAAATCATCTCCGCACTGCATTTGGCTTGTGGCGAACTCTTGGAATTCTTTCTCTTCGATTTTCTGATGTCTATGGAATCTTTGGCGTTGCTGAACTCGGCTATTCGCGACTGAAGACGCTTCACGTACTCGAGATAGTCCGGATTATTGACGTCGTTAACGGATTTCGAAATCTCCTCGTTTCGCTCGATCGGAATATTTCGTGTCATTATAAGGGTCGTTTGGGGATTCACGGGACTCGCAAGGACCGTTATAATTTCACTCGTCGTCGTATCCTCGGTTGGCTCGATGACGAGTAAACTATCCTCCTCCATGGATTGAAATAATTCACGATTAACAGCTTCGTTCACATGTTCCTCGTCTTTGTCCGACTTGCCGAGATTCATTGTCATCACGGGCTTCAAGCTTCGATCTTCCTGCGACGGAAAGACTACGGACTTCTTCGCGCTACCGTTTAATCTCTCTCTTACGTCTTCCATTGTAACAGGATTGATTTCAATAACGTTTTCGTCGTAACGCTCATCATCGTCGGAGCAATATTCATTTTCCATCTCGGCTTGTGCTATTGGAGCGTCGACCAACGGTCTCATTTCCGGTCTCACAGGAATTGCCGGGGTGCTGATATTAACGAATTCGACATAGCCACGATTTTTCAGTAGCGAGACATTCGTCGCGTCTCGAAGACTGTCGTCAAGAAGCGATTCGTTATCCGTGTCCATGTAGTCGATATTTTCACCGTTGGCAAGAAGCTTTGAGGTATCATTGCTCGGTGCACCAAGTGTACGATCGGGTCTTATGGAATCAATATCGATATCCGTAAGATCCTCTTCTTTCGCCATTTTCGGGGCAGCGGCTGATAGTTTCTGTTCGCCTTTTCCTCTGTGTTTTCTGACGGTTATAAATTCGGGGTTTATATTGAACTCAACGTCACGCAGATCATCGGCCACCATCCCCTCGCCGTCTCTTGCCCATTCGGAAAATTCCGTTTCCGTTAGAGCTGCCGTCGTGACATCATTTTCCATCGAGTCATCGTGCTTGTTCGATGTGCTCGATGTTGGACTGCTACACGCGCTCTTTGCGTTACTGGTTTCGTTGAGTATCAACTTTTTCATGTTGTTGTTGACCGTCTCAAGTTCCGACGCCGCAGGATCTTTATTCACCGGACTCGTCGGAACGTTGGACACAGTTTCTTCACGAACATCGATAAATTCGATGGAGTCAGGCTCGAAATTTGTTGCAGTCTCATCGCGCATCGTTTGCTTGTCGAGAAGTAAATCGCTGTGCATCTGGAGCTTGGGAGATGAGAGATTCGTTGGGAAAGATTGCTTTTTAACTTTTGCCTTGGAATCGTCAGACTCGCTCGACGATAATGAATCGCTATCTATCTCGGAATCCTCGCTACTCCTTTGATTGTCGACTTGCTGCTCTTGAGCGTTTATATTCCAATCTCTCTCCGGAACTGCTATGGAAGTTTCTTGCACTGGACTTCTTGGTTTACAAAATTCATTTCCAGCTTCAATTATACCAATTTCCGGAACTTTTTCGCTTCCGGGAGATTTGACTTTTTCATCAGACACTTTCTTTCCCTCGACAAGTCCTTCAGATTTTTCATCTCTCGTACTTTCCGGTCGAAGTATGTTTGGTTCCGTTTTGGACTTGAGGATGTTCGTCTCCTTGACCAAGTCTGGCAGTTGAACCTTCGAGATTGTCGGAAACGCCTTAAGATCCCTTGAAATTTGTTTTTTTGGTGAAGCCTCGTAGACAGGAAATACCTTGAGAGGAGTTGCCGTGAAGATTCCACATGGCGAGATTGGCGACAGTTGGGTATTGCCTGTTCGAAGTTTATTGTTCCCTTCTAAAAATGCCTGCATGGTCGGACTTGGCTCTGGAGCAGGATTCAATAATTTCTGGTGCTGCGATATCGCATCTGACAAATTTCTTAGCCTCGTGTCGACGTTCGATGTCGAGCCAGATTTCATAACCGTACCACCTAGTACAGAACCTCCCAGCAAATACCGTTTTTTCAATTCCAAGGACAACTTTGATGCTATTCCCTCAGTCGAGTGAGTCCGATTGAGCAGATAATCACCTTTTCGTGGATTGACCAAAGGACTTGGACTCGCAATGTTTACGTTTGTTCTTAACGGATTTTCCTTCAATTTTTCACGGGCCAACGCTTTCTCGACATTCTCTTTAGTAGTATCTAACTTTGAGAACTGCAGCTTCACTCCAGATTCCTTCGTCTGCTTCAGGTTTCCGTTTACCGATGGTATAACGCGACTTTTGATCTGAACCTTTCTCGCCTCGGCCCACTGACCACGATTCTTCTTTGATTGACCATCGTTCGTCGTTAACTCCGGGATCTCGTGCTGCGTCGGTGTCGTTCCATCATGCTCAAATTCTGAATCCGTTGATATCTCCGTCGCTGAATTCTCCTGACTGTCCTCGGACGAGTCGTTATCCGATGCAACCTGTGAAATATTATATTTAAGGTTGAATTAAATTTGACATTTTTCCTATCCACATTTGTTGGTGCAAATCGTGTGAGAATCGTTACGGATAAAAAAGGCAAAAAAAAAAAACCTTCTCACATCTTTATTAGTAACACTAGGGGAGCGAGAAATGTGTGAGACATATTAATAAAGTACATTTTTTGTTTGTTGGTAGTTGGCTGGCGACAATGAGAACACGATGCAACAATCAGTCAGTAGATTTAAAAAAATACTCTTTTGTTTTGTTTGTATTTGTGAGATACGTAAGCACTTGGGAGATAAATGGATTAATCGGTTTGAGTGACTGGTTAGTCGAATATATTAGATCAACAGCACGCCATTCCTATAGCTGAAAATCATTACCTTGTTTCATTTTCTTTGCGTTTTGTGTTCTTAGATTCTTTTATGAATGGCCTGTGTGGGTTGTTTGTACACATACACAGACATATTTATGTATATATATATATGTATAAATATATACATCACCACCAGCCATGTTATTGTCTCGTGATACTTTATTAAATATATCTCACACAATCTCTCGCTATATGAAAAAAAAAAGAATTGTATTTTCTAATTCGAGAACATGTGCAAAGAACGAACCTCTTGGCGCTTCTCTCTTATTCATTTTTTCACGTATATAAATTCACAAAAGTCTTATCGATTTGTTGCGTTATGCATTTAAATGAGTATTAGACAGAAAGAAAAACGCAATGAATGTTTCTTATGATATGATGCATTTGTCTTTCTTATTTGTTTTTTCAAATTTAGAGGAGGCTACCGATTTACTAGAACCGTGAACTTCCGTTTTCATTGTCAGCGATTTCAAAGGATTCGAGTGCTTCTTTGACTCGTTCGCGAGTTTTTGCGTGGAAGATTCGGGGGTTTTTAAGTTTTCTTGGACAGTGCCTGACGTGATTACCGTGTCGGATTTTTGAGACGGCGAATCGATGGTTCTAGACTCGTTTGTCCCGTGAGCTTCGTTCGTTTTTATCGTCACTTTAGCATCTGATCTTCGCCTTCGTGGAATCTCTGGGCTTATTGGTTTTGGAATTTCTCGACTCTCGAAGAATGTGTCGTGGGAATTACGCTTTCGTTCCGGTCTTCTTGGAATTGTTGCAGTGGCTGGTGGAGTAATGATTTCTTTTGCGACTATAGTTATTTTTACAATGGGTTTTTGGGTGGAAAGAGCAGATGGTTCTTTTAGCTCTGGAGGATAAAGTACTGTCTCATCTTTGGATGATTTGTTTGGCTTTTGCTCCAACAATTCTTTTGGGCTTTCTGTAAGTTCCTTCCTTGATACGTCTTTCAATTCGTCACTAGATTTGTCCTTCGGTCCTTCGTTTAACTTTTTATTTAGTTCTTCATTGAGATTTTCCTCCACCTTCTTGTTGAGGTATTCGTTTATATCTTCACGTAGGTTTTCCTTGAGCTCTTCATTAGGAACTTCTCTGGATTCTTCATTCCTCTTTTCCTTCACTGCTTCTTTAACAACTTCCTTGGATTCTTCATTCACCGTTTCCTTTAAATCTTCTTTAAGAACTTCCTTGGATTCTTCATTCACCGTTTCCTTTAAGTCTTCTTTAGGAACTTCCTTGGGTTCTTCATTCCTCTTTTCCTCCAACTCTTCCTGAGATTTTTCTGTCGCTTTAACCTCCTTCATTTTTTCAAAAGAATCGCTTCGAACCTCCAAGTCTCTAAACTCCTCATCAACATGACTCATAGAATTCCTTCGCCCTACAGTATTCGCAGTTTCCGCCATTTGATCATGGCCTTGAGAACTTCGACGTTCAAAATATTTCATGAGATCTTTGGATTCAACTTTGTCGGACATCTGAGATTTAATACCGAACGGAATTATCGGTACTTCCGGATATTCTTCGTCCTCTTTAGACTCCTCATCTTGGACACGATCCACTTTACCCACTCCCGCCGAATTTTTCATACTGTTGAAGTATTCGCTGACCTTCGAACGAGCAGTCTCACCCGACAATGGGCGTAGCTCGACCATTCTCTCTTTCCTCTTCGCCCTTCGCAATTTCAGCTCTTGCCTTAGATTGCTGAAAGCGTCTTGTCCATTCTCATTAACTGGTTCTTTATTCGTTGGTGGGGTTATCGAAACAGTTGGAATTTTCGCAGCTTCGCATTTTCGATTGTTAGTCGTTGTTTTCTCAGACTTGCTCGTCTGTCTCACGAGTTTGGGCGACGAGGTAATCAAATCAGGCAAATTGTCAACATTAATTTTGAGATTATCAACCACGCTGGCTAAAAGTATTTCTTTCGGGACGTCTATTTCACCGTTTCCAGTCGCATTGGAAACCGTATCTGGACGATCAGATTGAAGATTATTACTCGCTGAGATTGAATATGAGATTGAATCAGGTGTACTAGAATCGAGATCAACGTATTCTAAATGCGATATGCTATCATCGTCACTACTTTTACTAACACGCAGTTCCTCCTGTAAATTTTTACCACCGATCGTTACTTCCGGCTCGTCGTTATCGGCGGACATACGCGATTCTTGTTTTTCTATATTTAAAACGTTCGATTCATCGTTACCGTCACTCACGTCTCTCACAATAGATACCGACGTATCAGCAATATTCATCATAGCCTCGTCTACTCTACTCTCTAAATCAATCACTATATCATCGCCATTGATCAGCGTGCTCGTGTCATTCGAATTTAAACAGTCTACATTATCGTCTTGTTGAGAATTTTTCACCTCGGTCTCCGAACCAGTGTCCGTGTCGGAACTTCTCGGTGGTACCTTCAGCCAGACCTCTTGCTTCCTCAGTTCACGTGCACGTACGTCCTCCTCGTCTTCCGTAGCGGTGCCACTCTCTTCGTCTAGACGCAAATTTTTAACAAGGTCTGAAGTCTGCTACACGCCAAGATCATAAGAGATCGAACTCGTCTGAGAATATATACCGTTCGACGCAGGCGTGTTTTTCTTCTTTTTTCTTTTTCTTTTTTTTTTTAACACGCTGTCTGTCTCGTTATTGTGAAAAGTATGACCCACCTTCGCTCGTATATTCGTCGCTGGAGTCCTCGTACTCGTTGCTACCAGTGTCCGAGTGTCCTGTAGATGCGTGGGCATGGGAATAACGCAGGGTCCAATTTTTCGCCAATTCTATCGTTCCTTCGGTGGTCAGAGGCTGATCCATTGCTTCCTCGTAAACTTCGTTGTCCTCATCCGAATCGCTATTGTGGGTAAATAAAATTTGATTATGATTTTAGTAATGCAGAAGAATAGAATTATGGAAAATGCATAGGCTTGTGCACGAACCTCATGTCAGAAATGTCGTCACTGGAGCCCATTTCAGCAGCTGATGCACCGAAATTTCGATCCGTCCATTCGTCCTCGTCCATTTGACTCTGGGCCTCCTCAGCATCCGACATTCCCGCTAGATTCTCGAATTCTATTCTCTCGGGTGTTTGACCACGGTCCAGTAGATCCAGCCCAGCGACTCCCTCGAGAGGTGTTTTTGCCTAACACACATTAATGAAAGTGTAATTATTGTAAGTCTCACTTTAATGACATTTTTTTTGTAAATTTAGCAGAAAAATTAACGAAATTGTGTACCTTGTCTAATGCTTGCTTTTTCGGTAACGATGATTCTGGTATGTTCTCCTTATTCAACAACGGTATCTTTTTCTTTTCTATTCGTGCCTTTATAGTGCCAGGTAGGCCAAAATGTTGGGTACAATAAAAACGTCCGCCGTCCTTGTCTCTGTCGAATGTGTGATTTCCTGCAAGAAAAAGAACAAAAAAAACAATGAGTATTTGATCGTTCGGTCACACTTTCATTATCACGATATGGCAATGCCAACCTATTCTTAGTGAAGTAGAGCAATATTCGCAGCGGAAGCAACCACGATGAAAGAATTTGCCCTCGGTACTCATTCTCTCCATTAAGTAAACTCGTTTATCACAAAAATGGCACAGCTCCGAACCTCCCTGTGTCGGTAGTGTTATTGCTGCTTTAGAATTCTAGAAAAAAAATAACGTCCAAAGCGTGAAAGCATCTGTGTCACTACAATTTTTCTGATTTATTCGGTATTCAGACTCAAGGGTTCAAAGTCAGCGGTACGTCACACACTCCAATTACAAAAAAAAAAGACAAGACGAAACGATAACGGTTGCCACATTTACGTTAGAGCAAAGAAATTATATGAACTATAATTTCTTAGATTATTATTCGTACGAGAGGTGAACAGCGTTGCTAGGAACTTTTACGAATCATGCACGAATCGCGTATTTACACGGTAGTTCGAAGAAAAGAAAATCAAAGTTTCGTGTTCTAGGCCCTCTGCTGACTTCTTTGCCCCTGGATCAAAATTTTCTTTTCCATCTCGGAAGAAGAAGAAGCAAGCACGTCGAAATATTTACCGATCTCTGAACTTTGGGCTCGTTGTCCTGGCTCTTGTTGGCAAATTGCTCAGCCATTGCCGATACTTTATTGTGACCAAGGACGTTACCCTCTTTGATCTTCCGATCGATATCCTTGAGGGTGTTATCAATATCGGCGTACTTACTGTCCGTTTGATTAGGATCACGACCCTTCTTCTCCATCTTGATCTGCCGAGCTAGAAACTGAAGGAAGCATATAGAGACCTGAAGAGGATTTGATTGTACCCTAATAATTGAAAAAGTATTGCCAACCTGCTCGCGACTCCATTTTGGGACTTTTTCGACTCTCTCCTGTCTCGTACCTCGTCCCATCTTATTCTCCTCTATCTTTTTCTCGATTTCTTTAACGTTCCAGTCGGTTTTCTCGATTTTACCTTCATCATTGAAATTATTCAAATTACAAATTAATCATAAAAATTGTAATTTGTATTTAGCTTATTAAGAAACCTAAATTTGTCATAGCTTCAATAAACTCGATATACATACCAATAGCACGTAAAAGATCCCTTGGCTTTTTATCAGTGGCAGCGGTACCTCTCAATTTATCCTCAATGTCTTTTATTCGCCCAGAAAAACCATCATCAATGCTGCCCCGATGATGTCCAGCGTGTAACTTTGGTTCTCTGTCCTAAAAAAAATACCTCAAGTCCATATTACTCGCTCTTAAAGAACAATAATCTCTGTTCTACATCGCAGAACTATCTTCCAACGATCTGCCCTTTTTTTTTTATCATGGACAAAATTCTTGTGAATCGCGGATATGATTATTTTTAGCAGCGACAAAGCAGTTAGTTATTAGACTGCTAAGAACTCGTCGAGCGGTGCAATGTTTGTTGTGAGTTGTTTTTTTTCGTGATTATCTGTTATGTCAAAACGTTAACAAAATTTCATAAGCATATTATCGAGTTGTTGCCGAATATTGGTTTGTTTTAATAATAATAACAATCACACACACGTTAATTTCGAGCTGTGCGACCGTTCTAAAATCGGGTCGATCTAGTATTGTCTACGATAACAAAATACTAGAATGATTCGTCTAGCTATCCTTTTCGTGTACAGAGCGACACGATTCTTTTTGTTATACTTGAAGAAAAATAAAGCGACGTTACAGATATATATTGTATATTTATATATCACGCACCACACTATGTTTCAACTTGGGGTAATTGCAATCTTACTGGATAAAGTATTTTCTGCTCGAGTTCTTTCACTCTATCCTTGAAGTCGGGCGCCGTTTGACGATACAAGAATATCGAGTAATCCTCGAAAGGCTCGTCCTTTTCGCGCTTCGCGTTAGCAGCGAGCATCTGTATGCTCTTATAGAACTGTTGAGTTGCCATTTTACGAAGATACTGACGCTTCCTCATGCGATCGACGCGATTCTTTTCAATGTCTTCGAGTCTCTTTTGCCTCTCCTCCTTTAGGATTAATGTATACAGATAGATTTTTTTCCTTTTTTTATCTTGTTGTTTGTTTTGTTTCGCCTGATACAATTTATGCTCGAGCATAAGCGCGATTCCGCTTTCTAAATTGTTTTGTTTTTTTTTTCTAATTTCTGCACTTTCGTCAATATACGTATATTTTCGTTTAACAAATATTTTTACGACAATAACTTGGCCAATTCTGATGTTGCGAGAACTGCTGAGAGCGTGTGTGATCGAAACATTGTTTTTTTTTGTTCATCCTCTTATCGCAATCACGAGAAGTCCGAGAAAAACGGACAACAGCGATACGAATATTCCTTGGGGTACAGTGGCTTGAATCTTCTGCCAGGCTGACTGAATCGCAACGAGGGGATGGGGTAATTTAAGATATTCCCAATTTTTGTTTGTTTGTTTTTTGTTTCACGTTGAACAATTAATCGAGTCAGATAGCGTATGAGAGAATCTGATAATATTCTGAGAGAAAAGAAAAAGGTGATTTGGAAAATGGAAACTTACCACCGTGGCGCCCATTTTTTCCGTGCTTCGACGCTTTCGAGAACGTCGACTGACCGTGTCCGTTTTCTTGTCGAGAGGTGTGAGAACATTTTCGTTGTTGTGACGAGATCGCGAGTGTCGAGCTCGTGCTGCAGTTTCCGGCTTTGCCAGACGTCCGATTAATTGGGCCTTCTGTTCGTGGGTTAATTGTGACAATTGCTTCGTGTACAATGGTCTCTCATCGTTCTCGGGTTCCTGGATAATCGAGGGTGAGACAAAGAGTGCAAATTCGTTAAGACTTAATTAACAAGTTTTTCTATCAAACTTATGTACTTATAATATTGCACGAAAATGTCGATTAAAAAAAGTTACCAGGGGCAAATTGCGAGGAAGCTGACGCTGTCTCGTACGTCCTGGCTCTAATCTAATCTTCGATTCGAAAAAACTCTTGAATCTCGTTACTCGGTCGCGATTCACAGGATTATTGTTGCAATCGAGGATTTTGTTAGAACGTGGAGAACAGTGACAGCATCGGGGACACGATTTACGAGATGTGGAATCGTACTTCCGTTTGGTGGTATGGAAAATGTTCGAGGAGGAAAAACAGTGGGAAACGCTGACATTGAGGAATGTGAAAATATAATCGTTTTTCACTTACCAATTTCGGATGCTTTATGTGAGGTATCTCACCACGAAAAGCTTCGTATATTTGCGAAAGATAGGAGAACATTGCGAGCTTATCGGGAACTTCGCAATGTGTCATTTCTTCACCGGTCATTATCTGAGACAGATTAATATATTATAAAATAACTTAATTTATTTAATAACGAATTAATCATTTTTTTTATAAATGTATCGTTTTATTTTACCGGTGAAATGCCCAGTTCTTTCTCCAGTATATCAAAGGCCAGCTGGTTATTTTTCTCCATATCCTGAGATTGGAGTGCACTAAAATCTATCAAATCAGGTCTGTATCTGTGAATTATAGCGCTTATAGCGAGGCCATCTTTGAACGAAGCGCCCATGTCTTCGATGTGAACGTCATCGTATAATGCAACTTGTCGCTGGAGCCAGTGTAGTAACGTGTCTGGGTGTATTTGAGTGTCTGAAAGGAAAGTATAAAACGATCGTTTTATCAATGTTTTCATCACGATTAATCACTCAATTTAGCAACTAACGTGATAATAGATTGATTTCTATCGAACTTACCTCTACGTCTGCGTTTCTTTGGCAAATCCATCGCCGAAGGAACGGTCGAGGGTTGTTTTATGTTTTCTGGATCATCCGTGTCCAGAAGGCCTCGTACTTGAATCGCTGAGACTGAACGTGAGTTCAAATTTGGATACCTGAAAAAAACAAATTCAACACATGTGAAAATTAGAAGAATAAGAAAAAACGAAACATTTTGTAGACAGGGAAAGTTTCTGGATTTAAAAAAATGGATGTATTGAATCGTATACCTTGTGTGTGGATCCAGAGTGTAAGCGGCGTAATCCCTATTCAAATTTTCCGGTGTCGTTTGACCGAGAAGCCTGTAGATCGATTCACGTTCTGCCAAAACTTCAAGTGGCAACATCGAGGCACCCCATCCCTTGATCGCCCATCCAGCGTCCATGGAACTAAGAAATCCGCGGGCGCAACCTGATCCCGTAGGCCAGAAAGGCTGAAAAACGCGACATTTTTTTCTTACAATTTTGACTGTAAAGTGATAAATATAAATTAACGTTACCTTAAACTATCTCGAATGAAATTTTACAAACCTCTAATAAACTGTCACCAACGAGAGTCATCAGAAGTCTGTGTCCGTAACGTTCCAGCACTCGACTCGCATTCTCGGCGGCGTACATAGACGTAAAATCAAACATGGCAACGTCCGGTTGGCCATAATGGTTTACAGCAAATTCCATGTCCATCATTTGATACTCGGTTGAAAATTCGGCCGCCTCTCTAGCGTAGAGCATGAGAGCGTCACGATTTACATTCTCCTTGGCAAGTAACTTCGCCGTGTCGGCATGATCCTATGACAAATATAAACGTTTATCAAACGTCTTAAAAAAGGAAAGATAGAAAATCTAAAAAATCATAAGAATCCGTGTCTCACCTGAAGTATGACACCCTTGTCGATTAGACTGTGTTTCTTGGCAGTCATGACAAAATAATGCGTGTCATCCTTATAATATACAATATTCTCAAGATCGATGCCAGTATCTTGATACAATTCCTTGAAGAATTTCTGATTAAATATAAAAGCAACGCCGCTTATTTCCTCGACACGTGCTTCCGCCTCCGTACGTTTGTTTATAAAATTCGCAGTAATCGCAATAGCGAGTTTTCCTCTGAATTCCTTGCGCTTGAAGCCCTCCAGGGTATTTCTCTTGCCGTCAGCACCGATAAGTACGTCGAATTCGTACTGCGATACGGGATGATCATGCGGTGTCGTTTTTGCTCTCCATCCGATTTCTTAATCAAGCAAAAAAGAACAGATCGATTCGTCACAAACGTATAAAACAAAAATGAATTAAAATCAAGGATTTTATTTGTAACCACTCACTCCCTTCCTCCTGATTATCCGGCGGTGGTATCAAAGATTCGAAGCTCACGTTCTCGTGAAATTCGACACCGAGGATGAGAGCTACTTTGAGCAATATACACTGCAACTGCCTGATGCTTATGTGATCTATAGAACCGGCGCAAAATTTGCCAAAAAATTTCTTCGCTCCAAGGGCGCGCAGATCCTGTATAACGAAAGGCCAGAGATGAAGAACATTGTTTCTCGAGACGCGATCTCTCTTCTCGACGACGACTACTTTTGCACCCAACAATTGTGCCTCTATAGCCGATCTTAGGCCGCATGGTCCACCACCGATTATTAGGACCTGAAAAGAATGTAATGGTAAATTATAACGATTGATTAAACTACAAATTTAATATCAATCACTAATAATTATTGATCACTCACCCTGGTATTAGGACATGCTTTACCCCTGTTGTAACATTTGTGATTAGCTCTCTGATCGAATTTCTTCCACAGTGCCTGGGCTTTCCACGATCTCAGCTTCGACTTGAATTTCGGATAAAATTGTGGAAAAGTATTGGCTCGCATTTTGAGAAGATCGCAAAGATGTCTGAAGTGTCCAAGGATGGATTTGAGTGTGGTCGCATTGCAAAAGAGATCAAAGACCTCGTTAGCCATTGCGATTTCCGAAGATGCGATTTGCTTCCTGGCCTGTTCCATCGTGCTCGAATCAACAATTTCCACCCTGTTCGAAACTTCCTCCTGGAGGAAGTCGTACGAAGATTCTCCGGTCTAGGAGGGTGGATGATGGATTTGTATCGTCACCTGCGAACATACGAGAAGATAACAAAATCGTTAGAAGCGAAGAGAGGAAGGAATGGATGAAAAAGAGAAAGAGTAAGATAGAGAGAGAAAAAAAAAACGAGAGCGAATCTGCTCGGTGGAACGAAACGTTCTCGCGTACGTCTTGGAGATCGGGAGTAGCCGAGGCAACTCGCACTATTTACGGCCTCGAGCGCGTTCAGCCGTCCGAGAGAATCTCGAGTGGAGATACCGAGGCTCGAGCTGCCGGAGAAGCTTCTCTTCTCTTCTTCTTCTTCCTTCTTCTTCTTCTTCGTTCTTTTTCTCTTCTCTCGTACGTTCGTTGCGTTCTCCTCGTCGTCTTCTTCTTCAACACGCGCGAATCTTTTTCCTGGCTGTCGAGACGCAGCTGTGTGTTGCCTCGAGCTAAACCGATTGAGTTGCCGCGGCCTAAAAGCGCCTTCGAAAATGTCATATCCGTCGTGAGGACAAGTTCCCGATTCGAGATCGATCGTAAAACACCCGGGCTGTCTCGCGGTGCAAAGTGCAAAAAGATATTGGCAAGATCGTTTATTTTTTTTGTTTATCTTTATCTTGTTCTTCTTCTTCTTCTTCTTCTTCTTCTTGTTCTTCGATCATCGCCGCGCAATTCCTTACGCGCATTAATTACTATTTTCGTAATTAGCATTTAGAGACCTAACGAGCAATTTTAAATAACGCTCGAACGCGTTCGTAAAAATAATCATCGATTCGTCAGGAAATTGAAGTATTTTTCAAACTTTATTAATTAGAAAACTTGAGCTTGCCCGTGTGTAAGAACGAGACGAATAGAAATTGGTCATAATTTCATTTTTCTTAAATTATTCTATTTTAGACTCGGCGTACGAACTTTCTATTTAATTACAATTTTTTTACATGAACAGACGGTGAGAGTTCGAATTAAATTCAATAGAAATCCAAACTACCAATCACTTTTTCTTTCACTTTATTAACCAAACGCAATCAATTTTGATATTTAATCCCAACCCTGTTCCATCGTAATATCAAAACATTCTAAATATTGAAAACAAAAAAAAACAGAAAAAACCCAAAAAATCAATTTCGTTGCAATCTAATTAATTTAAATTAATGTCCCTACCAGAAGTTACAAAAATAAAATGTAAAAATCGTGTCCTTTCGTACTTTGCTCGATTCGATTAAACCAATTGCCCTCGATTAAATTAAATTAATCCAAATCGACGAAAATAAAAAGGAGCCAGGATTTATAATTTTATTTTGTAACGTGACATTTGGCTCGTGATCCGTTACCTAGACAAACTCGTCTTTTTTGTTTCAATCGACTCGAACAATTTCGTCGACTAATTGTGATGCGACCCGAGAATGCCCCACGGAAATGTCGTATCGAGCAACGGATCGATTCGGGCAGTACGATTTGTTTGCTTAGCGAGAAGTAGCCGAGACGATCTTCCACGTATATACGTCGTAATAAAAGTGGAGGGAAATAAAAAGAGAGAGAGAGAGAAGAAATAAAAAAAAAGACAACAACGTCTCGGTACTATATCGGGTCGTGTTCGTGACCAGGTTGCAGATCCTTCGTCATCGGCGAACCTGAACTACTCTACCGTGTGTGAACGGGCCATAACGGGCAGGGAAGGAAGCCACCGACCGAGTAAAACGGTAATTCCTCCTTTTGGACACGATTACGTGCCGAAAATCGAAGAATATCGAACTCCAGTTGTCCAAGCTTTCACGATTGATTCGACACTTAACGGATTTTATTATTGTCCGATTATTCATGAAGCTATTAAAAATTGGAGCTAAATTGTAATTTGGCAATCGACGAATTTTTTAGCGTGAAAAATTAACGATTTTTAGGGATAATTTTTTTTTTACTTGCTTCGATTCATCGTTTCGACAAACGAATTAATTAAATTTGAGGACGATATTGGTAATGGATTGATATTCGAATCGAGAAGAACAATATTAGAAACCAAATGGTTGTAAAATTTTTGATAAAAAGGAAAAAGAAGAATTGTAAATTTGAGAATTATTAATTTTTTGGTACAAGAGCTTTAGCGAAGCGTGGGTTTGACCACGATGGAAGGAAATATAAATAAAGTAAAGAAAAATTAACGATTTTCAGTGATAATTTGTTTCCTCGTTTCGATTCATCGTTTCGACAAACGAATGAATTAAATTTGGCGACGGATTATAGATTAATATTCGAATCGAAAAGAACAATATTAGGAACAAATTGGTTGTAAAATTTTAGATGAAAAAGAAAAAAAATTGTAAATTTGAGAATTATTAATGTTTTGGTACGAGAGCTTTAGTGAGGTGTAAGTGTGACGAAGATGGAAGGAAATATAAATAAAGTAAAGAAAAATTAATCACTTTCAGTGATAATTTGTTTCCTCGTTTCGATTCATCGTTTCGACAAACGAATAAATTAAATTTGACGATATGACAATTGGTTGTAAAATTGTTGATAAAAAGGAAAAAGAAGAATTGTAAATTTGAGAATTATTAATGTTTTGATACGAGAGCTTTAGCGAAGCGTGGGTTTGACCACGATGGAAGGAAATATAAATAAAGTAATGAAAAATTAACAATTTTCAGTGATAATTTGTTTCCTCGTTTCAACCCATCGTTTCGACAAACGAATTAATTAAATTTGACGATTTGACAATTGGTTGTAAAATTGTTGATAAAAAGGAAAAAGAAGAATTGTAAATTTGAGAATTATTAATTTTTTGGTACGAGAGCTTTGGCGAAGCGTGGGTTTGACCACGATGGAAGGAAATATAAATAAAGTAATGAAAAATTAACAATTTCCAGTAATAATTTGTTTCCTCGTTTCAATCCATCGTTTCGACAAACGAATTAATTAAATTTGACGACGATATTGATTATAGATTAATATTCGAATCGAGAAGAACAATATTACGAACCAAATGGTTGTAAAATTTTTGATAAGGAAAAACGAATTGTAAATTTGAGAATTATTAATTTTTTGGTACGAGAGCTTTAGCGAGGCGTGGATGTGATAAAGATAGAAAGAAATATAAATAAAGTAAAGAAAAATTAACAATGTCCAGTGATAATTTGTTTCCTCGTTTCGATTCATCGTTTCAACAAACGAATGAATTAAATTTGACGATTTGACACAATTGCTTGTAAAATTGTTGATAAAAAGGAAAAAGAAGAATTGTAAATTTGAGAATTATTAATGTTTTGGTAGCGTTGGCGAGGCGTGGGTGTGACCACGATCGTAACAAACATAAATAAAGTAACACTAAAACGAGTGACTGACCCCAGCAGGTGATCGTAGAAGCTCGACGAAGCTCGATAAGAGTCGTAGTGTCGTATTCTCGGTCTCGTAAATGGAGCGTTACCGATTCGAAAATAATTAATTATATTTACAATCTCGAGTAGCACACGGATGATCGAGCGTGCAAATGATTGCGGAGCGACGGGATTTCTCATCGGTACTAGATTAACCGATGAATAAAACGAGAATGACTCTCGCGTGCGAGGGGACGAGGGTTTAATCATCGTGTTGTTTAATCGAGTACGCTGATTGTGCAATTGGTCTAAGGCGTATCGTACCAAAGGAATGAGACGGAGTGAGAAGATGAGTGTAGAGTGAGTCCTAGGTATTAGAATTTTGGCTGTAAGCCATTCTCTCGTGCACACTGCGATGCTTTCACATACTTTGTCTCGTATATGTGTCTGTGTCTGTGTGTGTGTGTTGCATAGAGAAGCGCATATCCTTGCGTTTACAATACGTTGAAGAAGCAAATAGAAGCTTTATAGTTAAATGAGAAAGAGAGATAGAGAGAAAGGAGGAAGGTGAGAGGGAGAGAGAAGAAATGAGTGTGTCGAGATATAAATACGAATCAAAGTGGGCGAGGGATATGCGAGAGAGTCTAAAACTCAAAGTGGAACAAGAGACGTCAGTTTTACCCTCACAGTGACACAGTCACACTTGCTGGCTAAAAAGTGTATCTGGTTTGTGAAATGGAAGAGAGGGAGAATGAGTGAGAAAGTAGATTGTAATAATAGGATGTATCGATAGGTGACAATTTCTGGCACGTCTTGGATAAATTCGAAATTGAATTTACTGAATGAAAGACCGGTGGCCCCACGTGGCTGCACAATCGAAGGAAAAACTATCCTAGGAAAAATTTGTTTTCTAAAATATTTTCAAAATTTCGTAGGAATTTTAAATATTATTGTTATTATTTATAGAGGGAATGATTAGAAGGCTTGTTTCTATTCTTTTTTGTTATTTATAAAGAATAATTTTTTTAAGGGTTGAAAAACAAACAAAATTGAAAATTCGCTAATTATGTTCATAAATCGTTTAATTAACGCTGATTTCGTAGGAATTTTAAATATTATTGTTATTATTTATAGCTCGAATGATTAGAAGGCTTGTTTTCATTCTTTTTTATTATTTAAAAAAATAATTTTCTTAACGTTTGAAAAATAAACAAAATTGAAAATTCGCTAATTATATTCATAAATCGTTAATTAACGCTGATTTCGTAGGAATCTTAAATATTATCGTTATTATTTATCGCTCGAATGATTAGAAGGCTTGTTTCCATTCTTTTTTGTTATTTAAAAAAATAATTTTCTTAGTGTTTGAAAAATAAACAAAAATGAAAATTCGCTAATTAAATTCATAAATCGTTAATTAACGTTGATCGAGATTGAATCCCGAGTGTCCGTTAGAACAGTGCACCACTGCAATAATCCATTTTCTAAAATATTTTCCAAATTTCTTAGGAATTTTAAACATTATTATTATTATTATTCGTTCGAACGATTAGAAGCCTTGTTTCCATTCTTTTCTATTATTTAAAACAAATAATTTATTTAACGGTTAAAAAACAAAGAAAATTGAAAATTGGCTAATTATATTCGTAGGATGATTAATTAACACCGATCGAGATTGAATCCCGAGTGTCCGTTGGAACTGTGCACCACTGGAGCTTCGAGGGTTTCAACGATGCGTGCGGTATAGACTCGGCACGTCGCTAAATAGTCGGCCGTACAGTCTCGGGTTTCAAAAGAAACTCGACTGACAAAGAGGAAAGAGCAATAGGAAGGGAGAGAGAGAAAAATGTGAGGTGAAGGAACGACAAACACCTCTCAACGACCAGGCGGAATCAATCTAAAAAAAACTGGAGTTAAATAGAATAAAGAACAAAATGAAAAAAAAAATAGACAGAAACAAGGAGAAAAAAAAACGTGGCGCAAACGTCCGCGAAGAATTAATCAGGTCGCGTGGGCCGTTTGCTGTCTGGATAGTTAATTGTCGAGAATTTACGAGTCCAACGACTCCACGGTTTGGCCAATTATGCCGCGAGTACGTATTTATGTATTATACCAGTAGCACATCCTTTTCAACGCTGATATTATAAATTGTACGATTTTTTTATGGAAGCCGCCACGAAATAGCCCCAATGGTCTCCAATCGACGAAATAAAATTGGAAAATCGTCGTGGAGATTTTTTTTTTTTCGATAAAATTAATTTGTGCGGCAATTATTTTTTCTGGGTAATATGATCGATCTCATGTCTCTAGATGGAACGAAAGATCTACCTGGAATTGGACGATAAACATTAGAAAAAGTAAAATAGACAAAAAAAACTTGCGAAATAAATGAAATAAGAAAATCAACGAAAATTAAATTTTAGTCATAAAAAAAAAATTATTGTAATCAAATTATTTATATTAATCTCCGAATAATAATTAAAATTGTGTACGGAGAAGAGATGAAAAAAGAATTTCTTGGAGAAATCGATTTGTATCGAGGAAATATTCGTCCCATTTCCGCTTAAACGAAAACGAAAATTAAATTTTTAGATCATCATAAAAAAAATTATTGTAATCGAATTATTTATATTAATCTCCGAATAATAATTAAAATTGTGTACGGAGAAGAGATGAAAAAAGAATTTCTTGGAGAAATCGATTTCCATCGAGGAAATATTTGTCGCATTTCCGCTTAAACGTAAACGAAAACAAAATTTTTAGATCGTCATAAAAAAAATGATTCTAATCAGACAATTTATATTAATCTCCGAATAATAATTAAAATTGTGTATTAGCGGAGAAGAGATGAAAAAAAAGAATTTCTTGGAGAAATCGATTTCCATCGAGGAAATATATCCGTCGCATTTCCGCTTAAGCCAGAACGTTTCGTGACCCAAATTACGAATTTCAAGTTTCTGGATGAAAATTACTAGCAAACTAGCTGGAAGCTCGAGCCAACGAGCTTGAAAAAATTATCGAACGAAGAGAAGTTGAACTTTTGCACGAAATCGATTATCGTTGACGAGTTACGTACAGTTTTTCGTCTAAAAATATGTTCAAAGTTAAATCGAGACGGTTTTCGAACGAAGACAGGAGAGGGATGAAATCCTCGTCACGACCTCGTTTGACCTCGCGAGCTTATCAACCTCGTGCCTGGAAGGGCGAGGAGAGACGAGGAAGAAACGAGGTGGACGAAAATGACGTCGACGAGGAAAACGTAAAACGAGACGGAAATAGAGAACCGGCGCCGACGTCCAACAGCGGGAGACAAAGCGTCGCGCGAGATGTGAAAAAATTCGCACGAGCGGGATCGAGGGAGAACGAAAACGGGGCGCCTGGCGTCGCGACGCCCTTCGAACAAGCCATTTTCCATCTCGCTCTTTCCTCTTCGTTCTCGTTTCGTACACAGGATCCTTGCCACAGGACTCTCCTCCTCGTCGTCTATCCCGATGACTCACTCGCCTCCGCTTTATCGACTCGCTTGCCGTATAAATGCGTGAGAGTTGCGAGAGAGGAGAGAAGGAAAAATAAAAAGATACAAAAAAGGACGATGTACGAGCATGAAGAAGACGTCGAGGACTTGAAATTCTGCGAGAATTCTGCCGAATGATAAATATTACTAATAGATTCAAGATTTAGCTGAGAGAACGGTGAAATTTTGATAATTCGTTTTATCAAAGAAACATCGAAATTTCATGAAAAACGGAAGAAACAAACAGAAAATAATTTTTCAAATCCCATGAAAATTGGTTTGTTCAATTCCTTCAAACACTTCGCAAATAATTTTGCAATGGACAGAAAAACAGAAAAAAAAACAAAAATAAGAAATCAATTTTTCTAATCCCATGAAAATTTGTTTGCTCAATTCCTTGAAAGACTTCGCAAATAATTTTGCAATGGACAGAAAAACAGAAAAAACAAAAAGAAGAATCATTTTATCTAATCCCATGAAAATTCGTTTGCCCAATTCCTTCAAACACTTCGCAAATAATTTTGCAATGGACAGAAAAACAGAAAGAAGAAATCAATTTTTCTAATCCCATGAAAATTCATTTGCTCAATTTCTTCAAAAACTTCACAAATAATTTTGTAATGGACAGAAAACAGAAAAAAAAACAAAAAGAAGAAGTCAATTTTTCAAATCCCATGAAAATTTGTTTGCTCAATTCCTTGAAAGACTTCACAAATAATTTTGCAATGGACAGAAAAACAAAAAAATTAAACAAAAAGAAGAAATCAATTTTTCCAATCCCATGAAAATTCGTTTGCTCAATTCCATCGAACACTTTGCAAATAATCTGACAATAAACAGAAAAACAGAAAAAGAAACAAAAAGAAGAAAACAATTTTTCTACTCGCGTGAAAATTCGTTTACGCGATTCCTTCAAAGCTTTCCCGTAAATAATCTCTCTATGCAACATAATAGCGAGAATGGCTTTGAGATGAGCAAAAAAAAAAAAGAAAAAAAAGAAAATGCGTCGAGACTCGCGTATCGCGTCCGTTTCCGTTTTGCCGAGCTCGCGAGGCCTCGATTCTCGTCTTATGTAACGTAATGTACGTAGCTAACTCTCGTTGCCTTTTTTTCTTCTTCTTCTTATTCTTCCTCTTTTTATTCCTTTTCTGCCCTCGTCGTTTCCACGGTTATATTCGGTTCGTGGGACGAAGTTGGATAATTAACATATAATTGGTACGTTCGAAAGAAGGGTTTATTCCAGTGGCTATAACGTTACGACGTCGAGGTAAGCGCGCGTAACGAGGCAATGCAGTTTTCACATCGTCGTAACGAATTCAAGGTGATATCGCCGCTTGGAAAACGTAATGCAGGTTTCGAGTGCATCGACTGTTAATTATATTATAATATTGGCGGCGCGCTTATTTTTCGAACGTTGAACGTCACACGGCCATAACGGGCGATCGAGATTAAATATACCTGATCGTTGATATGATTGAACACTCGTGTATATATATATATATATAGATACACGATAAATACAACGACTGAGTAGACATTGCATATCGTATCTCGTGACTCATCGAACCGGGATGGAAAAAAGAGGGAAAAGTAATATGTGAAATATATATCGATATTGCAAGCTGGTTCGATTTATCGCCAGCTGGTCACGTTCCAATGTAAAAATTAAAACGCTAGACGAGGCATCTTCACGTTCCCTTGTAAGGACGTTCTTTATGCCGCCCTTAAGTGAAGCGACTACTGGCGTCACGAATAAATTGAAATTATGATGAATTTGTTTCTTAGAGTGGATTGCAGGTGAGACGACGAGAGGGGACAAAGTTGAAGAGAGAATCGAATTTTTGTAATTGGAAATGGGAATTTTTTGAATATTTTTTTGTATTTGTTTTGTGTACTTCGTGTTCCTTGTAAGGATGGTCTTTGTGTTGCTCTTAAGGTAGTCCTATCGTTACAGCGTTTCCGTTAGATTTCACTGAAAATTTGCAGAAACGTTCTTTGATGTCATATGTATATTTGTGTAAAATTTCAGGGTCCTTTATCGATTCAAAAAGTCACGATATTTATTCTTGAAAATCGTCATTTTTCGCAATCTCCCATAAGAACCCGTGTTAAATATCGCAACATTATACAACGAGTATCTCGATCATTTGGTTGATGAAGCCTGTTGAAATTTTGCACACATTTTTATACGACATCAAAGAAGCTTCGATTAGTTTTTATAACAAATCTTATGGAAACAAAAATTCATGATTTTGTTTATTATATAACAAATAAACTTTCCGTAGGATCAATTTCAATTTCGAGTATGTTGTTCTTTAGTCGATTTGCAACAACTTTTCTTAATGAACTTTAACGCTTGGTCCACTTCCAATGTGAGAAAAAAACGGGAATAAAATTTTAATCCCCCACCCAACGATAGGACTGCCTTAAATATTACAACCTTATACAACGAGTATCTCAATTATTTGATCGATGAAGCCTGTTGAAATTTTGCACACATTTTTATACGACATCAAAGAAGCTTCGATTAGTTTTTATAACAAATCTTATGGAAACAAAAATTCATGATTTTGTTTATTATATAACAAATAAACTGTCCGTAGGATCAATTTGAATTTTGAGTATGTTGTTCTTTAGTCGATTTGCAACAACTTTTTTTAATGAGCTTAAACGCTTGCTCCACTTCCAATGTGAGAAAAAAACGGGAATAAAATTTTAATCCCCCACCCAACGATAGGACTACCTTAAGTGAAGCGACTACTGGCGTCACGAATAAATTGAAATTATGATGCATTTGTTTCTTAGAGTGCATTGGAGGTGAGAGAGGGGACAAAATTGAAGAATCGAATTTTTGTAATTGTAAATGTGAATTTTTTGAATATTTTTTTGTACTTGGGATAATATTTATCGATGGTTTGAGACACGTGTAATATTCGTGAAGTAGGATGGGGAAAGGAAAGCTAGCACCCACGTGGAACGAAGGCAAGATAAAGAAAAAAGAAACACTGAGGGAGAGGAGGGATCGAGGAAGGAATGGCGAATCGATTCAGCGACGAGAGTGTCTTCGGCGGTCTTCGCTACCAGCTTGGCATTAAAGATGAGTGGAACTCTAAGAATAGCGGAGTCAAGTTGGCGAATCCCTCCAGCTGCGAATGAAACGCAACAAACCTGCCGCCACTGTGCCAGAGAGACACGGACAGAGGCGAATGGATAGGGAACGAGAGAGAGAGAGACTGAGGGAAAAGAAAGAGAGAGGGATCGAGAAGAGAGAAAAAAATATTTCTCGAAGAAGAAGAAGAAGAAGAGAGTAGGAGGAGAACGCAGCGAGTGCATTCGACTGCATTCGACTCGACGCAAGCGAGTTCCACTTACCTCGGTACGCTGAATCTCTAGACCCAGAACGCGGCGGTTATACGAAACAGACGAAGAATTTTACCTCGCTGCCGGACTTGGTGTATATCGCCTCGTGGCTTCAAATCTCTTCAACGTTAGCATCGTTCTCGATCGTTTGGACAAGACGACTTTCAACGTAGAATATATAAAATGTATGGCACGAGACACTCCGTAGTTCCTCTCGCTTCTATAAATTTCAACCACGCTTCTAATTCGAGATACGGCGAAGGAATCATCGCGGTTCCGTGATTTTCCGCTACGAGTCACGAGAGAGTCTCGATTCCGAGCGGAAAAAATATAAACGGAAAAAAAAGGTAACATCGTCTAACTTGGACGATGCAACGAGAGAGAGAGACGATGATGATCGTTAGGCTTGAACTTGAGCGAGGCGACGCATGGATTAATCCCAAAATGGTGAAGAGAGATTTTTCCAGATTGCCTTGTGCGGCCGGCGAAGTTTTCACGAGGGAATGAGAGCGAGCTTCCGGTGGATGGATGAGAATTAAGACCATTCGGTTATCCCAAGAATGTCGAGTATTTTGTCATGATCGAGAATGGAAGAAGAGAATTATTCTGTAATCGTACGAACAATTTGATTACTTCGAAAAAAAGGAATAAAATACTCGCTTCACTCCAAAAGAATTTCTACGTTGATCTATCTCCTTCTTCACCCAATTTGCATTCATTTCCGATTGGATGCAAATTATAAGAAGAATTAAAAGGTAAAAGAGATCTTCTTGCACCCTCGATTCTTTCATAAGGCTTGATCCTTTAGAGATAAACGCCAGTGAGAAATTTTCTCCTGTAGAAGATTTCTCATTTCCAGTTATTTTCTCACAAATAAAAATATTTCATTCTAGCAATGCACAGAAATTCACCAAGATGGAAAATGTTTCTCTCCGTTCCTCGTCTCCTCGAGTTTCATCGTCCTTAATAAAAGGGACAATCTTTCGGAATTGTCCTTGTACGAGGAAATACCCTTGAAAATATTCTCTTCCTCCCTACCTCTCTCTCTCTCTGCCCCTTTCTCTCTAAGTCTCTAGGTAGTACCGTAGAATTTTGTCAAGAGAGGTACCAAAATCTCTTTCTCATACCTGTCCACCCATAGAGAAAAATTGTTCATTCTTCCCAATGTGGTGTGTCTCTCGTGCAACCATAGAAAGCCAGAGAGAAAGAAAAAGAGAGGAACCTTGCCGATATTGCCCAGGACCAGATGGTTTACAATTTACAGACTCTCCTCGTGTAAAGATCGTCCCACTCTGGTCGGTCCCGGGGCCTTTGTACGGATATTCAGCTGTCCGTCAAGCCTGAACGAACTGAATGAGATACAGAGCGAGAGAGAGAGAGAAATAATAAAAAAGAGAAATAGAGAATAAACGAGAACCTCCAATGTAGTACTCCAGAGCAAACACAGTGAGAAACTCACTTGCCATTCGACAATGAGAGACACACACTCACACAATCGTCCGGACGTTTCGAGAGTAAGTGAATCACTCGAGTGTCTGTTTCTCGCTCGCTTTTGCCACACACGCGTGGCTTTTTGTCGTGGCAATGCGAAAGCGGAAGTGCGTTTAGGCGATTGAACGTCATTATGGCTCGTTGCACACGCGGATGAAACGAGAGGGATGTGACTGGACCGTGATCGTGACTCGTAGATGCAGGTATACTAAAAGAAAAAGGAAAAATAAATAGAAACAAACAAACAGGTAGATAAACCTCGAGCTAATTTTTGACTGGACTGCACACGTGCGATTGACTTCACCTGAAGCGAATCATCCGGCTCGCTCGGTGCCAACGGTGAGAAGAAATCGACCGACCTCGATCACAAAAGCGACGAAATATGAGTCACCTTGGGAATTGGAGTGAAAAATCCAACGGTCTTGGATAAAAATAAAATAAAGAACAATAAAAAAATTCTTCTTCTTCAATGAAAAAAAATTAAATCAACTCAAGCGTTGCAATATTTTAGCCCGATTATCAAAATTCTTGAAGTCTTTCGTGAACGATCGTAAGTTAAATTCTCGGTATGAACGACGAGGCAGAAATTTGAAAAATCAAGTCAAGTCAAGACAAGAGGGACGAAGATACCGTACGAAATTTTGAAAAGGCTTTGTGTCCCGTTTTGCATGGCCAAATACGGGCTACTAACGCTGAATCAAAAAAATGTTCGATGTGTAAGAAAACACGAATAAATTCGAACACGTTAGCGACGACACCCACGTGGATTTGCAATGACGAAGAACGAGAGACGGAGAGAGGGAGGGGAAAAAGACACGCGTCAGCTCTCGTGCTCGAGACGCATATATCGTCGGCTGGATGTCGAAGAGATTATACTCGCGGAGTGAAGAAAGAAAAAAAAAACGTAAAAGAGGAAAAAAAAAAGAACAAAAAATACAGCGATACATCTAAGGTACAGACATCGCAGCTCGAGCGTTGTCTATACCGCGATATTATTGCGCATAAAATCTTTCACCTAGTCAAACGCGTCCTTCGAGCAAGAGACACAACGAGACAGCTGTGCGAGAAACGCAAAACGCCTCTGAGAATTATGGCAAAGTTAAATACAACGCGGTCGTGAACGAAACTAAAAGTCGAATGGAATTTTGTTTTTTTGTATTTATAAACATGTATAGATTTCCTGGGCTGGGCAATGGCTGGACTCTTGGTAGAAAAGAATCTTTTTTCTACCAAAAGTCCAGCCATTGGTAGAAAAAAGAAAAGAATGTTTTTTCTAAGAATTTGCAAAGTTCATTCACCTCGACGAGTTTTCTTGAAAAATTGACCCGCGTGGTTTTTTCCTTCTAAAATCTTTCACCTAGTCGAACGCATCCTAAGAGGAAGAGACACGACGAGACAGCTGTGCGAGAACCGCAAAACGCCTCTGAGAATTATGGCAAACTTACATACAACGCGGTCGTGGACGAAACTAAAAGTCGAATGGAATTTTGTTTTTTTGTGTTTATATAAATGTATAAATTTCCTTGGCTGGGCAATGGCTGGACTCTTGGTAGAAAAAAGGAAAGAATCTTTTTTCTAAGAATTTGCAAAGTTCATTGGCCTCGACGAGTTTTCTAGAAAAATTGACCCTCGTGGTTTTTCCTTCTAAAATCTTTCACCTAGTCGAACGCATCCTTCGAGCAAGAGACTCAACGAGACAGCTGTGCGAGAACCGCAAAACGCCTCTGAGAATTATGGCAAAGTTAAAGACAACGCGGTCGTGGACGAAACTACAAGTCGAATGGAATTTTGTTTTTTTTGTATTTATAAACATGTATAGATTTCCTGGGCTGGGCAATGGATGGACTCTTGGTAGAAGAAAGATTGTTTTCTTTTTTCTACCAAGAGTTCAGCCATTGGTAGAAAAAAGAAAAGAATCTTTTTTCTAAGAATTTGCAAAGTTCATTCGCCTCGACGAGTTTTCTCGAAAAATTGAACCGCGTGGTTTTTTCCTTCTAAAATCTTTCACCTAGTCAAACGCATCCTTCGAGCAAGAGACACAACGAGACAGCTGTGCGAGAACCGCAAAACGCCTCTGAGAATTATGGCAAAGTTAAATACAACGCGGTCGTGGACGAAACTAAAAGTCGAATGGAATTTTGTTTTTTTTTGTATTTATATACATGTATAGATTTCCTGGCTGGGCAATGGCTGGACTCTTGGTAGAAAAAAGGAAAGAATCTTTTTTCTAAGAATTTGCAAAGTTCATTGGCCTCGACCAGTTTTCTAGAAAAATTAACCCTCGTGGTTTGTTTCTTTGGCTTGTTTCTTGTCGAGAATATTTTTTTTCTGTTTACGTAACGAATAGTTGCACTTCCGGTTACAAGGAGGATCAAGCATTACCTCGAGTAAAATCGTGCGGGAGATAACACCGGAAGCCCGATTGGTGCAAATATTGTCACGCGAGAGGTTGACCCATTACGTTTTTTTTCTTCCTCTTCTTTTTTTATTTTATCCAAACAGCACGAGGCGACTCATATCGCTTATCGCGTTGCAGTGACGACACCCCCCTCGCGTCGTCATCGTCTCTATGGATCTAGATTTTAAAAGGCTGATAAGAGAGCAACGCCACGTGAACAGCTAGAACACACGTCTCTAGAGTACACACAGTGCATCCTTTCAGCGAGAAAATTGAAGCCAGAGTAAGCGAGAGATAGAGCTAGATAAAAAGAGAGAAAAAAAACTAATCATTTTTTCCTCCCTTCTGGTCTTGGGAGTTTCTTTGCGAGACATGAAAAAAAAGAAGCCTGCCGATGAAATGGCACACACGTCGTCAGCAGCCACGAAAGGGAATGCAGGCGCGAACTCTCCTCGCTCTCGTGTATGTGTATATATTTTCTTTTTTCTCTCATGTCTCTCTCGCTCTCCCTTTTTTTTCTCTCCCCTCATTGAATTCCCAAGCGCGCGTGGCACGTTGGAAGAGACATGGGAAAGGAAACGGATCTGCGGTGAGGATAAGAGACCTGAAACAGAGAGAAAGGATAGAGTGGGAGAGATGAGAACGAAGAAGGATTCTCATGCTTCGACAACTTCGCGAGAAAACCTCCAAAGAATGGCAAATTGATAGTCGATGAATTCTTTTTTCTCCTCCAGAAAACTCCTCCGTAGACGATAAAACAGAGTTACAGAGGAGAAATAAAAAGCAAAAAGAAACAATTGCTCCTTCTACAAGAAAAAAAAAGAATTGCCCCAGAGGGCCATAGTTGTGTTGTACGTAATTTTCAGAAAACGATCGATCGTCCTCTCGGCGAGAAGAGAAGAGTATCCGTACATTGGAACGAGAGTTGTAAAACAGGGAGAGAATAATAATGGACATTGAGCGCGGGAACGTTGTTCACACGCGACGAATTCCCCGCGAGGCATTTTTTCTTTTTTTGCATTCTGACGCTACGGACGTTCTCCGTATGTGTATGCGTGTAGATCGCTTTTTCAATGCACGGTATATAACACACAGCGCATCGAGGATGATCGATGCATTCCGTGAGCTTGGACTATCAGCATCGCCTCCCTCCTCTTGGCTCTAGGTGGTATGCGTTATGTTGTCTTACCGTGTGTGTACGAAGAGCGTGGCCGCCCGACGCATCCGAACGTGTGAAGCTCAACCGCGTGTAAATGCACAACACAACGCCGGGACGAGCGCTTCGGCTTCTCCTCTGGTATGTCTACCGTAACGCATTATACACGGCAGCAATCTTTCTCTTTCTCTGTCTTTTTCGCTCACACCGGTGTACTCGCCTCATCCATCGTAGAATATTCAACTGCGAGTAGAGTGCGAAAGTAAATTGAGAGAAAATAAAGAAAACGATGAATCGAAACGATCGTAGAGCAGATAGAGAGAGAGAGAGAGAGAGAGAGAGAGAAAGAGGGACGGGGGTTGAGAGGTAAGGAGGAGAAAAATTGAGCGAGAGATTCCTGCGGTTCTCGTTGCAGGAGAGTCTCGAGATTTTGTTGTTGGAATGTAACTACGCCTCGAGAATATTTTTGCCGTGAGAGAGCCGCTTTTACCAGTCGCACCGAGAGACACCAGCCACGGATCTCCGTGTAATTATACTTGTCAGGGCGAGAGACAAGACACGCATCAGCGGATTCTGAATTTTTGTCAGCTTTCTAATGTTATCGCTATGTGTATGCGCCTGTGAAAGAGAGGTAGAGATGTGTACAAAGAAATTGGAAGGATCTTCAATTTGTAACAATCGTAAAGAAGTTTGTTTTAGTAGTAAACGGATTGTCATTGACCGTACGAGTTCTTGACTTTTTACCGGCTGATGTTTTCAGATTTCCTGTCCAACTGATTTCTTGGTTTATTCTCAAAGGATTTGTCATTGGTATTTTTCCAAGTATTTTTAGGCTTTCCTGTTTTAATTCAGTGACGTAGGAACGTTTCTAAGCCTCTATTTTATGTCGAGGATGAGATGGAACGACAAAGAAGCTGAACGTGATGCTCGATGGTTTCCTAGAACAAAATGTTTAGACCGCAGGGGGTCGAACGTTATTTTGGAACGAGGATATTATTTTTTTCTCATTCTTGTCTGCGAGAAAGAAAATTTGCTGCGCGACTATAAAACATTGGGCACATGTCTTGAAATAAAAGCTGGTGAAAAAAACGAACCCGGCGTGATATTCCCTTGGGTCGTGGAACGGGAGAGGAAGGCTCGTCACCCCGCCCAGCTGGGCTCCAATGGTCCTTGGCGATAAGCGGTCTCTCGCTCAAGGCAACGTTACAATTTTTTTTTTTCGTCCATATCGCGCGAGGACGAACTCGAGGAATCGGATAAATCGAACGTTAGAATGCGTGGTACAATAGGTAGTGTAATTTGTGATAATGCATGGAAGGTTTGAAATATGCAGAGGATTTGATAGAAGACACTTATGAAACTCTCGACTTACATTTCCAGGTGGGAGACGCTAGCTATTTATCCGGCCAGTGAACCTCGCGCACAAATTTCCTCGCTTCGCCTATTTACAACAACACCACGGATTCACCGGCGATATTACACTTATTCACATGATATATACGTTATTTCGTAACGAACGAAAAAACAAAAAACGCGTGACCCGTTGTGTGCGCTCGCTCACCACCCATCCACCATTGGCATTTCGTTCGGATCGACTGAAACAAAACCCGATCGAGTGCACTACGTCTGTACGCTGCATGACTGGACTCCCGCTGGAAGGGGAAGTCGATGGCGGCGAGTTTGGGTAGGTGGCGCCATCTGACGGATATTTTGGGAATTCGTTAGCGAGGAATGATTTAACAGCGGCCGATAATTTTTATCTCGATAATGCAGATTAAATGCATTGTTTCGTAGGAGCGTATAACCTCACAATGTCATTTTTCAAAGAGTGGATGATAAAATATTTCAATATGTGGGAATGTGTTATCGGTTTTGTTGGATAGTAAATAAATCGCAATTTGAAATATTCTGCACACGAACATCGCTGATCCTTTCGTTTATTACAATATGCACTTATGGAATGCCATCGCTATATTCTTTGTCGCTTTTTCATTCAAGTTTGCACATACCTTCGTACCTTGCGCGTACGTGTTCTTTCTATTATCTTTCCTCGTATAACAATACTTTACGCACAATTTGTATAACAGTAACATTACAATAGTCCTTTGGCTACCTAGTAGCACGATAAAAATCAAATCGACAGGGATGAATGTATCGAGTATGATCGAGTCGCACGTAAAATAAACAAGGCTGCGTTGTCCTCTGGAGGATCCTCGGACGAGGATTGCCAGAGACTTTACAGCCAGAGATGCATTGCCAATGCAAAATGTATTTACCCAATTCCAATGTGATGCTTGCATGACAAATATTACAGTAGGAAAACTCCAGACAGGTCTCCAACTAGTTTGAGAGATTGAAAGAAAAAAAATAGATGCGCAGAGAAAGAAAGAGGATTGGATAAATTACTAATTTCGATAAAATTGGCACACTCCTTCAGCACAATATCCATTACGTTTTGTGGCACAAATCCGTCGCGGCTAATTTATTACTTTAGTTAAACTAGAGAAGCTGCCCGTTAGACTTTTTCTTTTTAAATAATTTTACAATTACTCTCGCTCTCTCTAATTCGTTGATTAATTGACTCTCGTCTAAGTTCTATCCGTGTGCCTATTCTAATTCAATTTTAATGTTTCATTCCATCGTTACTACTATTAATTTTTCCGCTACAGTTCCTGACCTAGTCTGAAGTGTGTAAATTCATGCATAGTTGGAGTTCATTTAGATAACATTTTCTTTCTTCCTCTTTCGACTATGTATAATTTTACCTACGTAAAGTACCATTTGTCATGGATTCCTACAATCAATCAACAAACTTTTACAGTGAACGACAATTTTTTGTTTCTTTCTCCTCTTCGTATAAACAAGACTCTTGGTGCAACAAACAATCGCGATTCCTCGGCCAGAAAGAAGGAACGAAATTGGCCGAAGACGAATAATAATCTCTCGACACCATTTTAACTACTGGCGACATTACGAGCACGATCACAAATTGTATAATTTATATATCTGTGTAATTCTTATTTCCTCTTCTCTATACGCAAGATTTTCGTATAATTGTTACGTCATATTTACTTTTAGAAGGTATATACCGAGTTATTGATCCGACGATTTGTGAACAAGCGAGGGACGAATACGATCCAAATTTTGTTCATTATTGGAATGTTTGACGAAATGGCATTAATTTTTCTTCTGTATTTTTTCTTTTGTTTTTCGTGTAATGACACTAAGGCACCGTTTAAGATATGAAACAAAAATCAATGAGCTCGCAAGGCTCCAATCGCAATTCCTCAGTTATCCTGGGATTTTTGTAAAAAAAAAAACAAAGAAAATTAAAGTACAACAAGCACCTGCTGTGACGTATGTGTCTTTGTGTAACTGTGTGTATATTCGTAAAGTCGTAGAAACATTAATTCGACGAAATTACGAGTGTCTTCGGTGATATGGTATAATACTAACGGAATAAGTACATTTGGAAACTCGCTATATCTAAGAAAACAAAAAACAGTCTTGTATCTTGAACAAAAAAGGAAAACTGTATGTGCAAACGAAACACGCTCTTTTTACGATCTCCTCTTTTCATAAAGAGGAATGCCTTACAAAAATTGTCCCGATTCTCACAATTTCTACTTGTAACGTTCTGACGTATCAAACGTTTTCTTTTTTAAATTGGCAGTAAATTTGGTTCGTGAGGAAGAATTCGGATCGTTACAACGTGACAGAGAGAATCTTTGAGTATCGCCATATATATATATATGTATTAAATCTACATATCGAATGGTTAACGTGTTAAAAAAACGAAGTAATGCCTAACAATTCTATGCGAGGTCGTTCAGCGACTAAAACCGAGGGAAATAAAAAAAAACGCCTATTACGATGAATGCTACTGACACCACAGCCGAGGAACTGTTAGTTTTTTGTTTTTGGACGAGTTATGCGTCGCGATACTTCCGTATATCACGAACCGATGAAAAATATAAAAATTGTTTTCATGATACCAAATCCAATATGCGTATATACCTTTATCCCTTCCTCGGACGGTGACGAAGGAAACCCATTTCTTTTCCCAGCGTTATACCGCGACAGTCTGGTAGGAAATGGGATGGGCAAGTGTGTTAATACCGGGGAAATTAGAGTCATTATCGCACGACCTACAATTACCCTGTGTAAGTGCGAGAGATCCGAATCGTGGAAAATAAAAGATCCACGCGGGTCACGTTCGTTACGAATTCGGTGGCTCTCGTCAATTATCAGATATCTCGCGATGAAACTAACGCGATTTGCGCGGTCTCTCTTGAGCGATTAGATGGTCCTTTTTTCCCTCTTTATAATGCTGTTACGATCGAGGTTAAAGGGGAAAAAAGTGGGGAACGGGTCGATGGTTGATGGGGGAACAGGAGACTCGAAACGGCCGAAAGAAAAATTCCTTCACGACGAAGATCTGTCGACGGCAGTGATGTTCTTGGGTTTCGACTTTCTGCTCAGAAGCTTACGAAACGATGATGTCCAACGGGATCGTGTGAACGTACCGACTGTACGTTGACCGTCGGCTTCGCTGCTCGAGGATTCACTAATTTTTCTGCTGCTACCACCGGCCTCGTAGGATCGTGATCTTCGATCTCCGACCTCCGACGAGAAGCTGAAACACGAAGCGAGAGGCTTGCTTTGAACTCTGACCTCGACAGGAAGAAAGTAACCTCGGAAACTTTAGAGTCTGGAAATATTCTTACCCAGAATCCGAGGAAAATGCTCGTGCGGTCGCCGGTGCAGAGTTTGCCGACGAAAGGGAATTTTCGGCAACCGGCGTACCTGAAAATTCCTCGTCCTCGGAGCTGCTACTTGAATCATCGATGAAACTTATGCCACGATCGAGTGGCGAACTCGTTCTCAAAGCCGGATATGAAATCGGCGTACTCGGACGAAGCCAAGTGCGCAAATCTTGAAGCGGTGCTTGAAGGCACTTGAATAATTTTCCACTGTAACACAAAACACAACAAGTAAAACAAAGATTAATCCCATGAACTTGTACAATGTTTTGTAATAAATAAATATGGAAAATACATACTCGTCGCGATAATCGTCCACTTCAGCAAAAGTTCGTTTGGCGTAGAGACAAACGGAGCATCGTCTTCGTCGACGACAGGAAGTTGCGTGAATTGCTGCAGCGCGTAGATGACGAGCGGCGTGTCTAAGAGTTACCGTTTCGTGCGTAAGAGCTGCAACCCCTTGCTCGCAACGACGTCGTTCAGCCCCGAGTTCGTTTTCGCCAACGCGAAGCTTTTCTTTCAGCACTACGTTCTGAAAACAAAATCGTATATACCAGAAGTTTAGTCACGGTTCTGTCGACACGAGCTGGAATACCTCGTATACATATATATATATATATATAAGAATGGGCGGTGCGGTAAAGAAAGTTCGATTACAGCGTTCGATTATTTATCCGACAAGTATATAGTCGTCGAGCACGTTTCATCTCACGGAGCACGAGCGTAACTTAACGTGATATACAAGCTATAAACTCCGCTCACTTTGCTTTCACCCTACGCGTCGAGGATGTGTGGGAGAGAAGGGCACGAGCGTGTGTACCCGGAAACCATCGAATGGTAGACGAGAGTAGTGAGGATGGATCTTGTGTATCGACCAATGAAACAAGAAAAAGAAGAAGAAGTTGAAGAAGAAGAAGAAGACGAGGACATGAAAGATGAGAAGAGAGAAAGGGAGTGAGCAAAGAAGAAAAACACAACGACGAGTCCTCGGTATCGAGTATCGAACCGAGGTTCACTCAGACCGTTCTCATCGTTCTCGATGACTCTCTCGTTGTGTCGCATGCCCCGTTCATTGACCTGGTAAATATTTATCTCCCGCTTATCCCTCTCTCTCCGTCTCGTTATTTCTATGATTTCTTCAATATTTCATTCCCCTCGTTCTCTCTGTTCTACGGAACGCGACCGTATCGGAATGTCTCGCTCGATGACCGGGCATGTTTTTCCTCCCGGATAACGAGATCACCAGATCCTCCGACGACGACGCAGGAGAAAAGACGTGGCTGAAAAAAAGAAGCAGCGAGGCAAGCATTGCTGTTTTTTTATTATTATTTTTACCTCGCGCTCGAGAGCGTCACGTTCAGCACGAATGACAGTCGCTTGTCTGACGACGTCCTGTCGCGCGCGTTCCAGTGATCTCCTCGTCATCTCGTTCTGGGTCGCCTGCAACTGTAGCTGACGCAATGCCGCCGCCTGTTCCCGTTCGAGGCGATCTCGAGCCGCGACACAAGCATCGCGATCGGCCCTCGTTCTCTCAGCCTCATCCTCGAGGCGCAAACTTCTCTCAAGCTGAAGAAACAATTCTTCCTCCTTGTCCCTTAGCTCGTGCTCGCAACCCTCCAGCCTCTTCTCCAGAGCCAATCTCGTCTCCTCGAGTTTGTCTCGTTCCGCCTGAAAGAAACCCAAACATTAATATACAAGAAAATTCATTGTAAACAAAAAAGATAAACAAAAAGACATAATTTCAACCACATTGAGCAAACGAGCCGCGCCTTGAAATTCGATAGGCGAGTTACACTAGCGACACTGTACAAAGTCGTGCAAGCGTCGTCGGTAAAGCATCAAGAGTCTAACGACCGACTTTGGGACACAGTACTCGATTCAGAAAAGGACACGATGGGAAGTAGGCGCGTCTCGGACCAAGGGGTATGGATCGGCTCATTGAACGAGCCGAGTGTGTAATCACCTAGAGAGAGACTGATATGTTGTTGCATATTGCTTTAGAGCCTTGTAGTATTATACTCGTCTACGTTTATTATATGTACTAGGAACAAAAACTGAATACGTATGTCTACTTCGTTCTACCTGAATCGTAGCTACCTACTCTTCGTAAGCCACAGCCGTTCAATTAAGCTGATTCATCGGTAGTTATAGTCGACCGAGCAATCAGCTCACGTGTGTATCGTTTCTCGATGCACGTACACTCCAGTGAAAACCCAATGAGAAAAAAAAAGGAAAAATTTCCTGGCAATATTTACTTCCTACGATATTATTGGACTGGTATCGAATTAATGGTTATTTATTTTTTATAATAGACATTATTGAATTTCTAGAAACGTTTGTGCGAGTGTAATTGTGAAAGCAACCGGAGAAAATTTGCCATTAAAATGTTTACAGTTTTCTATACGTTGGTTGAATCAAATGATTTGTGAGTGGGTTCATTGGATATTTGATATTGATCCTAGGGTCATATGAAGATCTGTTGCATCGTGCAATGTTTTTCAACGAATTAGAAGAATGACTTTATGGCTTATAACTGTGTTTATCCGGTGGCTCATTAAGATTTAATTACAATGGGCTTCGGTCCATTAGAAGCAATTATGATCGATAATGAGTGTACCACGAGCTCAAGGGGCTTGCGACTAACTCGATGGGTGAGTTGCTGGGCCATGGGAGGACGCGAGATACGCATCGATGATACTTTCTAATCTGAGAAGGTTTTGCGATTTATTCTTCATATTATACGATCCGTACGGGTACTCCAGGGAGTTTGAAACACGTTGCGCTTCCGCTTTGCCGCAATTAATTTTCCACGAGGGGGAAAATATCATTTTTCAAAGCCTCCCTCGGTCAGCTGGAATGTTTTTTTTTTCTGTTCGTACAGTTGCCATTGTTAGATGGGACAATCGAGAAACGAATTGAAAAGAATTTCAGACGCGCTGGGAAGCGAGACCGACAAAACGAATGACCATCGTCCCCGTTTTTATTTTTATATTTTTTGTTTTCTTCGTTTCGCATTCTCGAGAGCTTTTATCAATTTTAATCGATTGTTTTGCAATCAAACGAGCCTTTGTACGATGAATTATCGTACGATTGTTAATCTTATCGAGATTGGAATTACGAAACTCGTGAAAACAGCCGCACTTTCCCTCTCACGCCCACGCTCTCGCCTCGAGACAACAGACTAGAGTTCTATAGTTTCGTTTAAACTTTAAAGGTGAATTGGGCGATGAAAAACTTTTATTTCTTTCTCACGTGGCGCGAAGATACGGTTACCGGGTATCACAAATTGTTGCGATATTGCGTGTGAGAGACAGTTCTCTCGGTACTTGGTATTAGTAAAGTTTATATATGGGAACGCGAGAATTGAAATTCTCAGCATCGGGGAAGAAGTACCGTGTTGTTGACCCTCGGTGTTCCAACCAAGCCTCAGACATTCTCTCCCAGTCTTCTGTCTGGATTCGAGTACGAGAAATACATCTGCATATAACGTACGAGATTCGTACAGTGGATTCTTGCGTACGTGTGCGCGACGTTATTTTATAACGAATCCACGTGTTATTTTCGCACATTCAACGGCGTCGCCGTTCTCACTGAACCGTGAATTTATTCTCGTCTCCTATGCGACGATATTAATGAGAGGATGTTGCGTCCGGGTGTAGAAACAGACTTGTGTAACTCGGAACGATAAATCACGCGGCTTTTTTTTTCTCCATTCGTTCGAATTTCAGGGATAACCATGATTATAGTATTAACTATAAATTCTGGCAATTGGATGATCGTGAATAGCAACCTGACGTAATTCGGGTCAAGTCAAACTTTCTAGACGGTCAAATTCGTTAAAAATAGTTCGCTTGATAATCCGAAACGCTGCTGTAAGTTCTCTTGGTTACACCTCCGGGCTTAAACTTCTGTCTTAATGGAAGAGAAGTATTAATAATTCTCGTCGTATCTTCGTTTCTGTTCTTAATCGTTAAAATTCCAGTCTTTCGTTCTTTACTTCGCAGCGAAAAACGTTAAATCGTAATCGACGTATCTCTTTGGATTGTTTCGAGTTTGGCAAAGAGGTCAATCTTGATATTCCTTTCGCCATCGAGAAATCCACCGAAAAACTTTGTATGCGGTACTCATTCCTCGATGTTCTGTTATAACCGTATCCTTTTGGTCTCTCTCGCGCGTAAACTTTCGGCCGTATAGCTCCGCTGTGTTATAGTTTTCCTGCATCTCTCGCCCACTCTTGACGGTGTAGTCTAATTATCCGGGTTCTCGTTCTCGATGGTGGGGTTGCTATCTTGCCTCCTTTCCTATCTCTTTCACGTTCTCGTATATATCTGTATGTATGCCGCATAGCAGAGGCTTTAATACATGTACGAAGGTGGGTATATACTGTTAACCACGGCCTCGAAACACCGGAGCTCGAGCTGAGGTCACCAGCTCTCACGGTCTGGTGAACAAGCTCCGGGAAAGCCTCCGCTTGCTCTGCTCTTGCTGCCGCTCCACTCGCTCGTTGCTCTTCGCTGCTTCTTCCACCAGCCTGGCTTCTGTGTCTATCCTCTTTCGTACCGCGCGACGATCCAACTTGACTTCGCTAGACGCATCAACAGACGCATTTTCTCACCGGACGTAAACCTTCCTTTTTCTCGTTCGGGCAGATTCAATCGTCGGACCGGCAAATCCATTTCTGCTTTCTTCCTAAGCGTATCCAAGAGAAAGAGACTTTGGTCGACCTTGCCATCCAGCTTCATGCTCGTAAAACCGGTGCTCTCTCGCACGACCTTCGCTAGTTACATCATCGTCCCAGAGAGCCTAATAAAATAGCCACGCGTGTACCTTTTATTAAGCGCTTCGGGGCAATACGAGAATAACATATGCGATAGGAAGATACCGTGCTACACGGGGCGAAATCAAAGAAACAAAACAGATGTATTCATGCTACGTATTATTCGCGTGTGTAGTATATAATCTAGACAACTGACTTTGTCGAGGAAAAATAGTGCACACGAGGTGCATGTCGGTATCGAATTGCGAAAGGGGAGACACACCGTTGGGCTTTGCATCCTTCTTTCCTTCTCGTTTTGCAGATTTCCTAGAAGGTATCGGTATCATCCGTTACTCAATACCGTCCTCGTGCCTCGTACACGCGCCACGATCATCACGTACCTCTCCAATCGTGCGATATCTCAGTCGAAAGAAAGAAAAAAAAATACAATTTCTTTGCAAAAGAGAGGCAGTGGCACAGGGGTTAGCGTTCTCGGCTCTCAACTCGGGGGTCCCGGGTTCGATTCCCCGCCGGCACCAATGGAATTTTTCTATGTGTTTATTCTGTGCTCTCGGTGGTTCGGAACCCACCTAACCAAAAACTGTAGGTCCACCGAAGTGGTTGATGGTGGAAATGAGGATCGCGGTGATTGTAAGAGAGGAGGAATGTAAAAACTCGCAAGGGTATTTCCCGCATTGGAAAAAGAAAGACACTACTACTACAATTTCTTTGCGCGAAATTGTCACTGCATGAGAAATAGAATTTCTGTTCGTTTTTCTTCTTCTTCTTCTTCTTCCGTGTACGAAAATTGTTAGATGTTACAGTGGAAAAATAATTGTCTCATTGGATCCTGTCGCAAGATAAAAATCTTCTCGTCATTGCCAGCGACCAGGAAACGGTCCCGACTCCGTTCGTATATGAGTAACGAGCGTGCGCCTCGTTACTTTCGTGTTCTCTCGTGTACACGCACCCGCGCATTCTTTTTCTCTACGAACCCGGTAGCTTCGTTGCAATGGCTTCGTTCGTTCGCTTATACAGAAAGTGCGATTGCTCGGACACATCGGTCGGTTGCATCAGGCTAGTTATATTCGTACACACCTCGAAACATCCAATTTATATACGTAGAAACGTGCGTACGTATAAGATGTGTACGCGATCCGGTATAATACGTGAGAGCTCGTTCATGGATCTGTGTATGAGCGTACGCTCGATGCATATTTCTATGAGCGAGTAGCGTCCGCTTTTACCGCATTGTCGGTTGGTATATGAAAGTTTACGACCGTGGTCTTAGCTCATTTAAGATCAAACTTTCCCATATTTATTCGTACGCTACAAACAAACTCGTAGTGGTCTACGCGTACTGGAGAATATCAAAAGCGCGTTGGACGATTCACGAGCATCCTGTGTAGCTCGTTTTTAATATTAGATCCGACTATTCCCGATAGTATGTCGCGATCAGCCAAGATCCGGAAAGTTGTCTCGATCCATAAGTGTGTGTATACAGCAAACGTGACGATATATTTTTGCTCTTTTATCGTCGAAGCACGTGGGTGTAAGAGTTCCAGTCGTAAACGTCCCCGCGTGTCCGATATTTTCCTCGCGACCGCGATCCCAGTCGTCGAGGAACCTTCTTCTTCCTTTTTCTACACGAAGGCGAAACGCATTTCCTGTTTTTCCGTTGCATCGAGCGAGATGCTGGAGAGAATCCTTGAAGGGCGTTCGGGCGTGAAGCGCGGATGCGCTCCGATAAATTGCAGTCGATGATCTTCGATACGATTGCGAGGGACGAGAGGCCGTTCGAAGCTTCGTGGATGCTGAGATCTTCGAACATCGTCGTTTCTAAGATCTTCTGGATATCGCGACGAAGCTTTTACCCAACTAGTCGTTCCGCGTTCTATCGTTCTCTCGTTCGATCCTTCCTAACTGTTTTTCCTTCTCTTGTTCCAGTGTGTTCAACGATGATGAACTTCCGGCGTTCGAGTCGCAAGAACTACGAATTCTCTTTTCTCTTCCAAGTTTCTTCATATTCTCGTTCCTCCATTGTGCATCAAACTATCACAATTCCCTCGGGAGTCTTCTCGCAAAAGCGGAAGCGTGCCAAGGTTCGTTGAACCCTTTTTTTTGTTACTTTCCGACCGTATCTTTTTTGTTTCAGGGATTTCGCTGATTCTCCGAGTAAAGTAAGATGCGAGAAAGGAGTGTAATTGTTCGAAGTCACGCGATCATAAGGAACCTGGCACTGCGAAGAAATATTGTCCGGACTAATGCGGATCTGTAAACTGTACAAGGAAAAAAAGAAGAAACACATACGAGAAAACTCGTGGATTACGGGATCCACGTGTGTATCATTGCTTCGAAACAGCAGGAAGAAAGCGATTCTTAATAATTATCCAATTATTCATACCTCGTGACTGAGTCTCGCCCGTATCTGCATTAGTTCTTACGTACGTAATCGTTTCATCTTCCACAGTGGAACAATGGAATTGTAATTTCCTCTCTCTCGTTGGTGAACTACTCTACCAAATCGACGAGATCTCTCAATAGAAACACGGTAAAATATTCTCTGGGATAAAATTATATCAATCCTACGGCTCTCGGTCGTCGACTCAATGAGGTACGGCCTCTCTTCTAAGACCTCTTGTACAACACGACGCGAAGGCAATGAATTCCTCCATCCGGTCTTACCTTGACCTCGTGATAACGCTCCTCCAGGTAATAAGCCAGATTTCTCGCCTCTTTATATCGATCTGCCAGAGCGACGTATTTGTCATAGTGCCTCTTGAATAAAACGAACCTGTGGATCAAAGCAGCGAGATTAGTTTGGTATTAACGCTTTGACTATCGTCGAGTCTTGAAACCTTTTCTCTAGCTCAATTCTTCTTTCTAATATCGATTCGATTATCTTCGACTAATTATTTCTCATTCATCAAAGTAACTTCAATCTTATTCCGCCTAGATTATCGTCCAGCGAGTCTCGAGATCTAAAAAATGATTCGTTTCCTATTTTCATTCACTCGTATTGTTATTATCGTCGCATTGTTATTCACCGTTCAATTATCGTTGAGGATAATTAGTCGATGTTCTCAACAGGATCAATTTTATTATTCCTCGGAGAGCCTGACGTAATTTCAACGACTTGAAAATTGTACGTAGAGCTTGTGTCTGTATGTGTGTATGTACTCAACGTAATCGCGTGTACACGGTACAAATTACGTGCTTATCGCAACGAAGTGGGGAGAGAGGCTTGAGACGAAACGACAGTAATAGAAAACGTCGTCGAGCAGAGGGGCGCGCGCGCCAGTCTCGTGTCTCTCTAATCTTTATTTATTTATACACACACATACGCGCATTCTCGTCTTTTACCGAGAGTTATATCTTTCTACGAGACTCGTCGTGAAGTGACTTTTATTTGCTTCTATCCCTCTTCCTCTCTTTCTCTTTTTCTCTTCCTCTCTTTCTCTTGATGGACTCCGTGGGATAATGATCCCTAGGTTTTGACAAAGTGGAACGGCTCTAATCTTTGCGACTCTTCGTGACGCCACTCGAGACCAAGATTCGGTAAGGTAGTCATATCGTTGGGTCGGGGATTAAAATTTTATTTCCGTTCTTTTCTCACATTGGAAGTGGACCAAGCGTTAAAGTTCATTAAGAAAAGTTGTTGCAAATCGACTAAAGAACAACATACTCAAAATTCAAATTGATCCTACGGAAAGTTTATTTGTTATATAATAAACAAAATCATGAATTTTTGTTTCCATAAGATTTGTTATAAAAACTAATCGAAGCTTCTTTGATGTCGTATAAAAATGTGTGCCAAATTTCAACAGGCTTCATCGATCAAATAATTGAGATACTCGTTGTATAATGTTGTAATATTTAAGGCAGTCCTATCGTTGGGTGGGGGATTAAAATTTTATTCCCGTTTTTTTCTCACATTGGAAGTGGACCAAGCGTTAAAGTTCATTAAGAAAAGTTGTTGTAAATCGACTAAAGAACAACATATTCAAAATTCAAATTGATCCTACGGAAAGTTTATTTGTTATATAATAAACAAAATCATGAATTTTTGTTTCCATAAGATTTGTTATAAAAACTAATCGAAGCTTCTTTGATGTCATATAAAAATGTGTGCAAAATTTCAACAGGATTCATCGATCAAATAATTGAGATACTCGTTGTATAATGTTGTAATATTTAAGGCAGTCCTATCGTTGGGTGGGGGATTAAAATTTTATTTCCGTTTTTTTTTCACATTGGAAGTGGACCAAGCGTTAAAGTTCATTAAGAAAAGTTGTTGCAAATCGACTAAAGAACAACATATTCAAAATTCAAATTGATCCTACGGAAAGTTTATTTGTTATATAATAAACAAAATCATGAATTTTTGTTTTCATAAGATTTGTTATAAAAACTAATCGAAGCTTCTTTGATGTCGTATAAAAATGTGTGCAAAATTTCAACAGGCTTCATCGATCAAATAATTGAGATACTCGTTGTATAATGTTGTAATATTTAAGGCAGTCCTATCGTTGGGTGGGGGATTAAAATTTTATTCCCGTTTTTTTTTCACATTGGAAGTGGAGCAAGCGTTAAAGTTCATTAAGAAAAGTTGTTGCAAATCGACTAAAGAACAACATATTCAAAATTCAAATTGATCCTACGGGAAGTTTATTTGTTATATAATAAACAAAATCATGAATTTTTGTTTTCCATAAGATTTGTTATAAAAACTAATCGAAGCTTCTTTGATGTCATATAAAAATGTGGGTAAAATTTCAACAGGCTTCATCGACCAAATGATCGAGATACTCGTTGTATAATGTTGCGATATTTAACACCGACTCTTATGGGAGATTGCGAAAAGTGACGATTTTCAAGAATAAATATCGTGACTTTTGAGTCGATAAAGGACCCTGAAATTTTACACACATATACATATGACATCAAACAACGTTTCTGCAAATTTTCATTGAAATCTGATGAAAACGTTATAACGATACGACTACCTTAAGGCGGGACAACACCGAAACGATAACAAAAATAAACTTTTCTCTCATGAATTGTTTTTCAATTCACCTATATAATTATTCTTCGACCTCAATTAAAGATACGTTACTTTACATACATAAAATTAGATTTGAATAAATTTGTATTGAAAAAAAGACAAAGACAATAATTGAAGTACAATAAATTTTTCTCAAAACAAATGTACAACTTTTGCACAAAATTTTATGTAATTGTAGTAGCTATTGTTGATCCCAACACTTTTTCTTTAATTACTGTTGCTCGAATACAAATATTTTAGGTAAAAATAATACTTTGTTTTTTATTGTACTCCAGCTATTTTTTTTTGTTGAATAAAAATTTACTCAAATCAACGTTAATGCGTGTGGAACAACGTACCTTTAATCGAGTCCAAAAAAAAAAAAAACAAAAAAAAAGCATTAACCGAATTAAAAAAGTTCATGAAAGAAAGGCCCGCCTTAAACGTTACCGTGATGTTTTCGTTTCGTATCAGCTTTTGGAACGACGTGTCCCTGAAACGAAAGAACGTGAGATTTTTGTGGAACAAGGATTTAATAATGAAATTGAGAGATTGAGATTTTCTATTTTTGGAGACGTTTGAGAACGACGAGAGAAATAAAATATGAGTGTAAAATTGAAGAATCGATAGAAAGAATAGTAAAAGATAGAAATTATTTTATCTCAATGTATTTATTGTATTACGCGTTATTATTTAATAATGAAATTGAGAAATTGAGATTTTCTATTTTTGGAGACGGTTTGGAGCGACGAGAGAAATAAAATATGAGTGTAAAATTGAAGAATCGATAGAAAAATTGTAAGAGAGAAATTATTGTATCTCAATGTATTTATTGTATTATGCATTATTATTTAACACTAGATTTACCAGACCAGTCATTTTGACTGGTCGTGCAATTTTTAATTAAAAATTCTTACTGCATATAACATTTGTTTTCTGAAATGACGTTGACTTCTGTAGCTGTAAGTAGAAAATATATTTAATAAACTCAATACAATTTTATATATATTTGTAACAAATATATTTAGATAGAAACAGGTATATGCAAATAGCTAGTAAATCTAGTGTTAATATTGAAATTGAGAGATTGAGATTTTCTATTTTTGGAGACGTTTGGAGCGACGAGAGAAATAAAATATCAGTGTAAAATTGAAGAATCGATAGAAAAAATAGTAAAAGATAGAAATTATTTTATCTCAATGTCTTATCATTTACGCAATAACAATTATTATCAATCATCATTAGAAAATAATGATTTATTGCCTATGGGGGGCTGGAAATAATAAAAACCTGGAAAATTCTTCTCAGGTATCGAAAACAATATTTCTAATATTTTCTAAGCTTCATCCCTCACGGAATTAATAGACCTTCTAGGAAATCGTTAAATTACCTATCCAAAACTCAACGCTCCTATATTGGTACAATCCCTTAAGGATGACCTCCAGTCGTAGTGAAAACTTAAAAATAATCCTGAAATAAAATCGGAAGAGCCTTAACCTTTGTTTCATCAACGAAGATTAATTCTGAATGTAAAAAAAAAATCACATTTTTAAAAATAAATATTTCATTGGAACAATAATAATAATAATAATAATAATAATAATAATAATAAATGTAATTTTTTTATACACCTGGATATAAATAAATAGTCGATAATTTAATAATGCAAGAATCTACCTGTAGAGGTCATTTTCCGTGACGATATCGCGAATGGAATCTTCGGGATCGACCCTATCAGCGAGCGCACCTGGTGAGCCAGCGGCTCTGGGCGGTAAAGTACAAGGGGTACAGGGAGGACTGTTGCAGTCTCTCAGCGCACTAGCGGCAACGAGATCGTCCTCGGACGCGGTGGCCAACAATGGACTCGGTGATCTCGTGCCAGGTCCCAAAACGTCCTCGCTCCTCGAGTGACGCATCTCCGAATTTCGATAAATGCTGCTGGTACAATTATCGCCATTGTTAACGCCAATTGTACCATTCGTCGGATTTTTCTTCGTACGATAGACAACCTCGCCGTTCGTTACGCCTATACCACTCGTACCGGGACACGGAAAACCGTTTCCCGCTATTCCAATCAATAGATCCGTCATTTGACCGTTTTAACGCTATTCATATATCTATATATGTGATTTTTGTTCACGTAGTACATATATCTATATATATACACAACACTCTTGTTTTCCCCTTGACGTATCTCGAGGAAGTACGAGGGGCCTTAACGAGAGAGTTAGCGGGCTTCCGCCTACGTTTCGAGAACCCGTACCAGGCTTTGGGGGATATGTGATGTGTTTTTGTTTTTCTCCGCCTACCGCGAGAGACCGCCTCTTATTTTTGTTCACTAGCCTGCGTCACGGGCCCCGACTCTCACCGTGTCCCACCGAATTCAATCGACGTCGCTAATAAAAATAACAGTTCTCCTGTTGACGCTCGCGGCACGTTACGCGGATAGAGTGGGAGACGAAACGAAATTCTTTGCCATTTGTCACCTTGTTTCGGAACATCCTGCACGGTATATTACACTTCAACGATGAATGATGTTCCCTCCGCTTGTTCAATTCGCTTGTTTACGATCCGCCAATAATCGTTCGACGAGAGGGAACGAGACGCATGTACGTCGTTACAGGGCGCGAATTTAAAAATACGATATCGAAATGGCGTTTTCGTGTTTTATTGATGTACCGAAAGGAAAACAAGGCCGTCCGATAGCGCACGAACGCGTTCGCGCAGATTAAACACCGTTATCATAAACTCGCGTCTTTCCCGTTTCCGAGCGAAAAAAATCATTCACCGAAGAACGCTATAGAACAAGGCAAAAGGTGAATTAGCACACACGGTGGATCGATGAACCATAATTGCGTTATGAATTTTTTTTATTGTTTTATTGATTTCGTTATTGATTCTGTATTATATCACTTTTTGGAGGCACACAATTCAATTTAATTCATTCTTATTTATTTAATCTTTTACACCGTTACGTATCGCACATTCGTCTTGACGATTCGAAGTAAACTGCCGTCTGCATTCTTCGCCGTGTTGAAACACACCGCGACGCTCCCGGCTCGATTCGACCTCGGGATTCGTTCAATTCGTCGCTTTTCTACCCCTCCACCTGGTTTTTCTGTCATGGGCGAGTGTGTTTAACGACCCGGGTTTGAGTGGATTCCTCCGGGGGTTAACTATGTTAGATTGCCCACCGTTGTGAGATCCTGCGACTTTTATTATGATTGTTATTATTATTCCTTATAGGCGAACGTAGTACCTGAGCGAGGTAGATAGTGTTGCCCCCACTGCATCACGTAACGTCGATTTACTGCTTCTGTCGATTGGTTTGTTCACAAGACAAAAGACGAAATAAATAATAGTGAAGAAGGGCTTGAAAATTTCAGGATTTTGCAGCACAAACAGTTGAGTCTGTGTTCTTCTTCCGTTACCAATGTATGAAAAAAAAGAACGGATAATTAGCACGCTTCGTTCTTCTCCTGTTTGCACCGACCCGGCGCGCGACGTACAAAGTTAAAATCACCTCCGCATTGCACACGGGTACATACGTTACTGATTCTCTCGCATGTCCAGCGCGATGACTCGGGTCGCTTCTGGAGGGAGGCAGAAGTTCCCTAGCCAGGGCATTCATCTAGGTAATAGACCGTTCATTATCACTAGAGTGCTGTAGAGTGGAAGTGGAAAGTCGCCACCTAGATTCACAAGATGTCGCTACGAACTAACGCGCGTAAATCAAAACCAAAAACAGGTAAATATAAGTTAAACACGGATCACTTTTATACAAAGTATTGAGTGACGTTAATAAATTAGAATATGATTCGAGAACTAGTTCTAAGAATAATACAATACACAAACACGGGAAAAGAAACTCGAATTGGTATTGAGTCAGTTTAAAGTTTTTGAAGAAAACCAGTTCTGGTTTACCTTCAGATAAAGAAGAAAGCACCAAATTAATGCAAGCTTGCCTGTTTCGTAAAGGGATGAGTATTCACCCATCTAAGGGATGGACGTTTTGTACCCAGAGGTTGCGAAAAATAAAACGTCGGTGAAATCATTAATTTGAATTCCCGCGTTACATCAGTCGCGGTCCTTCCAGTGGGTGCGAGAGTGATTACGCTGATTACGCGTTACCCCCACTCTGGAGGTCGAGCCACACATTAACGGTTGTATGTGTGTTCTATGCGTGATTATAGGCAAAGGCGACGCGAGCGACATCTCAACGTTGGGGTGATAGCTCGTCCGAGATATTCAATTTCAATTTCAATGAGATTTTAGGTTATCTTGATCGTTGAAAGATTGTAAAAGCGTACAATGGCGAGTCGATTATTTCGTTGTTTAAGCAGCGATTTAATAATAAACAATGGACAACAAGTGCGTTGGGGACATCACCTTCGTGGAAAGCCGCCGACCTTAGCTCTAACCTTGAAACAACGTTTGGAAAGTTAGAACAACTTCTATTTTTCTAACCTCCATAAACCTCGACGTTCTTAAAATTATGATTATGTTTTTTGAACGATAGAATTAAATTGGAAAGATCCGGAAACTTCATACCGGGTTGACATTGGTTATAAACAACGTCTGCCTTCCAGACGCGAAGTCATGACCGGCTGGATAGAAGATATGAAGAAGCGTAGAAAAGATCCCGAACTGGAAAAGAAGGCACGTAATAAAGAATGTACGTAGCTGCAGTTCTCTTATTTGGAATTCTCACAATTTGTACGCAATATTACAAGATATTTAATTTTCTATGCCAATTATAGTGCTCATAGATTTGGAGAAATCGAAAGAAGATTGGTGGCAATTGTCAGGGCCTGGACAGATTAGAACAATCGCCGATCACTATGGCATCTTTGAACATCTCTTTGGTGATGCTTATTTCACTCCTGTAGTCCCTCTTCATATCGACTATACTATACAGGACGGTTTGCTTGCTCCGGTGCACAGAGGCAATTTGATGAAACCTACCGAAACGTCTGAGGCTCCGGAAGTTCGTTATGAAGCAGCGGCAGACAGTTTGTGGACTTTACTGCTCACAACACCAGATGCAAGTTTTATCGACAGTGCAAGCGAGATTTGTCACTGGTTTATGTGAGTTTTACATAGATTTCATTTTGTCATAATTGCATTTTCAAATGGGTCTTCTGATTCGAAATATTCAATTTTTCTAGAGGCAATATTCCTGCGAATGAACTTTCAAAGGGAGATCTGTTAGTGGATTATATGAGGCCGATACCTGCGCGTGGAATTGGGTACTGCAGATACATTTTCATTCTCTACAAACAGGAAGGGAAGATAGATTACTCAGAATACAAGAAGGAACAGCCATGGTAAGAATTCTTGGTACTTCACCAATTTTCTAATTTTTAGAGATGAAGCTAATAGTTTTTAACTGTTTTTAGCCTGCAGTTAGCAGAAAGACATTGGAATACCCAAGAATTCTATCGCAAATATCAAGATCTCATAACACCCACGAGTCTAGCATTTTTCCAGGCAGACTGGGATTCCTCGTTGAAAGATTTCTATCATAATATTTTAGGTAAGTTATTTATCGTTTAATAGACAGTTTTTACATACTCCAGACGTTAATAATAAATTATATTTGATGTTTTATGAACATTTTCTCAATTTAGAAACAGCCGAGCCATTTTTCGAGTACAGTTTTCCAAAACCTTACATCGCACGGCAGGAATGGTTTCCAAAGGGAAAGCCATTCAATCTGTATCTAGACAAATATCGCGATCCCAAGGAAATTAACAAGGAATTTCTATTGAAAAAGATGAAGAACGTACATCCGTTCAGGCCGCCACCGCCACCACTAAAATACCCAAATGCTGTCGCATTTCCTCATAATACTCCATCGTGGTTACGTCTGGAGAAGAAGAAAGAGCGTCTTGGTTGGGGCAGAATCAACGAAATTAAGTAGGATAACAAACACTAATTGTATAAATAAATAAAACATTATAAAGAGGAGACAACGTCAGAAAAATTGAACCTTGAGGCATTAAGATGGGTAAATTAATGTTTGTTTCTGCATACAGAAAAATAATAACTTTTACAATTATATTAGTATACAATCTTTACATCCATTTTTTTAATAAATATCAATAATTAACTATCGATTCATACACTCGCAACACATGAATTGGGCCCTGACAAATGTATGTTTTTTTGTCTTGTATACAACTACACAGATCAGCAACGGTCAACGACAATTGATCCCCAGAGAGTTGGCTTCGCGGGTTAGCAAAACTTGAAACCTTCAGATTTGGTTCTGTAGCATCAACGAATTCAGACGACTATAGAAGGAATATGCTTATAGCCCGATTGAATCCAAGTTTTTGCCGCCCGAAACTGCCGCTTGGCGTCGCGGCGGTCGACGTGTGTGACGTCACTCGAGAGTACATAATTCAAATTCAATTCAACAGATAGTCTATTTTTTACAATTATCTCAACTTGCATTATACTATTAACATTTTTAAGGTCGATATTATATATGTCGAATCAGTGGGGTTCGGCAGTACCAGCTCGGGAAACGAGAGAGTCGGCACCAGCACCCCACTGTATACCTAGCATTAAAAAAAGCGAGAAGGAGCTACTACTATGCCAGCATAGAGAAAGAGAGAGTCGGCATGACCACCCCACTGTATACCTCGCATTAGACAAAGCGAGAAGGAGCTACTACCGTGCCAGCATAGAGAAAGAGAGAGTCGGCATGACCACCCCACTGCATACCTCACACTAGAGAAAGCGAGAAGGAGCGCATGCTCGGACGTGATTGGTCAGAGGAGGCGGAGCTACGCCATGAAGTTGTGTGAGGTATACGTAAATGTGTCTGTGTGACCTAACACAATCTTGTAGCGACGGCAGCGCCGCCAGTCATTGGGGTGGTGAAGCTCAGCGGGGCGCGTTAAGTTGGCCACAAGCTATCATAGTCATATATATGTCGAATGCCGTGGCGACCGTGGCAACTCTCTAGTCTCCCTGAAGATGAAATTAATATCGTTTTGCTAATGTCACGGAGATCCCAACCGCTCAAGAAATTGTATAAAAAACAGAAGTTCAACAGTACAGTCTCATAATTCATTGTTTTTACTGTAAACTGGTGTAAATATAATAAAGTATTATCTGAATTTTTCATGACAGTTTTTAGTCCGGTTTCCACTGCTTCCAAGTTTGTGCTGCTAGATATTACCGTATATTCATAAGCATTTTTGTCGTTTCTTTCCTGAAGATTATCAAATTTTATATGGATATCCCATCAACGAGGCTCAGAAGTCCCAAAACGGGCAAAACCAAAAAAGCAAAAGCTTTGAAGTAAGTCGATCAGTCGTGTTTGCAAATCTTCAAGAAATTCAATATAAATACTTTACTGGTCCTATCCTACTTTTCAGGAAAGTCCCAGCTGTTGTGCTTCTTAGAAAAAAAGCAGAATGCGATGCGAAAGCTCTGAAAATTGTAGAAAGAATGATGGAGCCAGAAGTTGAAACTGATTGGCTGTTACAGAGTGTAAGTACATACAATTTTTCAAATTAATAATTACAGTCATTATTGATTCATTCCGATTAAAAAGATTTTCTATTTTATACAGTTGTCCCAGATTAACAGATCTCATATGGAAGATGTTGTGGAAGAAAGATCGATAGTTAAACTTTGTGGATATGCTTTGTGCGACAATCCACTAACAAAAGTAGTTAACAAACAATATCAAATATCAACTCTTAGAAATAAAGTCTATGACATTAGCAGAGTCAAGAATTATTGTAGCTTCAGCTGTTATACAGCGGCTGAGTTCTTAATGGAACAAATGCTTACCAGCCCACTCTGGCTCAGAGACGACGAAGAAATACCAAATTTTCGGATTTTACCTAAAAAGAATAAAGAATTGCGCAGCAAAAGTCCACCAGGTGTGGAAATTGATTTAACAGGAATAAAATTGCCTGATGAAAATGACGAGTCCGAAGATAAATCGGAGAATGCAACCAATAGCAGAGAAGTGTTGAAGGGTGATGAAATTAATTCTAAAAATAAAAATGTAGAGTTCGAAAACTCTATGTGTAAAGAAATGAAAAAGGAAGCACAAAGTTCCGATGGACAAAATGGAGTAGAAATCCTTGGAAAGAAGGACACAGGAATTAATTCAATAGAAACATACAATGAGAATTCCATTGACATTCAGGGGAAATTAGAAGTCAAAGTTGATGACATTATCTCTATGGACCAGACAAAAAGGGATTCTGCAAAACCGTCCATTGAACATCAAATTCCAGTGTCTGAAATCATTGCAGAATGTTCACAAACCTCTATAATGCAAACGAAATTGTCGACACCCGCGAATAAACCCTCAGAAAACAGAAAAATAGAGCGGCGGAAAATTAGAGAATCCAGAAAGACTTCAATTTCTTTTGATACACTGACGACTCGTGTAGAAAACAGTTTTAAGTCATGGATTACCGACGAAACTATCCGTCTCCTACATGGCGAGTTGTCAGAGAAGCAGGAAATCCTCGAGAGTATTAATAGGCAGGAGAAATATGCAGTTCTGTGCAAAAAGCTCAATCACTTGCAGCTTGAGGAAGAACGCGAGGAAAACGAAATAGTTGACGATCTGAAACCAGCACCGCATTTTTCGATATTGCAGGAGGAAGCCAAGGGATTGGAATTAAAGGCACGATTGATATTCTTCATAAATTTGCACCATTCTCGGTTTCTTTTTACACTCTTAATTGTCCAACTAACAGGTGCGTGCCTTCATGGAGGGGAAAACTACAATAGATCGAGATGCAGGAACAGTTATAAGTGCTGCGAAGGAAGAAGACGATGAAGTGTGTACAGTTTTACCGATGATAGATGTTCATGCACCAACCACTCTTCGTCGACGAATACTTCTCGACAAACTGAATAAAGTATTGCCAGATTTGCTACGGGCATTAGCAATCAGCGGGCAATCGTCGTCTCGACAATACTCCTACACTTCGGAAAGAATCGCGGCGGTCAAAGCCCTCGTCAGCACGTTTTCGCTATCAGCGGAGAACATAACATTCAGAACTGCCGAATGGACACTAGTCGCTCTGATTATAATTAAATTGTGAGTATTCTTCACCAATCAGTGTATTTCGCTGAATGTTTCGTCCATACGGCATTCTAAGATTTCAACATTGTTCTAGATTGGGAATAATGGATCTTGGGATGAAATATCTGCTCGGAAGTAAACAAGCAACAATCCACATCTCGATGATACTGATGTCCTACAAACTGGACCCAAATTACCTGGAACGATTCATTACGTCATTAACGACTCGACTGAACACGAATATGGAGAATGAGCACGAATCATGAATTTTGCAACGATTCTGTTCCGCTAGAAACGGTGAAATATATATTTTGTTTTCATGTCTAAGCGTGTTTTGTTATCATAGAGTTGACGAATCTCCTTCATTTTCTTGATCTCTACATTCTTTGATATCTCTTTTGTAGTCTTGAATACCGTCGTGATGTCTATAAAATATCCTCAACGAACAGCGAATTCCAGTATCGCACGTCGTTTTGTCTGTTATCTCCGAATTCTCGGTGTTCCGATGTTATTCAAATTTTTCCTTTCGAGGATTTGGAGGGTACACCACTCATAGGTGAGGTAGGACAATCGAGACCGAGTCGATCCATTTGCGGTGGCGGCGACGATGGCTCTTCTTTCGGTCGGTTGCCAATTTTTTCGTTCAATTCCTCATAGAGAGTGTGGACCGCCTCGTTATGCTGTTTATGTTTATAGAATAATTATTTCATTTTTTTCTTATTGGAATCGGGAAATAGTCGAAAGCATATATAAAATTACCTGACTGGTTGGTTGCAGAGCTTTAACGAGGGAATGAAGTCTCGCTGGTGGTAATTTTGGATAAATGTACCAGAGTAACTTGAGAAGATGTCGCGTCACGTTATCACGCCCAAGGCCAGTGAGGAAGAATTCATCGAAAATTACCGTGCAGAACGATTCGTTTGAAAATTCGTCGGCCATGTTAAGAATAAGAAGTGATACCTGAAAAAAAATACAAATTCGTTTCTTGGCCTTTGCATTTCCAATTCTTTTACGTTCTAAAAGCGTATGAACTTACAAGAGTATGCAGAAAAGGATCTTCGAACGCTCGCTGTGCTTGGCAATTTGGAAGAGTAGCGAGGACTCGCATAAGACCTCGTGCATCGCTTCGTGCTTTTCCAGCTCCACCACCGAGTATTGCATTCCCTCCAACACCTCCGGCTCCTGCACCCGCGCTCACACCACCTGCTACACCACCGACGTGAAGGGAATAATACATGGAGAGAACAGCCGCAACACCAGAAAGTTGTGAATATGCTTGACAAGCATCCGGTGGTGGGCCAGAGTGTTCGATAATGGCTATAGCACTTGCTCTCTCGTCTGGTGGTAATTTGCTGTTTAGCTGCCTTATCTGATCATCCACCATTAACGACATCAGAGCAGGTAAAAATTTCGTCACAATTTGACTGTCCAACTTCGGCTCTTTAAAATCCTGGGATTCAATCATCTGCCAAGCGGACAATCCCAGAGCAAGCATTCTGAGTAGAAGAATGAGAACCGGGTTGTCACGAGGCAACGTCTCACCGTTTATTAGATGAAGCGCTATTTTAACAGCGCTGCTGGCCAGAAAATTTACGGCATATGGATCGCATAGAGTCATACTCAAATCACCGAGAACTTGTTCTTGACCTCGCTGTTCATGAAAAAAAAAATCTTCGTACACTTTTATGGAAAATTCGTCGTAGTAGTACTTTTTGACTCTCCAAGTTTAGATCATTCTTCATGTTGAAAGATTTATAAAATATTTGCAAACTTTTGGAGAACGAATATTTCTTGCAATTTCTTTTTGTTCTCGTACCCTTATGCTGTCAAGGAAACCCTGCAATTCGCGTGATCTCTTCACATCTACATTTTTCTCGCGTATACAAGCATCTAGGCACCAGGTAAATTTGTGACAAGGATCGACGGATATAATGTCCTGAATCTCCAGATCGTGAAGAGCCATCAGCAATTCTGCCCTCAGAGTGCAATAATGAATGTTTTTTGTTCTAAGGAAGAGAGTTCTGAGAAATTGTAGAACCATGTCATAGAGTTTGACACTGTGACCTATCATGTGAGCCAATTTTTGTACAACTTCTCCTTGTCTTCTCACCTGCGAACAATTTACCTCTGTTTCATACACACATAAAAACACAAATATTTTGATTAAGAAAACATGGCGTTATCATTACTGTCCTATTATATATACATATTTTCATTTTCTTGAGAAATCTTTTATGTAATGAAAAATACCTTTGGAGATGGCATGAAGAAGAGATTATTTAAATTCCTATGATCAAAGAGCACTTGTTCCTTCTCGATTATATATTTGCTGAAAAGTGGTGAAACTTCATCGCCGAAGAGGCTCTGATTGTCCTTCCAGATCTGTCTTTTGACTTCAGTATCAGCGGTATTGTACAATTCCTTCTCTCTAACCAAAACTCTGAGATATTTGTCATCGATGTGTGGTGTATTGCGAAGGATGCACATGACTACCGGTCTGAGAGCTGCAACTCTGACAGCTGGAAAACTCTTCGATAACAAGTCTTTGAGTCTTTTGTCATGAGTGTTGCCCGTTTTTTCATTCCTCTCGGCACCTATTTCATTTATCCGCTTTACGAGCTTGTCGCGAAGTTCTTCGAGTACCGAAGCATGAAAATCAAGTCTTCGAACACCGTGAAGGTCGAGTAAAGGTAACATAGGTCGCAAAGAGGGCAAAAGTACTCCATTTTCCAATTGAAATTCTTCTATCGCTTTGAGAGGATCCGTGCAGCTTGTCAGAGCATCGCGAAGAAATATTTGTCCAGGAATACCAAGATCCTCAAGACCATCGCTGGTCGTACCACCATTATTTCTCGTAACGCTCATTTTTCGATCGTCACTCATTCCCAATTGTCGTTAAACAAACGAATTAAATCACATTACAACGATTAATGAAAAATCGTTATTGTTTACATGCTACAAAAATTTGAGGTTGATTAACCCATCAACACCGAACATTAGGATTAAACTGAGTCTCCATCCATCTTTGTGAATTCGAACCAGAATTTCGCCCTGAACACTGTAACACCGAAGAGGTTAAGCTATATTGACTATATCGCACTAATCAGTTACGGAAAGGACTAGGCCGCGTAGAGGGCAGTGCCGTAGGGTTGGACGTTTTAGAACTGGCCGCGAGGGGGCCAAAATAAATATCGAGTGGATTCTCTTTAATACTTTCTTATCAATAGTCCGCGATCGTACAAAAATATTTTTGTGGATGACGTTTGACCGTTGCTGGGTTATAATACCATTTTAGCTCAATTATTATTCGAACGCAAATACAAAACAAGAAAGAAACAATAATCTCACTGATAGAACGTTAGTGACAGTCGTCAGAATGGAGAGTATATTTCACGAGAAGGTAATGCAATGTGTTACCTAGGAAGGACGACACGTATTTTTGATTCTTGAACCTATTAATATTATGCGCATATATATGTTCGAATGTACGAATGTCGTCGTCACTTTGTATTTGCAGCAAGAAGGGTATCTGTGCGCCCAGCACTGTCTAAACGCCCTGCTTCAAGGCTCTTATTTCAATGCCGTTGATCTCGCAAATCTGGCACATCAGATGGACGAGGAAGAGAGAATTAGAATGGCAGAGTCGGGTGTTGACAGCGAAGACTATCAGAGATTTCTCCAGGTAAAACTATCCTTCGTGAACAGCAAATGTATATCGCCTTTATAATTCAATGTATTCTTAATAATAATTTCAGCAACCTTCGGGAAATATGGATGATAGCGGATACTTTTCAGTTCAAGTTATAAGTAGCGCTTTGAAAGTCTGGGGCTTGGAACTTGTACCTTACAATGGCACAGAACCTATGGCACTTGTAGCACAAAATGATCCTTCGTAGGTTATTATTATTATTATTATTAATTAAAACGTTTGGAATTATTTTCAGAAGATAACATCTAAGTTTTATAATTTGTACTTAAGAATATATATTTATATTGATATTATGAAAATTGCTATTTTAGACAGATGCAGGCTTACATATGTAATTACAAAGGTCACTGGTTTGCAATTAGAAAACTGGGTATGCAGTGGTTCAATTTGAACTCTGTTCTCAGTGGACCGCAGCTACTGTCGGACACTTATTTGGCTATGTACTTTGCGCAACTGTTGCAGGAAGGTTGGTTATATTTTTTGTTGTATATTTCACAAATTCAAATCATTTTATGTATATAAGATTGTTGAAAGTATGATTTGATAAATTTTCCTTGCAGGATATTCGATATTCATTGTTATGGGAGCATTTCCAGAGTGCTTAGCAGACGATGTGATACTGAAGAATCCCGTCACTGTGAATTCTATGAGAACTCGGAATAGTTCCCAGTCCACGAGTTCAGAGAAACCTGGACCTAAGGGATATAGGCTAGGAACGGCCGAAGAAGATAGAGCAAAAGTTATGGAAGTAGCACATGCGTTGGAGACGGTGAAAGTACCATCTCGAGTAAGTTTTCAAGCACCATCGGCATCAGGAACACGTCGGGTTGGTGAAAACCAAAGAATATTGCAGCCGAATGAACAAACAACCGATGGACCTTGCGAGAGAATAATTCCAATTCGATTAGAGGAGGATGACGACGAGGAGGAAGACGCTAACCTACAGAAAGCCCTTCAGCTTAGTCTTCGTGAGATTCAGGAAAATACGGAAAAATCGTTACAATCGAGATTGACGCTCGATATGCACAATTCTAATGATTCACGATCGTGCACCATAGTTGATGATCCGGATGAAGATGACGAGATAAGAAAAGCTCTTCAATTAAGCTTGGAATGTGTCACAGAACCTCCAACACCAGATCCCGATGACGAACTACGAAAAGCTCTTCAATTGAGTCTCGAATGTGTAACGGCACCGACAACCCCCGATCCTGACGATTTACGTCGCAGACGTCTCGCCCATCTAGGAATTCACGCTCGAACGACGAATACCGAATCTTCAACAAAACTAAATACTTAACAATATTGACTTCACAAAAATCTCCCGTTATCTCCTTTTGATTTTAACCTTCTATTCATGTTGTTATGATAATTCTTAAGATTTATTTTGTCGCGTCTGAAGCGCGTGAATTAACAAATTTGTATACTAAAAAACATGCTGTGGTTCTTAAAAAGGTAATAAAGAGAAATATATATTGTGAATTGAGGAAAATAGACAGAGAAGGTAAAGTGCCATCATATATTTAATCATTTGTTACCGACGAAAGTCGCAGATAGTCCAAATAACATGGAAAGGGACAGGGTAGTTATGGGAGTAAAATAATTACTGAGAGGGACAAGGGAGGATCAAGAAAAGAATTGAGAAGCCGGTGTAGGCAAATACAAAAGTGTAGATAACAAGATAAAATACGGATATAGAGAGTGATCGACTGGAGTAAGTCGAAGAGAAAATAATCACGGGCGATAGTAAGAAAATAGAAAGATATTAGAATGCTACAGATACGAAAATAAATATCGTAAGGAGAGCAGTCCTTAATCTATTATTAAAGTTATCTCCAATAAACATTTAAGCCAAAACTGACTATAACGACATCTTGTGTTTGGCAATGAGAGGCAAAATTATCTCAAAATGCATTATTAATTATATATTGTAATGATGTAATAACATATTTTTGCAATGTCTCACTGACAATGAGTTATTTCAGGGAAAAAAATAATCCTGTAATACATTGAAGAAAGTTCGAAAGTTCATCGATATCGATAATCTAGCCGGTTTTACCAAGCGAGCAAATTTGATTCCCCACGTTCAAACAGTTTCAAAGAGCAGTCCGACCAAGTCGAAAGCCGCAGCTAACCTCTCTATGCATAGTTTGCTTGAATGTCTCGTTAAATAAACAATAAACAATACCAACGTACAATTAATTTTTCACGAGCGAACGAAGAATAATAAAAACTAAAATGGTATATTTGCACTTTCCATCAAATCTCACGGAGGAGGAGTTGATGCTGCAAGCTAAATACAACAAATTAAAAAGAAAGGTATCCTTGATTATTTTGAGGTTAGGGACAAGAGAGTGTTGACACACAAATTTGGATAACCTTAAATTTGTGATTTTGTGCATATTTACCTTTTGTGAGATTGTTTAACACTCGATTTACGGACGTTTATTATTCACTTGTGTATGGGTGTATAATAAACGTCCGTATATTTGTTGTCCACACTTTGTTTTCTACACAAGTAGCGTTATTGCCTTTTTTACATTAACACTTTTTTTATTTGATATCAAATTAACATTGTTTTTTATTATAAAATACAAGAAAAAAGCGTTGCAAGATCTAAAAACGCCAAAGCCAGAACCTGAGCGATTGCCGCAAGCTCCAAAACGCCCTACTGAAGCAAGGGACGCCAGGGAAATTGCCAAAAAATTGATCAAATCAGGTGTCATAACAGCCCCAAAGACTCCAAAACGACCTGAACAGGCTTTCAAGAGGCCTCGTGGTCGGGAAAGAAAATTGAATAACATGGATAAAACAGAGTGCACCTATCAGCCTTTTTCGGCCTCGCGGCCGGACGAAGATGAAACCGAGCCTGCAAGACCAAGAGTTAAAGACTTGTACGATAGTTTCGTGAGTGCAACAGACACAGCTGAGGAACGTAGTATTCCAGATATTGCTAAGCCCCTTCCTACGAAGCAAGAGTCGAAACCCAAAGGTGGCAACACGATATTTGTCTTTGGCTTTGGAATATCGCAGGATTTTTTAAAAAAACATTTTCAAACCTTTGGAAATATCGTTAACATATCCATGGAAGCGGAAAAGAAGTAATTGCATTTTTTTAAATTATTCAATATGAAAGTTTTCCTGATTGATAAGCACGATATCATTTTAGCCGAGGCTTCATCACATTTGACAAACCGGATGCAGCTGAACGAGCGATTAGTGAAATGCACGGTGGTATAGTCTCCTCGATACAACTGAAAGTTTCACTAGCCAGAAGACAGCCCATCATAGACCCTATAAACGACACGACTTCAAGCGCTATGTGGTCCTCGGCAGCTGCAAATTATTCCCAAAAGACTAGTCACAAAGACAGGCGTGATGTTACAATTTACGAAGAAGATTTGTTTCAATAATTTATGAAAATCGACGATAGGCATAGATATAGTCATAGGCATGTGTATATACATAATATACATTTTTATTAAAACGTAAGTATAGTAACAATTATATGTCACTCAACACGAGTCAACAATGGTTGTAGAAATATATTATCTTTTTTTTTCATACAAACGGGATGAGGGGCTTCTTTATTATCAACTTTTGTTTTTTTCGCCGACTTAATGAATAGGTCGTTGTATCGTTTGGGCAGAATACAAAAGCGTAAAGATGAGTCATTATAAGTGTATCGATCATGAAGATATTGATAATCTTGATATTACAATCTTGGTGGATTAAAATAGTCCCAGTGATGATGATGAGTTATAGTTCGTGGACCACCGAAGCAAACTATCAGTAGTCCAGCAATAATGAGCAATAGGGCACAAAGCGCCAATTCGACCTCCCTCATTTTCGTATCGGTCTCCTCATGTCCGATTCTATTGACGATATAACCAACGAAATGTCTCATGGCTCGTTTGCTCGCGAGTCTCAGAGCTCGAAAAAGTTGTTGACCTAGATCGGTTATTCCAGGTTCCTGTGTTTCGCCTCTGCTCGCTGTTGCAGCTGGTGATGCGAGTTGATAGAATTCTGGAGGTATCTGAGAAGTTGGAAACGCTACAAACCGAGTCGTAGCGATCGGTGCCAGAGGAATCGGCGGTGATTGAGAACGACGTGTAGTCTGCGAGCGTTCTCTCAGTGATTCCGGGGATAATTGTTCGTCATGATAAGAGATCGTCGCTCTTTGTGGCCTCGTTATCTCTGAGGATTCCACTTGAGTATGAACCACGTCGGGACTATCTGGAGTTACGGATATAACTGGTGGTAGAGATTTGACTTCCGACGCAGTTTGTTTAAGACAACTAGTTGGACTTCCAGTTCGTCCTGGCGAGGACGACCGAGATCTCGAGATCGGACCAGCCTCAATTTTTGGCTCGACCTTTATCGCTTCGAGTTTCTTGGAATCGTCTGGTTGCGGCAAAGAAGGAATTGTGGGTTGAGGCGAGGATTCTCTCGACGATCCAACCGAAGAAAAAAGCGCTCGAGTTTCCGTAGATCTTGAAAGTTGATCGAGCTGCAAATGCACAGGTTGATGAATCGACCCATAAGAAATTTCTCTCGGTCTTGTTTCCTCCCTTCTTCTCTCCTTCTCCACTGTCTCGATTCTTTCTATCGCCGATTCCTTCGGCACTTCCGGTTGAGAATTCACCAGTTCCAACTGGCTTCTTATCGCTATCAATTCTCTCAATAATGTTGGATGCAAATCTACATTCTGTTCGCTCGATTCCCCCGCGTTTGATAACTCCGTGGCCGAAACGACGAGTGCATCGATTTCCGAAGCCGAAATTTTGTGTGCTTCTAGTGTCGTTACGTTCAAACGATCCACCCGTAGATCCGCAACTTCCAGACTCGCAATTTTCAATGGCTCGTTGGCCAAAAGAGCCGAGCGCAAATTTCTCGCTTGTTCCAATTCCTCCTCGAGCCTTATTCTCTCGCTTAACGAAGACTGCAGTCTCGTTTCCACCTCTCTCTCGTAATCCACTCGTTCCCGAATTTCCCTCTCTAGCGACGGACTTTTGCTTCGACTCTTTTCTCGCTCAAAATCTTTTGTCTCTTTTAGAATGTCTTCGCGATAAAGAGATTTTTGTGTAGGAAGCGGAGGAACGATCGGAGCTCTGTCTTTACTCACAGGACTCGGACTTCTTTCCGCACGTTCAAAGATTTCCGAGACCGTTCTTTCCGGCGGCGCGTTTGTAAATTCCGAGGATCTTGAATATTGCAATCCAGGTGGACTGGGAACTCTCTCGGTGATTAGACGACCCTGCGAGCTGGATCTCATCGCCTCTATTGGAAAACTACTCACGGGACTTGGTATGCGTTCGGTAGAAACGAGAATCTGTGATCCCGATCTCGAGGGTGAAACTATGAGTTTTGCTTGTGTAATTTCTTCTTCTATAACCATATCGTCGGGAAGAGGATCCGTCTGAGTGGATGCAAAAGCTTCGCTCATTCCTAAACTCTCTTCGGGAGCTTCCGGCTCGTTGATATTTCTGTCTCGTCTCGAACGTGGAGGTCTCGGCGGAGCTGGCAAAGGACGTCCTTGAATCTTACTAACCACAACTCCACTCCTCAAATCTCTCTCGTCCTCAGAGTCCAATTCCTCGTAAGCGGTCACATCCAAATCATCTTGCAAAGTAGCCGGAGTTACTTCCGAAGGAGTTCTCGATCTCGCTGGCCTCAAGGTGCTGTAAGCTCTCTGCGGTCTTGCCGGACCTTTTCCGGATCTTGGTGCCGTAGCAAATTTTTCATCCCTTCGCTTTCTGGGAGGCGGAGGCCTCGGTGGTTTCTCGCGTTTGTCGATCATCGCGTAGCCAGGGTAGTCCAGTCTGGAGTCTGCATCATCCGGAGGAATTTCTTCCTCGGCATAATCAATCTCCGGAATGGATTCTGCCCCGTGGGAAGTTCTATCGTCATCAGGAGCTAGCGAAGTCCCACGGGAACGCGAGGATCTTTTGGGTGGTACCGGTGGCGGTGAGTCAAACTCATGCTCGAGTCTCGATGCGAGACTCTTTAACGTCTCTCGACTTGCCGCACGCTCAGGCTTTTTTGGAGCTGGTGTTTTCATTCTTTCTTCTATTTCAGGTTCTGGCTCAGCCGACAGATGTCCATTGCAGGATTCCAATCCATTAACCCGAGGAGTTTCGCCCTTCGCCTCACCTCCACGAGGACGCTTTCTTCGTCTCGGAGGAGCGGACGGTATGACGGAATCCTTCGTTTCTTCCGGCTGTGGAGCCAGAGACTCGGAACGACGCAGTGACTGACTACGCAAGGAAGATTTGGACTTGCGACGAATCGGCTTGACAACGACGATGTCGTCGAGTGGCTCGATACGTCCGAGATCGAGAGGAGCGGATTCTGCATGATAAACGATCCTGTGACGAGAACTAGAAATACTATCGTCCGCGTTATCGCCAAAAGGTTCTTCATCGTACTCGTAAGACTCGATGCTTCTTCGTTGATTATCGCGCTTTGGTCTTACAGGAGCAACGACGTCGTACGATTCTACGGAAGCTTCTTTCCGTTTTCTCATTGATCTTGTACGAGCTGGTCTCACCGGTGGTTTTGGTGCGACCATGACAATTTCATGGGCCAGAGCGTTCTCCGGAGTTCTTAGAGCGTCGCGAATCTCACTCGTCAAGTATCTACCAACGTTCATGTCATCCTGGCTTATACCCTTGGCACGGAGGAAGAATTCATCCGAGTCGATTTCTTCGATGACACCGCGACGTCTACGATCGCAAGAACTTCCACTGGATTGTTGTTGCTCGCGGTCCGAGCGAGCGGATATGTCTTCTTCCAGGCCACTGGATATGGGCTCGTCCTCGTCGATGTCAGCGTCGCCGATCTCCGCTTCGCTATCGTGCATTCTACGATCTTTGTAGCGTCGAGGGTCGACCGGCATAAAAGCAGCTCGATAAGCCTCGCGTTCTTTGATCGATTCTTCCGTTTCGTCGAGTTCTTCGACCTCGATGTCACGATGAATATCCGGATCGCCGTAGAGACGAGGATCTATTCTCGGTGGCTCGTCGTAGGAATCGTCGGAAGTTTGTCTTATCAATGGCAAACCTCTTGTACGATGAACTTCGTGGTTCACTTCTTCCTCCTCCTCGGATGGAAGTTCTTCTATCTGTTGGCTTCTTCGCCTCTCCTCCGAATCTTCCCAGGGTAAACTCTCCGGTTCGTCGAGAGATTCTTGAGGTCTGAGAGATAATCTTGGTTCTTCTATAGACGGACGTCTCCAAGGCTTAGATCTCTCGACAAGCGTCTTTGACAACACTTCTTCTTCCTCGTCATCGGCGAACTTTATGTCGGTAAATTTCTGCGACCATCTTGGACCTAAAGGGGCTGTTTTTTTCGCCTTGGGCAGTGTCGAACTCTCCATGGATTGCGAACGCGACTCTTTCGGCGATGATGTCGCGTATTCTCCCTGATTCTTCGACTTCCTGTCGAACAGTCGCGGATAAGTGGAAAAATCGAAGATATTTCTTCTCGAGCCCGAGGTCGACTCGGACGAATGTTGCCTTTGAACTTCACCGAGACTCGGTGCTCGTCGTGATTTTCCCATACTTGGAAAACGTATGTTTGGCTTTTTTATGTTGAATTTCGGGCGTTCGGGTAAATGAAATTTCGAACGATCGGGAAAATTGAATTTGGGACGATCGGGAAGTGATATTTTTGGTCTGTCGGGTAGCGAGGATCTTATTCTCTCCATTCTTGTTCGCTTCTCCGTAGTTTTCGGTGATTTTTCGATCGAGCTCCTCGTTCTTTCGCTTCCCGAGCTTCTCTTGTCGGACGAACTTTTCGTTTTTTCCGACGAGCCCCGCGACTTTTCCGAGGATTTTCTCGTTTTGTCGGATCTCAGTCGATCGAGCGGTAGTGAAAAATTTGGTCGTTGAATGGATTTGATGCGTGTACGTAATTTACCGGCTTGGGAACGCAAACGTTGGGGCAGGCCACGGGCACCTCGTTGCAACGGCAATTCCTCCATTGCCGAAGAGTCCACCTACGATAAAGTAATTCATTTAATTTCTCCAGCTTTCTCAACTGCACATTTTTTATATTTAATTATCTCATATTTTTCCAATAATTATAGATCTCGCCTCGAATCAAGTGGCAACTCGAGAGCTTCCTGATCGACTCTCGCACTCGTTTCGCTCCTTGGACACGGACTCGAATTAAAAGCGTGCCAGGAAAGATTCCGAGACAGTGACGAGCGATAAACAACTTGAGAAAATCGTTCCAAGCATGAAAATGTTTCACTCGAGATTGAGATTGGCGCCAGACTGCTTCCACTTGCGATAAGGTATTTAATTTCTTTTCTCAACTTATAGATTGTTTTAATACACCGTTTTTTTTTCTTTTTTTAGAGAAAGCGGAACTGACTGAAGAAATTACTGAAAATTGTTTACCTGGCTAGTATTGACTTCGCCATCGGTTCTTGACTCGGTGCAAGGTGTGGCTGCATTGAGAAAGCGTTCCTCAAGACGATCCTGCAACTGTTGTGGACTCTCGAGTTCCTCGGACGTGTCACCACCACCGGCCAATTCTTTAGTTTCCATAGTACTATCCTCGATCTGACCATCCAGTGGAAGAATGAGTTCATTGCCCTCGAGGATAGGTCCTGGTGTGAAACGACCGCGAAGATCGATGCTGTCGTCGCTGTCAGCGACGGGCACGACGTCCGTGTCGATTATCCTGACGACCGGTGCTGTCGATATCGGCGTCATCGTTCGAACGTTTACCAGTGGAGTCCCGATTGGTTCGTACTCGTGTTCACTGTACAAAGAATTCATTGTCTCCTGTGTTATTTTCTTCTAGTTTGATATGTAAAAACAAATGAAGAATCAACGCTTCCAAAATTGGAAAGAAAAAGATGGAATCAACGAATGACTCGACCATAAGTCGAAAAATCTTTGGGATATCTTCCGGAATCTTCTTCGTGGCACATAGCGTCGAGCTCTCGTCGAACAACCACCGATGGATAAATTGCCATAAACAAAAATAAACTGGTGAAACGATTCGCTTTGTAACGCGTACACTGGCCTCTTGTTCTCGATTCCGGGAAAAGCTCACCGAACCCGACGATAGAGCGCGAAATATTTAACGAACCACCTTAGGCGAGAGGAATAAGAGAACCGAGCGAAGAGACAAAAGGGGACACTCGGCCTGCCGGCGGACACACCGCAAGTTTCGACTACTGGACTCTCGCGAGATGAACCCGGGAGCAGACCGCGGATTTCTAACTATAGACAGCCGGGCGAAACTTAAATAGATACACACGCACACATGGCGATGCGAGAAACGAGAGAGCGAAATTTTGCCACTGTTCTGTAATCGAACTGCCCACATAGCGAAGAAACACATCAGCCACGTTCCAAAACATTTGAGAAATAACGATGAACAGAAAAACAAAAACGCAAAAGCATACGCAAAATGGTAAGGATTAAAGGAACGAACGAGGAATCAAAAAAAACGTTACGAATGAACGGGAACGAGATGAGAGTCAACAACGAGATTTCTGGGTCATCGGTCCAAAGATAAAGCTAGACGTGAGTCATTTAATCTTCGAAGAAGAGATCACCGTCCAAAAGGTTTACCGAGAAGAGATTGCTAATTACGAAGGAAGCTGACGTTGTTTTTGTAACCCTTGACAATATTCACTCAAGAATCTCTCGCTCTCCGTTTCAATTTTACACCAACTTAAATATCCTCGTTAGACTCACCATCGTCCAGTTTTCATCGTAAGAAACTCGTCTCGAGCTGCCGTTTTGGCAACTCGCTCGGATAAACCCGACCGTCTACTTCGTCAACGCACCTCATTCTGCTGGACCGAGTCGCGTTCGTCGCACATTACGAAATTTCGTGTCTCGCGCGCCAACGCATCAAATATGAATCAACAAGCTCCAGTCGAGTTCTCGATTGGTCAAACCCCTTCCTAGTTTCAGGGATGAACCAAAAAGCTCCTCGCTATTTCACCCAGAAACCAAGAAAAAAAAACAACCTACCGAGAAAATTCGATGGACGAAGGTTTTTCGTTTGAGGTGAATTAAATCTTTTTTCGTTTTAACAATATTCTTGTTCCGTTTCTCTATGTTCCAAAAAGCATGGATACGTTTGTATTGTTCCTTTAATTTACAACTCACTGTGTTTCAGGTCCTGCAGCTTCCTCGGACGAGGTTCCTCTCAAATTCGCCATCGCCGGCTGCGTCGCGTTTCTCGACGACGGCCTCGTTACGTTCATCGCTCTTCTCTCCGGCAATAAGGAATCACTCTGGAAGAATTGACAGGCGCAACGAACCTCACGACCGAGGCTCGACGTAGACGACGCCCGGGATGTACGACCTCGATCTCGTTCACGCTCGTGATGGTCCATGACTCTATCTCGACCTCCCCCCACCGCGTACTATCCGCTTGGGATCACTGTACAGTTCGTTTTGTACGGGTGAACTATATTAGGGAGGCTATCGTGGTACAGTCGGGTCGATCGAGGAACGAAATTTGAACAAAAAAAAGTAACGAACGATTATTGGCTAGACTTTTCAAGAAGCAAAGTGTCTTTAATGCAAGGTGACGATACGAAAATGTCTACGTTTATTTTTTAAATTACTAGCTTTGTATTTAAGTCCTTGATGAACAAAGAATTTTGTTTTACTTTCATCTTTTTAGATAGAAAATTGTAAATCGTTCGTTTAATAGAGAATCTTTGGAAAAAAACGCAATCGATGTTCGATAATAGAGATTTGTTCGAGGCAAAAAATTTGAGTTTAGAAAAGAGTTGTTTAAAAATATCTCTTCGTTGATTATTGGCACAAATTCAACAAGCTGCTTGGCGAAGTGATGATTTTTTCTTGGTAATAATTGCGTAGACATTCTTCGATTCGTGCCTCACCTGCATTAGGACAATTTTGTCTCATTGAAAAGTATCTCCAAAAATCAAAAGACTGTCAATCCTTGATTTCCCTGACTGGATTCTTCTTTAACCACAGTCAGTATAGGAAAATCACATACACTCGCACACATACACACACACACACATACGCACACACACAGTAGAATGTCTGAGAGAAACGCCCTCGCAATTTCGATCGACGACCCCTTCTCTCTTTCTCTCTCTCTCTCTCTCTCTCTTCCCCATCCACTAAAAACAACCCCCGTGTCTTTTCTCGCTTTTCTCACTTCCCTCTTCACACTGGCTCTCTCTGCCACACGCACAAACTTCCCAGATGCAGAGTCCTCGGACAGAACCGAACAACTTTGTCTAAGAGAAAGAGAGAGAGAGAGAAGAGAAGACAATAAAACGTTCTGAAGAGGATTTTTTTTTTAAATCGCGAGTACGTAGGGTGAGAGACCTGGAGGTCTTCGAGGGTCGGCGCGAGACGCGAGAGAAAAAAAAAGGCCAAAGAGCTCCGGAGGAGAGCCCGCCGCCTTCGGCGGCTGCAGGCAAACCGCTCTTTCTCTCGAGAGATTTTGCGATGCTGCTAGCGAATTTCTCTCCTCGTCGCCACAGACACAGGGACAAAAATTGCCAAGAGGTGCGAGGCGTTCCTACACGATTATTTATAGGTAGTTAGGAGGCAAAATCTTCTTGCCTGGTTGCTTAAACTACATAGCAAGAGATCTTTCGATCCGATGTGTATGCGTGTGCGTTCCTCTTTGGCTCTCTGACATAGGACCATTGCTCGTCCAACTTTTCTTCTATAAGTTCTCTCCCCTCTCGTTTTAGTCTTCTTGTTCTACCGTGGGCTGATTTATTAGCCAACGAGAAAGATACCGTTCGTGTAATTGTACTCGTACGAACAAGTAAGTTCTCTGTGTTCGTGTCTCGAACACCGAAGAACTCGACGAACGCAATTCGTTGCTCTAGGTGATTCTTGCTCTTGTGCCAAGTGCTTCGAGCTTTTTCGTCCCCCGGACACCTCGAAGTCGCCGAGAGAAAGAGAAAGAAAGGCGTACCGAGAATTTATCAAAGTGCAAAGGGTCGACGGACCGACGCTCTCTGATCTATTCGTTCCTATCAAAATTTCTCTTTCTCTCAATGTTTATACTGCTTTTTTTTTATGGGAATTTCCTCGTACGTTCGTTCTTCCATCCTAAGCTGGAAAACAAAAAGAGCTTCGAACCTTGACCGAGTATTTCTCCACGGTTCGCCGACAATTTTATCTCGGTCAGGCTCGTAGATTCGACTTTTTTTTTACTCCCCGATGCTTTCATTCTCGCCCACACGTTACTCGCACACGAAAAGCTTCACGACGCTATCTGTTTCGTTGGCTTTGTTTATAAATAAAACCTGCTCGTGCGCTTCTCTCTCTCTCTTCTAGCTCTGACGTGTTCGACGAGCAATTCCACCACGAGGAACGGAGAGATAAAATTGGGTATCGAAAGTTTATAACTATAAAGTTATATATCGAATGCCACAAAGCTTGCCATGAGCCATTGGACATCGATTTTACTCACCTCGAGACTCGCCGCCGAACATTTTTCTATTCGACTGAAAACGAAGTAAAAAATTGTACAAAAAAACAAGACCAGCTCCAATCTCGTCGAGTCTTAAACATTGAATCGAAGAGCCCTGTCTCGTTTTGTACATTCTAGATATTCGAACTTTCATAGTACACTGGTGATTTTTGTCATCTTGAGATTCTTTTTTTCTCTTAACTTTCGGATATTCTTTTTTCTTCATTCTTTCATTCGCCTCATACACAATTATTCAACGTCGTCGATTATCATTCCCGTCGATAAAGAGCGTCGGCTTATGAGCGTCGCTTTCTTAAAAAAATATAATTAGCGATACGCTTATTCGTCTTACTATGTGTGAAGTCTTAAATACAGAGAGACAGAGAAATAGAGAAATAGATAGGGAGAGTCAACGCTCTTTTCCAAAGTGTTGGTTTTTTTTCTTTCTTTTTTTTTCTTCAAAGAACAAGAGAGGTAACTAGAGGAGAGTGTGCTTTTTTTCAAAGAGCAGAGATTACTTAAAAGTAGATAGAGAACATATAACAGGTTTGAAACTGAATGTTTTTTTTCTTCTTTTTCAAGAATAATTTTCAAAGAGATCAATCGTATAGAGAGATAGAGTGATATTCATAAGAGTGAGTAGAGATAGAGAGAGATAGAGAGAGAAAGAGAGAGAGAGAGAGTGAAAGAGAGAGAGAGAGAATGAAGTTCGAGACGCGTTTTAATGAGGTCTCAATGTAACGATTTTATTGTAATTGTAATTGCCGTAATCGTAGTCGTGATGGTGATAAGTTGTTAACGGGGATGTCGCGTTATCGTGATCCTGTCGGGATTGATGCCTGGGTCAGGCCAACTCGTTGCTATCGAGAAAATGATCACGCGCGTCTATCGACGCAGCGAGATCGAGCACGATGTGGTGTAACGCCGGATGCTGAAGTACCTCAGCTTCCGGAAGTGGCGGATGGCAGCAGGGACGCTGATGACGACCGCGAAACGAGCGGTGAAGATGAAGCACGACGTCGCAGAATACGTAGCGAACCAGTAACAACCTGAGAAAATCGTCGCCGAAGAATTGTAGTACGCTGCTCTCTGAAATAAAAATCATACGTTCGTTATCACGAGGTAAGGAATGAAAATTTGTAAAGGTAAATGCATGACGGACAATTCTATGTAATTTTTCTAGATACTAATAGTTTTTATTTTTCAGAAGGAGATGGAGAGAGTTGATAGAATGAAAATCAGAATTGGCTTCTAGATAGAAAGAAAAATGAAGATAAACGTTCCTTGAACAATTGGTAAGGCAAGAGTAGTGGAGGAGTTTGTGGAGGAAGTGGGAAATTACGAACGAATTAATTTGGGTCAATAGGTTTGGAAGATTTTTGTGGCACACGACTGTAACGTCGAGCTTAAATAATAACGA